>JARYHS010009186.1:81872920-82055339 GCA_031002005.1 Vandiemenella viatica
CACCATCAGAAAGACTTTACACTAATCTGCAAATAAAATGCCTCAATAAAATCCGCGATTGCACAATAAAATCAAACCCAAAGAACATTCCACACACATTCTATAATTTCAATGGAAAAATTACAAGAAGAATTTACTCATCAAATACCTTCGCGGAAAAATGGTTTAAATATGAAAGGATATCGTTACCCTGGACATATGGCTCGAAATCCACACAAATATTTCGACAACTACTTGCAATTGCCATAAAGAAAGCATCACAACAATTATCAACGCCGTAATACAACAGAATTTGAGTGCGTTTGGACAAAACCCATTGCACATTCCCATGTCACACAAGATAATTATGATTTAACACACGCAATATGCACACAAAATAAATTTATCTGATCTTATTGCAAAACCAACTTCCATCTAAGATCAACAAACACATCAATTTATACATGCATTAACTACGCAAAGTAATACAAACTACTTTCTATCTACAAAATAAGAAAGTTGCCAAGGACATAGTGCTGTCTTTCGTTCATAGCATAATTAATTTTTGCAATTAATAATCGAAAAGCCCCACTTGGTTCGCCATTGTAACGTTCTGACCTCATTACCTGATTTAAAATTATAATTAATTTTATTATTTTATTTTATTATCATGAATGGTAGAACTTGCGTGAATACTTTATACGAGAAATCACAAATGGTTTTATTTCAATTAATCACATGACATACATAACAAAATTCGTTAAAAATAATCAGTTGTCCTTTTGTGGGCGCCAGGGTATTTTATATAAAATACACAAAAGTTAAACAGTAATTGAAGCCAACATTTTGACTTCACTTCTGAAAGAGATGTTTGCTCCGGGCTATGAGAGTTCTTATCTGCAGGGTCGTAGCTGGGCAATGCTATGAACTTGAAAGTCTAGCTAGCACAGTGTCCTTCATTGGCGATGTATAATTACCGAATGTACATGTCTGCCGCCACACATTGGATGACGGTCTTCTCTGCTATGGACCAGTGTAGCACAGTTCCTCAGATGTCGTCCTTTGCCTGAGCTCATCTGCTCAAACAAAATAGCGGGTGTCCGGATCCAGGCAGCAGCAACAGTCCCACTCACGAATAGACAGCTAGAGATCACATCGTCCGAACGTGCTGGCCGGCCGGCATCGAATCCTCCTTCACTCGTTCGTCGTGCCACATGCAAAAACAGAAAACTTTCGCCGATCACCCTGTTTGTCTACCTGGCACGCACAAATCTCCCCTCCATTAGGCACTCACTATTCTCCCCTCGCTAATTCTAGGAACCGGCCTGCTGGCATTCCTCAGATCTGCCGCTCCACACTCGTACAATGTACACTGCGCCCAAACGCCCACTAAAATATTCCACATTTTAATAATAAACATATAGTTTATTAATGTAACTAGCGGTCACAAGACGCGTTCGTTACAGTACTTGTTGCTTGAAGTGGATTGAAATTATTGAAACACGGAAACGTTTTTCCTTACTTGGCTGTAAGGTTTCGTAGCAGCTTATATTAGATTCTTTGCGTTTTACTACATCTTCACGGTTGTGAGGTTTAAGCCTGTACAATTTTTCTGAATTGATTTTCTTAGAAACACTAAACTGTTGATAGTAGGAATTTGGATACGTCTTCTGCAGTTATCTTAGTTATATGAATGTCATTACTGCACTGTTAATCACATTAGAATATTAGATTTGTTTTTAAAATTAGACTATTAGAAAATGAAAATAATAATTTCAAAATCATGGAGCGAGCATCCTAAATGTTTGTTCCACTGATAATAAATTACTACAATTTGTTGATTCGTCGATTTTTTTTTTTTTTCCTGAAAATATTGAATTTTTATGCATAAGAAATAAATATTTTAAATACCTCACGACCACTGTTGGACGTAAAACGCATGTATAAGAATCATTCAACAAATTGATTTTATTTTAAACCAATCTGTCATAATTTGCGTACAGTCAGGTATGTATAGCTACGCTTTAAAGTTTACTAAATAAACATTTGGCCATAGCAATCATTAAAGCAAAAAACTGATAATACTATTTGAGTTAATAATTCCATTGGCTAATACATATAATGAGGTTTATTCAAATGCTATTCCTCCCAACATTGGTTAGTTATCTGCCCGTTTAAAATCATTTCATTTATGTTGTCTACGACTCAAGTATTCTTTTCTGTTACTAATTAACTGACAGACACGTTAATTACCCTTCATGTAACCGAACTGAATTATCACCACTTTGTTTCCAGAATTTCTAGAACTGTCGGCGAGGAGTGTTTTCAGAATGTTGTTATGCGTGAATAGTGACAAGCTGATCTCCCATTACTGAGATGGAACTTGTAACTGAACTTAATGGTAAATTTGTTTCACTAGAATCTATGTAACTTCGGATTAAACTTTTTTTTTCAGTTGGTGGTCAGTTCAGTGTATAAAAGAATTAATAAATCAATTTGGTTCTATGCTAAAAATTTAATATCTTGGGAACGTCATTTCAAATCTCACCTGTCCAAATTACCTCTTTTTATCCTTGCTACATCTGGTTACTATGTCAGTTCATTAATATATAAAGTGTATCCATATATTACATGCCAAAGTGTAATTCGGTTCTGACGAATGTTTCCTTCAAGTTTTTTAGTCCCTGAAATTTAGTTATGGTTAGTTCTGACTAAATTTATTTTAAACAGCTAATTAAAAGAATGCACCCCTTAGCAGTTGTATTTCTCAAAACCATAGTTACCATGCGTAATGACTCCAAACGGTTTTTGTGGAGGCCCAAATTTTGTTTCCTACATTGGCGTATATGTTATAATTTGACTTGTATGAGTCATTTGGTTATGGAAGATATATGGCTCACCATCGGGTAAAGATTATGTTTCGACAACACCAGCGAAATATGATCTGAGAATACGTAGAGGTAAACAGAACTAGTGGGTGATAATAAAGAAACAAGTGTATCGTAATGGGGCCCTTTCAGGCATTCATGTACCTAAGTTGCTAGTAAATGATCCGTAGAAGGATTCGGGTGTTCGGTAAATGACAGGAATAGAAAGTGGTAGCAATTATTTTGATTTTACATGGATTTTCTTTTTTACATTGCTTTACGCTTTGTTTACGTCGAGGTCTTTAGAGGCAGGATTGGACTCTAGACAAGGAACAGCAAGGAATTCGGCCAAGGCCATTTTTAAAGGAAGCATTTGCCTGGAGTGATTTGGGTAAACCATAATAAACCAAAATCTGGATGCCCTGACGGGGATTCGAACAGCCGTGCTTCCGAATGCCACACCAGAGCGTTAACCGCTCACCCAACATGCTAGGTTTGTACTTGGCAGTTGGCATAAAGCAGAGGGACCGGACAACGAACTTTCTTTCACAGTTGGTGCCAGTCTGCTGTCTAAGTTAGTAGTAACAAAAATATTTTTCAAATGAGGTAGCTAAGACACAGTTTGAAATAGAGAAAAGTCACAGTTTGGCTGAACAGAAACAGTTTTCTTCAGTAACAGGATTATTGCGCGAGATGGCAATTGGGGGCTATATGTAATACGCAAAAAAAAAATGTGTTTTCTGAGCTGCTGATAGATGGAGTTGAAACTGCTTTGTTTGAAGGAATCACGAAAGTTTTCTGTTGTAGATACAGTGTTCTAAATTACACAGTCTTAACACATTCAATTTGTGGATTTGGCTGGAAAGCTACGCTGAGATACGTGGAAAAAAGGGAGGGGAGTTTCCCAAGCCAAGCCACGTATCTTCTTATTCTTATTATTTGTCGCAGTTAAAATAAGGTACAGAACAGACAACAGTATGCGAATATTTATTTCTGTCATTTAACTATCTTCTATGTAATTTACGATAGTCTCACAAGGGAAAACAGTACAAAATATCTTCTGTAATCAATAGCGAAAAAAGCTACGTGAGCGGAAGGGGGGCGAGGGGTTAGAAGTAGGGATGGGCATTTAAAAAAAAATATCGATAAATATCGAAACGATATTTACAAACACTATCGATATATATCGGCGAAAAATATCGATATTTCGATATTTTTGGCTAAAGGGAGTAATTATATAAAAAATCATAAAATACATCAACATATTTAAGAAAATTCTGAAAATTAAAGACTCTGGTAGAATGTACAAACTTCTATTTATTATCTTTTTCTATCAATCAAACCAGTATTCGTCTGATATGGATATCAAAAGGACTTTCTATTTTATGTGTTCCCCCGTCAATCTACTCCTGTTGTTCGGTACAGCTATGTTGACTGCAGAAGCCACTCTTTCGGACGACACAGAAGAAGCTTGGCATATAAGGTATTTTCAGCGCGATTTCCGAAAGCACTGGCTTGGAGCGCTGGCAATTCACCCAAAACATTACTGGGTCTGATTTTCTGTCTATTATTGGTTGGTCCAGATATTGCTTAAGCTCATTAGGAACTGAGCCAGAGCTTGGAACGTCTTGCATAACAGTAGTGGTACGGGATAATAGCTTTTCATATGTGGACCAAATTGATGTGTTATCTGCGATATCTTGTGTTGCTGCTGTAGACCTTAGTTCTGGAGAACGTTGCCCTTGTCATCTAAGTTCCAAGCGAATATCAATACTTGTTGTAGAAATCGCATTTGACACACCGATTGGAGAAGTAAAGTGTATACGTTTAAAACGAGCGTCCAAAATGGTAGCTGCTGTAAAGAAGCTATTTCTTTCTAAAGGACTTAATTTCTCTTGAATTCTTTCGAGTAAAGTCTCTTTTACCGTGAATTCTAAAGTGGTCGAAGGAGTACCTTGTTCCGTTACTTGTCGAATCAGATTTGTAACAGGAATGGCTAAGCTAGCAGTCACATAATTTGTAAAACTAAACTCTTCAGTGGCTTCTTTGAAAGGACCAAGAAGGACAATAAGGACATGTATTACATTAAGCTGTGAAGTTGCAACCATATCAGGTGTGTTTATATTTGACTGCCTTTTTGTAGCTAAGATTTTAGCTACAATTGCAGAGAGTTTGACAAATCGTTCTAACATATTAAAGCAGGAGTTCCATCTGGTGCTAACAGCTTGTGTCAAAGTTGTTAAAATTTAACAGCTTTTTTTAACCTCTGCACCACTGATGAAGCTGTTATATTTCGATGAATTCACTTTTTAAGACACTTTCAGAAGATTGGATATGTATGTATATTTTTCCTATATACATGTAACGATTAAATTGGATACTGAATTGCGTTCGTAGAAAAAATATCGAATTGGTGCTTAAAATCGATACACCAAAAACAATATCGATATATCTAAAATAAAAATATCGGCGATAAATATCGATTATATTTACAAAAAATATCGATATATAGATACATCGATATATTTTGCCCATCACTAGTTAGAGGCAACATCCACGTTGGGCTACGTGGGGGGATCACAAGTTGATGGCATACCAGTATTTTACTTGCTTCATTCATTTCCCTAATTAAAGTGCGTAAACTTAATGACGACGTTCCCATTTGTATAAAAAATAAGTTAATAATCAATTTTCCGTTTGAGTTTGAAAATGTATCAAACACAATTAAGAAAACGATATTAGCTTTCTATAGACACATCAAGACAATGGAGCCAGAAAGAATGGCAAAGAAAATACTCAACTTTCAAGAGAAGTGGAAGACTCAAGTTCCATGGCTGAAGGAGGTCCATCAGGATCTGAAAAGATGTAGGATTAACATGGAAGACATACAAATCAGGGAATTATTCAGAGGAAAAATGGCGAAGGTAAAGGATCAGACTGAAGAAAAACCAATCATGAAAAAGAGGGCATTTTCAGAGAGACCGAGATTGGTGGTGTAACGGTTAGCATTCTGGCCTCGCATTCGGGAGGACGGCGGTTCGAATCCCCGTCCGGACATCCAGATTTGGGTTTTCCATGGTTTCCCAAAATCACTTCAGGCAAATGCCGGGATGCTTCCTTCTAAAGGCCATAGCCGTTTTCCTTCCCATTCCTTCCCCCCATCCTTTACCGTCTCTAAAGACCTCGCTGTTAAGAGACGTTAAGCAGTTAAAAAACAAAAAAATTCAGAGGAAGAAAAAGCAAGAGTTAGCCAGAGAATAAAAGAGTAATAGCGACGGAGAAAGGAAACTCAGAAGAGGAAGTTGCGTAGTCGTAGTCCACAGATGACTTAAACGAAAAGGGGGGAAAAATCAAGTAACTATCTCTTTTGATTGCATAAAGAATAATTTAAATAAATTATTCTTGCATCTCGTGCAGAGATGAATGAAACTGCCTGTGGTAACTCTGGCGAGTATCAATTCATCAGAACCAAGATATTTTAGTACGATCTGGCAGTAAGTATAAAATGCTTGACGACAGCATGGGCATGCTACCGTAAAATCAAAGCTCGAAATTTTACAATGCTATCAAAGGCAGCCTATCCTTAATGTGGTAAAAACAAGATGTTGAGGAAGAAGAAAAATTGAAGCTTCAATGCTCCCTGCCAGGTTGTAAAAGTCTCCGATTTTAGAGATGTGGATGGTGACGTATATAAATTTCTAATATTGTACCGGATGTCGTGTTTAGAACTGAGTGTGTAAATCCACAACGAGAACGATAGTCTCACTGGACACTATAGTTGTACCCTGTGTTCTCACTCAGTGCAAGTCGTCTGACAGTAACAACTAGCAGCTAGCTGTGCACCACTCCCTCCCATGACCTCTGCCACTGGAGGTCGCAGCTGGGCAGACAGACCATTAAAGATGTCACAGAGCCGTGCGTGCACTAGCCTCTCCCTATCCGGGTTACACTGTACCACTCGTCTTTATCAGATGGCATCCTATCCTTCAGGACTTCCCTTTTCAGGGTCGCCTATGATCGCATAAGCTAGAAATCCCACCCAACGAAAATAAAGCCACCAGCGACTGTAAAGGTCAAATGAGTGTTGAGCTTTTGAGGCCGACTGGGCAGATGTGGTAGCGTAATTAAACTCTGTTCAAGGCCTAGACGGGCGGAGCAAGGACTGTGCTCACGCGATTGCAAAGATTCTTTTGCACTTTACGACTGTTCCGCAACCGTGCACTGCAACATGACTGTCTGACACGAAACGTGACTTTGTAAACGCGTTTCCTAAGTATAAAATAGCTCACCGACTGTGAATACTGTAACCATGCGTGATACGTGAGCGCAAACTCTTAAATCGCACTCGGAATGACGTGAGTTCGAATCTCTATCTGTGTACCCAGATTTGAGTTTTCTATGGTTTCCCAAATTACTCCAGGCAAATACTGGGATGTTTCGCTCAAGAAAACCATGGCCGAATTCATTACCGTTCCTTATCCCCATTCCTTTCCCGCCATCGACGTCAATTATGCGTAAACCAAATAAGGGGTAGGAAAGAGAGTATTGTGTATCTGAGCTATCGACCTTGAGTACAGCAAACACAGATATCGATTGATTGCGGAAAAGGAATGCCTCCACTACATAAGGAAATATTTCCACCTAGCTGGGGCCCTTACAATTTGAAAAAATGTCCTTCTTTATAATCTATGTCTACGGTGGAAAAATGTTACCAAAGAAGCACTATGAGGTTGTACTGAACAGACTGATAGTTTAAAACTAGTAAAAACACGTAGTTGATTGACTACGTGGAATTAGTTCATGTTCTTGACTAATTGGTTTGTTTAATACGACATAGGATACTGAAATTAATCGGTACAGAACGTTACCTATAAAGACTTACTTTAACAAATGATTAAAATTACTGTAACCCAACTTACTTGATAATGATCCAAACATTTATCTACATAGAAAGATACGGCCTTACTTAGCTACTTGCTTAAGTTGTCAACGCAATCCATAAAAAGAAACGAAATCGAGTGACTGCCTTCCAAAAAATTAATCACTGTAGCTGGCAGCATGTCTAACGAGTAAGTTCAAACTGGCCAATTACAGCGCTCGGACCTCGAGCCTCGTAGTCTGGAGGATGTGAGTTCAAATACCCACCTAGCCAAGCAGATTTCAGTTTTCCATGGTACCAGAAACCACTACTGGCAAATGGTGGTATAAATGACCAAACTCATTTTCTTTCAATGCTCCCCCCCCCCCAACTGTTACCCGACTTCGATTACTTCAACGTAAAGCCCCCAGAAAACAGAAAAAAAGGATTCACATTATATTAATTTGAATACAAAAAATCCTATTTGTTATGAGATTTTTTTCATGTTTTCTGTAAGAGTGAACACAGTGATAGACAACATGTTTCAGCGATCGTAACTATGTCACCATTGTCAAGTAATTGTCATCGATAGGTAGCGGCCCATATTGGTAGTTGGCTATGTATACCTTTCCCGACTAGATGCTGGTGGGGATGGCTTGGGGTAGGAGAAAGTGGGAGACAGCGATTTGAGACGTTCGCTGAAGCTGATAGGTATATCTATGCTTTCACACAGACTCAGTGTCTGGATTCCAGGCTTCATCCAACATAAATCCACTATCCTGATTAAATAGGCTATCTGAAAAGCTTATTTCTACAACTTCTGAAATATCAATGTTAAAGTAATTTCGTGTGTGCGGAAATACTTTAGCTGCTTAAAAATCAAACACTTGGCCTATTTTTTTTTAAGCTGTTCCTTGCGAAAATGGTGTGAATGTTCCAAGCACAGTGGTATATACATCACAGTGTTTGTCCGATGTATACCTTGCAGCGTTCTGTTGTTCGGTAAGATAAAATACCTTTCGGTGAAAGCAGTACGTTCGTAAATTTTGCAGAAGGTTTTTTTCTTTTTAAATAAAAAAAATGAAAAAGTAATGTAAACGGCAAAAAATTTATGTAAATTATGTTTTTAGTCTTCAACACAGTAGGTTCAGCAAACGGAAGGAAAGGAAAGCTATTCCAGTGACAGTGTTACCCTCCTTCCTGGTCTTCTAGAGGCTGCAATTATCTTTTGTTTATGGATCTATCTCCGTGAAATTTTTTATAATGGTAGAAAAGACAGATGAATCGGACGATTTGGAAGGGACTCACTTCTATGTAAGTGCCATAATAAGCCCCCCAATCCTGTTTACGCAAAGACATACGGAAGGATCGATTAGCATCTTCAAGATAGATCTCAATCTAGTTTTTCTTTCAAGTGATAACTTTTAATCGAGATTTACAAAATCACCCAACCCGAAATAGATGTGTTGTGCGGGATTGCATGAATCCAGAAAGGATTCCAATAAACAGTTTCAAGGAATATTTTAACCTGATTATTCTCTTTCGTGACTGACTAATATTGATTCCAAAACCAGCTTTTTTAATAATGGGAAGGTTGCTTTAACAACTATACTAGGACTTTAATTAATTCTATCATCGCAGCAAAAAAAAATTTAAGTGCTTTGCTGCGTTGAAGTCAAGATTTCACGAGTAGATAGTCTCATTACACTGGTCCCACCGAATGGTTCCGAGTTTGATCCACCATCCTTTCTCTGTATGTAAGTATCTAGAAAGAGAGTCAAAGTCCTCTTTATGTCATTTATACGCTTGATGATCTCACTAATTGTTTAAGGATTTTTAATATTATTATTACAGCAGGAATGATTTTAGGAATCTGTGAGGAACCGGAATTTCGGAGCCTGGACCTTTATTGAAACTTAATTTCTTCTGAACTAATGTATTCTTCCCATAGCTCGTAGAACAACCGCATTCAACTAGATCCGATTTTATTTTAACAGCTATTTGGAACTAAACTAGTGAGTCTTTGGTTACTAGCTCAAATCTTTGCGGTCTTACATCTTTCGTGCCATTAATATTCTTACATAGTGAATTAAAATTTCTGTCGTCGAAACATATGCATTCGCGATTTCGCGCCTGTTTGAGAAATGAAAGGAGAAAGGGGGGGGGGGACCAAAGAGTGAGAGAGATAACGAGGCGAAGAAAGAGATAGAGGGAGAAAAAAAAAGAAGACTCAAAGAGGAACGGAGAGATAATAATGCGTGATGCAAGTGCCAGCATCATAACGTACAGGTTAAATGGTGCCCTATATGAAGACGTGTTTTCTAAATCAATACGGTGCCTAGAAAAACGTTAGAAGGCTGCTCAATGAAGAAAATACGAAGGCTATTCGTACAATCGTCTAGCCGTTAGTTTCTGCTGATAAGTTTAAAAATAACATCCATTCGACAGCTCGAGTACTGAATGCAAGCGAAATCATTAAACCCATATATAAAGTCATATAATCATAAACAAGACAATGTTTGTTATAAATTAAAAATAAAAGTAATGTATAAAGTAATTTTGTTCTCGAACAAGATAATGTTTGTTATAAGTTAAAAATAAGACTGCCACCAAACTGGTTTATGCTAGAATAGTAATGATAATTTCATGTGTTTTTTATCACCGAATGATAGAGGTCCTTACCAGTTTAGCAATACAACTTTATTGTAACCGCCTGTCCTAACCCGACAATCCTACAGTTTAACGTGAAATCCAAAATACAGAAACGTCCTGGCACACTTCATCTCCGGTAAATCTTGTTTTCCCAGAAGTGAAGGATGGGTCGAGGATCTTGTGAAAATCCAAGACGAGACAGGAATTCGAATCAGATACCTCTCGAGCGCCAGTTTAGCGCCTTAACCACTGAGCCACCAGATCACTCTACCGTTAGACATAAAACCAGTCTTATAATTCAAACTGCAAAGTCTGCTCTACTGCCAACTGTTTCATTAAGGCAAACTATTTGCTTAGTTTCGAAATTAAAATAAAATTTATAGGTATCTGATTTATTGGCAAAGTTTTCTTAGCAGTCAATTGCTTAAATGAGCTAAGACATCTCTGGCACTTAAAGTTAATTTATTGCTTTGTTGTAATTTGAAAAAATAATCAATTCTGAGTTCCGAGGTCGAATAATATTCAACGCCTTGTCTGAAATAATGGATCTTGTGTTGTTAGAAGTTATTTTTCCTTACTGGCTTCATTGGCTCACATGGAAGGATAGGAGGTACACAATTCAATCATCACCAGACTGTCTACCGAACGCTACAGTTACATTTATTCATTAGTCCTATATTCTATTTGTTATTTGTGAATTCTAATATTTCGTTCTCTTCAATTCGTAATAAAACGTTAATGTTAATTTCTGCAGTAAAAAATTGTAACTAACAAATCTTTAAAAATACTGCGAAACATGAGTCTATGATTTTTCAACTACAGCCGCAATACTGTCAATTATCACAGCCTATAAATCAAACTACTATCAAATCACACAACACACACAAACGAATTTTTAGTCGTAACGTTTACACTACCGGCACTAGCGTTTTCATTGAGTGGTCAATTTTGTGTGACTTTATTCCATCCTTACGCGATTTCGTCTGTGACTGAAAAGTTGGTTGTCATGCTCAAACCGACAACACTTACTAGCTTAATTTAACACAGCATTTGCAACTTTTCCAATTCTTCCCAGAGGTAGTTGTCTTTCACTAATTCTGAAGTTATCTTTCCAGTGAGCTTCAATGTGCACCATCCACTTGATCTATTGGATTAAATCTCAAATTAATCCACATTGGTTATAGATTGGCTGCTCATGACAGGTGATTTGTCCGTCCGGCTGCCTTTTGGAAGTGTATAGAACAGAATAGGCCGGCGTGAATTTTAGCCCCTCACTTCCGTCATCTGCATATCATACAAAGAATACTCTGTGTTTAACAACCCTCGTTATGCCGGCCTTGGTAGCGTAGGGGCTAGAGCGTGCTAGCTCCGCGCGCCGAAGGTCGCTGGTTCGAATCCGGCCGCGGGCATGGATGTGTGAATGTCCTGTCCGTCCTGTGGTGTCTATACTTAGGAATCATAAAACTTAATGGAGAAACTAATTCACATGAAGAGATATCGTAAACACATTGTGCTGGCTGAATGGCTTAGTCGCCGAAAGCCATTTAAAAAAAAAAAAAAAAAAAAAAAAAAAAAAAAAAAAAAAAAAAAAAAAAAAAACCTCGTTATAGTCACTAATACAGATGTAATGACACTTAAGACAAATGTACGAAAAGAACCAATTATCTTAAGTCTGTAAGAATGTGAAGCACCCAGAAGCGGAGAAGGAAACGAAACCAAACTTCACCAGTTGAGCTGTTATTTCAGTAATTAGAAAATTAAATCAATTATATAAAGAACTTGGCAGTATGAGCCACAATGTTGGATGGTTGATTCAGAAAACCATGACTGAATTCCTTCCGCTTTTGGAAACTGCGGTGTCGCCCCCTTAGTAAAGTGTTATTATCATATTATATACTACTAGCTGATACCCGCGACTTCGTACGCGTGGATTAAGAATTTCTTTACCAGAATTGAATATAGAAAGTTGTTGGTAACGAAGGATTGGTCCCAAACAACACCGAGTCGGCATAATAAGGCAGGAAAGCTATCACTATATCATTCAACCGTCGAACCTGTCTCTTGAAGAGAATCAATTTCCAACATATTTCTGTCACCATTCGATAAGTTCTCAAAATTTTGTGACTACAACTGTTAATCAAATTTTCGTGACTACAACTGTTAATCATATCGGGAAAAATGTCCTGTGCCCTTCCTACAGATCTTCTTGTCAAATTCCATCAATATCGGTATAGCAATTTAGTCGTCAAAATGTAACAAAAAGACAGAAACTTACTTTATAGTACTATTACTGCAGATCACACACTGACTGCGAACAACCCCTGAGTTATCATTATAACGTAAAAAAGTGAACACCTACACCATTGCAAGGCCACCTACGATTTGCCTCGCAATGAACCCCTAAATTTGTGATATCTACAATTTAACATTCAATCCGAATAACCGACGGTCCAGGCATGACTCTTACGATCAAAAACAATTTTTAAAAATCTTTGCTTCCACGGAAATTTTAACCGGAGACCATGATCCAAACAGCATTAACAGCAAGCGCTTTAACCACTGAGCTACCAGCAATATGGGAAGGCGGTACAGATACCTACACATTCTACGCGTCTATCACCGTTCAGTTATGTTTCGAAATTATTAGACAACAAGTATTATTTGTATTATTTATACAGAAATATTTTCAATCAAATATGTACAGTACTTTTCTCCTTGTTTGAAAGGATAAGTGTGTAAACTTTCATCGAAATCAGATGAAAACTGGATTTGTATGAAGAACAAACAAACATACATACATTCATCTTTATATATATATATGTGGATTTCTAAACGGTGATTTTTCATCACGAGCCTTTTATATCCTTAATTCCTAAACTATATCTATAAATGAGATATTATTTTAGCGATTAAGATCTCCATTTTGGTATTATCATATTTTAAGAAAGGAAGTTTTCCAACTTCCACCCCTAGAGGGCAAAAGTCTCATTATTTGTAAGACAGGTTTTTTCTTCTTCAAGGATTCCTTTATTTCCTTGCTACCTAGCCGAAATCGATAAATGAGGAATAATTTTAAAAATTAAGGTGTACGCTTTCATAACATCATATTTCAATCAAAAAAATTTCGGAATTCGACTGTTAAGTACTAACTATCAAGGTCACGTGCATAACACAGTTCAGAATCAAGCTGCTAAGTTTCGCTGGCATCGATAAAGATTGATCGCCTTACCTCTAGACAGCAGGACCACATGTCGCAGAGATATGGATATACTACGTGTGTATTGTTCAGCTTAGGGCTATTTCGGTGAGGTCTGTGACGCTTCGATTTCCATGAAGAGATGGCTTCAGGTGATCACGTCAAAACAGAAGGCTGTAGGATAACTAACATCAGGTGAAATCAGAAAAGTATTGTTACAAATGAGCCAATTCATCTTTCAACCTACTATAAACCATCAACCTCGCTATTCATCATATTTTATTCGTAAAATTTTAGCTGGAGTCTTCTAGTTAATCTCCCAAGCCTAATTTCGTTATTAGAAAAGGAAATTAATGAATGATATCATAATTTTTTTGCGTAAACAGGGTAGGGTTTATGCCGTATAATAATCGTAGCGTGTTAAAAACATACTGGATAAGACTGCCGCTGTGAAGGCCAGTGTTGAAAAGAAAACTGGTTCATGCAATGTTCTACCTGTCAGACAGGTGTCAATCACGGCTAATCTCTGGCTATCCTGAGGTTAAAAAAAGGGCATATGTAGAAAGTCTTATGTCCTTTTCACGTCAATGACTCAATCTCGTGGCTCGTTAGAACGGTCGGAGGCGATCCAGGAGGCGGCTGCACCATCGTTAGCAAGTCGGCCGAGGCGTCGCCGGTTCCATCGTCGTTGTGCAATAGCGGTAGTCCTTCAGAGCCAGCAGGTGCGGCGTTTCCGCGTACGGGCCGGTCTCTTCAGCGGCTGGCCACCGCGGCTCCTGGAAGGGGCACTCCGTGACTGATGATGGCGTTTCAATGATTAATAGCGTTCCTTATATGAGCGGCCGCCCCCGTAGATTAATCAGAGGATGACCTAGGCCGGCGCAATATGACGGCGCAGTGCGGCTGATACAGCACGTACCAGAAGCCTACCTGTCGACAGCCACCTGCAAGAAACGCCGTTGGCTGGATGTTGCGTAGCGGTACCGGAATTACACCTCTTCTGGAAGCAACGACACAATTACTTTGCCCTGCAATAAAAATATATATATACGATATTTTGCTTCTGGGTTTACGCCTCGTCGACGTCAAGGAGGAAAAGGACTGGGGGCAAGGAATGGTAAAGAATACAGCCATGGCCTTTTGAAGGAACCATCCTTACATTAACCTGAAGTGATTTGGGGCAACCGTGGAAAACACAAATACGGATAGCCTGAGGGGGATTCGAGCCCACGTCCTCCCGAATACGAAGCCAGAGTGTTAACGCTCACCCTCCAGTAAAATTAACGGAAAGAAGGAACCGTTATATTACGTTTGATGCATTGGGTGTTTATTTGTCTATAGAAATAGGCCTAACTATACCTTATGATTTCTGCGTAAGTGATTTATGATTTTTTGTAAACAAGTAATATCAGTAAATTTCGAATACGTGTTGACACATGACGTTGAGTCCATCTTGCTGTGGCTTTTATCAGCGATCAACACTGAGAAAACTATATGAATTTAGATAATGTCCGTGGAAGCAAACACAGTCTCTGTTATGTTGATAAAGGAAAGATAGCTGTCATATGTTTTTCTACTTGCAGCTAAAATATGGAGCGGTCTGGTTGATCAGTTGTAAAGGCTTCTTACTGGAGATTGAAATGTTACCGGTTTGAATTCATTTCTCAGCCAGTATTTTCATATGCCCTTAACGCAACATTTACCAGCGACAATTTTTTTTTTTTTTTTTTTTTTTTTTTTTTTGTATGTGAAGCTCGACAGAATGCTTCCATAATTCGGATACCACATTAACTGTAGGTCCCCTTTACGTGGTAGGATCACCGCGTTAGGATAAGTAAGGAAAGAAACTGGCCACCCCACTTCTGGCACTAGGATAAGTATTCCTCCTCCGGACTGTCCAACTAACCTTCATAGTCAATATCTAGCTTAGACGATTTTTTGTTCTAAATCATCTTAGAGTAAATAATAAAACACTTAGAAAAGTCCTCAAAACTTTAAAACAGGAAAAAATTTTCGGTTCAGAATTGTGTTCATGAATTTTTTCAATGAACTATTGTGAACGAAAAAATAAATGTTTTAGTATATGTTGCTTTCCAATTTATAGAAAATTCTAACGAACCATTTATTGTGCATATTTAAAAATTTGGTACTTTTTTACTAAATTAACGTTTACCTCTTTCAATTACTTCTTTTTCATCCACTTTCTGCATGTACGAACAAGAAAAACGAATAAAACTCACGTCAATTAACGAGTTCATAGCACGCATTCCTTTTTCATCTATACTGCAGATGAAAAAATCCAAGTTTTTGCAAAAATGAACAATTTAAGAATCTTTAAAGATTTAACCTGAGTCAGAGATCTATACCAGGAAATGCCCACCACCTTCTACTGCTTCACTTCGATTGTAAGCTTGGATTGTTTTGTGACATTTTCTTTTCGTTGGTTTATAATGCAGTCCTCCTATATTGTTCGTAGCTTCTCTACATATGTAGGCCAGTGTGGCTACTGATTATCATTTATTAAAACTCTTAAGGGAGGTATCCAGGCTTTGATCTTTGCTGAAGATCTTTTTTTGGAGCCACGACTTAGGTCGCTTTGATTTTACCTTATTCCATCAGTAACTTAGTGGATCTTTATACTTCTACTGCCTTTTGAATCAGAAGATGCTGACGGCAAGGAAACGCTTGAGTAATCCTCGTATTGCTGCTATCCGGATAGATAAATATGATGTTTGGTTTGCGACTGCATGCCTTATTAGAACAGACATGGCGGTACTTGAATCTGCGATTGCAGATCTGTAATGTGCGTTTAGTACGAGTGTAAGTCGAAGGAATTTATTATACATTCTGTGTATTCAATTTGGTTTCAGGCTGTGTCCAAAACATAATTGTCATGAGCTAGACTAATGAGAGGATCGTCTGTAGATACTCTGTTTTGTTTCTAAGGTGAGATCGGAAATGTACTAGTAAAATTTTCCACTTGCTATTGCGCGTAGGAGGCAGACGCTGGGTGCTTGAAGCGTGGGTGTTTGCTTCAGGCTGGCTAGTCAGCAACTCTCAACTGTGGCGTGTGTTCATAGCTACGGCTATCACCTGCTTTAAGTACAGCTTCGAGTGGTAGGTATAGGCCCACCGCCACGAATACTTCACATCTTACCCCATTTTGGCAATAACAATAATACCTTCATGTGGTTGTAATGACCTGGTGACAGGGGTTTATATTGGCTGCGTATTTCGCCCCTAACGTAGCTGCCTTAACCTAAACCAGCAATGCGGGGGTACAGGGGACCTACAGTTTAACGTTGAATCCGAACCACGGAAACGTTCTCACATATTTCACATTACACACCAAGCTGTGCCAGAGCTGAATGTAGGGTTAAGAGCCAGTGAAAATCCACTCCGAGACAAGGATTCGATCCGGATACTTTCCAAACCTCATTCAGACACCTTAACCACTGAGCCACCCGACCGCTCTGTCGGCAATGATTATCTAAACTCGCTTTAGTCAGGGTAAGGTAGACCAGGGCTAGTTGGCTTCATTTTTAGTTTGTTAATTTTATACATTTTACGGTAAATGTTTCTAAAAAATGTTTAAATGCAATTTCAAAGTCCATTTCTTTTTTAAAAATTTACCCGTTATTGAAACATATCTATTTTTAATATTTATACTTATAAGGAACATTTGTAAGGGCTGCCAATTTGCACCGCGGTGGAGCTAGTAGTCTACAGCCACGGGTAGGTTGGCACAGGCTAGAAAAAGGTAATTTCACAAACAAATAAAGACACACGCTTAGGGAAAAAAAGTGTTTTTTAATATTTAAGAATATAAAATCATAATACAGCTTAAGAAAATTTTATCTCAACAAAATAATTAGACTTTTGGGTTAGGCGTATTAACTGGATTTGGTCTATTAGTTGTCCATGCAGAAATATAATTTTCGTCTTTGAAAATGTCAACACTGAATTGTAAAATTCCGCAGAAAATGTATCGGGGTAAGATGGCACATTTAGCCAACTAGCCCCCTCCTACCCTGTGCCAATTAACCCCAACCGATTCTTGTTTATAAAATTGGCCGTCAGACGTGAAGTAAGTGAAACCAAACAAAAATATAAGAGGACAGTAAATTGCTGCATCAAATGCTATAATAATCATTCATAATAATTACAGAAAATACTGAATCAAACAAAAAGAGCGGAATCATAAGAAACTACTTATCAAGTAAAAAATCAGTCGTTGTGAAATAAATCTTGTATTGTCACTGCGATCACTCTGAAACTACTATTATGGGTGAAAAGAATAGGAATGAACGTACCGAGCGTGGATGGTGAGCGGTTAACGCTCTGGCCTCGCATTCCAGAGAACACCGATTCGAATCACCGTTCGGGCATCCAGATTTGGCTTTTCCATGGTTTCCCCAACTTACTTCGGAGGCATGCCGGGAAGCTTCCTTTAAAAGGCCATGGCCAAATCCCTTCCCGTTCCTAGTCCCCAGTCCCATCCCATCTCTAATGACCTCGAAGAGGCGTAAAGCTATATGTGTAAAAAAAAAAAAAGTGGCACTTGATCGGTAGCGATTTCTAACGGTAAACTAGGAAACTAAACGGACTGTGTCTACTTATGAGTGTGGCCAACTAGTCCCATCCTCACATACGCGTGCAGACAGCGTGTCAAATGTTGTCAGTTCCCAGTAAATGTATGCGAATGAACTGTAACTGTATAGTATATTTGATAGTAAAATTAAATGAGAATTTTATATAACTGATTTTATTTAAATAGACTAATTTACAATTTCGTATTTAGATCGACCACTCGAGTCCGTACGGCTAACTCAAGAGCAGCAGATTAGAACGCTATACTTAGACGTCAGAAAAGGGTGTTTTTTACGGAATTCCTGACCCCCCTCCCCCTCTGGCGAAACTTCGTAAGATTTCGTCGAAACCCTTCCCCCTCTAAAAAGACGCGAGATTTTGAGGGAGGCCCCCCCTTACAGACTTTTTCAGACCATTTTTTTTTTTTTTTTTTTAGGGCTGATGCTCCGAAGGGCGGTTTTTAGATCAAAATACCTCCCTAAAATCGACATTCGCGTCGTTTGTAGACCCCTTTTTTTTTTTAGCTCTACTAGTCTACTAGAATTTCAAAACCTCACGTTAGATTTCCGTTGACTCCTCTCCCCTCCCTCTTGGTGATGTTTCGTGAGATTTCGCCGGAACCCCCCCCCTCCCAAGTCTTAGGCCTATTATTAGGAATTATCGGCAAGACATTTTCTCCAGAGCAGCAAAATACGCAGCAAAAAAAAAAAAAAAAAAAAAAAAAAAAAAAAAAATTGTTGTTGAATAAAATTCCCATGTATCGTACGAGTATATTAGCAATTGTTGGATGTCTTTTTTAGTTAAAATCAAGTTTTGTGGTATTATTTGTTTCTTCTTTCCGTGTTTCTTTTTTTAAATTTTTGTTTCGTTTCATTCAGTAATTTTATTTTCTAAAACTATCAATTACCTACTTTTTTTTAGCAATTCATGAACGAATCGTAACTACTTCGATTATAAAAATGGGACTAGGAATTCAAAGTTTTGGTTACGGTATACGTAAAATAGTCGAAATGTGGATCTGAAGAAGAATTCTCATAATTCACAGATAAAGTACGAAATAAATGTGTTTTGAAAATGATGGTTGATGAAAGAAGTTTGTGGAATAGTCTCACAGAAATAAAGATCAGAATTTTGGGATATGTGGGATTGGTTAACTTTTTAGTGGAGGGAATAGTCAAGGGAAGGAATCGAGAAGAAAGATAAAGACTGGTATACGTGAAGCTGATGATTGAGGACGTAGGTTGTGATGGATATGTTCAGGCGAAGAGGTTAAGAAAGGAATGAAGAACTGCACCGAACCTGTCGAGAGACTGAAGAAGTAAAAATAGATAAAAGAAATGATTAAGCTGTTTAAATTAACAATGCGAACTATGAGGCCCATTCCATTTATTTTTGATGAGGGACTGAAAATTTATTTTAACAGTTGGTAGAGAGTATTAGAATATGCCTCACCCTGCCGCAAACAGAAAGAAAGCGTAGACCACGCCGCGACGTCGTGAAAAAAACCCACACCTTGTTTTCCCGTTAGAACGTGAGTCGCCTGGCAGAGATTCAAATGCAGATACGGAGGCACGTTTTGGGCAAGGAGAGTCGCCCACGTCAACTCAGCTGTAGGACCATCACGGCAACTGAACGCTCCGACCGGCCTGGGGTTCTAGAGAACGCGCGTTCAAATACCCACCAGGCCATACAGCTTTCTGATTTTCATGGTTTCCAGAAATCATTTCAGGTGAATGCCGGGATGATTTATTCAAAACGCTAAGGCCGAATTCCGTCTTGTTCCACCGAATGCATTCAGGAGTACGCTGGTTTGAATCGCCGTCCGACCATCCAGGTTATGGTTTTCCATGGTTTCTCCAAATTACTCCTGGCGAATGTCATGCCTCTTTTAAAAGGCACCATCAAATTCTTTCCAGCTCCTTGCCTGACTCTAATGACCTCGACCTCGACAAGGCGTACCAAGACAGAAGCAAGTAAAATAAAACATAAACAAAATCGAAGACAAAAAAAAGTCCCATTTCTTGCTCCTTTCCCGCTTGTAAGGAAATACAAGAAAATGCAAGAAATTACGAGACGTAATGCCCTAAGAAAAAAAGTTAATTGCTGGTAGGAAGTTCAGTTAAAAGAGGATTGTCCACATCATCACGCATAAAGATGCGACAGTTTTATTTATGCGTGAAGGAAGCAGCCAAAATCAAATAATTATTTTTTTAATAAAGATTAATAACAGAAAAAAGGGAGTTCTCTCAGGGTGAAATGTTACGGACCGTGATTCGGCCCATCGAATTTCAAGTGGAATGCGGTTTTAAGGAAACGTAAAATCGATTGGTTCTTGTCATGTACATACAGTTTAGACTGAAGATCTTAGACAGATTAACAAGTAGTTACTTTTTAACTGTATTTAGTGTTTCTGACTAACAGCTCTGTATCCTCACATCTCTCAATACGATAATTTAAATGTGACCCATGAGATTATATATAAAAAAGTGCTGTTCAAAATTTTTAAATATTCATCTTAAATAATAGGGCTCTATCTTTATCATGTAGGGTAATACAAAGATAATTTTAGAGCCAAAACTCGTTTGCTTGTTGCTTTCACCAATGTCTCCACTTTTATCTTTTTTCGGTACAATTTATTTTTGTATACTACAGTATTCCTGACAGAATTCTATGAATATGGCAATTCAATTACCAACGAACCCATTTGACGACATTCAATCTAAAATTTGAATTAACCTATACACATTCTACCTGAGACAAGTAAGTTAGTCTATCTTCTTTCAAATTTTGCTTTATAATTTGTTGTATTTTGAAAAATTTATTAAAAAGTCTCTAATCATTCTACTGTTGAGAAATTTATGTTTTTACCACATTTAGGTGTGTTGTTGAAGCCGATAACTTTTGAAGCCCGCCATTTGGAACTAGGATGTCGTATAGCACTTGCCCCGAAATTGGCTGGATCAAGACTGAAGTTGTGGAAGAAAATTTCGTCATTCGCTGTAGAATCACCGAATTTTGAATATGTTTCAAAGATCTGTATTAAATCCCTACATTCTCCGCAGTGCGTAGACAGTGAGGTGAAAGTGATTCCTCCGATAAATGGGGATGTTAAGCTTGAGGTCTCACTTGATGTCCTTCAGAGAGTGGGCTTTCATGGGACTGGACTATGTCTGACCATTTTTCTTCTTTTATCCTATGTTCAAAATTTTAAAGAAGTAAGGTGTAAAATATCGAGACAGAAGAATACTTTATATAACAATCAAGTAGCTATTATAAAAGTAGAGAACCATGAGAGACATGCATCAGTTAAAAAGGGTGTGAGACAAGTTTGTAGTCTATCCCCGTTAATATTCAACTTGTATGTAGGAATAAAGAAAATAAAAAAAATTTCATATGGCATAAGTGTTCAGGGAGAAAAAAATCAGTATGCTACGATTTGCTGATGACATTGTCTTGTTATCAGAAAGTTACTGAATGGCATGAACAAAATACTAAAGGAAGATTTTGGACTGAATATAAATCAAAGCAAGACTAAAGTGATAAAATGTAGCAGAAATGATACCAATACTAGTAGGTTAAATATAAAAGTAGGATCGGATGCAATAGAAGAAGTAATTGAATGCTGTTATTTGGGATGCAAAATTACAACCGATGGCATAAGCAGGAATGATTTTAAAAGCAGAATAGCACTAGAAAAAAGAGCCTTCATGAAAAAGTGAAATCTTTTAGTTTCAAATATTGATTAGGAATTAGAAAGAACTTTCTAAAATCCTATGTGTGGAACACAGCACTTTATGGTAGCGAAACATGGACTTTAGGAATACCGGAAATAAAGAAAACTGAAGCATTTGAATTGTGGTGCTACAGAAGAATGCGGAAAGTTAAGAAGACAGACAAAGTACGAAATGAATGAGTTTTGGAAATGGTGGGTGAGGAAAGAAGTTTGAAGAAGAAGCTTACAGAAAGAAGAGACAGGCTGGTAGGTCATATTTTGAGACATGTTGGATTTATTAATTTTTCTGGTGGAGGGTACACTCGATGGTAAGTACTGCAGAGGAAGACAGAGATTAGAATATATGAAGCAGATAATTGAGGACGTGGGTTGTAAGGGATATGTAGAGATGAAGTGGTTAGCACAAGATAGGAATGGGTGGAGGATTGCATCAAACCAGTAGAAATATTGATGACAGCAAAAACAAAATCCTAATTTTTAACAAAATGAAACTACTCTTAATACACACACCATCACAGTAATACGCACGTACAATAACAGAACATATTGAAGCAGGCAACAGAAAACTGTCCCACTTACATCTAACTAGTCCATACTTTGTAAACCTGTAACAAATAATGTTATTAAATAAGTACGCCAATGCAAGTGTTGTTTGATTTTATTTATTCTCTGTAGCGTTTCGCCTCTAGTAGATGTATCTTCAGCCTACACGGTTATTCTGTACACCATAACAACACCTATGCGATAAATTGAGTTTTGAAAGCAAAAACAAAATTATAAAAAATGACTCTATCATGTGTCAAATACATCCAAGATGCATAATTATGTACAATACCGGAAGCAGCAGGCTGCATGAGCAAACATTTAACCTACAACCACACCTCAAAGCGGATATGTAAACGTAAGTTGTAATAAGATTTCTAGTTTTATTTTATGTAAACAAAACATTTTGTAAGGAATTCAAATGTCTATAATATGTAAACGTAAGAGAATAACAGTGTACGCTGAAGATACTTTGACGAGAGGTGAAACGCATCCTAGAATAAATAAAATCCAATAATACTTGCATTGGCGTACTTATAAAGAAATAATTATTATTATAACAAGCAAATGCAAAAGAACTGACCTTCAGTAATAACTTATTACGTAACAGATATACTGAAGCTGTCGTGGGAAAACCATACTGGAACATCTGAAAAGAATGTAACTGTGTTAGAACACGAAAATTGTATGTATTTTTTACAACACCGCATTCTTTGAACTGGAGATAAGAGACCTGAACAGTCTTTCCGTCCTAATAACTATATCTTAGAGTACAGTAACTGTCAAACTGAACACGTGGGACTATAACCAGTCTTTCCTTCCGAAAGAAATATCTGTCGAAAACATTTGTTACTCATCGATAACAACAGAGGAACATGCTACGACATATTTCACAAAGATCAAATACTAGGAAACCCGATATTCTATCGCTTGCTAAAAATTATTCTTGTCATTCTCCGCAAAGGAATTATTATTATTCTCGAATCACAAGCATCAAAATACACAGTTAATTGTGCAAATCAACCACCTTAAAAACACTTAGCCCAGTACTTCGCAACCACAATTGCATCCTGTACGGTATTGCTTGAAACAGGTCTTCGTTGTTGTAGGACGATGGGCACATAGGGCACTCGAGCATATGATTCATAGTTTTCTTCACCACATTCGCACTTAATATTGGTAGCATCAGTATAACCCCATCTCACTTGTACCTGCCCACTCATGTTCACAATTGAATTAAGGACTGCAGACGTTCTAGTCCTCTGTGTAACCAGGTGGCTAACGCTCTGCAACTGTCAGTGGTCTCGAGATGTTAGGAACCTTCATTTTCCACAAATTTACACTTGCCTTTTCAGGTGACCCAATTAGTTCCCGTGATTTTCTCAGGAAGCTTTACCTGGATTTGAGTCTCTGGGCTGATGGTGTATGGCCGTGCAGAGGATTAGCGTTTTCCCGTTTTACTTTTGTCCTCTCCTTGTTCGCAACCACTTCTTTCCGGATACTGGATGGTGCAATGCTCGAATGCTGGTAAAGCCTATCACCTGTTTGGAGTGAGATGATGAGAACCAAACTAGGCATGCATATTCTGCAACAGAGTAACAAAGGGCCATTGCTGATGTACGTATAGTTTGTGGTTGACCGCTAGTTTGCGCAGTAGGTTCTTTCTTGTAGATGTCATCATTTTGCAATTCATGCAGTGCTTCTTATATATTAGGGTTCTGTCGAGTGTCACTCCCAGATATTTTGGGGATTTACATGGCTGTAGTTCGGTACCTGACCACATTACTTTTAAATTTCGCTGAGCAAAGGAATGAACAATAGGAACTACCCTGTAAGTGAATGTTCAAGGTGCCTGATTCCGAAATATTCAGTAAATAATTGGATATTCTAATTCCTCATATTATGACATAGACTTTCTTCACAAATACTTCTGAAGGCTTCGTAATCACCTGAGATAGGTGCTTGTTGTTTTTGAGTCTTTATCATGTGAAAATGCGGTTTAAGATTCCCGATTTGAGTAACAGTGGAAAGTTTCTGCCCGCGTGCAATTCTTCCTACTGTTTACCCAGCAACATCATAAACTCTATGGAACTCCTCAAAGCTTTACCAAATAGAAAGTCTAGTAGCTAATGCGTAAACGACACGTAATTACCAGCAGTAAAATTTTGTAGAAAACATATTCCGTCATTATTCGCGAAGCTCGTATTGTAGTGGGTACTAGTCGCCTCCAGCACTTGTAATAGAGGCGAGAGAAGCACCAAGACCTTCATCCAACAACACGCACCGTCGGTCTTGTTTACGAGCGTTGGGAGTGACTGGGCGAGGCAGTGGTTTCGCAACCACTGCCGCCAACCAATTAAACACAAACAGCCCCGCCACGTGAGAGAAGAGATCACAGAGCAGTGACACGGACCTGTCAAGCCTTGAACTCGTGACCTCGGCTCGCCTCACCAATACCCAGCACCCCGAGGCGCATGGCTGACTCGTCGTTAAGCGATTTCCTGCAGCCTGTATGCTGTAGCGTTAATGACTTACGTGTGGTGAAAACCAATATTCGGCATTTTGTCGAGGATTTCCATGGGATATTAACTAACTTCAGGTTCTCGACGAATGTATACCTTCTGCGTTGATGCGATTGGTTTCCTGGAACCCTTTAACGGAATAGATATAAGCAAAAAAAAAAAAATGTTTCTTCGGGGACATCTTGCTGCGATTTTGATGCAGTCTATTTTTTCATGTCGCCCTTTATTGGCTGAAAAGTCTTTTTTAATTGGTGAATCCAAGTTGTTCAGGTGGAATAGGATCTGACTGCTGCCCAAGTGAACGGGGTTCGACACCAGATGAAGTTGAGGATTTTTGTGAAAATCTGAACGTCCGGAATGGCTTCGTAGGTTCACTCAACCTGCTATCAAATGAGTATCGTCGAGGAAACTCCACGGAACGGTAAAGAATGGCCGTAGGGTGCGCTGACCCGGTGTCAATGGTCGTAATGGGAGTACGAAGCCCTACCTCCGTAAAAATTACGGGAAGCGGCAAGAGCGTTAGGAATCCTGTGGCCTTTACTGTTTTCATTGCATAATGAGACCACGCATTGATTTCATAACAGGTAAAAATGATAGATTACCCACACGTTTCATTGTTCTCAGTTTTCAAGCGTTAGTTCCTTAAGGGGAGAACGTACGGTGTTGGTACTTTAAGTGTAACTAAAAAAGAAGCCTTAAATCAAAGTTATCGACACAATACAGAGAATGCAAGAGGATGTACAGATACAGGGAAATACTTTAGTCCACATATAGCATCTTGTTTGTTCAGAGCAGTTTAATTTTCATAACATACCAATGGAGATTGTTTTGCGTAATGAAATCCATAAGAATGCACATTTTCTCTACCTGAAGTTGCAACCCGTTAAAACCAAAAATTCTAATAATTCATTTATTAGTCATACGTTTATTTCTGCTGGTTCCGCGACTTAGTAAAACATCAAGCATGTTGAGTGAGCGTTAACGCTCCAGCCTCGTGTTCGCTGGGACACGGGTTTGAATTCCCGTCCGGCCCAGATTTAGGTTTTCCTAAATCACTCCAGGATAATGCCGAATGGTTCCTTCAAAAGGTCATTTCCTAAGGAGAAGCAGAGCAGGAGCTTCGTTCTTAACGTTTTCCTGTATTCCTCCTCACCTCCAAAATTAGATTTCTTGCAACACGTTTGTACACATAATTTGTTTCTACCACTGCCTCTAATCGAAAAGATTTAATGGCCATTCATAATCCACAGGCATACTTCGGTATTGATCACGAATCTTGTCTGTAAGCAATATCTGACATGGAAAGGTATTGTTTGTTCTTTCTGCCTTGCAACTAAACAAAATGCTTTTGATGGCATACGCGTTTCGCCTTTATTCAAGGCATCATCAGTGCCCTAGATAAACATATATACACATATATATACAATGCTGTTGTTTGATTTTTGTACAGTTTTCTAAAAAATATTAAGTGGGTACTTACAGTTTTTATATGTTCATTAACACGTACAAGTTCGTGTTTCCATACCAGCTACTCTTTTTGCACTATCACTACTGTCCCAAGCTTGTGTAGGCTGCATTTTAGGTTAATTTCACCGGCCACGAACTGTATATATAGTTATTTGTTGTTGTTGACATCGAAAAGTCGTGAGCCAAAGATTATGTGTTGTGTAACTATTTGTTATTTTGAATCTGCGGTTATTAGCTGTGTTATTTTGTGGCGGTATGTTTGATTATGTTATTTATTCCTGTTTTAGTGTTTTGAACAAGGTTTGGTTCGTTAGGTGTATGTATTCGTTCATAACTTTTTACCATTATTGATTGCTTTTTGTATTTGCAGGTTTTCCTGAATTGTCAGCATATTTTTGTTGTGATTATTAATCTTCAGTATTTGCATATCTGTCTGTATATTTGTGTGTGAATGATTGTGTTGTAACAAGTGTTCGGCGAATGTTGAGTGGTTGGTACATCTGAGGGCTCTCAGGTGTTCCTTGTATCTGGTCTCAAATTTTCTAGCTGTTTGGCCTATGTATACAGTGTCACACTGCTGGCATGTTAATTGGTATATTCCAGATTGGTGGTATTTGTCTGTAAATGTACCTCTGTTAAACTGTCTTTGGATAGTGTTTTTGGTTCTAAATGCTATTTTTATTCCCATTTTTCTGAAGACGTTTGCTATTTTGTGTGTGTTTGTGTTTTGATATGTCATAGTGTACCAGTGTTTGTTGTCTTTTTGTGTGATGGATTGTAGTTTTATGTGGTGATCATTGGGTGTTTGGTTTATGTTCTTGTTTGTTTGTTTTCTGATTTTTTGGTTAAGCTTTTCTACTGTGTTACTATTGTATCCGTTGTTCACAGCTATGTGTGTTATGCTGTTTAGTTCCTTGTTATAGTTGTGCTTAGTGAGTGGTATTTGATTCATCCTGTGTAACATATATCTGAGTGCTGCCTGTTTCTGACTGGAGGGGTGATTAGAGCTTTGGTGGATGATTATGTCAGTGTTGGTGGGTTATCATAGTTATCATAGCAACTAAGGAATTGGGCCGAAAAAATCACCAACATGGAAAGGTATTGTTTAGCGTGTGTTCGCACAGATTGTTTTTTTGAATGTATATGAATAATGATGTAAAACATAAAATTTAATCTTTATTTAGATCTGTTACAGCCTGTACTAATTATAACCCAGCGTCACTTCTATACAATCAGGGGTAAACATTTCGAATGAGAGAAGGCTTGGGCCACAAAATGTCAAAAGAATAGATCTATACTTATAAAACGCAAGTTTTGGTTATCTATGACGTCATCTGTAACGCCATGACGCCACAGTATGACGTCTCGCTCTTTGACATTACGCTTTTCGCCAGATGTTGTTCTAGGTTAGGCACGTTATTTAATAACAGTTCTACTTAGCTAAGGATCCTCGAATAAATTAACTGCCAGAACACTGAATAAAAGTACGTATTCCGTTTAAATCTATCTAATGATTATTATGAAAGAATGTAGGCTTTCTCGGTGAGTCATCAGTTGCGTAAAATATTCTCGAGCTTTCCACCGGGATAGTACGTCAGTAAGAGGCAACGTTTTTGAGCCTATTTCTGGCCGGAAGATGGAGTAGGCTTGAGACTAGTTATATAATAAACATTTAAATTAGTAAACATTACATTATTACAGCGCGTAGTTGTCACATCGAAACACGGCATAAGCGATCGCTTACGTGACATAGCTATCACTAAGTACAATTTTGTTATATTATTTGGTTTTTGCTTGATCCGTGCACACACGTACAAAACTTCCTAATTTGTGGTTTTGTCGTCTGTTATCATGAACGAAATATAGTAATAATCTTAGTAAACAAATATGTTACAAGTCACCTGATGACATAAACTATCATTACGATAAATTTCGCTGAAATGCATTAATTAGTGTGAGGGTCGTATACACAGAAAAAGATATTAAAAATTACAATTTCTGCCTCTGAATCGTCGATTGCCAAGTAAAAAGTGTCCTGCGTTTTAACTGATGACATAAGCTACAACTTTACGAAGTTAGATTAGTTTTTGCGAGATGCACACATAGATGAAAAAAATTTCCAAATTTAAGACTCTTGTCCCTGTATCACTGTAAACTTTGTTATTAATATGGATAAACAGAATCTTGTATCTTATCTGGTGTCATTTGTTACAGCTGTGTGCAGCTTCGTTAGAATGTAATCATTAGTTCTTGCGTATTGTGCTAGCATACATCACATGGAGGGATGTGATCGGATGTTAGATGGAGCTCACTCACGTAATTAAAACCTGGTGTCTAATTTTTTTTTTTTTTTTTGAAAATTATAAGTACTTAAAAAATTGTGTAAATATACTGGAGTTCAGAATATAATTGAGTCATGTGTGAAAAAATGACTTTCAAAACATGTTAGTATTACTTGCTATGTATTAAAGTTTTGTGCTGCCCTCTCTGACTTATAAAAAAGAACCTTTCCAGCTTTTGAATCCTTTTGTTTTTAATTTTCTAATGGACGGCGCTAAAGACTTAAGAGATTAATGTGTATTACAATATATATATATATATATATGTGTGTGTGTCACTTTAGTTTACTTCCTTCGCTGGGCGTACAATATCGTTCAATGAAGAACAGGTTTATGTATCCGTCTCAGTTCAATCAAATGTGACAACATTACGACTCCTGAGAGCTTTTAACTAGGGATGGCGATCTGAGATCGATTAATCGAAGAATCGATTTTTTGGACCAAAATATCGATTTTTTAAATCGATTTATAGTAATGAATCGATCCATGGAATCGATATTTCACCCTTGAAAATCGAGATTCGCAACATCTTCCTCACCTCTAGATGACATCTTCGATAACTTGATTATGTGATCCAAATTCATTTCTATTTTATCAACCATTTTCCCTGTAACTTTTCATCCACACCAGAAATTTTCAGTCACCACACATTCACCCCTAGTATCAATAGAAATTTTGACCGCGCGTTTCCCATAGCTTCATCAATGACTGTGAGGCACAAAGATCAAACCTCAAAAAGAGTCCACATTAAAATTTATTACAGACACTTACACTTACACAAGTAGGCATATATACATATAAAATTGAAGACAATACAAATAGACAAAGAACGATATGTGTGTTCCTGTAAAACAAATATTATGTAGAAATTGTTCTCTCTCTTGAAAAGTATTAAATTATTGTGCTGTCAAACAATTATAGTGTATTCATAAAACAAAAAACTTGTAAATACCATAAGCTATATACCTAAACCTATTATTTTTATTATAAGACATAAGAAAGTTTACTATCAAAATGTATTATTTTTTTGCGATTTTCTTTTTCATAGATATCTATTAATGTCGGTTTAATGATTTAGTTGTAAAAATAATTTAATTGGTTTAAAACTGCTTAAAGATCGATTATTATAGTGTCCCTTTAGTTTTCCATGATTGGATTTATATTGAAATACGAACTCGAAAAACAAATAGAAAAAGATCGATTTTTAGGAAATCTTGAAATATTTTAATTTTAAGACGGAAAACGTCTGTCTCCAGAATGTTAATTCCATAAGCCTCCACAATTAGTGTTTCCAACCGTTTAAGCTAGCTGCCCACCAGATTCAACTGCTAAAACCACCAGAAAACCACTAACAAATAGCGGCGTTACTCTCATAACCACTAAATTTTCCACTAAACAAATATTTCGTTGTTTATACGAAAGAAAATAATGGGCATATTGTTAATACAATTACCTTCATTATTACATAATATACATTAAATTTCTGTATAATTGATCAGCACATCAATATGCAAGTAGTAATTCAATGAATCATCAACAAATTATTAAATCAACTGCTATTCTATATTAACTCATCTTCTTCTTATGATCTTTTAAGGGTGGCATGACTATAAAGCCCCCCCCCCAAACAAAAACCGCTCAAGCCCACCCCAAACCAAAATCTGCTCAAGCCGTTCCCCCCCAAATGAAATCCACTCAAGGCCCCCAAACTAAAATCCTGGATCCATCACTGTTAAGAGGTATTTCAAAGTCATTGAACGAGTAAGGGATAGTTGAAAATATTTATCTATTCAAACGTTTCTATTAATAATTTTCATCAATTAATTTTATTGGTTGAAAATAATTAATATTTTCTGCACAAACACCATGTTTAGTAGAACTTGAATGGTTTAAATGTTTGTAAAGTTGAATATCACAAAGTCAGTGTTCATTTTTGACTAAAAACAATAAATCAGTGATCATGACATTACGGAACAGGGACAATTTTTTTAATAAATGAACATTATTAATTAAAATAAAGGAAGAAATCGATTAAATATTCTTAGAAACCTTAATTCATTTTGCTGTTATTGTAACCTTTAACATGTAATGAAATATAAACTCAGTCAACTTCAATCTTTCCTACGCAGTAGGGATGCTCGATATACATCGATGTATCGAAAACATCGATGTTTACTATTCGATGCATCGAATCAATCCGATGCATCGTTTACTTTCGATGTTTAACGATGCATCGATTTTTTTCATTCGATACATCGAAAGAACACATGCGTTTCTTCGACGCGATAGAATCGGTTTTAAAGCAAAACAAAAACAGAAAATTGTATTACTATACGTTATTTTTGTCACCTAAAATATCCAATTACATTGTTTTACTTGAATAAAAAAAGAAAATACATATGCAACACGATTAGTTTTAAGCAGAACAAAAACTTGAAAATTGTATCGCTACACTTAATTTTTGTCACCTACAAAATCACATTAAATTTTTTCTTTTAACTTGCATAAAACAAGAAAAAACTACGTGATATGATTGATTTTAAAGCAAAACAAAAAAAACAGTAACTTGTAACGCTATACGATATTTGGTCACCTACAAAATCTAATTTTTTTTTTCAACTTGGATAAAACTACAAAAAAAAACTAAGTTATGTGATTGGTTTTAAAGCATAACAAAAAATAGGAAATTGTTTTGCTATATTTTATTTTTTCACCTACAAAATCACATCACATTTTTCTTTTAATTTAATTTGATAAAACAATAAAAAATTACAGTTGACATGAAATTTCCTGACAGTGTAGGACGGAGCCACACCTTAGGGCAAGGCTAGAAGTACCTAGTAGGCTTCAAAAATTTGCTTAAAGTTACTGCTCCTCATTATAAAATACCCAGCAGAGCAACTATGACACGGTGGCTTGATGACAAGTATGACGCTTTGACAATTAATAAAATCAAAACTCTCAAATGTTGAACACCTCACATTAACAAGTGATATACGATCAGACATGCAGATGCGCAGCTTTTTGGGCGTCACAGCGCATTTTGGTCTAGACACGGTGTTCGAATCAATGACATTAGGAGTTTATCAACTCAATCAAAGTCATTCATCGGAATATATAGCACACATGCTACTTAAGACCTGCAACGATTGGGGATTTGATACAGACAAAGTCTCTGCGGTCGTTACTGATAGCGCCCCGAATATGGTAAAAGCTGTAGAATTAGGATTTGGAAAGAAGAAGCACATCCCTTGTTTCGCTCAGACACTTAATTTAGTTGCTCAAAATATTCTCAAAATTCCTTTAGAAAATATATTGTGAATAATAAAGACCATTGTTACTTTCTTTAAACACAGTTGTTTGTCAAGAGACGATTTGAGAAAGTCAGTAAGTGCTGAAATAAAGATAATACAAGGCCTGCCAACACGCTGGAATAGCACAGTATTATATGATTCAAAGATTTTTGGAGCTTAAAAATGTTGTGAAGTAATATATTGATTTGCCATAAAACAGCACCTCCAATGCTGACTGGTTTGGAATTAAATATCGCGTCATTTCTTCTTAACATACCTGCAGCAGCAACTAAAGAAATATCTGGTGATAAATATTGTACCAGCAGTAAAGTGATCCCTTTAGTGCACTGCTTTAAAACTCAAATCAGTTGAGACTGATGAACCTTTAGTGATGGAAGTACATAAGCTTATCCTAAAAGAAATCAACAAACGGATGGGTGCTATCGAACAATTTCGTCTTTATCTATCGCGACCTTAGTGGACCCACGGTTCAAATAACTACATTTTGAAGACCCGATGGATTGTGCAAATGCTATTCAAAAGATCAAAAATATGATGAAGAGGGAAGCTGGAAGAAATGCGAACAGAATCTGATTCAGATAGTTCAGACAAAACATCGGAAGATTTCAGTCTTTGGACCGATCATCACAAACTAGTTCAAAGAATCTGGAAATCAAACAAGACCGAAGAAAGTGTTTCCGACGAGCTGTCTGTCTACTTGAGAACTCCGGTTGGTCGGCTTAGTGAAAATCCGTTATAAGTATGGTCCGATTATAAACAACAGTTTCAAAAATTGTACAATATAGCTTATAAATATTTAACTTTGGTAGCCAGCTCAGTGCCATCAGAAAGAATTTTTTCAAAAGCTGCACAAGTTTTAAATCAACAACGAAACAGAATTCAAGGAAAGCGGGTTAGGAAAATTTTTAGAGAGAAAATATTTGAATTTATAAATTCAAATTAGATTAGAATCCCAACACTGCCTCTCTTTCAGCGTTCCTCGCTTTACTTTTATTCTATCTTTCTATTCGCATTTCTAATTTATAAATCCCAGTAATTTCAAATTGCCTTTGTAAAAGACTAATTAAAAATATAATTCAAAATAAATACTTCATTTTGCTAGTTTCCTAATCTTTGTCTCATTTTTAAGCTTTCCTAACCTTTCCTAACCTTTATTAACCGATATATATATATATATATATCGATGTTTTTATTCGATTCATCGAAAACATCGATGTTTTTATTCGATGCATCGTGAAACATCGATGCATCACATCGAAAAAAACATCGATGTATTTTCTGGATGAGCATCCCTACTACGCAGTAAAAGTAAATATTACTGAAATAAGGTAGAAATATATTTCGAGAAGTGTAAATGTAAGTGGCTTAGTTTTTGGTTTTTCATTTATTGAAACTGAATTCTACTGAACCACTAGAAAAAAAAAAACACTAAAAAAACCACCAACCACTAAAAGGGGGGTCGAAACCACCAGTATGAGCAGCAAATTTAAGTAGAAAATTTACACTTTGCACAATACTTCTTAATAATATTTAAATTTTGAAATTGATAATTCACCTGCGAGAAGTATTAAAATATGATTTTAGAAAATTTCGTGTATTTGAATTAACATATTTGTTTTAATCGCACATTTCCAAAATTATTATCCGTGTATTAGCAATGCTACGGTCTAGTGGCTCAGTGTTTAAGGCATCTGACTGGGTAGAAAGGTTCCTAGTACGAATCCTAGTCTCGGCGGTGATTTTCAATAGCCCTAACCGGACCGTCACTCACCAGCGGCACACCTTGCCAAAACTATAACACAGGCACATTCGCGGCAAATCGAACCTCTGTAAATTGGCATCCATATACAAAAGAATTAAAAAATATTCTACGTTTTGAATAATTGTTCCTAATTATGCCCACCGTGAGACTGGATGTTGGTGACGCTACGTTAACGTCATGTGGAAGGTAAAGCATAAAAGTAACCATATAAGCAAAGCAGAGATGCAGGTGGCGCCGCTCTAGCGATCATACGTTTGGTAAATTGAGAAATTCACTGACATAAACGATTTTGATAAAGGGCTGGTTGTTATGGCTCGGCACCTAGGAACGAGCATCTCTGTAACGGTGAAGCTGGTTGACTGTATCCGTGCTTATGTAGTGGGCATCTATGAAAAATGGTTGAAGGACGGTGAAATCAGGAGTAGGCTCCAAAGTGGCGGACGTCCACGCCTCATCACAGAACGCGAAGGCCGAGGGGATGATCAATGATTGATCTGATAGTAGAGTAATAATGGAGCAGAAACAAAGGTTTCAGAGCACATTGTTGAAAATGAGACTCCTACATATTCCCATGTTGACCAAGCGATATCCTCAATTACGATTGCAGTGGGCACCGTATCTTCGAGATTGGACCTTGGATCAAAGCAAACGAGTCATGTGATCAAATAAATAAAGATTACTGTTACACCCGTTGGATGGTTATGTCCGGATCCGTCGTCTTTCAGGCGAACAGCTGATAGAATGATGCCTCGCGACACAGACCTAGATCGGTTGGAGCAGAGTTATCACGTGGGGAAATTACTTGGCTTGCGTGGTAACTGTGGTAGTAATCAGAAGGAACATAACAGTTGTGGACTACGTGAAAATTTTTGCGGACCACCTGCATCCATTCGTATTTTAAACGACGGCAATGGCAACATTCAACAGGAAAACAGACCGTGTCACAAGGCCAGAAGAGTGTTATCGTTGTTTGAGGAGAATGGTAATGACCTCCCAAATTCGCCTGATCTCATCCCGACAGATCATATCTGGGTCGCTATCGACAAACAACCACCCGTAATTTAAGGGAATTTCGTGACCTGTGCGTAGACATCTGGTGCCATATGCCTCCAAAAACCTACTATGGACTAGACTTATCTATGCCAAGCCGAATCGTCGTGGTATTGTGTTCGAAATGTGGACCAACAGGCTATTAAGCCGTTGGTCATAATATTTTAGCTCACCAGTATATGTAAGTTAAGGGTGGGAGTGCGTGGTATCGCATGGTCGGGCCACCAGGTGGTTGCAGTATATACAACCTGTTAATTGAAAAACAACGATCTTTGTACTACTATTTATTTTTTCTATGCCAAGACATGATTGGTTATTGGAAAGAGAGTTTTGCATTCCTGATTCATGTCTCTAAGTAGAATAAAAATAAGCGTTAGTATTATTTTAATATTGGAGTGAGCTAATACAAGTACGAGTATCAACTGAATATGGATTGCTGGGTGATAAAATTTCATTAAGTGTACCTTCGATTCAGTATTTTTTTCTTTCTTTCAGATATTTATAAGCTAGCTGATTTACGACAGTTCTAGATTACATATTAATAGGTCTTAGTATCGCAGTATCTTGGTCAAGTAATGCCAATACTATGACTAATTTTTAGTAATGCAACTCGCATTATTTAAATTGACGTAATTTAGTAAGTAGTTATTGTTCTCAGCATTGGAATTTCCATTTTTAGGTTTTTTCCTGTAGTTTCAGTTCATGCAATCCAGTTAGTTGGGAGGTATCTCTAATTTTACCATTTCGGTTCTAGTTAACAGGCGGAAAATTGACAAATTTTTCATTGATTAAATTCACTGTAGAAATAAATACCCTTTAGAGTATGTGTTAGAATGATAATTGAAAGACTAGTTCAGCATTAAGTTACCTTCCAACCACACATTATTCTTGTAGTGGCTGGTTCAATCTTTGGATATGATGAAACTGAATTATAATTACTTAGACTTGATATCAGAATATGTTTCACCAACAATGACTTACAACTGAAAAGAAACTCCACTCCTTTCTGGAGGAGATCAGTTGATAATATTGCATCTCCTATTAAATATTTTTCCCCCTTCAGGCCTCATGAAATGTTACGTTGAGGGTAATACGGCCGGGAGAGAATGGAGTAGGTTGGACAAGAATTGGAAAAGGCTGTTTTGAAAGAATAATTGGGCCGGTACTCGCCTGTTATGATTTCGGAAAGCCATAAGAAAAGGAATCTACATGACCGGACGTGGTTTTAATCCCACGTACAATCGAATACCATTCCAGAGCATTAGGTATTTGCTCTATATTGCTTCATGGCTGGAATCTATGTGAAAAGTATTCTCCCTCACTGTGACAGACTTGTACTTTTTACTTATCTTCTAACTATCGTAACTTAGTTTTTCTTCTTAAGTGCTTAAGCTGTTATCTATTTGTGTTTCAGGTAACAATATTACACCATTGAACACTGTAGTCATTCCTGCTATGGGCGTACATTCTGGAGGATACAGGTTCAAACCTCTGCCCGGTCATCCTGATTTCCCTAAATCACTCCAGGAAAAAGTCGGGATAGTTCCCTCAATAGGCAATGACGAATTCCTTCCAGTTTCTTATCCTCAAACGTCTTCCACCTATAATAACATAGACAAGTCATTAAGCCCTAAGTAAAAAAAAAACAAAAAAACAAAAAAAACTATTTATTAATATCATATGCACAAAATTTTATTCTTATAGTTAGACATATACTAAATAATAATAATTCCGTGTGGTCGTAATGACCTGGTGACAGTGTTTCTATTGTCTGCACATTCCGCCCCTGTCTTAGCCGCCTTCACCTAAACCGGCAGTGCTACCAACTACAGGAGACCTATAGTTTAACGGGGAGTCCGAAACACCACAGATGCGTTCTCGCATACTTCACATTACACAGCAAGCTGTGCCAGAGGTGAAGGACAGGTTAAGGGTCTATGAAAATCCCCGCCGAGACAGGGATTCGAATCTGGGCCCTATCCGTCCCAAGCCAGATACCTTAACCACTCAGTCACCAGACCATCGCAGACATACTGTTAATTTTAGCATATCAGTGACGTGAACTCAAATGATTTTACCGATCCAAATTCGCACAAACTGCCTTAAGAAATTTTAATTTCAAAACTAAAAATCTAACTTAGCCCACAACCCGAAGGTTGGTCGAATCTTCCCAAAGGAGATGTACCAAGCAATTGTTCCAGAGACAAGATAACCAATTCCTTTCCTCAGGGGTCTATGGTTTATCGAGGAATCAAAACCATGGAACGTGATGGCGTAGTTCAAATAATCAAATACAACTCGCAAAAATTACTATTCACTATATGATTTAAGCCCGCGATTGGGGAGAGAACCTTTCTGAAGTAAATGCCTTAACCGTTGAGCTACCAAACCACCTTATTTCGAAGCATACGTGTGCTAAGTACTATCAAATCGGATAAAAACTATGGGTTTGTATGAACAACATTGACAGAAATTAATGTGAGGGGGGAAAGGAGGAGAGGGTTTAGGTTTGTGTAAATCAAAAGTAAACAGTGTTTCTCTATTTGTCTTAAAGTATAGCGTGCATGAAGAACATTGGCAAAAACATATATATATATATATGTACAAACAAACAAACGTTCGTTTTTATATATTACATACAAGTATAATTTATACTTTAACTCCTGTCTAATTGCAATACGTCATACTTTTAGCTACAAATTTACTGCTATTTCAGCATGTTGGTGACGCAAACTCATGATATTTTACTCATCCAAAAAGAATCCAACGCGCGTATCATACGCGCAGTAATATCATTTCTGTAATGGAAGTCACAAAGTCGTAGATTTATCCCGGTTCAAACATCACCTGTAAAAGTTTTCGGTTAAAAAAAAAAACTTGATAGCAGAGCCACGGCATCAGTTCTACACCATTGGACCACTATACTCAACCATGTTAAATTGCTGGATGCTAGATTTCGTTGCGGTTTTAACGTTCTAAATATTACCACGATGATATTTAGTTTAGAGGATATAATGTTATTAAGAAGATAAATGATGATTTTTCACGGACTACACATGCGATACAATTTTATTTCAGGTGCTGGTGGTTGTCACGCAACATGTCGTCCACGATAATTTTTCGTATACTTTGCCCTTCACACTAGCAGAATTGTCCAAGTGGTGTAGATAAAGCTCTGCCATTTCTCATTTCGTAATCTAGCAGTAACTCGGTATAACCTTGTTCTCTGATCATTCATTCAGTGACCCATATAATCTTCTTGAATAAACATTCCGTGTTGCGGAACGGATAACCTCACCTTGGCTTCTTACATCATTCTTCAGTATAACTCTCACCTGAATGCATTCCACAAGGGCCTCAGTTCTTTTCCTCTATGATAGTGATACTCTGACCTTACAACCTGGCCGAACACGTTAAAACGTTACCATAATGGTCACTGAGAGGTGCAACGGTTCCAAGTTCGAATCGTACCAAGGGTTATGATTATGGCTTATAACGTGTTTCCCATGATCATGGCCTGTCACTAATTTTCAAATCGAAATCTACGCAACAAATCACGGCATTAACCAATGATGACATTGCGTTCTTCTCGCAGGTATAAAAACATAAAAGACAACAAGAGATTAAAAAACGATTTTCTAATCCCAAGGCTGTACAACATTTTTTTATTATTATTTTCATTTAATTAGTAAATTTAATATTATCTGTACTTAGATTTTTCTCTTACCACATAAAACAAAGTTCATGGAAAAATTTCAACTGCGGAACTACGTGTTTTGAGTCTCCTTAATTAGTTTTAATTAATTGCTCCACGATTTTTCTCTTTCATAAATGTTTGTTAAGGTGCGAAGTATTTACACTAATTTCTGTTCTACTGTACATCATTCTAGTCTCCGCATGATTAAATTTTATAACTCTTACGTAAAGATTCTGATCTCAGTTTATTTATTTAATTTTTTATTTATTTGTATTTTATTTATTTCAAATGACATAAAAGCATGCTAACTTCTTTTACGATTGGTTAAATGGTAGATGTTAAATTTTTATACTTGCTGGTTCCACAGTGAGATTAACTTGAAAAAACCAATCCCGAGAAGTAATTTCTAAATCTGTTGTCGAAAATCATACAGACAGAATGCAAAATAAACACGTACTGTAAATGTATTAAATGTTTGGTGGGTCACGGTTTGCGCCTCACATTGTCGGCCACTTTCTAACAGAGGATACAATTAAGGGCAGTAATTGAGATTAGTACATGCGAAAGATATTATTCAAGGAAAAGGGTATAATGTTATATTGAGTAGAATAGCTTATCGGAAGCTAGGATGAAGTAAAGTAGGCCTACTGCATTGCGGCATTAAAGGTTGTTGTTGTTTTTTTTTTTTAAATCGTATTACCCCATATATTTCTGAAATTTCCAAACAGATTTTAGTATATTTTCTCAAACAACTAGTTTGCTATTGGAATCATCGAGTGTGGTGGGTGAGCAATAACGCTCTGGCCTCGCTTTTGGAGGGACGTGGGTTCGAATCCCATCTGGTTATCCACATTCGGAATTTCCATTGTGTCCTATTGTCACATTATCTACTGGCGAACGCCGGGATGTTTCCATCAAAATGCTATGGTAGAATTCCTTCCCCACCTCTAATGGCATCAACGTCGAAGAGACTTGTAGCCAAAACCATAGCAAGTGCTATTAATATCTTAGAGATTTTGTCTTATAATGCCATCATAACATAGAAGCACAAATTCCACATTTGCTTTTATGAGAAAACTTCTGGCATCCTTAATATAAGTATACTGATAGTAGACGACTTTTACGGCATATGTATAACGAAAACTTTCACTTTGTGCTTGTAAACTCAGCAATTGTTAAGTCCGTACTTAATGCTTCACCTAAAAGTACTATTTTTAACTACATCTTCATACAGATAAGATAAATCCAGCGACCAAAATTATTATGTTTAAGATCGAAAATTGTATTTGTAATAAACATAAAGATTTTGTTCTTCGAGTGAAAAGTGACACAAACAAAATAAGGAATAACAGTATAATACTAGAGATTCTTTCTTAAATCCTGTCAGAAGCTAAGCACTTGAGGAAGGTTTATTTCAAGTTACTAACGGTATCTGAATATGTTCCACGACATGTAAGCATTGGATTGATATCTGTCGTTTTAAACAGTTTGACATACACAAGTTGGTTACTGAGCGCCACCTAGAAACTGCAGTATTATTATGATGGACGACATATAACAGGAAGAATTTAAGTCAAAGCCGATTTTGCCTCTTCATCTAAGGATTTTTCTTTTCTTTTTTTTTTTCTTCTGTGTTTACGCCTCGTCAATGTCGAGGTCATTAGAGGCGGGAAGGGACTGAGGGCAAGAAACTCATGGAATTCGGTCTTGACCTTTTGAAGGAACCATTTTGGCATTTGCCTGGACTGATTTGGGGAAACCATAAAAAAAAACAAATCTAGATGGCCGGAGGGGGATTAGAACCTACGTCCTCCGGAATCAGAGGCCAGAGCGTTACCGCTCGGTAATCTGTGGAGAAATGATAACTTAGTACTCAACAGAATTGCTGGTTTTAAATTTCACAGTATTCTTCCAGTAGTATGATCTATAACACATGACATTAGTTGTTGCAGGATGGCAATATCGCTTTAAAGGAAACTGCTGTTAATCTCACAGCATTTGTTACTCTAACTGAACTTCGTTGAATCACTTTTCTTAGAGTTCGTAGAGGCACTTGTATGCGACGTGAGTGATTCTTGACAAACGGGTCCATTGTCTTACGGGACGGAACTAGTTTTTCAGAGAGCGCTCTGCAGACTTCCAGTTTTCCATTAGAATCGTGTGTTTTGTGCCCGAGAGCTATTATAGTAATAATGCTCAGTATACCCATCAGGTTAATTCCGTTACACCACATTGCTGTCCCAAGATCAATGCCCTCTGCAGTTACGAATATAAATGTTCTTGCATGTCACGGTTTTTTGCCTCTTGTACGTACCAAGCCAGTATGAGAACTGTTTGAAGTCTTATATAACATCTCCCATCATAATTCCGTAAGTCTTATTAGCTGTATAATAACTTTCCATTTTTTTTACAGTAAATTACAAATCATATTTTATAGGTCAACTATAAATAACAAAATAACAAATTAATAAATTTTTGAGGAGAGAAGAGAATTAGCGGACAGAAAAAAACTCATCTAACATTACTATTCAGAAAATAATACTGTATTAGCATATTCTGGTATCTTCACAAACTTTTCGTAACGTAATCTAAAAGCACGTCATTATACCCCGACAAAAAAGGTACTGAACTCATTACAAATACAAAACTGTTATGGCCTACGTGGAAACCTGAAAACCAATTCTATTTCAGACAACTGCTCTTCGGATTTTCAGACATTGTTCAAAGCATTTCAGATGCTCTCTTTTTTAACGGAATGCAACTGAACTGTAACAATAATCGAAGTTCAGTATGTGGACGAAATATCGATAGCAAACCTGGGCCATTTAAAGCTGTTTTGAAAAATACAACAGGCTTTAAACGCTAAGAATTTTGAAATGATGTGTACAACATGCAGTCATAATCTTTATATATACAAAAATGGATGTGTGTATACATATTTGTATATTCTTTAAACAAATCTCCAGTTATTATCCAATCTTGATAAAACTTTGCACTCGTATCCTTTAAAATAACAGGAACAAGAATAAAAATACTGTCTACCTCTAGTTTACAAAAACTCTCCCCATTTCTCCTACTATCCCTCTAAAGGAAAATTTACACACGCCACAGTTCAATTTTTTGCAAATATCTCAAAAACGGTAGGAAAATCGGATAAAATGAGTAGTGATATTCTGAAAGCTCATAAAATGCGCTGTAGAACATCGTTGGATTGATTCCTATCGGACAACTGCTGATCAAGAAATTCGAACTTGAAATTTAAAAAGTTTTACAGTTGGTGTAGTGACACACAAATTTAATGTCTTTTTTCTGATATCGAAGGAACTTTTCCTCGTCGGCTTCAAAACAAGCAGACTAATAATGTTTACGTTTAATTTGTAAAACTGCCCTCATGTTACAGAGAATGTTTACGAGAGTCCGGTTGAGAGGCTAAACATCAAAACTTTAATATCCAGCCTCCCAAAAACGTCAGTTAACTGTGAAAATGGCTCAAATCAGAGAGCTGTAAGTTCCCTGAACAACTTGCGGGTAATATCAAATAACGATGAAAGGAAAAATAAACTTATAACAGCCACAAATCAAAAGACAAATGCGAGAGATTCTTCGCAGGACGAACACCGAACAAGTAGAAGAATAGTTCAAGGAAATCAAGCGTGGTGGGTGATCGGTTAACGTTCTGATCTCGCATTCGGTAGGACGCGGGATCAAATCCCCGTCCGGGCATCCAAATTTGTGTTTTCCGTGGTTTCCACAAATCACTCCAGGCGAATGTCGTGATGCTTCATTTAAAAAGGCCACGGCCGAATTCCTTCCCGTTCCTTATCCCCAGTCCCATCCCGCCTCTAATGCCTTAGCCGTCGACGAGGCGTAAAGCAATAAGTAAAAAAAAGGAAATCAGCTTATAATTTCATTATTTCTTTATCAAAAACGCAGAAAAGCAAAATATTTATCATAGGTAGAAGATAAACAATATTTTTAAAATGTAAAGAATGATTTCTGTTTTGTAATTGGTTACTATAGCTTATAGTTGAGTTTACTGAATTTAGTTCAGCGTTAGGAATCTCTCCTGTAGAATCGTAGCCATAAAAAGTAAAAAATAAACCTATGTAATCAAAAAGCGGCACTCGTATCGTAAGATATTCGTGTTTTTTCGCCTACCCCGCACAGTTTTAAAGAGATTTTGGGAATTCAGTGTTAACTTCACTAAAATGCGAACAGAAGGAAACGACTGAAGAAATGCAGACCTAAGTCGTCGCATTCTACATCCTGTACGAAAGTGTTATGACTTTTTTTCACCATGTTGAGAGAGATAATTTGTGACACAGATTTTCTAACGGTAAATTAAGTGGTTAAACTGAACTTAGGCTTTGCAGGTTGTGTTTTTGGAATCTAATATCCAAAATTCTCATAATGATTTTATATTTACCATGGCTCTTTTTTTATTATAATTGTACGCATATTTTAACTTCCTCTGCTTTTAAAATCAAATTATTGTTTCGCTCCAAGTAGATACAATGCAAAAGTGAGATATTAGAAGGAGTTTGGCCTATTCCATTTCTTCATGTGTGTTGTGTTCGTATGTGAGTAAATAGGACTATTATGAGCGTGTGTTGTATGTAGAGTACAATATGTGCAAAGAAACTCGAGTTAGAAAGAGAACCCCATGCAGATACTCATGGCAACCTTTTGCATAAGACAGAATAGTGCTTTCTGTAGTTTAACGTCCATATACTTAGAAAGTAACAGAGTAAACTATGTTGCATATTTTAATTTTTTGTTAATGTGGAGAAATTTAAAGCAGATGTCTGTGACATACAATCATACCACTAACCACTCCTCGCCTTAACTAGTTAGAATATCTGCTTCGCATTGAAAATATTTTGTTTATGTTGCACATACTGTGTTTTACAGTTATCACACCGAACGATGTTAAACACTGTTACAATTACACTCAACACCACGAGGGATTCTACCATCAGCAGGATAAGAACTAATTAACACCTGCTTGAATGTGCTTTGCCTCTGTACGATATCTTCTTATTAATTTCATGTAATAAAATTAGGAAGAAAAAATCTTAGAGCTATGCATCTTAACAGTATTGTTCACTCTCTCCTCCGATATCCTCAAAGTGAAGCTCATTTGCCACAGTGAGTAAACAAAAACAGACTTACAAAAAGTACTGTTGCCAAAGACTATTAAATAGATTTATATAAGGTTAAAATAACAGCATCAAATCACAAATTCATTAATAGCTCGAACTTCCGAAAGTTAAACACATTTTTAGATTTCCGCAGAAGAAAACAGACGCTTGTGAATTATGTCCAACGTTTGAGTAATGCGGTACTAATTTATGGCACCACCAAAGCATCTAAGAGAGCGCTGAGAGAGATAACCGCCTTTCAGTGTCAACGTGGTGACTCACAAACGCACAGTTTTATTGCTCATTTATTCAATGGAGGCATCCATGCCATAAAATTATTAGAAAAAAGTTACACCTGTCCACCAAACATCCTGTCATTTTCAACATTTGTCCCTTAAAAAAACCTGACGGTAAATGAACGTTTTAATCGCGCCTTTTGAATTAATGTCTCGGATTATATACTATGTGAATCAATACAACATTTATGTCAGTGCGTAGTAGAGAATTTTTATTTAAAAAGCGCAATGAAATTCCATAATTTCGTGGAATTTTGTATGTTGTCCTGATAATAAACATTCAATGACCGAATGAACTTCGGAGTCGAAGTATTTTCAAAGGAAAATTAAAAGGATTGTGTCTCGAATACATAGCTCACTAGTTAGAAAATACGACAAATATTAAGTCATGTTATAGCGTATTTGGCAACCAGACTTTATGAGTTCGCAAAATAAGATCAAGATTTTTCAGACATGACATGATTTATACGTGATCCATTCCTAAATTGCCTAAGAGTTAACTTATTAAATGATAAAATCACATTTAATAAGCACAGCAATGAAAGTATTACAATCGAAAGCACATCCAAAAGTTAACTCCTAGCCAGAAATATGTGTGTGTGGATGGTATTTGACCAATAAGGTCAGTATTAGCGGAACGGCACTATAAACACTTACAATTTTTTTTTTTCGAAGACTATAAAGTGGCCGACTGTCTGCTTAAGCAATTACATAGTTTGATGACAATAAGGTTAATTTAGTAATTTTGATTAACATTTGAAATATAATAAACACTTTGAAAGGATTAAAAACGGAGTCAAAAGTAAAGTAGCCACCGCTTACGCACTTTATACCTACTTAAATAAATATTCAATATAAAAACGACTAATAATAATTACTAAAAACACTCATTCATAATCTCATAACTATTTTTTGTCGTAGTGATAGTAAATTCTGAATTTTTTGCAAAACGATCTTACACAATGCTCAGTAAATAAACCTTTCTCCCTATTTCCATTTAATTGATTAACTGAAGGATGAATAGTCATAATAAGAAGTGGTTTTTTTATCTGCTTAACGTCTCTCTAACAGCGAGGTCTTTAGAGACGGGAAAGGATGGGGGGCAAGGAATGGGAAGGAATTCGGCCATGGCCTTTTTTGAAGGAAGCATCCCGGCATTTGCCTGTAGTGATTTTGGAAACCATAGAAACCCAAATCTGGATGCCCGGACGGGGATTCGAACCGCCGTCCTCCCGAATGCGTGGCCAGAACGCTAGCCGTTACACCACCACGCTCGGTAATAATATGAAGGGTTACTGTTAGGCTTCAAAATGACTATTTTTCTGTTGAACCGAATAATCTAAATAGTTCATTAGTTGAAGCGTCATTTTGAGATAAACGTCTTTCACAGCGGAATAATTACTCTGCTCTTAAGAGTCAAGTAGCAAAATTAACGTCTTCTAATGATTCATACAATCATGACCGTCCATGACTCATAAAGTTGAATTCAAAGTACTTCTCCAGAAGAGAGGTCAACATATGTAGATATTCACCACAGTTACCAGTTTCAAAAATTTCTTTGGCACGCGGTTCACAAACTAAAACATTCTGCTTTAGAATGAATCATTTCTGTTTCCGCATTGACAAATTACAGATGCTGTAGCACAAAATCGGACAGCTGATTTCCACATCCAAAATTGTAATAACAGTTCTGTTATGATAATAAATAATTGGGGTCATTTTAATGATTGCATACCATCAGACCACGGACCTACATCTGTTGAAGTAGCTCTAGAGATTATTAGAGTAGCTGTTACCTGTAACATCTTTGCCCACATCAGCTAAAAAACATTCTTGAGCTACAAATTGCCTCAATCGCTTCCAAACCCATTTCGGACCTAAGAGAAGCCAAGCAGCATGATGTATTGCCCTTTACGTGACTCATGAAGACTCCTGGTCGATTGGAACTCATCTTCTTGCGACGAAACTCATCAGCTGTGCTGGACGTCAGCCGATGCCTCAACCACCCAACCCGGTGATTGAGGACCTCCTGGACCCATAAGAGGAAAAAAGCGGAGTGCGCCTGAAATCTCGTTGCGCTTCGCAGTCCGGAGTATAATTTTGTGCGGCTGCGACGTGACCGTTGCGGGTGATTCTGCCGGGTGAGTGCGAGGTCAAACAATCTGCAGAGTTTCGTACACGACGAAATACTCACGGGAAAGCTGCCGGTCCGTCGTTTATTTGTGTCTTCGAAGAACGTGCCTCTCTCCGCACAGGTTCCCCTTATTTCACGTTTTGATTACATCACGGGCGTAATTACTTGAAAAGATGAAACAAAAAAACAGTTCGATAGTCAATAATACCTTTACGGGAAACAGTATTGGTGTTATTAATGGCGAGGCCTAGGTCGAAATTTTAAAACTGATTGTCGTAGTGTGTGTTATTGATATTTCTTGACTGATGGGGTCGCATCAACTTAGAGGTAGTACCCAATTACTAAACCACTCGTTTAAACGCTCGTCCAAAATGAAGGAAACCACATATCGTGGTAGTAAGAATGTGTTCTGGCAAATCTTTTAAGGAAAAACGAATAACGATCTTTTATACTAATTTTTTCCTGATATGAATAACCTTCTTCCGATTAGATGGTACGAATATTGGCTAGGTTGATTTTAAATAATTGCATTTGAATTTAAATAACGGAGAAATTTTTATCCGTATAAAAAGTTTCTAAGTATAATTTCAAAAGCGAGTAACTATTCCTAATTTGATCGATATATTTCACGATTATCTACGTTTCGTGTAAACTCCAAGTTTTTAATAAACTTTCCTGTTTCTTATATTCTGTCCAAAAAAAAAAAAAAAAAAAACAACAAAAAAAAAATGATTGGGTTATGTTGTGAACTGGTTTCAATTACTGCTGCAGAGAAAAAATCGTAAACAAAAAATGTTCCTCTCCTCACGTGAAATTGTGCATCTAGTCGCTGCAAAAAAAAAAAAAAAAAAAAAAAAAAAAAAAAAAAAAAATCTGTACATTGTATTTATGTGCAGTTTGAAGAGCAAAACTTGTACTCCCTTTATTATGAATTAAATTACCTTTTGATTTAATTATTTTTGTCGACAAAAATATTATTATTGAATGAAATTTCTGAGAAGGGCAATTGGGATGTTACTTTACATGTTCGCGACACCGTTTCACGTGCGTTTGCCATTAACATGTATTACAAATTTACTTTCAATTAAATTAAACAATCAACTTGTAACACAATATATTCATTATCTATCAGATCTCAGGAGATTTGTTATAAGTCCGTTCATTATGCTCAGCAGTGCGATGAGAGTCTCTAGGGCGACACTGGGTTTATCAATACCACAACTCTTTGCGGTGATTATCAACATCTCTGTGCAGTTACCATTTTGCAGAAGGCGCCAAGTCTGCTTCCAGTAGTATTCCCAGACGATGACCCATCTGCTGGCCGTCAGACAGCGTCATCCATTCCGATGACGACATGTAACACAGAGCACCACCACAAACCATGCTAATCTTAGTCGCCGCACATCATGTTCTGTAGTTGGCTGGCGACGCACATAGCCACACAGCTGGCAATCTATTGCACTCTATCCCCTCACCTTGCTGGCCACACTTTTTTCCCTTCGGCTACCTGCCCCAAGGTCATATACCACATGTTTTTGTTTGGACTGTCCACCTGTGCGAGCTAGTAGCCCAGCATATGGCAAATATTTTCGTTTAGTATACCGAAACACTACAAGTTACTTCCACGGCAGACAATTGCCTTTTAGCTATCACCACAATTACACTTCCTTTTAGCAAGTGCAAATCAAATAAAGTTCAATTATTCATTTGAAAATTACACTTTCATTTAACAATATAAGCGCAAATAAAGTCAGTGCAGTTATTCATTTGAAATTTCCTGGTTAGCCAAGCAGCGCTGTGGAGGCGGCCAGTGAAACTAACAGTTCGGGTATCATCGGAATCGCCGGAGGTTTCCGAGTCATCGAGTTCGTGTCCAACCTTCAGGTTCAAAGCATTTCATTAAGATGGATGCTCTTAGTATTTTTATGATCTCAACATTCGACATTACACTCCCTCTAGTTTTACTGCACGCTTATTTAAAGGTATAGATTATAGGGTACCAAAACTTAAGTTTAATATCAATTAGTGTAACACAAGGTAATTGCTGTAACAAATAGTGCCGAAGTACCAAAAAATCTTGAATTTCAGATGTGTATATCATTTACATTCCGAGATATGTGCTAGGATAGAATTCTCTGTAGTTAGAGAAATTTTTCTAAATACACTTCTTCTTAAGAAAAAAGTTGGTGTGTACAATTTCAATGCAAATATGTCAGTATATAAATTTATCTAACATAAAGTGCTGATACAATAAATATTATTGGCAATAAAGTTAATGGATAACGAGAGAGTAAATTACTAGAAGTGATCCAAAGTGCATCCCACGGAAAAAAATTGAATCAAAGCGAGTCCCCTCTCTCCAGATACATCTGCCGGTGGTTAGTGCCACAAAACCAACAAACAAGTTCTTGAGAACAGCACTGTGGCCGTGTTTAAAGTAAAATTGTCTGATTCAATAATGAAATTCTTCGTTACTCGTAGAAACTCCATGAATGCTAATTACGGTTTGAATCAGTGTATTGTTATATAATTTAATTTATTTAGGCAGCATATTAAAAAATAAATCATATGTGTCGTCCGTTACTATAGGTATTCGGTACTTCAAGGCAGCCATCTTTAGACTCTTTCTGTTAAACACAATTTAAGCCTCAGAATGTTCGACAATGGTATGACGTTTGCCATAAAATTCGTAGTTCAAAATACCAAGTCCTTGGAGAAAGTGAACTATAATCGTGGTGTATTTGAGTAGCATGAAGGGATATTATGTTTTTAATTCCCCATAAGTCACCGTCATTTGTTGCAAAGCTACTAACTATAGCAATGGAATAGGCAGGTGAGTGCAATGGCGCTGTTGCCGAACTTCGGAACATTCTCGCGCAGCGCTGTGTCTCTAACACTAGAAAATGGCAACACTGAGCGTCCAGTGTTGCCTAGTACGAGCGTCAACGCATAAACTATTACGACAACCTAACATGTGAATTTAACTGTTAGGTGCACAATTCGGCAACGGCGCATTTGAAGCCGCCCGCCAAGACTTCTGGCCACAGCTATAATAATAGTCATGGTATAAGTTCAAGAAATTTCACCAGCAATACGTTATTAAAGGCAGCTGGTGAAATATTTAGAGCTATCTTCGAAGAACGAATACATTGCTTGTGTCCTATTTGTGTGCTTAAAGGGTAGGTGTGGGTCACGCACAAGCTCAAATCCTGTCGCGGTATCATAGTCCATATTGATTAAGATTTATGAGTGTATGTGCGTTTGGGCCAATTTGGACCATGATAAGACTTAGTTTGGCTTTAATTTGTTTTGATTGTTAGAACTAGGGTTGTTAACCCTAGAGAGGACCTAAAGTTTAACGTTGAATCCCAACCACGGAATCGTTCTGGCGTACTTCACATTACACAGTAAGCTGTGCCAGAGAAGAAGGCCGGGTTAAGGGCTTATGAAAATCTCCGTACATAGATTCGAACAGGGACCTTTCGTAACCACTGGGCCACCAGGCCGCTCACGGATTACGATAATAATAATAATTCCGTGTGGTCGTAATGATCTGGTGACAGGGTTTCTATTGGCTGCGCATTCCATCCCTTAACCGTCTTAATCTAACCCGGTAGTCCTACAGGGTATACGGGACGTACAGTTTAACGTGGAATCTGGTCAGGGTAATTATTTTGTTATTGCATTGTCTTCGCGTTTCGAATATAGCAGATACCAACTGCCTCTAGGGTACTAGCGGTTTTATTAATTTGTATGTTGATTTTATAGTGTTTATGGTATAGTAGCCGTCAGATAATTTTACTTGTGAGGATATTATGTATACAGATTTTAGTGCAGTGGTAAAATAACATTGATGGTAGAAATACGAGAAAGAAAACAAAACGCATCTTTTAGAATAAAAATGAGAAAAAATTTATTTGAACGGATATATGCTCACACTGTAATGCCGCTGTGTTTGTGTGCTTAACATGAAACCAATCGACGTTACTGGAAAACTGCGGACAGGACGTAAATTTGTGGAAATAATCAACTAAGAGGAAACAGCTAAGTGGACGTAATAGCAGATTTATGATCAGTTTCAGTAAACTGAATAAAATAAAAGCAAGTAACTAATAAATTTTGTCTTGCTCATTTGCTGAATAGACTTTGGATGGAAGCCAGTGGAACAGTGATAACGAATCATTTCAGCGTCAATACGTTAACTTATTCATTAATGATAGCTACATCTGAAAAATATCTGCTACCACGTAATAGGAACGTTACATAGTCTGCAGTGATCGGTGGTCGAGCTCGCTTTTACTTCACAAAAACTACGTGGGGTTGGTTTCGTTTATTGTTTACCTGTTATATATTGCCGTATGACATGTTGTAATTTATTTCTCAAAGGGAAGAGCGTGGGATAGCATTCCATTTAAAAAACAAACAAGGGTTATAATTTACTCGCAAAAAAATGTTGGAATCAACATGATTTATTTACCATCAACCAAACAATGAATCTTTGGCAAGATACAAGTGACCAATGAGATAAACTGAGGGGAAGGGAGGGTGTAGAGACATTTATAGATAAGGATGGAGAAGAAGTTACTGACGATTTGAAAAAGACAGGGATTTTAAGTAACTGGTTCAGTGAAAGCATTAGGGACAATGAATCAGAAACGGGAGGGTCAAATTCGAACCAGCTTAACAACATAAATCGAAATGAAGATAGTAAAAAATTTGAAATTCATCCTGAGGAAATAATGAAGGAAATAAGAAAGCTGAAAAAACATTAAGGGGCTGGTGTAGATAATATTACTACAGATATCTTAAAGATAGCGGGATGTGACATTGTACCTTATCTTGAAATATTATTTAAATTGAGTCTAGATACTTGCTGCTTACCACAGGACTGGAAAAGTGTAATAGTAGTGCCGGTACATAAAGGAGGGGTGAGAAATAGAGTTGAGAATTACAGGCCAATAAGTTTGACATCAGCGGTAGGTAAATTAATGGAAAGATTGATATGCAACCACATCAGAAATATATGTGAGGAACGTAAGTGGTTTTCAAGCAGGCAACATGGGTTCAGGCAAGGTTATTCATGCGAATCTCAGTTGGTGGGATAAATACAAGATATTTCAGATGAAATGGACAAGGGAGGCCAAGTTGATAGTGTAGCACTAGATCTGTCAAAGGCGTTTGACAGAGTTAGCCATAAAATGGTAGTAAATAAGGTAAAAACCATTGGAGTAGATGAGAAAGTGATTTTCTGGGTAGAAGAATTTTTAAAATGCAGAAAAAAAAGTTAGGGTGGGAAATGCAGTATCAAAAGAAGTGGAAGTAAAAATGGATGTGCCGCAGGGTAGCGTATTGGGACCATTGCTATTCATTATTCTAATGAATAATTGTGTTGATTGTTTACTATGTGAAATTAGATTTTTTGCAGATGACATAATGCAATATAAAAGAATCAAAACGATAGAGGATTGTAAACAGTTGCAGGGTGATCTGGACAGGATATCTAGTTGGGTTTGTAAACATGGGATGAAGATAAATGCAAAGAAGAGTCAGCTTATTAGATACATAAATAAAAAACAAAAGGTTAATTATGAATATAAGGTGGGGAAAGAATTGCTTACTGAAGACTTGAAATGTAAATATCTTGGCATTACATTTGATAACAAGCTTAACTGGGCAGGTCACATTGGACAGGTGGTAGTAAAAGGTTTCAAAATTCTGCATTTGTTGGAGAGAGTGATGAGGAGATGCACGAGAGAAGTAAGGGAAGTGGGTTACAAAACTTTTGTCAGACCATTGCTCGAATATGGTGGTGTAGTATGGGACCCTCATTTTACGTATCAAATACAGGAGTTGGAGAGGGTGCAAAGAAGGGCTGCTACATTTGTCTCTGGAAATTATTGCAGAATGCATCAGTGACGGATATGATAAAGGAGCTGGAATGGGATTCATTGCAAGACAGGAGGAGGATGAGGAGGGTCATGGGAGTGTACAGGGCATATACTGGCGATGAGGCATGGAAAGATATTGCAACAGGTATGAAAAGTAGTGCATGGAAGGGAAAAGATGACCATGACCACAAGCTGGCACTCGATTTCAGGCACAAGGGTGTGGGAAGATTCTCTTTTTTAGGTAAGGGAGTCAGGGATTGGAATGAGTTACCAAGAGAAATGATGAATAATTTACCGAAAACGTTGAAGGAATTTAAAGATAAAATTTGTGGAGGGCAAATATAGATGGGTGCAGGATAGGGGGAAGATGGGGGTGTATTGAAATTGCCACCGGAACCTGTGCTCCATTGCAATTAAATTAAAGTATATTTTAACAAATAAGGGTTTTACATCAAAACACAATGAAGTTACAATAAATCAAAATGTGCATCAACAAGCTATACTTATCAGTTTAGTTAAAAAGGACCCCACGTGTCTGGAGAAAACATTTATGTACAGTGAACTGTTTGTCGTCAATCATTATCAATTTGTTGAAAAGCAAACCACAGTGTCCTTGGGTATGTAAGGCACTCAAGATGTCAAAAACTTTTCCAGCCGACACAGTGAAGTCAACCAATGACTTCATACGAGCTTAGAACTTGGCGCTTAAACACAAGTTACGGCAGTGGTGATAAATGCATGTCTCTAACTTCCGACATCTAGAAGAGAGGCTCAACTCGCCACTAGACTCGCTGGAATTATCAAATCCTTTCATCAACACTGCGACCATACACTTTCGCTCGCGATGTCCCCAGCCTCTTGCACAGGTAGCGTCTTTCACCAATCCTTGTCTTGCGAAAACACATCCCCCGTGGTGATTGATGATACATAAAACAAACTACAATAATCTTAGATTGTTTAACAGAAAACTTTGCAGCATCGATATTCTAATCACTCATTCCTGCCTTACATCCGCGTACACCGTTATTGGTTGTCAGAGTCTCCCACCAAATCGACATTTCTGAAAAAGAAAACTCACCAATCTACCGAATTTATCCAGTTTCTGTACATTACTATCGTGGTTGTCACCCTTCCGTGAATTATTGTTACTCTGCTACCGAAAATGAAATTTCACAGAACTACCAACTGACGTAACAAACTGATTAATATAATGCTTGGCAAACAGTGGGACGAACATTCATTTGCGTATACATAATAAGATCCCTTCTCGGACTCTTGCAGAAAGAAAGAAGCTAATTTGCACTACTCCTTTCTTTGCATGTAGTAGATTTTTGTTTTTTTTTGTTTTTTTTTGTTTTTTTGTTTTTTTTGTTTTTTTTTGTAACTGCTTTACGTCTCTTTTTAACATCGAGGTCTTTAGAGACGGGAAAGGATGGGGGGCAAGGATGGGGGCAAGGAATGGGAAGGAATTCGGCCATGGCCTTTTGAAGGAAGCATCCCGGCATTTGCCTGGAGTGATTTGGGGAAACCATGGAAAACCCAAATCTGGATGCCCGGACGGGGATTCGAACCGCCGTCCTCCCGAATGCGAGGCGAGAACGCTAACCGTTACACCGCCCCTCTCTGTGCATGTAGTAGAGATCTTGCCTACACGCTGCTGTTTTGAGCGAATTACGGGGTTCGCACCCATTTCACATAACATTTAATTTCGCGTAGGGTGATATGGAAAATTCAGTTATGGATGTAGTTTAAGTCATTACCTAATATTTATAAATGTATATGATTTTCAAGTATCACAACGCAAGCCTGATGAAATGCAAAGCTTGATGTGAAAATAAGTACTTTACATCAAATTAGGCAGATTAACTGATAACGTATCTCTCGCTTTTATAAAATAAAACTAGGGAAAAAAATAATAAACTGTAACTTCACCTAACAATGTGCACCATTGATGAAATTGACAAATTAGTCATGCCAAACATCTAACTCGAAAAACTGCAACAAAGCTTTTAACCAATAGAACATTAAACTAAAAAGTATACATTTAATAAAAGTTTCAGGTTGTTCCCGTTTCTTGTTGAATTGGCGGAGGTTTACTATATCCGCATTTCCTTCGATGACTTCGGCAGTAGAACTGAGGTGATGTGTAGAATGAAGATCTTGATCACTTGACCCCGCTGCAAAACCCATCCATGAGCGATTAACGCTCTGGCCTCGCATTCGGGAGGACGCCAGTTCGAAACCTGTTCCGGGCATCCAGATTTGGGTTTTCCATGTTTTCTCCAAATCACTCCAGACGAATGCCGGGATGCTTCCTTCAAAGGGCCATGGCCAAATTCCTCCCTTATCCTTGTCTCAAACCCAATCCCGCCTCTAATGACCTCGACGTCGACGAGGCGTAAAACCATAAAGGAAAACCACTCCAATAGTCACTTGGTTTTACTTCTAGTGTGCACGGAAAAAAACAGACAGATGGCTTAACAATAATTCTGTTTCATGGATAAAAAATGAAGGTTCCGATGGAAAATTTCTAATCAATTTTAAGCGCTGACGAAGTTATGGGAAGCGCCTTCAGGAGAAATCTTCAACCTTAAGAAGAAACAGTATTTAAGTACTCATCTCAACTAAATATTGTTTGTATATTGAATAATTATCCCTAACATCACTGTGATTTATAAAATTTTATAGAGACAAGCATGAATGGATAGCGATCAAAAACTTGGAAGCACATACCGTCTAGTCACCGTATTGACATTTTGAACGGAATGAAGGTGTTGTAAGTTTGGTTATATTGTTTGTTTTGACTAGTACTGATCAGTGTATGATCGTTGTTTGAAATATGAATATAAACGATCTTAAAAATCCCATATAAAACAAAGGCTATACAAAAGGCAAATTTAAAAAAAAAATAATCTAAAGGTTTATTTTAAAAAATAATTAAATACGATTAAGCTGATATGGAAATGCGAATAAAGGAACAACAAAATTATAAACGCTTATAGGTATTACTAAACAAGAAGAGTAGACTATTTTAGCGAAAGATCAGATCGCTCAAAGTTGGCAGTAGCTACCACGGTTACGCCCAGACGCGTGGGCGTTTTCCCTGCTTCTTCAGCTCTACGTAGAGGGCGTCGGCGGTTCACCTCCAACCCGGCCATTATCGCAACCACCTGCAACGAGGATAAATTGCTCACAAACTAATAATACTCGCAGCCAGCCAGATAAATTTGCTTCGCCTTAAGGTCGTACGCCGCGAATGGAAGCCGAACGACTTTTATTGCGTTAGGAAATAAGGTCTCTCGGATAATATATTGGCGAGGATGTATAGTAAAGCCGTCAGTGGAGGAAATCGTTAAAGTCGCACAGCAGACGGCTTTCAGTATCAGACGCGTGCGAGCAATTCCCAGGCCGTGGTCCAAGTGCGTTTTCGCTGAGAGGTCATTACTGGCGGATGAGAAAATGAAACGGTAGGCTCTGAAGGGAAATAAAAATGCGTCAGTGTGCAATGAAATTTACGATGCTCACTGATAGGTATGTTTGAGAATTCAGTCAGGAATCACTGTTGAAGGTTGGACAGTGAAAAAGAATTATGTTTTCTACAAGGTGAGTCAAAACAACTTTGGAGTGATGTAGAAATTTGTAGAGATACACAATCCGTAGATGTGTATTTTGTAGCAAGCAACCTAAAGTTCGATGCGCGTAGTGCATGAGTACTCAATTCCACCACCAGGAGCGCCAGCGTAATGCACTGTCAAAATGGCTACTTTCACTGGTGCGGAGCAGGCTCGCTGTGTATTTTGGTCTCATGAAACGAACACTTCAACAACTGTTCGACGTAAATTTCGCACCGGGTACGCTAGAGAAGCTCCAAGCAGGTCTATAATTTACTCCCGGCAAAGATTTTTGTTGAGACTGGTTGTTCTTTCCCAGGTCGGTGGATTGCCCGTGAAGGGGCAATCATATGGCTACCTCGCTCCCCACACTTGTCACCTCTGGATTTCTTTCTCTGGGGTTTCGTTAAAGATCGTGTGTATATTCCTCCCCTACGAAACAATTTGGCCGACCTGAAAAATCGAATCTACGCTGCCATTGCACAAGTTACGCCTAATTTGCTGCAACGAGTGTGGGAAGAAATTGATCACTGGTGGGATGTTTGCCGCATGACAAATGGTAATCGCATCAAACCAAAATTATACTTGACACTTTTGCGTGAAACTTGATATTGTTTGTTACAAAGTGACACATCTACCGATTCTGTAAGTTGTATCAGTAAATTTGTATATCATTCCAAATTTGTGAAGTCCTTTTTGACTCACCCTATGGCCTATATGTAAAATTTCTCCGGCAGGTGCCACACCTGTCATGGATGACAACTATAATTTAATGAGGCTGTGCGGTTAGCGTGAACCAAATATTTAATATTCCGTCTCTACTCTGTGAGTGATCTTGTGGCTCAGTGATTAAAGCGTCAGATAGGAGTGGAAAGGTTCCCGGTTCGAATTCCTCTATTGGCGCGGATTTTCATAGGCCGTTAACCTGACATTCACCTTTGGTCTAGCTTGCTATGTACTGTCAAGTACGCCAGAAAACTTCCATGGTCCGTCCTACCCGGTTGGATTACCGGATTAGGTAATGATAGGCTTAATATTCTGCCTTCGGGAAGATCGAAACAACTTTCGGGTTGAATAACAATCTAGCTGTTAGGTCTGTAATGTAAAACAGTGGTGGTTGCTTTGAGTTCAATTGGTTATATTTTTGCGTAAAGACAAAGAATTTCGGCTTGTTTCACAAATCATGAAGAGATGATGATGGGGTTAACTGATGTATCGGTTAGGGTCACCGCCTGGTCCTCGATAAGTTATCTAATGAGATGAATAAGGCAATGAGCTGGATGAGATCCTTTTTTCCATCTGTAATTTGGTTTATATATTTGCCGTGTATGGTAGACCCCTACTTGCATTCACCCAGTCAATAGGCATCCTTCACTTTATGCAATTAACTTTAGGAGTGCCATCTCGGTCTGTTGACTCTGTCTGATTTACTATCAATATCCTTGACTTAACGACCATTCTACAGGGTAGCTAGAATCGGATTTTAGCTGTGTTTTGTAATGGGTAGCTTTTCAGTTTGCCAAGGTTGTAGTCTGTCCTACGTCAATTGCTTTTCCTTTGGAGGAGATCGGCTTGCTAAATGTCCGCCAACTAGAATTCATCACGTAATTCACCTTTCTGCCAAATTACTCTGTGTTTTACTCTATTACAACGCCTGTTTCAACGAGAATAATTGTTTGTTATATTGTTATAAAAGTTAATATAATCACGCTTTTTTCGCTTATGGCTTTTAAGTCTCATCGACACTACGGTTATACGTGGCGATTAGAGCCGGCTAAGGACTGAAGGAAAAGAAAGAGAATAAATCGGGTCACGGCCTTTTGAAGGAAGAATCCCGCGTGGAATGATTAAGGAAAATCATGGAAAACTGAAATTAGGTTTGCTAGACGTAAATTTGAACCCATGTTCTCCCGAATGCTGGACACGAAAATTACCGCTCACTTATTAAACTCGGTCTCAACCATTCCTTTAATAATTAATACTGTTTTCATTAGTTGTCTACCCAAAAGCGTACGAGTATTTGATTTCAGCTGTAATGTTACGTTACATAGATTTGTGAATATCCGTTTTTGTTTGGCGTTAATACACACTTGAAATCTTACGTTTCCCTATATTTCACTTTTCAGCCACTACTACGTAGCACAGTTCACTGGTATTTATACAGTCACCTATCGTGCACAACATTGGCCAAATTTCGGTAATTGTAGAGGTGTGGGAGTTATGGTGGTTGAAAGTGGTCGATCAAGGATATTTTCATATTTCGACCAAAGACATGCGTGTCCGTTTATTTCACTTTGCAGTCATAAATTTCCTGCGCAGATCACTGATGTTTGTGTGTGGTGTTAACATCGAGTCTCCAATCGTACAGTATGGTGGTTACTTGTCGGCAGCTGACAATGAAAATTCTTTACAAACACGAACGAAGTCGTGGGTTTGCTTCTATACAGAGAGCTATTCACAAAACCATATAGTGACATGATTGAGGAATACAGTTATCAACTGCAGCTTCGAATCTATCGCTAACCTCAAAACTCCCAGACGACAACCAAGGTATCATAAAACTTTCTAATTAGAATGGAAACCGTGACGTTTTGATGTAAAGAATGGAAACCTGCGGCGATTTGAGTTTGCTTCCACGGTCTTTATAAACTGAAATCTTCTAACTTTATGATCTCATTCGATACCTCTCTAGATGTTATAATTTATAAAATATCAGCATCGAATAGGATGGGTGAAGTTTCTTGGGCTGAAGTTGAAAGTAGGAAAAATAAAGTAGAACGTATGAAATATACTCACCAAATATCCAAGCCTAAATACAGTAGTCGTATACGTTTGGAAAAAGCGTTTTTTCAACAATCATTAATACCAATGAAACTTCATATGAAAGAAGTAAGCTGTGTCTGAAATACAGCAAAGTTCCTAGTGCGAAGAAGGATTTCAACCGACTTCAAATCGTATATTCGCGAAAGTAGTGTCTACAGGCAGTAACTATATTATCTTTTTGGAGTTAGATTAAAAGAAACAAAAACCATTTGTTACTTCTCTGAAATTTAAGTTGTAAAAAATCACAACTTTTCGGAATGTTGCATCATCATGTGACTGAAAAATATCAGTCATCAATGCGATATTTACTACTCAAAAGAGCAACTTGTAAAAAATTCAAATATACCACTCATATATGAGCCATGCGGAAAATTGCATGTTTATAAATCGGTCCAGCCTTCAAGATTTCGTTTTTCCTTGGGTTCCCGAAATCAGTCCAGGAAAATGCCGGGATAGTTCCTCAAAAACTTCATGACCGAATTACTTCCCGTTGCTAGCTCCAACTCTCTTTAGCGACTTCGATGTCAAAAAAGCTGTAAAGTGTATTTTAAAAATAAAACCTATCATAACTCTCATTAGACCGGTCAGCGATTCTTTGAGAGTTTTGATTTATCATACATGAGTTATACTTTGGTAATGTTTTCGTACTTTGCTCTGAAATCACAGTATGTTTTGATATTTGTTAAGATTGAGATTTTAGACTAAAAATACGAGATAAATTCACCAGAAAGACAATTAGATAGTCCTCCTGGGGTTTCTTATATTTAATTGATTTCTACTGATATTTTCCTGACAGGTATTTCATAACTGAGAGGTCCATTGGAATTTATTTGCAGTGAGAGAAATCAAAGGAATTATAAAATAATTGTTTTCTCTAGGCTGTTAACTTTAAAACTTTGCATAGGAGATCGAAGTATTTGTTTCTAGAATAGAATTACAATTACAATTAAAACGTCGGATAACACTTTCAGTACTTACGATAAATCCAGAACATTGGCAAGAAATGTAAATAAGAACAATGCGGTTAACCCACAAAGTTCTGTGAGGAAATCGCCAGGATTAGTACATTACACACGCAAATGGAATGTTACTTGTAATTAAATTAATGTTTTAATCACCGTAAAAATTGGCCATTATGGCCTAAGAAGTAACTTTGCAACACGTAATAAAAATAACATAGTTGCAGTAATGATTTCAAAAAGTAAAAAGAAAGTTCCTGCTTTATGGTTTGTACTGTGGTTCATAGATGGCAGTACCTGTCCACAGAAACACAAATGTGTTTACGGTTTATCAAACGAGTCAATAGGCCCCAGTACCTTAACTAATATTTATAATCAAATCATTTGTTTTATAATTATTATTATTTTCGTAGCCAAACTATTTTTGACAGAGATTCTGCTCTGCAAATCACTGAAGTAAAATCGTTAGTAAGATTTTGTTCTACTTGGTAAAAATTAACAAAAATATATGATATGGAAATAAAATTCCGTTTTAAATTTATTCATTATACTGATCTTAAACAGTCTTTTGTGATAACTTTGGCCAACACACCTTTATTAAAGGAAAGAAATTTTGTTGTTACCATCTATAACATAAGTTATTGTCCCGGGTAAATCGCAAAACAAATGTTGATTAACGCCAAGGAATAAAAATATTAGTGTGTATTATTCCTCTGATGTGTACTGCATATTTAACCGTACCTAATTTCTTTATCTTTGCAGAACTATGCGGTCTCAGAACTACACAGATATTGGTTTCAATTTGGGTATGCCTGTTATAAATTACTTATCCTCTATCTGAAATTAGCCCTTCTAACTCCTTTGTTAAAATTTTGTTTTTTGTTTCATACCATCTTAATATAAAGGTGTAATCTATCATATCGCGCTTTATTATTATTATTATTAATTTTTTGTAAGTATGTCTTGTATTAAGCAACCAAGAACGCACCGTTTGAAAAAAATATTCTAACAAACAAAAAATTTTATCAGTTACTTCACTGATAATGTTGCTCCCCACATTACAGAAATCCCCTTAAAAGGGGTTACATTGTATCAGCTGCTAAAATTATTTAACTAAAAATTGAAACCTCCGCTTGAGCCCAAATAATTCCAGATCCAGTAACTTAGAGCTATAACGTTTAATAACAACGAAAAAAATCATTTCACAGTAAAATAATTAAATATCGTACAGTAGTATTTCATAGGTGATCAATCATATGATAGAAATAGTTCTGCCGATATGCTCCAATGAAAAATATTTATCATGCGTAATTCTTGCAGTTCCTGCAATTATGTTGGGTCAATGTTGTGGAGTAGTTACTTTTAAATTGTTATGTTAGTGCAATAGATTCCAGCCCTTTAATGGTTGAGTTTAGAGAGTTATTTGTTTAATATATGCACATTTTCTCAACAAGTAAATCCATACGAGCACTCAAGAGACTGTAAAGCTCTTCAGTGTCTTGAGAATTTTTGCAGATACCTCGATCCTGCTCCTTTATTTACAGTGGTGATACGTTAGGGGCATAAACGTGAAACAAACTGAGATAAAATTCTGGAGGAATTCGAATCTTCTCATTCTCGTCCATCATCGATTTTGTGGCAGCGTTCTCCTTCGCCAACACTAGAAAGCAGAATCTTTTTGTCGTGCTAGTCAGATATCGGAATTCAGTGCACTTTATTTTATTTTTCACACTGCTGTTTGTCGGGTATATCGTCACATTTGGTAACAACGAGTCCCCCAAGGGAAAATACCGGAGTTTATCTTCGCAAAATGCTGTTTCTGTCGGTACCGACAGACGAAATTCGCCACAGAGATAGCTTATTGTATAGTTCATATCTTGCATAAAAGTGTATGATATCCAAAGCAAAATAATTCATATAAGCCAAAAGGTTATCTATAAATTCTCTTGTTTATCCACTTTAGGAAGTACAGTATCTGTAAATAATATTCAGTAGCCTTTCCATGACAAATAGCGACTGAGGTTTGATGATATCGAGTTCTCCCAGTTTAAACACAAAACCAGTGAACTCTTGCTGTCTGAATTATGACAACGATTTCCATTACCGAATATAGTGTATGTCAGATGGTTTACAATCTCTCTGAAGAGTTATTAAACACAAACAATTGACCAGCGAAGGCATGAACTACCAAGCCGACCAGGAGTAAAAAGGATCTACAGCATTAATACTTTTAATTGTTTTGTTTTTATGTACTGTATATCCTGTGCAATCCTACAATACTGTCCGAGCGTGCTGGCTGAGCGGTAACGCACTGGCCTCTCATTCGGGAGGACGTGGGTTCGAATCCACGTCTGAGCATCCAGATTTTTTTCCATGGTTTCTCCAAATCACTCCAGGCAAATGCAAGATGCCTCCTTCAAAAGGCCCTGGCTGAATTCTTCCCCACTCCTTTCCCCTCCTCTAATGACCTCGTCGAGGCGAGGAAAAAAAAAAAAAAAAAAGGCTGCAGGCTGTATAGATAAAATAGCTCATGGAATTTATAACTCTTGATTAATTTATTTCTACTCTTATTATAAATATTTAAAAACAGATAAGTGTGAGTTGAATCTTGTGCATTATCAAAATAACGGATATTTCGAATGCGATTGTTCAAATGATAATTGTTTGGCGCAAAAATGATACTCGACATATTTTCCGACGCCTCTCCCCACTAACGCAATAGTTCAGATCAAATCAAATTTCATACTGTTACCTTAAGATGATATGCACCATGAATTCAACATTTACAGTGAAATAGTTTTAGTGTATGGCAAATTAGGTACACAACTATATAAATATATAGGGATAAATATCAGAGTAAATGTGTAAATGGAGAACTTAGTCAATAAGTCTGACAGTTTTCCAGATAGTATATAACTGTAATTTTGAGATATATCTGCTTAAGAGAAAGTTCCAGAGCTTACAAATTTGTACGGCCCTTCACAGTGTTATTTCCCGAAGTAGAATATTTTTAAAATATTTCTTAATCCTTAACTTTGAACTCTGATCATTAATATCCAACACAAAGGAGTAGGAAAAAAATATTTTCACCCTCCCAATTTTTTAAACCACCAACAGAACATAATCTTATAAAAACTTTAATTCGATGTTTGGTTTAGTGTTAACGAAACTGGTCTTACAAAAGAGTGCACTTCTAGGCCTAAGTGCACACCACCTCTCCACATCTCCGCAATCTTTATCACTCATTATAATTTCACTCTTCTACACGTCCTCCGAATTTGGAGTGATTCAAACAATTCTTTCTGGGTGTTGCAATTTTCGTAAACAGAAGTGTAGCGTAATTTACACAGGCAGGTGGCATGGATGGAGCTTTATACTGTGCGAAACATTTCAGTAAGGAAGTTGCCTTTTGCGCAAGAGAATATCAGAAAATGCTTAAATATTTTTTGAAGTAAACAAAGATATTTTCGAAATTAAAACGAAAATTTATTGCATGTGAAAACGAAACAGGCAACATATGTTCTTTCCTAGTTGGAAGATTCGTATATGTATTTCAGAGACGAAGGAGAGTTGGTCTAGTTTGTACTACTCTTTGGTTCAATGTTTTAAGCATTTAAAAGTGTAGGTGCTGGTGAAGCACATTGATTTCGCGTTGCTTATATCACTTCGCCAAAGTAACAACACAATACTTTAAAAAAAAAAAAAAAAAAAAGACCACACAGTGGCAATTGCTTTCAGTGCATGCCGGTTCCTTCTTGCTTGCTACCATGGTAGCATCTACTTCAGGCTTGCCAATCGACGAAACATACAAAAGTTTCGCAGATATTATCTACTAAAGTGAACATATTGTGGTTTATTATAAATTACGTAACATAAAACAACTTAATTTAACAATAATTGTGTGATGAAAATTCTTCCTGGAATTCCTGTCAAAATCGAGACAGTTACTCATGAGGATATTGCAAAGTCGATGACCAAGGTGCGTTAAAATGTAATCGCACCTGTGGTACACAATAGTAGTTCCAGTGCAGCTGTGTGTTTCTAACCGACAACCGGGAATATGAACGACCTGTTAGGTTTTTAAATCCTGAATCATGGTCCGAAGAGATCGTGCTAAAAGCAGATTTCGGTGACGAAAACTCGCCCAGCGTGCCAGAGTTATCGGTGCCTGATCCCCCGCCATTTCCCTGTTAAACGCTGTTTTCGTGACTAAGTGTTAAGATAGCCGTACATACAAACGGCGCCAAATGGGTTTCCGTCAGATTTCATGCAGTGGGAGCAGCGACGTGGCTGGCTGTCGCCTTGACGTGACTGTAATACCAGTTTGGTTAATGTCACGGACAAGGAAACGGCCGAGGAGAGCGAGCGATACAGCTCGGTGAGCAGGACGTGGCGTGTACTCCACTGGCTCCTGATGGACCGTCAACGCGGGCTCTGTAAAATGCAGACAAACTTCACGATTATAGCGTAGTACGGGAGCTGGACATTAAATTCGCTTTCTCACTCTACAAAAAAATTTAAATACCTCACTGCTCAATATACGAGGCGCGTCCAGAAAGTAAGTTCCGTTTCAATTTATCTCCGCTGCAGCGCTGCGATTACAGTTCCGCATATGCGCTGTATACGATGTGTATCAAGGGGAAGAACGTGCACCATTTGGAGATCGCTTTCAGTTACGTACGCTTTGTTGTGCTTGTTTGAAATGTCGGCGTTGATTGAAAATCCCGCCGCCTGTGAAATCAGGTCTGTGATTCGGTTTCTGAATGCGAGGAAAGCGAAACCAAGTGAAATTTATCGGCAAATTTGCGATGTTTACGGACCAAATGCGATGAGTGATTCGATGGTGAGAAGATGGGTCCGACAGTTCAATGGCGGGCGTAGTGATGTTCACGATGAAGAACGAAGTGGGCGTCCACCTTTGATTACAGAAGAACTGGCAAGACTTTCATCTGTTCTTACATCTCAAGTCTTTCCTTGGCGGTCATCACTTCACCAATGACGACGAGCTGAAAGAAACTGTTTCCAACTGGTTGAAGACACAGGCGGCAGATTTCTATGAAGAAGGTATACAAAACCTGGTGCTACGCTATGACAAATGCCTGCAAAATTTCGGAAGTTATGTGGAAAAGTAGTTTAAGAGTTGTAGAATTTTGTGCAATAAAAATTTCTTCTGTATCTGTGTACAATTTCATTTTATTACCAAACGGAACTTACTTTCTGGACGCGCCTCGTAATTTCACTGACCTTCGAAATATTTCAGTGACAGCACTCTTCCTAGAGCAGTTCGGTGACGCACAGTTGCACGGATCACGTGTCTCGAATCCGATTACTCATTATCATCATCAACAACAACAATTTCCAGCTACTGGTTGGGTCTGCTTTGTACACAAGCTTCTCCACTATCTTCTCTCTTCCCACCACCTCTCTGTCACCACCCTGGTCCAGTCGTCTCCTCTCTTCCGTACATTTGGTCTTTCTCTGGGTCGTTTACCATGCATCTTCATTTCTTGGATTTTTCCAGCGATCCTCTGCTCCTCCACCCTCTTTCACCCTTGTCTGACCTTCTCTATCATTTTCCTGTATGGGTTGCTCTTTTACTGTGTGTTTAATCGTTCAGTTACTTATCCTGTCCATTTTAATAATCTCCATTCTCCCTCTTAGAAATTCCACCACACTTGCTTGAAAACTGCTGTAGTCTCGATTCTTCATTGTCCAGGTTTCAGCACCGTATTACAGGATAGGCACATAATACGTGGAATAAATTACTCTCTTGGTTCTCTTTGGCACATCCTTGTTCCATATCATGCTTCTGATGTTTCTTAAAAACGCCTCTGCCTGCCTCCCACTTTCGCTTATCTCTCCGTCGTTCCTTCTGCTTTTCTCTAAGGCACTTCCCAGATATTTGAAACTGTTTACCTGTCATCACGATTCCCCTGGTTATCTAGTTCTTCTTTCTGGGTGTTCCCTTCTGCTCATATTTCTTCACATTAAATTTAACACTATAGTTACCCACAGTGTCTGCCCATACATCTAGCTGACGCTGAACTTTCTCTTCACCACTTCTCCGGATCATGAAGGCGTTCTCAAAAAACTTCACCTTAATTATAATAATTCTTCACGCGCGTTGTGCCGGATATGTTCAACCATACGTAAAGTTTTGACAGCTACCACCTCTCCTTCATCAGTTGACGTGGTAGGTCGAAGTTGCCACTGCGACAACACGTCACCGACTATCGTGACGTCACGTATTGTCGCAGTACCTTCTGTCGAAACGTCGGGTATGGCAGAACTATTCCGGCAGAACACTCGTGAAGAATTATTATCAGCTGTACGTTCAGAAGTCCACGGTAAAAGAAACCAAATATCTATAAAAGAAAATCAAAATATTAGGAAATGCTGCACAAATGAGATGAAAGATCAGTTACTTAGGAATTAAAATGGTCTTATAATGGTACCATCATATCACGCGTAAAGACCAACATTCAGAGGCGTGAATAGAGCTATCATTTGCGATGAACAGGTCTCTTGATGATTACGATTCGCATAGCCTTTTACATTCCAAAAAATGTGGTAGCTCTTGTGTACCTCCACAGCCAAAAAATTTCGTCCTCAGCAATGTAGCCCAACTATTCATATCCACTAAGAATCATGAAACACCCGTTCAGAGTCTGTTTAGCCCCTACCACGTGGCATATGGAAGACTGCAACTAAACAGGTTCCTCCAGATGCCATATCTCTATCCGGTGAGATCTAGGTGATGATGAGACTGAATCGTTGTTCTTCTGAAGCTCTTTCTGGATCTCAGCCTATATGGTTAAACTCTATTATCCACACATCGGATGTCAGGGATCCTTTTCTTGTACAATTTCAAATCACCAATTTGTATTCAAAGTCCTCAGTTAGATTTAAAGTTAGTTCTTAATGCGGACGGAGTGAAAGCATACGACATTGTTGACGCTAATTCCTTGTTTGATGGGTTGCATGGTCGGCACCGGGTTAGCCCTAGTTTCCTTTGGTGTTTCATTTACAATATAAGCAACATACACTCATTAGTCACATACGTATATGTATAAAATCACTAGCCACACGACGAAGGCAACAGGAATCACCTCTGTCTCAAGAGTTCACTCTCCGTCACAACCACATACCCAGTGACACAGAGGTGTCAGACGGTGATATACTATTGTTATGATACCATGCCAAAAAAAAAAAAAATGTTTTCTTCTTCTGTATTGCTGTCAGCATAAGAGTGCAGCTCGAAATTAATTTTCAGATACAGAGGATGGTCGATGAGTGGTAACGCTCTGGACTTGCATTCGGAAGAACGCTTCGGAAGAATCATCGCTCGGCCATCGAGATTTGGGTTTCCATGGTTCCCCCAAATCCTTCCTGGCGAATGGCACGATGGTTTCTTCAAGAGGCTACGGTAGAATTTATTTCCGTTTCTTGATCTAATTCCTTTCCCACCTCTATAGACCACGATTTCGACGAGGTGTAAAGCCAGAACATATAATAATAAAATAATAAAAAAATCATATCTCGTTTGCTCAACACATCTTTTATAAGACGTCAAAATGCTACAGTCAATGAAGCGTGGTGCGACCAGTATCTACTCATAAGATGAGATGTTGTAAATATTTATTTGTGTAAATACTCAGCATATACTCAATTTGCGACAGTAATACGAGTTTCACACGTAGATTTACTCCTGTTCTTATCAGTAGTCTCACAATCAGAAGTTGAATCAGTGGCGATTCTAGTATGAAGCGGTTACTTCATTTCTTTCATGTGTTCAAATGGCTGTCGTAAATGTGTATTTTGTTTAATTGCGCCACGTGTAAGGGTGGAAACAGTCTCACAGCCTACTCTACCAAAAGGCGTCAATATGCTCACTAGATTTCAAATGCCGATTAGACGAAAGAGTAACCACGTATACACACCCTCGACATGTTAGACGATTTGTACAGAACCTACTGATTTAGAAGTTTCCACTTCCATGCGCAACTTATAGCAATTTATAACTCTAGAGAAATTCCAGAGGTTTGACCTGGGGTGGAGTGCCTGAAAAAGACTATGATATTTAAAATTTTAGTTATATAGTCATTTAAAAATGTTAAAATTCAAATAAAGTGGAATAAAGTGAAATGCATCTAAACTTAATTAAAAATTGATCGTAACTCGGTTATTGCCATTCTTCACAGAAAGTTGCTCTTAGCTGTCATTGACCAACTACATTAAATTATGTTTGCTGATTGTCATTAATCTTATCGCAAAATTCTCTTACGTTGTTCGGGCATGAATGCCCAATATAGATAAACGTTTTTAAAACTTATCGAAAGGAGAGAAAAAATTAAGATGTATAAATAAAGAGGTTGAAATGTAAAATTTGATTTTTAAGATGACTGAATTCTGTTGATTACAATTTATCCCCAAAATAAATATACATTTTGAGAATTAATCAATAAATAATTTTCTTTAGAAAAGACACAAATAAAATTTTCCTTGTTTTCTGTCATCAATCTCACCACCTAAATCGTATGGCGCAACATACAAGCAAAAATTTAAAGCGGCATCAGAGATTTACAGAATGAAAGTATCAGTTTAATTTCCAGAAACATAGTTACTTCGTACGTAATCACAACAAATAAAATTGTAATATAAAGTTTTTTACAATTAGGTGTCTGTAGCATATCCATACCATTTAATTCAGTGAAAGTATCGATGTCAACGAATTTGCAGTTTTGTCTTCTACATTAGTTAGGCTCGGAAGGAAAACGGCATTTTAATCCCTGTAATTACATTTTAAAAAAATGGTTCCAAGAAACAAAAAAATTAGATTTGCTGAACGTATTAAACCAAAAAAATGATGTTTGCCTTAATTTTTGCTGTTTTGTCAGGTACAGGGCCGGCGTTAGGGGGGGTTAAGCGGGCCAAAAGTACCCGGGGCCCGAGCCACCAAAGGGGGGGGGCCCGCCGGCCTGGGTGCCTAAATAAATAGAAATCAAACACAAATTTTAAAATGTGCACCAATAATTTTGAACATTTTTGTATTAAAATGTTCTGAATTTATGAAAAAAAAAGTGTAAAGTAAGGGGTGGGGGGGCCTAAGATCGCATATCCGGGGCCCGAGAATCCTAACGCCGGCCCTGTTCAGGTATGCAGCATGTGATGACCCATGGAATTTAATATCGAGATCTAAAGTTGAATTAGTCATTTGACAGTAGAAAATCGAACATCTTGAAGCAAATGTTTTATGTATTTCAGTATCGGTTTAACCACTACATTCTTGCCTTTCAAATTATTCAAGCCCGGTTAGATATCTAGAAAGCCGACAGACATTGTAACCCTTGTGTTAGCATTTAAACGCAATAAAAGTGCGCCTTGAGCATAACCTGGCGTGTGAAAAGGGTCTGTGATCGCTGTATGGTACGTAAACAGATAAAACGAGAGAGCTCTCGAGTGCTCGAAGGCGCCAGGGACACTTAACAACAGGGTTTCACTACGTCCCAGTCGATTTGCATAAATAAAGCTGTTTACCGCGTATAAATAAACAAACTGGTTTAGCGGGAAACGTGTATCCTTACTGATAGTTGGTGAGCAAGTTGCTGAGAGCTAAATAAAGCAACGGACAACCGGTCGGCTATACTTTAGGCTCCCCGCCACTTCTCTAAACTGTTCGAGCTGTTCGTATTAGCGAATGAATCAGTGGAAGAATCGTTTGAATCTATACTACGCGTTAGGAATGTTTCTGATTAACGGTGGTAGGTGCTGACTGCTAGTTTATACTTTAATTATCTACGAAGAATTTTTTATTTATTTATATTCATTCGATGTAGATACTTAATTGTTGATACAGTAATAAACGAATATGTAATCATGCAATGAAAGTATTAATGCGCGTGCCTTTAAAGCTATTGATTTCCTGCAGAAATACTACATTCCTCTTAATAGCAGAGAGAATAATGAATTATTTTAACTTAAAAAAATAGTTATGATCTAGAATCCAGCTGTCCAAACTTTGTCTTTTTAAGACACTATCAGGCTGAACTCCTGTCAAGATTTCATTTTTAATAATTTTTTATGAGAATAACTTGGGCTAAATCGCTTGTCCATTCGAGTGCGAAAGAAACGTAAAAAATACACAGCATAAAATACACAGAAAATACATAGCAGATTCACTTCTTGCGCGTGTACCTACTGATATACGCACCAGTCTACTTTGAGCTATCTATTATTGGATGATACGAGTACTAAATGAAAGTTGAGGAATTACGAAGTTCTGGACAAATGTGTTTGGGAAATATTTAGTAAGTAAGTCATTACAGAGGACGCTGGTTCGAATCCCCCTCCCCCATTCTTTCGATGTCGGCGAGTCACAAAGCCATAAAAAAAGAATAGTAACTAGTATTTCCTCACTACTTTGCTGCTGCGGACTCACGGTGTGTATAGCAAATAATAAACTTTTGTGATGTTGTATCTTTTTAATCAATACTGTAAATTAAATAACACAATTTCGTTTCAGTTATTGTAGTGTTAATAATTCATGTAATAGTTTGAGTAAAGTTTTCCGTGTATTCCAATGTGCTATATTTCAGAAAACTGTGAAAAATAATTAATAAAAGTTATATATAAAAAAAACAGTATTAGCTGAATACAAAGGGTGGAGGGTTTATTATTCTTTCAACGTAAAACGGAATGTTCGTTTGAGATACGGTGTGTGATTTGTGCTAAGTATCTGTTCTCAAATTATTATTTCTTGCTCCGTTACCCGATCGCGCAGAGTCATAAGATACACCATTAACTTTAAAATTGTGAAAATCTCATCAAAGTTGGTTCGGTAGCTTTTCCGTGACATCTGAAAAAGGGTACAGATAAACGCAACCAGCTTACAGATTCGTAATACTTAGTGTATGTTATGTGAGATGAATTTTATCTTCGAGTACTAAGAACAAGATATTGTCTTTAATACTAATGTTTCATCGGGTCACAATCCAAGTCCGCAAAATGACTGACTGCTAACTGAAGCTTATGGTAAAAATCACGACGAAGCTTTAGGATTAATTTCAGAATGTGAGTTGCACCTTAAGACAACTAAAACAGTTCAAGTATCGTCTCAGTAGGTATAGTGATGCTAACAACACCAGCTCCATGTTGACGAGGCTGGAAGCATGAGAACTTTTTACGAACATCTACTCCAAAGAAGTTTAGAAATGGACATCCTCCGTCAATCCAAGCCATACATCTTTTGGTGGCGTCTGCACGGACACACTACGTTTCTGGCAAGTGGCGATTGTTTGTAAACACTGCGATACTTAATGGAGAGAATGACCTTCTCGCTGACAGCTGTCAGGATAGTAGCTCCCAGCAAAGTTCAAAGCAGGATGCGAGCGACTGTTGCTTGGCACAGTGTTAGTCTAGTTACAAGGTTACTGATATGCTCACCATTAATAACATCGGAATGTAACTGCATTTTCAAATGACTTACACAACGGTAGTGTTAATATGTGCTTGTTCTAAGGTTACGGTTGTGTACATAAAAAAGTATTTTAACTTTAATGCAAAAAATTAATACAGAAAAGACTTACATCATTCTAGTTATATGCAATCCTCAACATATTTTTATCATTAGTAACTTCCACAGGTGAATTTTCAAGATCAGTTAGCAAGCGTATGAGAGTACCTTTAGCCAGTGAAAGGGTAAGTAACACAATAACAAGAAATTATAATTATACCATGGTTCAAATATCATTGTTTGCCTCATTTAGGGATTTTGGCAGTCCACCTCTTACTTAATAGCAGTTTAGTACACAATTAGCACTTATTATAAAACTAATCAACAACGAAGTAAATAGGGAGGTGTTGGGTTCTTGTTAACGAAAGTGAAAAAAAGCCTTTAACCAAGAAATTCACGCTCCTTTCTCACCAAAATCTGTGTTCACTTTTCCTACTTTCCCATCTAATATCAGGGTGAAAGTTTTTGTATGCAACCTGTTAAAGCTTTTAAGGGAATATTGATAGTAGTTCCATGTAAAATATCTATGAAAATGAAAGTTGCTTCCTGTAATGGAAAAAGAAATAGTTGACTCTAAAGTATTTTGAAGCTTTAAAGTAGACTATCAAGCAAAATAGGATATACATACATTAAAGATCTTTTTAATAAATTTTTATTTTTTATTTTTAATGGCATTCGGCAACTAAGGTCATATAGCCAACTCGTTGTGAATATCATATATCTTCCAGTGAATCAGTTTCTCCAGTATATATTATAGCTTATAAGTAAGGACACCACAGGGCGGACACGACATTCACACACACAACGGCCGGACTCGAACCGGCGACCTTCGGCACGAGGGGCCAGCATTCTAGCCCCTACGCTACCGAGGCCGACTACATTAAAGTTTGCGAACTTTTCTGGTCGGACCTAGTCAAATTGCGGTTGTGTGTGAATGTGTGTGTAATGTTGAAATAACGCCTAACAAAAATTAAATTTTATATATTTGAGTGGCCACGAAGGTTTATTACCATTCAAAAGAAACATTATACTGTAGATGTTGAAGTTTAGGCTGGGACACGTGTCTTCGTGGAGCACGAGTCCTTGACGTCTGGAATGGCCTCCAGCCAGTCCCTCCGGAAGTCTTTTGTCGTCGAATATCGCAGACCACCTGGCTCTTCTCCCACACTTCATACTTTCTTTTGCATAGCTCTGAATTTCCTGTTTAAATTGTCTCTAACACAATTACAGTAATTTTGGGTATAAATAAGGCGTTACAATGGATCTATACCTGGGCTGAACATCTAACCTCGATTTTCGAAATAATCACGCTGAAGAGACGAGTCAGTTTCACGCAAGAAGCTTACGTAAATTCCCATCGTATTATAGTGTGTAAAAATAGTTAAACGTGAATTTATACTTTCCCGATTATTTGTGCACAAAATAAGCACAATTATTACTACATTAATCAGCGGGAACATTAACGTGAAAGCATTGTTGGCAGTAACACATTACCAATTTACACACTGTGAGCAATAAATACAATTTTATATTAAATGTGACATCATATTCTGACCTTAACCATGATATTCCAGTCAGAAACTTTTTTTCGAAAAAAATAACTCGTCTATCATTACATTTATATACAACTTTTAAGATTTTACTTTCGATGACTGTCTCAAACTAATTATTATTAATTAATGTTTTCCTGAGTACGTACGTGAATATTTCCAACGAGGACGAGAACAACTTACGACTCATTTTAAACTTATTTAACTTATGATGTTATTTCTTGGGTTACAGTTTCCAAAAAATCTCCTCGTTTCTTCCTCTTTATTACTGAAAGAAAATGTTTATAATACCTTCTCATTTTCTTTTATTCTTTTACTTCCAGGTACTCGACCAGAAACGAAATATGTAAAGAGGTTTACTAGTTATTAGTTGGTAGGTTTTTCTCACTTCTTAAATTTTTACAATCTTTAACACATTCTGAAATAAGTTTACATGAATGCACAATTACGTACGAACGCGTCCTAGCGATTTAGAAACTGAATGTTATAACGTTCCATTTCATTTGCAGTAAAATTTCCCCATTAGCAGAAAAGCATTCGCTACATAATTTTTGAGCCATTTTACCTGCTTAACAGCATACGTGACAGTAAGGTCACCACGCTCTTTTCTAGGGACTGTTTCGTTGTTTGCAATCAATGGTCCTAAGTTAAGAGTATTCTGTGTTCCATCACATGGGAGCCAGGATGTCAGCCGTGGCCTTCTATGCCTTCTTGGGAGCTTCTTAGTATTCATATCGCTGTACCGGTTTCTCTCCGTTCCGGAGGTGTCACGTCGTTATTGCTTTAACAAACAACAGGTAGTTCCTCTAACACAAAGTGCTTAAGACTTCCTCTCTTCCCATTTCTAATGGAAACTGATATCCGAGAAAAATGTATTTTAGATAAATAAACAACTAAAGAACACAACCCATTTATGACTAAAAATTGATATGTAACTTAAAGATTGTTAGAACTATTCCAATATTGTTGTGAATTTTGCTGCGCTTTTGTCACAGCAACATTGAAAACGGCGTATGGCAATATTGGCTGTGAGACTCGAAGCTTCTGCAATAAAAGAATAGTAAAATCTGTCTTAAGCCTTCTCACTTCAAGTAGCTTTATAATCACAGTTGAGAAATTTAACTATCCTAATGACTAGTAATGCTGACATGGCGACCGATTAACGTGTAATTTTCAAGTTCACAAATATCTCAACTCGTATTGGGGCCATCTCATTCTTGTAATCTACAAGTAACATTACCTGTACAACGCAAGACAGATCTAAAATACCTGCCGCCCCCCCCCCCCTCGTATATTAACATTATAAGCCGTTTATTTATATGACTGAGAATCATATTTTGTAAGCCATAAATTCCGAACCGAATTAATTATACGTGTAAGAATGACACTGATCAACCAAAACATCATGAACACCTACTTACTAGCATATACAGTAGGTACACCTTTCGAACGCAACACAGCAGCGATTCGGCGTAGCATGGATTATACAAGTCCTTGGTAGGCTTGCAGAGGTATCTGACACCAGATTTCTACACACAGGTCACGAAATTCCCTTAAATTATGGGCCCGCGTTTTGTGGGCGCGGTAACTGGGAACGAGCATCTCGGAAACGGTGAGGCTGGTCGGCTGTTCGAGTGCTACTGCAGTGAGCATCTATGCAAAGTGTTTGAAGGACGGTGATACCACGGGTAGGCGACAATGTGGTGGACACCCATTCCACATCACAGAACGTGGAGGTCGGTGGTTTGCCTGCTCTGTAAAGCTGAATAGGCGTCCTCCCGAATGCGAGGCCACAATGTTAACCGTTTACCCACCACGCTCGGTTTATGGAAGTGAAATCCACCAGTGATAAATTGAATGTTGAATTGTTAATGATGAAGCCCAGGGAAGGATTTGGTTGGAGGTAAAGAAACTGATTATAGACAGGATGATGCCGATGATAGACTTCAATTCCTCAGCCTTAATGTAATTATTCAAACTACTGTATTTGAGCTGTGTTCTTCTATATCTCAGTCATTCCTCTAATGATTGAGCTACCCTGCGCTCACACCTTGCTTTCACTGAGTGAAAGCGAGTGTAACGGGATCTTTCGGTGTTGGATGCCAACGCGGTGCGTAGGACCTTGGCTGTGGGAGATCTGCCGGGGGCAGTGTCCGGCTGCGAAGCGGCGACCCATCAGGCGGGCGCCCTTGGCCGGTACCGCTCGCTCCGTGGTGCGTGGGAGCCGGACGAGGATTACCAGTCGCACAGAGATTTACGGGCAGGTCGGCGCAGCACCGCGCGACACGCGTAAAAACCGCCGGCTCTATTTCAATCGGTGTTCCCATTAAATTACGGCCGTCCTCTCTCGCATCCAGCCATGTCCTCACCTTGAACCTGCTCGCTGCACCGCGATACCAGCTCCCTATATGAGAACGTTATTACAATGCAGCCCGAGCTTTACATACAGCCTTGTTGTGATCGTCCACTGCCTTTAACAGCCACCCCGTGTTCCAGAGGCAGCGACTGGGGCAGCTGCAGGTGATGACGCAATCGCTCGTGATGGCTCATCGAGAAGCCTCACGCACAGTAGGCAGGTGCGGCCAACAGAGTGAAGATAGATGAAGTACCTGCACATAGACATAGAATGATGTACTTGGAAACATTTTGATTGCCTTTGGTGCGAATATTTTTCGAAATGTCAAATTTGATGAGAAGAACACATTCCAATTCAGTAATAAGACCGAAAACTTTTTCCACCACAGCGATCTAGAGGGATCTATGCAGACGTGATTAATAATTAATAATCATTGTAAAGGATAAAAAAAAATATTTTATGATGGCCAAAGGAAAAAAATACTTTTTGGGTTCAAAAGACGTTCAACGACTGATTATTATTTACATTTTTTTTACGTATGGCTTTACGCCTCGCAACGTCGAGGTCATTAGAGGCGAGATGGGACTGGGATCACGAACGGGAAGGAATTAGGCCATGGCCTTTTTGAAGGAAGCATCCCGGAATTTGCCTGGAGTGATTTGGGGAAAACATGGAAAATCCAAATCCAGATGCCCGAACGGGGATTCGAACCAAACAAAAAAATTGCATTGAAACTTTCAACTCGCTTTCCGGTTTCGAGACACCAGGTTAAGAAGACGCTCATACGTCGAGTATTCCTAACTCTTTACAGGGGTCCAAGAATGAGATTAATATGCGATGTTTAAAGTAACTCAGAATTATTCATCAGTTGTAAGACAAACACAGTTAAACAATTTTCTAAAGATTTGAGATAACAGGTTAAGCTCGCTTTCTCAATGATAACATTAAAGCACAATCTCGAAGCGTCATTATCTTAACACGCTCTTTTTCAGTAGATATCCTGAAAGCTATGGTCGACTTCGAAAATCCTGAAAACTTTTAAACTGATGGATTAACATCTAAGACTATACCCCATTTACCCCGAACAAGCGGTAAACTGAGGGGTTAAAATTTAAGACTATGCTCCATTTACCCCGAAATGGCCGTTCAAGGAAATTCTTCTCTGACCAGCTCCTCATCTGATAACAGCTGCATTCTTACTTTTACGAGCTGACCATTGTGTTCAATTAAACGAGTGGCAAATTTCCCCTTCGTATGTAGGGATAAGGGCAGTGAAGTGGGGATGAAGCAGAATGACCTTGAACCGCCTCTGTTATGTTTACCGAATCGAATGTAATTACATGCCGAGAAGGATGATAATTAGTCTTCAATCTTAATGTAAATACACCCAATAAGTTTTTTTTAAGTTTTAATGACAGAGGAAAAAGAAAATACTTTGTTTGTTGAAGGCGAGTTCTAAGGATCTCATCGATATGGAGCTGCGTCTTTTTAAGATGCAGCAACAGTTCACGGTGTCTACTACCGAAGTAATTCTCCATGTACTATTCACCTCACTAATTCATGAATAATACGAAATAATTGATTTATTTTTTGGCTGTCAGTTGGAGCTTTGTGGATAAGTTAGAGACAAAAATTTGCTATCTTCTTTTTTAAAAGGGAGAGAGAGAGAAATGGGGAGAGAGAGAAAGGGAGAGAGAGAGAGAGAGGTAGAGAGAGAGAGGGAGAAAGACTTAATTTGGTTTTGGAACGTACGCTGCAGATCAAAGGAGGTACTAAACAAAAGTGATAACTACCTTACCACCATCCTGATGTCACCTTATTCGTGAATGTGCTGGTGATTTTATTATTAGCATCGGTAGCAATATAGTACAACGATTTCTATGCTGTCTCAAATTTAGAACAGTCGCAATGGACAATTTATCATGAGATCGGATTATATAGATATTAAATATAATAATCTTCGCTAAGTTTAGTTTCATATGTTTTCACTAGAGAGTATCATCATCTAATGAAAACACTTTCTTTCAGAAGAGTCTAAATTGGAAACTGACAGACGGAGAAGACGTACTGAAGGCTATGTATATAAAGTTTTGAAATTCTGCGTTTCATGGCGAAACTGCTTGTAGAAGCAACAGATCGCGTCCGAAGCTCAAGGATCTTGAAGCCTGATCTCATTTATCAACTTGCAACATCAGGCAAAAACTCGAAAAGAAAGAGAGGCATTTGGTTACACAACAGTCGTTCAAATATAAATCACCGGCTAGATGTATCAATCTTAGGGATGCAGCTTGAAGAAACTTCTGGAATAACGTATTATAAAATAATATAGAAACTTTAATGATAATAATTAAAATTTGTACTAGTTTCGTAAAAAAATCAACACGGGCTTGTATATGTTACTGTATTCCTAGAAAGGCATACAAGTAGGAAGAAAATTTCGGAGCATGAATTTTCTTCTTTGCAAAACTGTGAGAACGACAATTATTTCAGTCTCCATTTTACACAAGACATAACATTCCTGCCAGATTTACCATTCCTTCTAGAGCTTTCATTTTCAAGTATGAACAGTAATCAGAAAACTCTGAATATTTTTCCGAGATGAAGTATACTCTTTGTAATCATGAATTCATATTTGGTCTGTTCTGTATACGCTAAGTATAGTGCATTCGTCAGTAGCCTACAACCAACTCTCAAGACACGAAGAGTGGGCCATGAAATTTGGAAACTACCTACTTTTTCTATTGAAAATCTAAAATTCATAAATGTCAGTAGACAAACTCGTTGATGGAATCCTAACAGTCTTTAATAAAAGCTCACTGTATAATAATTAATCCTTTTTTATTTCAAAAGAAATCCTCAACTCCAATATAATGAAGCTCCGTCTTGGTGATAACCTATTTGAAAATACCGTTCAAGAAAAAAAAAAATTCTAACTGATTAGTAAGAAAGATGCTCTTAGAGGAAACATATGAGTTATTTACAAAAATAAAAAGCTCTTGAAGTGTCTAATGTAAATTTTAATGTTTTTTCTCTGCTTCTTGCTTTACACCTCGTCGACGTCAATGTTATTAGAGGAGATACATGAATAGAGGAAAGGACCGGGAAGGACTTCAGCCATGGCATTTTGAAGGAACCATCACGGAATTCGCCTGGAGTTATTTGGGAAAACCATCGAAAACCCCAATCTGGATAACCGGACAGGGTTCAAACCCACGTCCGCCCGAATGCGAGGCCAGAGCGTTACCGTTCGTCCACCATGCTTGATGTATAATGTTACTGGATGGTAATGTACAAATAACTATTGCAGATTACTGGCTCTTTGAAACTTAACTTAGTCCACAACCCGAAGATTGGTTGGATCCTCCCGAAGGAGGCATACTAAGCCATTGTGTCAGAGGTAGGACGGCCAGTTTCTTTCCTCTGGGACCTACAGTTTAACGTGGAATCCGAACCACCGAGCGTCCTGGCATAGCTCATATGATTAAATACAACTCTCAAAATTCCTGCGCCTGCCGAGATTCGTGCCCGGGGCAGGAGTAGCGAATGTTTTGAAAGCAAGGGCCTTAGCCAATGAGCTACCAGAACACTCTACCGGCTCTTTATAAACGCTATTTTTTGACCTAGTAACTGCAACAATTACTTCGATATTGTGAACAATGATAACGTCTTAAAACGATAATTTCGGAACAAATCACATTTTAACACTTGTAAACTTGTCATCTCGTGAATACAATACTCTTCAGGTCGTCTTATTTATTCAAGAAGGTAGGTAAAATGCTTGACGGAAGTGTTCGGTAAAACGTCTATTTAATTTTCATGAGGCAGTGTAAACAACACAATCCTTACCTGAAAAATCACCCTACGCAACCGTAAATACCGAGAACAAGCCTCGAATGTCCGTTAACGACAAATGAGAGGCACAAGTAGCCCAAGTACGTGTTTTTTCCCCTTGGTTTACTGCCATACAAGGTACCGCTATAAGAGAGAATTAACTCCAAACGGGAGCTGAGAGGGTACACAGTTGTAACCGAGCACGGAAGTCTTCCGACACAAATTGGGGTCCGGCATCTCGTACACAGCGTAACGACATGCAATAACCGGACAGGAGACGCGGCGTGGAGCCCTTCGTGCCCTTATTACCCATATTCAAAACAAGCCCCGTTCTACGAGCAGGAATTGGTCTGTCGTCCTACATCTAAGAAACTTCTGTTAGATCCGCCGTTAGCAGCCCAAGTGAAGCTTCCAAGTTGTATGTAAAGTTTTCCCATTGCCTCTGGCTATCGCACTTATGGTGTTTGCACATTAGTTGAATCTAGTACGTTCAGCATCTCTTCTTTTTCTAAGTGCTCCTATATTAACAACCGCAGTGCAGAACTAAATAAACTTCGAATTGAAATGTTCTGAATACAGCTACCGTGAATGGCAGTCGTAAAATCTAATTTTCGTTGAGAGTTATAGTTAGTTCTCAATATGGGTGAAGTCATAGCAGTTAAAACGACTTTTTTATAGTCCGAATCGCCAGTCTAGCTTAATAATAGAAAACCAGTTGCAAATAGATGCTAAATATGCGACCGTAACGACAGCTATACCGTTTATTGACTTTTCAGAGTATTTTCTATTCTTTTTTTTTTGCTATCACTTTAATGTTCCATTTAGATTAGCTTGATACACAAAGTTGCTGGTCACCATTGGCAACATTTTTCTCCTCCAGATTATGTGTGTCTGTTGCTAAAATATAAAATTTTACTGAGCTAACTTTTTTCGTGGCTTATCAGGGAACAACAGGCTACAAAATTAACCAATTGGGTTAAAATCCGATCAAACAAAACATTTTCCAATGCATATGAACAGGGTTTAAGTACTCACAGACAGATATCATATGAATATCAGATAATTTTTAGTGGGGAAGGAAGGGGAGAGGATGTAATTATTGGTGTCACAATAAATAGGGAGCGCCCATAAATTACGTGGCTTGGTCTAGGAAGGGACGGGGGGAAGGGATCGAGCAGAAAGCTATAATGGGCTACGTGGGGGTAAGGGGGAGGGGGGGGGGTTCGAGCCAAGCCATGTAGCTTTTCATTGAAATTATTTGTCACAGTTAAAATAAGGTACAGAACTCACAACAGCATGTGAATATGTATTTCCGACATTTATCCCCGTATGTAGTTAACGATCTTCTGACAAGACAAAATATCATAAAATGCCTTCTGGAAACAATAGTGGAAAAAGCTACGTGCCACGCGGTGGGAGGGGGAGGGGAGGATAGAATCAAAAGCCACGTCAGTCTACGTGGGTGGGAAAGGGGTCCATAGGAGGACAAAATGGAGCTACGTAGTTTATCCCACATAAAAAATGTTAAAGAGCTTCTCATTTATAATGCCAGATTTTTATTAACAAATATTTATTAACTACTTTTAATAATGAATTAAATGATTCATAATTAGCTTTTTACAGCATTTTTATATTGTTACACACTCTGGTTTTGAAATACGGGCTGAATATAACAGGAAAACTGTTCCATTCCGTAAACTATTTTGCAGGAACAAATTATCATAAGTGAAAGAACAGAACTTAGAACACTTTCTAAAACCTTGTTATCAATTTACGCAGTCAAAATGGCAAAAAACAGGAAGATGTGTTTCAGTGACCACAAAATAGATACTTTGTCAAACACAAAAAAAAACAAAAAAAAAAAACTGTTTAGTGTACATACGCCAGAATAATATGTATATATATATATACACACATTTCCCGTTCTGTGTTAGTGTCTTTAAGCAGATCTAAAGCATAAAATCAAAGTTGTTAAGGACATTATTGTTTAATTACGCATTTGTAATATATGTGCTTGAAAAGTCACTCCTCCTCCTAAAATCTAACCGTATTGCTTACAAAATAGGAGAAAAGAATAATTTCCGCAAAGCAATTTTGGATACGATATTTTGTCAAGTTTTTCAGATGTTCACCTTATGGTACTACCAACAAATGGCCTCAAAATTATACCACCTTACCGCTGTTCTGCAGGAATACCCATTTTAGTGATCCAAAAACTGAATAGTAGTTAAAAACAAAAATTAAGGTACCTACTAATGTATAATAAATGGATGAAAGTTTGTTTAGTAACTCCTCTGACTACGTTACCATTAAAATCGTATTAAAAATTCAATCAATGTGGTTAGAAATTTTTTTATTTCATTGTATAAATTGGAAGATATGAGTCATCAAATTCGCGATATAAATTTATTATTACTATTTTATTTAGTGTCAGTTAGTTTTCAATGCATCCAAGTTAGGTGGTGATGTGAATGTGCGAAGTAGCTCGTTTAATCGGTGTTTCATGAATCACATCTTTTATAAAGTACTGTCACGAATGCATAGTTTACACGCACGCTCACGTGACATTATAGTTAAGTAAGGTTGTTTAGAATTAGTTAAAAGCACGAAGGTTATAAAGGTACTGCAGATTCCTACCTATCGTCTTAAATTATTGAAAGCATGATTTAGATTGCGACATGCTGCTGTTCAGTAAACTAAATTTTCTACTCGTCCGTCGTATTGGTTAAAAAAAAACCTCTATTCTCACTACCAAAAATGCTAGTGCAAATGTAGGTACTGAATCAAATCCAGAACACAAATTCGAGGACGATATTTCATGTCAAATTAACGGTCGATAATTGAATTATGAAGCTGTCATAACCGGAATGAATTCATGGGATCTAAAACTCATTGCGATCGTAAGATCTGAATATAGAAACCAGAGTTCACTACAGCAGTTTTCAAATACAGAAAACGCCATTACCGTGAAACATTTCCAATCACAACTACTGCGTTAATACTGTTCACATTATGATATAATTTATGTTACCTCTCCTAACCCTAGCTGTCAAGATGATCAAATTATGACATTTCGAGTTCAAAGTTGAGCAATATCATTTTGGATGGTCGATATGAAATAAATCCATATGCAGTCGAAACAACTATACTGAATTTAGTATGAACATCCAGTGCAGCGATAGCTTTCTTTCTCGTATTTATGGTACTATGTGAAGCGTTTTACTTAATGCCAACTAATTGAGGAAGTTCCATGTAACTTCGTTCATCATAACCATGTGTTATGCAGACGTGTAATAATGGCAATTAAAGTGATGACATAATAATTTTCAGCGGAAGTCAGTTGTATTTAATAACAGCAGATAAGTATTAAATACAGAATCTGCATATGGTGATGTACTTAAATCATATGTTATGCAGATAATAATTGATTCAGTAAACATGTAGGTGGCTGTAGTCCCAATATTGCAGCTGTCTAAAATTGTCAGCCAATTCAGAAAAATGTATGCAGCGAATCTCCTGCAATCAATCGAGGTATGCTACCTGGCGTACGTAATTGTCACGTCGTGTCCCTCAAATATATGGCCTACCCCTACAGTATGGTCCATCTTGTGTGTATGGGTGGGATTCTTACTTTCTGGACGGTTCTCGTACTTTCAGCTTGCTCTACCACAAACACAATCTCTTTCTCGCTAGTACGTAACCAGAGATCCTATTACAACTGCTGGGTGATGTCAACCTTATTAACAACTGGCTTCTAGAAACGTCAAAAATGAAGTGCCTAACCCTGTGTTCTTGCAGTTCATTTGATCCCAGTTACTTAGCTGAGTACAATTATTATTAAATAACGCTCATAACCTTAAAATGATGCAATGAGGTACATCAGCTGAATAAAAATAAAACAATTAATATGTTGATTTAAACGAAGTACATACTAGTCTTTCAGTATCTTTTCAATTCATTTCTTCTCAGTTGTTTAACGTAATAACGCTCATAACTTTAATTTTGCAGAAACATCTACGGCCGTTACCAGTTTGGCAACGAAGACGAAGAATTTGACGTCAGCGTTATGGAAACTTAGTCATCAAGATTAGCATTTTGTTAATATTAACTACAGTAAAGCCAATTACACAGACAGGACAGTGTGCGTGGCAAGTAACAAATTTTTAAGGTGCATTCTGATAACCAGTTCATTAGTTGTTATAAAAGAAGTACCTATCTGCACAGTCAGATTCCACTCTGCCCTTCCTTTTTTCTCTATTTCTTCCACAATATGCAACGGAGGTTAACAAAGTACACAATGACTAAGGCAGTTTCGCAGCAAGAAAATTAATAACGCATTTCTTCCTCGCATTTATGATTATTATTTCTGCCCTTTGCGTTTATGTACTAGTTGCAATTATCTCCACATTTGCCGTAAATTTTATTAGTAAGAAAAAGTTTCTAAGGAAAGTATAATTCCAAAGAACAAATAAAGATGGTATATTTCGTGGTTATGTACGTTTCGCATAAACTTTCTCTGAGTTTTTACAAACTTCGCTGTTTTTTATCTTCTGTTAGGTTATGTTGAAATCCGGTTCTAGGAACTGTTACACAGAAATAGATCCTTACGTGAATTACATGAATTTATGGATTTAACCTTACTAAATAAACAAATAGTAATATGTGGATTCAAACGAATGGCACATTATAATTTTTATTTCTCTGCCTCGCATTGTAATTTGTATCTTTGTTACACAACATACAATTGTGTTTTAACAGGCATCGCAATTACACTTTTAACAATGTAAGCGCAAATAAAATAAAATTATTTATTTGAAATTAACACTTTCTTTTAGCAATAAAAGCACAAATAATATCAATGGCAGTTATTTATTTGAAATTTCCGGCTTGGTAAGCAGCGCTGTGGTGACAGTCAGCGTAACTAACACCTCGGGCATTACCGAGACTTGCCGACGGTTACAGATCTATTGAGGTGCGCTGTTTCCAGGCTTGGCGCATTTTACTAAAGAGGATGATTAATGTGTTTTCTGGTTAATTTATAGATTGTTTGGACGTTAGAAAAGCACTGCTCCTGGATGCTAAGCAATGATTCCGCTAGCTTGCAGGCAGTCCAGACAGACAGCCTTGAGAGTCGTACGAATTGCAAATGCGGATCGCTCAGTCGGCGCATGTTAAGCTGCCGTGTTACGTGTACAGAGACCGACTGCCTGCTTACCGTTTATCACAAGTCACGAAGCCCTTTCACGACGCAGTTGGGAAACATTAGCCACTGCATGCGCTTCGATAGTTTTACAACGCCGTCTGACAGTGTTGAAACCATCAATAAAAACATAAATTTCACTTTCACTAAGTACAATTTTGATTTTAATACACAACTATTTTCTTATTCCATCATTTTCCTTTAAATAAAAAGAACAGAAATATTTAAAATTAATTGATTGCAACAAGACAACCAAATTACTTTTCCCGTTGAGGAGTTTTTATTTTAAATTCTTTCAGTATTTCTGGAATATTGTTCATCATTTTATTGGTAATTTGGTTCAGTCCCTGAGAGTTTTGTAACTCCCATTTACCTGAAATCAAGTACCCGCCAAAGGCTCATTCCTTCTCCTACAGATACTATTCCAAATGTTTCTACCAATGTCCATCCAAGCCACATCACAAATATACGCCTCACACAATCACATCTTTCTTTTCACTCGTCTCCTGTTATCAAATGAATTCCATAAAACGGAACCTGTCCTTCTTTGCAGCCCATTTAACTATTTGATACCCAAAATATAGGTGCCATATTACACCATCATATACAAGCAATTGTCTGACCAGGGTCTTGTAATTCTCTGGTACGGTGGCCCCTCGTCATCTACAATAGATAAAGGTTTCTGAAAGCTCTCCTTACTACCTTTGCAATATGATTTACCCTATTGAGTTTACCGTCAAACGTTATGTCAAGATATTTATACCACAGGTCTTCAACAAATACTTACTCCCCCCCCAACACCCACTACCCATCCTGCAACTACAAATAACCTCCATTAATTCTTTAGTCGACAGATCGTGGTCCACTATTTTACCAAATAAGGAATTTTATTTTACTTTTAAGAATTTTGGGGGTTTTGCGTAAGGAGTTTTGACTTGTAATTTGGAAGAAGGCCTATATTTCAAAATTATTGTTCGCCTATGTGAAATTATTTCTAACATGATAATCCATCTAAAAAAGAGTGTAATTTATAAGATTCAAGCATGCTTCCAAAAAAAAAAAAAAAAAAAAAAAAAAAAAAAAAAAAAAAAAAAAAAAAAAAAAAAAAAAAGCCTGATTTACACCTAATCTGGTTTTTCACGCAGTCGACATATTTAAATTTTGCTAAAGATTTATCGACGTAAAGAGATAAGATAACGAGCTTTCGCTGTTATGGAACAAAAGAATAAAAAAAAATTCCTTAAAAACAAGTAGATTGAATATGGATATCAGTAGAAATATTGACGTTATAAAACAATTAATTGTCACCGTAATGAATTAAGGCATGAAGCAGAGTTTATACAGAAATCAAGTCAGAAATAATAACACTTGCCGTACTTCAGTAAGTAGTGAAGTCAGATTTCAATTGGTTAGCGGTAATAAGTTGCCCTAAAAGCAGTCGTTTACACAAATTGAATATCGCCAAAGGTTTTACAGTTACATTCATTCCATTGTAGGCCACCACACTCGTCATTACTTGAAGTTCAAAGCTTATGCTATTGTAACATGTGCAAATGAGTTTTCAGGTCGGATATCTTTTTCTGTAGTGGTGTTGTTTCGGTTTGAATTTGAAATGGTGCCTATCAGCTTGACAATGATGCAATCGTTTAATTGTCAATTGTGAACTTTGAAGGTAGGAGAAATTATTCTCTTCCGGCTTGATGATGACATTTGCGTAAGACTGTTAACTTTTTTTATGGATATTTATAGAATTATTTATAGTATTGACTAGGTTGCTGGTTTTTTGTCTGTAATCACTGACATTATATAATATGAACAGTGCTAAATTTGAAGAGTTCTTTTAGGCATTCAGTAGACTACGGACTTAAATCGCCATTCGTCCATCTAGATTTCGGTTTTCCATGATTTCCGAAATCACCCCAGACGAATGCCGAGATGGTACCTTTAAAAGATCGTGACTGAATGCCTTGTATTACTTGCCCACGTTCTTTCGAGCTCTAATGATGTCGTTGTTAACTAGTCTAAAATTCGGAAGCAAAAGGGGACGAGGTCTACAAAAAACACTTGTGATAGTGTTGTGCTTTCATTTAGAAAGTCCATCGAAGATACGGAAATGTCGAATTGCGTGTCATAAGTCATAAATGGAACCCGGTTAAAACAACTTGTCGGGGAGATGTAACTAGGGTGGTGCCCATTGTGTAAGTGCTTATAACTATTATTGTAAGTGTACGTTCAGTATAGATTCATGTGGAGGTTTCTTCTTCCAAAAGACACCAAATTATCCCCCAAGTCTCCCTCTGATGAACGAATCACCATTAACAGTGTGCTATGCCCTCAGTCTACGAAAACTGTGTAAAGATCTGGGAATTAAACACATACTTTGTTACACAATTTCATGATTATGAATCACTTCTTCCTGGTCTTCAGCACCGAGACTAGAAGCAGATAACCCCGTTCAGGTGACGGATACCATGACGATACCACCACAACCTGAGCCAACGGAACGATCTTTATGGGTAGGAAAACTTCCAATAATCCCAGTTTTCCTGGTTACAACAAACCATAACGATGCTGTCCATCTCCTTTCCCCTTCCCGAACCTCTCCCCCCTCCATCTAAGTTTCTTACTCCTCCAGGTTCCTCTTTAGCCAGCATTGATCTTACGCTTCATCACTTGTCAACGTACGATGCAACATGAGATGCTCGTTCAGAGTGGACGTGGGTTAAAAAGTGAAGAAGTGAACAAGGTGTCAAGCTGGCCGATGAGGTGGTACAGTATTCTCATCCACCCTGCTCAGACTGAGTAATCACCCACTGGCAGCCTCAAGTAGCCTGTCTTGGAGAGGTGATAGCCAAGGCGCGGCGATCGCGTAGGAGTCGAGGCCACCGCTTCCATTCATAACACCGGCGCACCACCTGCAGAACCTGTCCAATTGGCCAGGCCAATTATTAATTGACGCCACGCTCATACGTAGCCGAGTGTACACAGCGATCGTATCGCAGAGCGGAGTCAGCTGCGTCGGGAGAAACAGTTACGGCCTTGCCAAGCGCGTTGATCAGGCATTGCTGGAGAGGTAGCGTAATAAACCCAAGTGTGGTGACATAAAGCCTGAAGAGTAATTACCCATTCCCTTTGATATATAGTCTATTAATTTACATTCTGCAACAAGTCAGCAACTTAGTAACCGCGACGGGGAACTACCCTGGGGCTATTCTTGCGGGGATCACTACTGTACAGTTCATCTTTTTAAAATCCAAACGTTGGACCTCTGACCTCTGTTTGGTGTTATGTGGATATCAGGATGAGCATTTATACGCCAACGCGCCTAATGCGTAGTAGTTTCAAAATGACGTTGTGGTTTATTCTTTCCGAATATTTTATCTTCCAAGTTCTTTTCAGATATAAAGTTTCGGGAACAAGTGGCACAATCGTTCACTGTTGCTTTTACGCAGACAGACCTTTTGTTCCTGCTGATAAGAAGTGATGCATCTGATCAGGGCATTGCCTGCTAACACAATAGGGAATATGCATGCAATTCAAATATATGTCTAGCATTTTTATTTGGAAGCTTTACTACTGTCAAATTACCGTTACAACGTTTCTTTATTATTGATTGGATGATAGCCCCTTTGTACGCTCTAAGAGGTTGGTAGTTGTTTTGGATTAAGCTTGAATAAGAGATGATTTGAAAAATATACCTATTAAACTTTTGTAATCTAGGTTATGATTAGAGTTTGAATAGGTAGCGTTATTACTGCAGAAAACTTAACATAATAACATTAAACATTATACACTTACATTAAAATGATCTTCACGATTACGTAAACAATTAGCTGAAGATTCTTTACGTCTTTTCATAGCTATACATCACTTTTTCCTTACATTCGCATCTCGCGGGACATAAAAATACACTATATCAAGTGTATTTCTATTCGTATTTTTACACATAGGTACAATACAGCATACTTAAAACGGTTTTCGACCTCCATCCATATCTAAATCAATTACAAAACATAAAAATTTTGAGATATAAAACTTCACAATATACGATACGTTCATGTAGTCGTGTACAATGACGTCACGGTACAGCATACCAAACTGGCGGCGTTCAAATCGTCGGAAATGAATTGTAGTTTTAAAATATTCTTTTAGTGTTAAATTTTAATATTTTCATCAATATAATATTTTGGGATTATATAACAGTAGAAATAATTGATTTAAAATATAAAAATAATACATGCGTATACCCTATTGGCTTAAAATAAATGTGCTTTGACACAGTTGAAATTTAGGATTTAAGTTCCCATGTTAACATGTCAATGCAACAGTGATTAACTCACTTGAAATAATATAGCTTATGAGCTATTATGGCACTTTCGTCAGTATCTAAACACGGGACTTCTGGCATCATGGAGTTATTATATGGACTATGGAAGACAGATCGTTAAAAAATAACAAAGTGGGCAACTGTTGTCAGCGGCAGTTTGTGATGATTTCGCATAGTGCTCATGCAGCACAAGTCGTGTACTGTAGTTCTCAGAAACACTTTACTGTTGAATGAAAATTACTTTTAGCTGTTGATTATCGTTTACAGTTCTTCCCGTATACCCTGAAGAGCCAAAGAAACTGGTACACCTGACTAATATTGAGTAGGACCCCCGTGAACACGCAGAAGTGCCGAAACACCACGTGGCATGGACTCGACTAAAGTGTGAAGTAGTGCTTGAGGGTTGATACCATGCATCCTGCAGGGCTGTCCATAAATCCGTATGAGAACGAGGGGGTGGAGGTTTCTTCTGAACGGCACGTTGCAAGGCATCCCAGATATGCTGAATAATGTTCATGTCTGGGAAATTTGCTGGCCAGCGGAGGTGTTTAAACTCAGAAGAATGTTCCTAGAGTCACTCTGTAGCAATTCTGGACGTGTGGGGTGTCTTCATTGTCCTGCTCGAATTGCCCAAGTCGATCTGAATGCACAATGGACACGAATGGATGCAGGTGATCAACCAGAATGCGTATGAACGTGTCACCTGTCAGAGTCGAATCTAGACGCATCAGGGGTCTCATATCACTCCAACTGCCCACGCCCCACACCAATACAGAGCCTCCACCAGCTTGAACAGTCCACTGCTGACATGCAGGGTCAATGAATTCATGAGGTTGTGTCCATACCTGCACACGTCCATCCGCTCGATACAATTGGAAACAAGACTCGTCAGACCAGGCAACATGTTTCCAATCATCAACAGTCCAATCTCGGTGTTGAAGGCCCCAGACGAGGCGTAAAGCTTTGTGTCGTGCACTCAACAAGGGTACACGAGTGGGTTCTCGGCTCCGAAAACCCGTATCGATGATGTTTCGTTGTATGGTTCGCACGTTGACACTGGCCCAGCATTGAAATCCGCAGCAATTTTCGGAAGGGTTGCACTTCTGTCACGTTGAACTATTCACTTCAGTCGTCGTTGGTCCCGTTCTTTCAGGCTCTTTTCCGGCCGCAGTGATATCGGAGATTTGATGTTTTATCGGGTTCCTGATACTCACGGTGCACTCGTGAAATGGTCGTACAGCAAAATCCCCACCCCATCGCTCCCTCTTAGATGCTGTGTCCCATCTCTTCTGCGCCGACTGTAACACCACGTTCAAACTCACTTGAATCGTGATAACCTATCATTGTAGCAGCAGTAACCGATCTAACGCTTGCGCAACACACCTGTTGTCTTATATAGGCGTTGCGGACCGCAGCACCGTACTCTGGGTGTTTATATATCTCTGTGCTTGCGTACGCATACCTATACCAGTTTATTTGGCTCTAGAGTATATAATACCCTCACAGTGGTTGGGTATTGTAACAGATGTGCTTTCTGTATGACCCATTTCTACCATGCTGTCTTATATTTGTCGCCAGTTATAATGTTTGGCCCTAATATCCCCTTTATTTTTAAAATCGTTTTTGGTGATTACCTTATTTGACCTTTTATTACATGAAGGATTCTGCTCTAACTATTCCTGTAATCTCCCCTTTATAGCCACACTCGTGTAGTATACTTGCTTTGTCCTTCATTAATCGAATCTTAATCATTACTGAAACTTCTACGAACACATATTCACTAAAATACGAGTATTTAATCTGAAAATGACACTTTTATTTGCTACGTAACTTCAACATCAAATATAAATACTTCTTTTACAAACTATTCTATCGTTAGATGTCTTAGTTACGTCTTACTATGTCAATATTCTGCATCAACAAAAAACATTCTTCGTGCAATAAAATATATCCGAACTTCCTGTAAGTAACATTTGTTTACCATTGTGCTCAACACACAAAATCCCTAACATCGAGATTTTAGGTAAGCATATGTTCTTTACAGTTCATACCAAAGATTAAACATGCTTGTATCGTCGTGATAGCCGTAGCATACAAAGATAGAGACTTATTTGCATTTAATACCATCTTGACTTCTACTTCTGGATCGCCTGGGAGCTTTAAGACATTCTGACAGCGTGTAATTTGTAGATCGAACAATGTAGTATGTTAAACACAGAATGCAGCACATAGATTGTAGAACAGTTTTCTTCATTTTAATATGGGTTTTGTAGGTGCTGTTAACTTCCCATGCTTAGGTCCAGGGCCGCATTTAGGCATAGGCTACCTAGGCTTTAGCCTAGGGGTCCGCAACCCAAAAAAAAAAAAAAAAAAATCAAACATGAGCATGAAAGCAATCAATTTCCGAATCTGTTTTAGCACCGCAAGTCCTTAAATGCCCCTGAAAATCGAAACCAATGTTCATGCATGTGCAGTTCAATTCTTTGAAGTACGAGTGTACTATAATATTTCAATGTATATATACCAAAAAGTAGGTCAACGATGAGGACTTATAACCCTTGTAGCATCAGGTTGCAGTATACTGTGGTCGGGGCGTGTGAATTTAGTTTGAAGTCACGGTCATACATCTGCAATACGAACTAAAATTCCCTACCTTTCCTGTCCGGAAGGTTAGATAAGATAAATTCGTTTTGTATGTAATGTAAACAGCGAGTATTGGTGCGACGTCAATGTTTTAACGTTTTGTTTGTAAGTAAGTATTTATAAAGAATTACATTCGTTTGTAATTGAAATAGGTGTATTTAGAATTCAGTATTAATTCGATTTTTTAATTAGTTTTTATTTAGTTTGTAGTTTTAAGTCACTGTTTATTTCTTTTAAAACTTTATTTCAGCATTCAGGATTCTCGATTGCTTATTGTGCCATGGGAAGACTCTGATTAGTGGAGCGCTGTCTTAAAACAGTCTAGTCGCTTTTTTTACTGTTGACATGTGCGTGTGTGAATAATCAATATTGTGTTTTTAGTCTGTATTGCTTGCTTTGGTGACCTTAATCATCTTTATTAGTTTGTTTTATATTAATTTTTTTTTGTAACAGTTTAACGTCCCTTTTTAACAACGTGGTCTTTAGAGACGGGAAAGGATGGGGGCAAGGAATGGGAAGGAATTCGGCCATGGCCTTTTGAAGGAAGCATCCCGGCATTCGCCTGGAGTGATTTGGGGAAACCATGGAAAACCCAAATCTGGATGCCCGGACGGGGATTCGAACCGCCGTCCTCCCGAATGCGAGGCCAGAACGCTATCCGTTATACCACCACGCTCGGTGTTTTATATTAATGTGTAGGCCTGTTCTTTCATATTGTTACTAAAACTTTTGACCTTGTAATTCTGTGTGCTTTTGCTGAGTGTGTTTAGTTGCAGCAACACAACTACAATAGAAAGCATCTTATCTATCGATCATCAATCGAAAAATTGAATTGGGGAGCATCACTTGGTAACCTCGTACACTTCAGTCACGGATAAGATACAGAAAACACGTTTCGAAGTTTCGGTTCTTAGTAAGTTATCCTCTGATATTACTTATTATTAAATTAATAAACCATTTAATGCTAAATGGTGTAAAAATATACGAGGATATTATATAAGGGCCTGCACCACAGTTATAGCCTAGGAGCCTACAAATCCTAAAGGGCCCGCACCACAGGTATAGCCTAGGGGCCTAACAGATCCCAAATACGGCTCTGCTTAGGACATGCCTGCCTGCGCTCTAGAATCTACAGTATTTGCTGTATTCGCCGTAGGAGATGTTTAACTTTCCTTACCAGCGGCTAACGTTTGGTTCACTGAAGGGACCGCTAGGCCTGATGTTTGTGTACCTTAATATGGCTGATTATTAGTTTGGCTTTCCTATTCCTCACCTTTACCAATTTTCCTCTCGTGTTCTCTGTTTTACGCTAATTCTGAATTGAATATTTTAATTGTAATTTTAAGCAATGTTGCACACTTTTGAAATAGAATTAATGTACCTTTATGAGTTCCATATAGACCGAACTGTAATTTTGTATTGCAATATTTCGGAGCGACAATTCATCCTGTCATCGGGTCTAAGTTGTGAGCAGCTGGATGGGATTTCCGTACAATTTCTACGAATTATTTGCTCACCGAGATACTATAACATAATCGAACATTGTTTGACGATGGCAGGAATTATTGGCAGGCAGCAACCGGAGTTTGCAAATCTGTGTAAGTTGTGAACAGTTGTCCCTTTCAGCATCTTACCACTGATTTATCACTGCTGTAACTGCTTCATTTATCTAAGACAAGTTAAAAGACGGCACAAAACAGCGCTGAAATGTATGATGAACGTAAGGTGAAAAGTAGGTCTGCAATATTAATTTTAATGTAGGCACTCAGATTAAGAATGTGAGCAAGGGAACGTTAAAAAGTTGTGCTTGAATGAACTTGATGTGGTTATCAATCTCAGCTGATGTTCTACTTAAAATTGGAACAATCCTACGCTACCAACCGATTGATTGGCATGAAAACCATTTCTACCGAAGGTAATATCTGTTACTTGTAAATTAATTGATTGGCATGAAAACCATTTCTATCGAAGGTAATATCAGTTACTTGTAAATTAAACATTGTCTTGCTAGGCGATGATTTTCTATGATCTATTACATTTTTCTGCATGAAAATTGCTCCTGACAACCAATCCTGTTGATTATTATGTAAAATGACCTCCTGAATCCGAATATCACCCCCCTTTCCCCCCATCAGCCACAGTTTTCGGGGGAGCTCCCACCCCAATCATTTTTATAAATTTTCGGCAATTTGAAGGGATGAAAAGGATTATTTTAGCATTTACATTTCTTCTGAGGGGCTAGAGAGGTGGAAAGCGCTAAAAAATTAAAATTTGTAGAAAGGAGGTAGATTTTCTAACTTATATTTTTAAAACAATAATAATTAACACTGATTGATTGTTTCATTTTTCACAGTTTTTCCTCTTACTTTCTACATATTAAAGCCCCCCACTCTCACCAAAATAGCCAAAAATATCTAGCAAAAAAATATAAAAATATATAGCAATAGTTCGGAAGATTCATTGCGCTCTTAAAATCCCGCGCTTACAGGTTTGCATAGGAATTGACTTTAAAGGCGCAAGGAAAATCCATTTTCTGTTTCTTAAAACTGTTTATAAATTTTACTTTGATTGCAGAGCTGGTGATCGGGGTTCCAACATTTTGCCGTACTACTTGTTGAAATAGCTTGACCGAATGGCACAAAGCTATTCGTAAATCAAAGACATCTGATGCGCCCACTGATTGTTGCTTTTGTATGAGTTCCACAGTCTGGTTTTCTAGCAAAATTAATCACACAATTCAATATCCCTTCAGCTCTAAGACCAGTCCCGGTGCCCCCAAGAACATTTACTCTGGATCCAGAAACGGATTCAAAAGACTTTGAGCCATAGCCTGGACCTTCAAACGATAAGTCCACCAATGATAGAGAGTGTTCAGTTGATTCAGCTCATCAATAACCTGGCCAAACTGGAAGATGAAATATGTAGAAAATAAATGATTTTTTTTATTTAGAAAAATGAAATACAATCGATCATTTTTAATTATTATTATTATTATTATTATTATTATTATTTTTTTTTTTTTTTTTTTTTTTTTTACAGCAAGGGTGTAAATCTCCAAAATCTACCTCCTTAATGTTTTAGCACGTTTCATCTCGCTAGTCTCCCAGAAGAAATGTAAAGGCTAAAACAATTCTTGTCATTCCTCTAAATTATCATAAATTGACAAAAAGAGGTGAAATGGGGGCACCACCTAAAACTGTGGATGATGGAGGGAAAACGGGGGTCATATTCGTATTCAGGAGGTCATTTTACATAGCAATCAACAGGAATGGTGTCAGGGCTCTATAATTTTCGTCATCTGTGTTATCCATGGACATATCCGTTTTTGCCAGATCTACATGTTGTTTGTATTGATCAGTGTAATACGGCGGTCATATGAATGTTTCTAATCTATACCGTTCGCTTCACGGTTCTAATTTCACTTAAAAGTGTCTGAACCCTGTACCAGGTAGTTTTACTAAATCATCTTATTACGTCGCAGAGTTGGAATGTTCGTCAAATCAACAATACGTCACTAGGTTCTTCATGTCACATAATGGTTCTTTATTTATTGTACGTCTTGTACAATCATAATGTTTGTAATTATATTACTCACATGGACTATAATTTATGCTGTTGATGATGGATTTCGCCAGTCAGCGCAGTAGCATATGAATTGCTAACGGAACAATAAGAGAAATTACACACCCGTCGTGAATTACCCACCACTCATACAGGCACATAAAGTCATACAATCAAGCTTAAGCTTTGCTAAATGGCTACAAGTGAAAGGAGTGACGCTTGCTTGCTTGCCAAGATGATATCGGATACAAGCCGTGTACCAGTCTCTCGACATTCAAAATGCATTGTCAGAGACTACGCTCCTATCTGCTTTTCTGTATCGTTCTTGCAGCAAGAACAACATTGCGAACGAAATCATTACGAAATGTCTGTAGTTAATCTCCCTCTCTGTATGACAGGATCAAGAGGAAAGAGAAAATTAACTTTTGCACCTGTTGCTAGATTACTTGTATATCACCTTGAAAAAAGTCGTGTTCGAACCCCGGAGAAATCTTTTACGCTACCAGTATGTTTCCGTATGTGCACTCTAACTTGTTATTTAGTGATAAATCAACAAATAAAAAAAAAAAATTTTTACAGTTCAAGAAAAAATTTCTATGGCAACCGTAATTTCAAAAACTATTGACGATTAATTTTTATTTCTTTACATACGACTTTTATCAACAACAATAACAGTTTTATCACATACTTATTGATATATATTGTGACACTTATTCATACAGTTCGTAATATCCCACGTTTCGTGTATACTCTTTCTCTGATTATTTCACATGTTACGCCAAAAATTTAAAAAAATTAAAAAAATTAAAAAATAAAAATAAATAAAATATGATAATATTGTGGCCTGGTTCTAGTAATTGCTAAAAAAATAAAAGAGTAATGAAAAAACAATTAATTAATATCAATTAAATTTAAACTAAACCCATACGTTTTTTGATAATTGATTAATAAAGGTAAAACATGATATTATAATGGTGTAATATGTTAAGGAAAGGTATAAAATAACCCTCATTCGTAGATTGCTTTTGCAGCGTCAACTGTGGACAGATAGAATAGCAGCAACATCAGAAGAATGCTGAGTATTTTGATAATTAACATGTAGATTTCAATAAATTGCAATTTATTATTTGTAGTTGTTTTGAAATTTTTAATGTAAAGGTAAAGCATTACACAAACATAAAAAGGTAATCTTCCTACTTACCTCTGTATAATATCCACATAAATGGACAATTGAAGTTCGCGTCATAATAATAACTGTTATTAAAATTGAAATCGTATTTATTTTGCTAACGCTGATTGGACATTTTATCGCCTATGACATGCTTCGATTGACGATTTCATCAAGACTTTTGATCTTGTGCGTCAAAATAGATATCACACCGTATTATAAACGACAAAATAAGATTACTGTAGTATCAAGTGGCCAGTACATTAATTCCCAAGGATTATGCACGTTGAACGCAACAGCAGTATTTGAATTTCATTGCTGAAAGTTTTTGTCTATCTTTTATGTCTGGGTTTTAGAAAAACCAGCTAGATAAATTATTCTCTCAGTAAGAGTAATAACTGAATAATTCAAGCTTTGCCTTTTGAAGGAACCACAAAGGTCAAGCAACTGGACTGATTTCGTGAAAACAGTGGGAAATTGAAATCTCGATGACGGAACAGGATTTTGAACCGGCACCGAGGATGGTGGGGTGAACGGTTAACGTTCCGGCCTCGCATTGGAGAGAACGCCGGTTAGAATCCCCGTCCGGGCATCAAGATTTGGGTTTTCCATGGTTTCCCCAAATCACTCAAGCGAATGCCAATGCCGGGATGCTTCCTACCTCTAATGACCTCAACGTCGACTAGGCGTAAAGCCATAAGTAAAAAAAAAATATTTAAAAAAATTGAACCCGTTTCCTCCGGAAAGTCAGGCCAGAACATTATCATTCAACCGCCAGGCTGCCTTCACAAATTTCTACCATAGAGTTCCATTTATCACTAAAATCATATCATAATTTTCGTTTTACAAAATTCCAAGATCTTTGTGAAACTTTAAAACCGATATATAGGAAGATTGAAATCTAATAAAGAGGAAATGGAAACAATTTTTGTATTAATCCGATCATCAGCAGTTTGAGGAAAATGTTTTCAAAATTTAAGACTGAATGCGACAAAAATAATACACCCGAGTGGTCATATCAGTTTAAGAAAGCTGGAAAATTTAAGCATCTTTCTTTATGGAATAGTAGGCCTATATTTAGAAAAATAACAATTAAAATTCTGCAACTTAAACAAATCTCTTTGTACGTAAACATTGTATTTGGAACTGGCGTACCAAGTTAGATCAAGATCCTCTCACTTGTAAAACTGATTACTCGCATTAATTTCGAAATTCAGCATAATAATATATTTACAGCTGTATTGGAATAAGTTCTCTACATACTAAAAGGTAGTATGACTTCCACCAAATTGTGTCGCATCTTAATTTATAGAGTAAATTAATTGAATTATCATTCTGTTGAGACATCGATTTCAACAGATACTTGGAAAAGCGAGAACGTAAGTGAATCTGAGGCCATAAAATTCTCATGCTCTGACTCTTGAAATCCCGCCTAATTCCTCTCTTTAATACGGCGCGGATTTCATAATAGCCGCATAATTAATATCCAGACAAAAGAATTTTTCCCTTTCCTTATTCTCCTCAGGAATCTCATACTTCCAACTGAGCATTATGAAGAGAAGTGGAATTCTCATACTCAAATTTATTTCGGAGACAGTTCCCGAACAAGAGAGGGTATATCCGTAAAAAATATGGTCTCTAATATTTCTCCGTAGTCAGAATTATATTTTACGAGTACTTTTGCAAGACGTTTGAAACAGTTTCAAGTCAGATTAAAGCCTTTTTTTTGTTGTCATGCTACAATCCCAACTTAAAGAAAGAGCTACACATATATTTTTTTGCGTACACAAACACACTAAGACATTAGATTAACGTGTCAACTCCTTTCTCTACGCCATAAATTTAAGCTATAGGGTGCTCTAATGATTCAGTTAGACTTTAGTGATTAACATCACAGCGTGATATAAATATCTCGTATTTATAGTTTGTAAGCTGCCTTGTACCCAATACATATTCCCAATGTTCAAAACAAATTAATCCGATTTTATTACCTTGTTATGACAACGACTTGTCCTGATGTTCTATATTTCTAACCATTTAATAGTAAATTTGGAAGCAGCTTGATACCGCAGGAGGAGTTGTTTTGTCGCTGCCATACGTCACTGGTTCTAATCCTACCTAGAGTATCATAGGATTTTATGGTCGAGAGTAGAGATGAAACGGATAGCTGTTTGGCCGGATACCGGTTATCTGGCCATCCTACAAGCCGGATAACCGGATATTCGGCAGCCGAATATCCGGCTGAATATTGTTATTTGAGGTTAGTAAAAATAAAAATGTCGTCAGTATTTTGGAATATTTTGATATAAATAATGACATGTTTTCAATTTTGAATTAATTTTCCTGAGGCACGATTTGACGTGATGTTTGAATCATTTCATTGTAATCAAGTGGAAATGCAATGACATATTTTCTTGTCTTTGACCAGATACCTCCTTCATAACAAACTATTTCAAAATAAAACATCCAAAATTACTTTGGGATGTAAACCACACAAAAAAAAAAAAAAACAAAACAAAACACGATTTGGAACTGTTTTATGAGATATCCAGTATCACTCTCAAGAAATAAACGTGATTGCTAGCGAGATTGACGTTTATTTAAAGTTATCTAGAATTAATTGAAAGCGTGACTCGTATAATTTGGTGGTCACCTAATACGACACAGAATCCTAATTTGACGAAATTCGCTAGAATATTTTTCAGCCCTTTGCATAAAGGTATATAGCGAAACACTTTTCTTTGAATCTGGCCTTGTTTATGATGACTAGCAAAAGTGGCTATTATCTCCTATTTCACAGAAATTGGTGTTCATTCAGTACAAAAACCAATTTTTTTATGTTAAAAACAATAATAAACAGAGTTTTGATTTGCAGATATAGTGTTTTTATTTTTGTTTAGACTTATTATACACTTAGCATTTGCGAATTAAAAGATTTTTTTGTTGAAATTTTCGCAATTTTTTGAGAATTCGATAACCACCGGATATCCCCCGGATATTGACTACTATCCGGTATCCGGCCGGATAGTTAATTTTGCCCGAATAGGCCGGATACCGGATAGTTGCCGAATATCCGTTTCATCTCTAGTCGTGAGGTTGCCACTCTTTAGTATGTGCAAATTATTTATTTTAATAACTGGCACAAACAAGTGGTAGGTTCTTACAAAAGCCGAGGTGATGTATGAGTATTAAAAAACAATTAAAGTAAGGTTTTTATTACTACCAAATACTCTGCTACATATTTCCACGAAAATTTTAATGGTAATTATTTTACATGAAACTAATGTCTCAAGTAATTAATAAAATAAATTTTCAATCCATTATTATTATTGACGAAAGTAACTGAGATACTGTGATGGTTTGCTTGTTCTAGCGACGTTGGTGGACGGAATTTAGGGATTTGTCTATTGTGGAAGAAGAGGAGTGGGGGAGGGGGTGTTAACACGCTTCCTAGTACGAAAGTTCTAGGCTGAATCCCAGATCTCTACGCAATGAGGACATGCATCACTGTTATGACGATTCGTCCGTCGTAAAGGGACATTCAAATTAATCGATGCTTTGGTGTCGTTTGGAAGAGTACTCTTCATTTTGTGGGACTGGGTTACACACTCACAAATACAAAATACTATTCGATTCCCCGTCCGGGCATCCAGATTTGGGTTTTCCATGGTTTCCCAAATCACTCCAGGCAAATGCCGGGATGCTTCCTTCAAAAAAAGGCCATGGCCGAATTCCTTCCCATTCCTTGCCCCCCATCATTTCCCGTCTCTAAAGACCTCGCTGTTAAAGAGACGATAAGCAGATAAAAAAAAATACTAAAAACGCACTACAATGAACATTTTTGCAATATAGAAGGCAATAGGAAACCACTCCAGGAGTAAAATAATTTTTCTTATTTTATGACCTTAGGTCTAGTCGTCATAGGATTCTTTAGAGGCGGAAAGGACTGGAAGCCAGCAATGGGAAGGAATTTGGCCATGACCTTTTGTAGGAATCCATTCCGGGAAACCATGAAAAACAGAAATTTGGATTGTCAGACGTGGATTTAAATCCGTGTCTTCCAGAATCCAACGTCCGAAAGTAGCCGTTCACCAACCCGGTGCGGTATGTGTAGAAAGAAGTAACGCGACGCGATTAATGTAGTTAATTTGACCAATGGGTTGAGTAAAATTCTGCGAAATGCTGACTTAACTATGATGCTTTACTTCCGGAAAATCGGTTTTACAGAAGTTTTTTTGCAATGTAAAAAGAACGGACTATATGGAAATGGGTAATAAAGTTCATTAAATTTCACTCATCGATCATCGTAGGTCAGTTTAATAATCACGACTAAGGAATCATGAGGATTTCTACTTATCTCTGATACGTGACTCCTAAAGTTTGACGTTGGGTCATTCGCTCAGGAATTATCCTATTTAAGATAGTTATAGTGTTGATCAAACTGCAGCTAATGACGATTCATGTTACATAAACTGTTGCCTCTAAACGTAAAATTTCTCGAAGATAGTCAGTGAATGGTGCATCCAAATGACTTTTTGGGAAGCAACCCTCGCTTTTTTTTACTTATGGCTTTACGCCTCGTCAACGTCGAAGTCATTAGAGGCGGGATGGGAATGGGGACAAGGAATGGGAAGGAATTCTGCTATGGCCTCTTGAAGGAAGCATCCCGGCATTCGCCTGGAGTGATTTGGGGAAACCATGGAAAACCCAAATCTAGATGTCCAGACGGGGATTAGAACCAGCGTCCTCCCGAATGCAAGGCAACGCTCGTTGTATGACGCTGCAAATACTAGTCAACTGATCTCTCTACTCCCATTAATGTGAATTTTCTCCTCAGTGCTGTCATATATTCACATAATACACCTGAAAATTTTAAACCTATTATTTATATTATCATCGTATAGCAAATACAGATAATGACTCAGTAATCATAGAAGACACTGAAGAAGACCTACATCAGAAAGTCTGATTGCGGAGGGAACTAGAGCAAAAATGTCTTAAGATCGACACAAAGAAGACTGAAGTACTGGTTAGCAATAAAAAAAAATTGAAATTAACATTAAGGACACTAAGGAAAGGGAGCTGTCCCAAGTTGATACTTTTAGATATGTGGATAGAATAATAAGTATGCCTATACAAGTGGTTGCGAATTAGATGTGAAAGCAAAGCAAAAGCTGGATGGAGCAAATGTAGAGATGTTGTTGAAGTGATATGTGATAGAGAGGATGCCTAAAAACCTTAAAGAAAACGTGTGTACGACTATGGTTATACCGATTATCCTTAATGGTTCAGAAACATGGGCCTTACGTAAATCAGAGGAAGGCCTCCTGGAGAGGACGTAAATAATGATGCTAAGTTGGCTGTTGGGTATTTTGGGTATTTCTCTGCAGGACTGGCAGACTGAACAGATAAGAAAAATAGTTGGATTGGTTAGTATTAGTGAAGTCATCAGAGAGGGAAGGTAAAAGTGGTATGTTCATGTCATAAGAAGAAGTAAGGAAGAGCCAGAGGGAGACAAATGATAGGGTGGAAGGATCCAGTTAAGAAGGATCTCGTGAACTTAGGACTAAAAGAAGAGATGCTGTAGATAGGGAAAGGTGAAGGAAACTCATTAAGGCAGACGATAACTAATGCTGGGAAAAGGTGGTGAAGAAAAAGAAGAAGAAAAACAGCAAATTAATCTAACAACTTTGTCTAGGATTTCCAGCCATCGTCTGACAGCCGGTCCAGCTTGACGCAGTGTGAACAACCCTGCAGGTAGTCTTCTGGCAGCGCAGTCCAGTGGTTGGGCATTTCCGCAGTCACACAGTGCATCTTGACGGATCGCGCAATTATGTGCTGTTGCGTTACACACACCGTGTTGGTAGCAAAGTGGCCTAGATTGGCCAAGCGCTGGAACAAACGTCTTATACTTGTAATTTAAAACTAGGACTCAGATGGACCAGCCTACAACTCCATTGCATCACAGTCGGAACCAGAAGTATTTTTTCAAAGCGATCTAACTTTGCAAAAAATCATAAACATACGGTGGTAAGATCTTTACTGATATGTCGACCAGGTAGTCATACAGCTCTCGTCAAGGTATATTAATTTTTATAAGAAGTACTGCAAAGGAAATGAGTTGGTAGCTGAGCCACCAAGTAGAATTCTCAACAACGAAATGCAAAGTAGTTACACTACCACGGCAAACGAATTGCGCTCAGTTTAATGTTGATGGCAGCTGCAGATACTCTCGTGCTATAAATCCCAGTGGCTCTAACTGTTAGCGTGCGCACGCCAGTTTCGCACTTTATAGTTTCCGCTGTAAGTGGCGAAGGGCATTTACCTCCGTCAGCACATCGGCCCGTGGGGAATTGCGCAATTCGAGACCTCTGTTCTGGATTAAATGAGCGTCGCTCACTGTGTACAAGATCCTACTGTCTAGCACAGTAGTTATCAATAATTGGTACGCGTGTGCCCGGGGTACGTGAGGTTGCTTCAAGGGATACGTGTGATAACCTCTTGGGTAAGGTAATAGCTAAGATAGTTGAAAAAAGAAACATTTACCCAAACATTAATATCACCAAAATATATCTTAATACAAATCTGTGTGTGTGTGAATTATATTGCTGTAACGTTGTGATCGTGTGAAACAATCGAATGGGATGAAAGATATATATATATTATTTCAGCTATAAGAGGTACGTGAGATTGAGCTCTTTCTTGAAGCGGGAAAAAGTAATTGGGAACCTCTGGTCTGGCAATTAGTATGCTCGGGGTATGATAGGAACGGCTGGAAAACCAGAGTCGTGATAGCTTATTTCACCGTCCGGTTATCAACCTGTTGCAATGAGACGACTCGTCGTAAAACCCTAGAATTCAAGAAATTCGGTCCGTTACAAAGCTCTTGCACGTCTCTTCTTCTTCCGCAAAAATATTGTGCCAGTTTAAGTGCATGCTGTAACAAGACCACGACTGTTTGCTGAATGAAACAATGAGACCAAACTTGAGCATCCAATATTAATTGATGTTCTAATTCATATTTGAATGACGGGGTCGTAAGAAATGTTTTATACCTGCTGCGTTGACTTAATGTGATCAAAGCAGTTGCTTGCATCCCGTCTGTCATTGCCTGATGCAATCACAGGTCGTATAGAAATCAAAAGCTTATCGAGGAATCTTAACCCATACAGATAAAGGAGTATATCACATACTGTGTGAAAGACTCATTCCAAAGGCGTCTGGACAAACGTCAAACATTTCTATTCCTGATCTGTTGTGATTATTATTAGGCCACCAGTTCGTGCTTGCTCAATAATTCGTCCTGAACGTTTGTGTGAAAACATTTTGATTAAGAGTTTATACGCGTTTTTTTTCTTTATCTTTTTTCTTTTTCTTTTTTTTTTTTTAACTGATTTACGTCTCCCAACAGCGAGGTCTTTAGGGACGGGAAAGGATGGGGGCAAGGAATGGGAAGGAATTCGGCCATGGCCTTTTTAAGGAAGCATCCCGGCATTTGCCTGGAGTGATTTGGGAAACCATGGAAAACCCAAATCTGGATGCCCGGACGGGGATTCGAACCGCCGTCCTCCCGAATGCGAGGCCAGAACGCTATCCGTTACACCACCACGCTCGGTGCTTATACGCGACATGACCTGCAAAGAGAACATTAAAGACAGATTTGTCGAAGCACACGATTCCATATTTAGATGCGGTGGGCAAGTATCAATTTTTTTGTTACGTTTGGTACTTAGGTGTGCAGTGCTTTGAAACGTTTTCAGGAGAACAAAAAGTAAATTTTGGCGTTTTCAGAAATTATTACATAGACTTTCTAACTTTTATATGGAGTAATAAAAGCCAAAGTAGTTGTAGGAATAAGAATGGGAAAAATTAATTGTTATTGTAGTAACGAGTACTTTTTTCTATCATCAGCTTTCTCTTCTTATCTTCATCTCAACAAACGCCTTATAACCCACGTCCTCAATTATCTGCTTCATATATTCTAATCTCCGTCTACATCTACACTCCATAAATTCAACTGTTCCCTCGAATAACAGATTAACCAGTCGTGCATGTCTTAAAATGTGACTCAACATACCGTCTCTTATTTCTGTAAAACGCTTCCACAAACAATTTCCCTAACCAATCAATGCCAAAACCCTTTCATTTAGAACTTATTTTTTCAGCATCCTTCTGAACAAGATTTCAAAGGCTTCAATTTTATTTTTTTCTGGTATTCCTAAAGTCCGTGCTTTGCTACTACAAAGTGCTGTGCTCCACATATATCATTTTAAGAATTTCTTCTCAAACTTCTTGGTCAATAGTTGAAACTAAAATATTTCTCTGGTATAATTCTGCATGATGTAAGAGATATCAGAGAAGAGTAAATTTAAATAACAACGCTACTTACTGTTTTATGTGGTCCCCTTAAGAACGGAAAATGAGGGTAGCTTCTGTTTGCTAACCAAGTATGATTTATACTAGTTTTTCTTGCTTTACTCTAATTATAAAAAACTGATTTTGTTGTTGAAATAGTAAAATATGAGCTACCCTATCAGAGGTAGATGCACTCTCATTGAACTCTACTATGACGGTATGTGAAAACGTTCAGCCAAACCGAAGGATTATATTGCCTTTTTCCCTCATCCCCGGAAGTACAGCAAACAAGGGCCGGGCTTGGATTTGACATCCATTCCAGCCACATCACTATGCAACCCTTGTGAGACCGTTCCGAACATCCGAGGCAAACATATTTGACGTTTCTTATTTAAATTCATTCTCCACCGGTGACGCACGCTGTTGCATCATAAATGACAAAGTAAAGCAGCACGTTCTGCCATAATCACAATTTATGATAGAACGGCGTAGCTAGCCCTCCACTGCTCGTGCTTAGAATTGTTACGCAGGAATGTATTCTTAAATGAAATAAAAAAAATATGGCTTGAAACTTGTAATTAAATAAGGCTGAAACAGCGCTTTTGGTGAAATCTAATTTCTTTCATGAATTTCCTTCGAGGGACGTTCAACTCAGTGGGATGCCTAAATTCCTTACGGCAGGTGGCTGCGTGCCAAAGATTAACATGTATTACTTTTTATGGTGTTTCTAGTTATTTTCATCAAATATTAATTTACTTACGTGCCACAACGGCTGTATAAAATCTTCAAAAGGAAAAAAAATATATGTTTGTAAATCCCAATTTTCTGCTTCACTGCTCACCACCACAAGCTTCGCACAAATGGTTTTCTCCATTACTTTACGGAGACGATATAAATATCTGAACACACTCCAATTTCCTTCTTCTATATTTCCTTGTTTATTCACAGGGGTTCTGTGTTACATTCCAACAATTTCGTCGTCCCCCCGCACTAACTTAAACGCATTAAAACATTGCGTTTAAGGAGCAACGGAAATAAATTACTAGGAACTACATAGGATAAAAGCAAGAATTAGAAATTGCAATTTTCGTATTGCAAGACAAACAGTTTGCAATGAGGCAGACATTATTACTCGAACAAAATTTCAACCGTGATACTAATTCCTACTGCAAATTATAGAGAGCGTTCTGGTGGTTCAGTGGTTAAGGTGTTTGACTGAGGATGAAAAGGTCCCCAGTTCGAACCTCTATCTGGGTACCGAGCGTGGTGGTGTAACGGCTAGCGTTCTGGCCTCGCATTCGGGAGGACGGCGGTTCGAATCCCAGTCCGGGCATCCAGATTTGGGTTTTCCATGGTTTCCCCAAATCACTACAGGTGAATGCCGGGATGCTTCCCTCAAAAGGCCATGGCCGAATTCCTTCCCATTCCTTGTCCCCCATCATTTCCCGTCTCTAAAGACCTAGTTGTTATAGGAGACGTTAAGCAGATAAAAAAAAATCTATCTGGGTGGGGATTTTCATATTCCCTTAACTCCACCTTCATCTCTGGCACAACCTGATGTGTAATGTGATGTGCGGCAGAACGTCGTGGTTCGGATTCCACGTTGAACTGTAGGTCCCCTGTAGCCAGTAGGAATGCCGGGTTAGGTGAAGGTGGCTACGACAGGGGGCGGAATGTGCAGTCAATAGAAACCCTGTCAACAGATCATTACGACTACACGGTATTATTATTATGCTTATGTAGAAAACTAAAGTTTCCGTATATAGTCAAACCAACTGAAATCATTTGCTTGATTTCATAAGAAGCGGCAATCTTTTCAAACTTTTTAAGCACTCACTAAGTGAATCACAAGAACTTTCTCAATTTACTCACAAAAGTTTTTAACATACAATTCATTTATCTCAAAAATTTATTGTGCTTCTGGGAGTCTCGTGTCCTCTTATAAAGCTGTGAGATCTTTGTGGTAAAGTATTATTCACGATTATCTTATTAAATTTATGTTATGTTACAAACTACGTATCGTAAGAGTGATTTTTTCATCGATACCATTCATTTAAAACAACATTGTTTAAACTGTTTAAAAGAACCTTAATTAACGATTAATTTCGTGCAGATTTCAGTTTGTTGCTAGGGTATCACTGAACTATGATAGTAGTTCCAATTAATTATGCAGCGCATCATTAGCAGAAGTCAACAGTACACGACATGTCGCTCGGTAAACATAAATTAACACGGTAAGCGGAAAATTGTAGCGTCCGAGATAACCTAATTCGTGCCGTTATTTTTGAAGAAGTAATGCAATAGTTGCTACGCCATTACACGCTAAATAACAGTGCAAAACAGTATCAATTATATTGATGGCAAAATAATGTCGAATAGTGAATTAACTGTTCCACATTTCTAGGAAGGAGACAGTTTTAGTATTCATACCGTATACACGTTAAATGTACTTATATTAAAATTGCATAGTGTGAGTAGTAATGCTTTATTTTTCCTAGTAGCAAATCGTAAACGCATGTAAAGTAGACTCTTTGAAATTGACATTAAATTAAACTCCACAATTTCTCTACGCTTATTGGAATGTTAATCTTCGATGAAGTGGTTCATTTAACCTATTCCGTGTATTATGATGTACCATATTTCAGAAAACAGAAGAAATAAATAACGAAAGTTACTTAGTGGAAAAAAAGGATGAGTATTTATTTGCTTAGTATCATGATCTTTGGTGGTATCTCGTAAAGCAGTGTTAATCTGAGATGTAATGTGATCTGTGACACCTGTCTGTTTTCGGTGAAAAGGAATTATAATTTTGTTGTTACTTTTCCTGGACATGGCGTGTTGTGTAGCTCTTTGTTAGCATTCGGATGGAAGCAGGTTCGAATCCCCGTTTGGTCATCCAGGTTTCGCTTTTCCATGGTTTTCCGAAATCACCATATTTGAATGCCTGGATGATTCCTTTAAAAGGACATTGTAGAATTCCTTGCCGTTCCTTTCCTTCAGTCCTTTCCCGCCCCTAATGATCTCAACGTCGACGAGGCGAAAAGCCTCGCGGAATAAATGTTCCTTGGACATGTGGAGTCAAAAGATGTACCGGAAATTTTAAGCTAGACCATTTACTTTAAAACTGTTAAAACCCCATCAAAATTGGACCTGTTTTTGCGTGTTGCTTGGACGAAGGGACAAACGCAAGCAACATCTTAAAGACCGATAATAGTACAGATAGGACAGTTGTAGTATACACACCTTACACATGTTAAATGTAGTTATATTAGTAAATAGGATGGGAAAGATTTTTAATGGAATACATTTGCGTTATATCTTGTTTTAATAACTTAAGATTCAATAATAATAATGCTAACCGCCTGTAAAGTTTTTTTTATTAATGTAATATGTGCAGAATGTTTTTTTTATTGAAATTTGATCTTCCTTCCAAGAGAACTTAGCAGCTCAGTTTAGCATCTAGATCATAGGTTTCCAACCTCTTTCAACCTACCGCCCCCATTCGAACCTAAAATTATTCATTGCCCCCTTTTCAGAAAAAAACACGTCGACTTTCCTTCTGCAGTAAGAGATGTAACCCATAGTGCTCCAACATTTTTAGCCTTTAACCCACTTTTTGAAACAGTTATTTGATGGTGTTCAATATAATATATAAAAAATTAGGTCATATTTCTAAAATTATTTTGTTAAAAGGTATTAACAATATCGGTGTACTGATCGCCGTTTCATTAAGAAAGACATATTATGGAAAAATATTATTAATTAGAGGACTGAACTTGGTGTAATGATGCTAATTTTTCGATGTTTGGCTGCTTATTTGGAATCAGTAATTTTAAATCACCTCGTTCCATTATTGACGATCCAGTTCTTTCTTAACTAATAAACTGCAGACTATTAAATGAAAAACATAATGTCAATTCTACTGTTTTTTTAAGCTTTAATGCCGTAGGCGTTTCACCTCTCATTGAGCCATCGTCAGCGACGAATTTACGTCAAAATTTTACATTTAGTTTTAAATTTACTATATAATGTTTAACATAATTCTAAATTGAAACATTTTCCGATTCTTTAAACTTACTTTCAATTTAAAATTATGCTAAAAATTATATTATAAGTTTGAAAACTAAATGTAAAATTTCAACATAAATCTGTCGCTGAGGATGTCACGGTGAGAGACGAAACTCGTACAGCATTAAAGCATACAAAACAGTTGCATGGGATTAATTTTTAGCATTTAATTCATTGAGCAACTGCAGAAAAATGACCTACAACTACACTGCAACTGCAGACTACGCTAGATTCTCCTATTGCTACATACGATCATGAGAATGCAAGGATATAATACTGGGGTGGCAGGTGGTTCCAAAGCCCCTTAAATTTGTTTTGGACCAGTACCACCCCTGTTGGAACCATTGATCTAAATGATAGGACAAATTCAAAAGAAATGAATGTCAAAAAATCTTGGTGGTACTGTCATATACTCAGCGTTAGACAGCAAGTTTCGGATCTCAAATAAAATCCCGAGTGAAAACCTGACATATAATTTTAAAAGTTAACACAGCCTTTATTTTGAATTCGAATAATTCCCCCGTAAAGCAAGTACCTGAGCAAAATACGAATTATCAGATACCGCGGAGCCCGATTAGAGCGAGTTCCCGGTGGGAAAGCAGCCCGGGGAACGAAGCCATGTACGCTGTAATTCAAGTGCGACAGTGTCCCAGTGTTCGTTGCCGGGCCGTTAAATTGCGGGAGCAATTAAACGTGATAAGCGTGCTTCCGTAATTAGAATACTTTGCATTCAGCGCGGGTGCGGCGTGCAAGGGACACCAGTATTTATAGTCTCAAGTGAGCCGTGTGATTATAAAGCAGGGACGCCACCGCTTTAACGCCGATGGGACGCCACCACCGCCGGTGATGAATAATTAGTTGTTACTTAAATTCAATTATGGTGTATTATTTAATACGGTTCTTAAACTACCAGTAATACGCTAAATCATGGGCGAACGACGTTAACAACACAGGAAGTGTGGCATAATGCGAGCCCCAAGGACGATCGGGCAGGAAATTCTAAATATAATACAGTTTTACGAGTAATAAATTCGATGTGTAACGGTGTCGATGGTGCATAATTACTGCCCGTGATCACCGTGTCGGAACGAAATCCTCGCAAAATGGTGACTCGGCAAAAAGATAGATAGGTTCAAGTGAGCGGATTATATTACATGATCCAGTTTTACTGAAAACCGACACTAACAAAGTTTTAGTTCTTAGTTTCAATTATTTATATTAACTGCTTCAAGTAGAAGTTCATAATTGCATAACCTTTTTACAAGTCTACGGCAGGCGTGAATATTTCCCACCATATACAAAACACATAATGTTTCAGCCCCTACAGGCACTTTAAGTAAAGCGAGAAGAATTTTTACCATATCAGTTGAATGGATAAATTTATAGACTTTTTACTTTGCTATCTGATTTCTCCCTCTTTCTTAAAATAAAAAAAAAATTTAATGTTTCATTCTTGGAACAAATTTATAAGAACTAAGAAAAATATGGTTCTGTGTATTGCGATTCTCATAATAACATCCACCAAATTCATTGCTATTGAGAGAAGTTATTGGATTTATAGGAGTTAAAGAAACTAAAATCAATTATTGCGTAACTTAAAGGATCAACAAAACTTTTGCTAAAAATTCTTCAGGAGAACAGTAATCTTTAACATTCGATTGTGAATTTGACTCGTGTGCTCTAAACTAAAACTATAGCTAGATGTTTGAAGATGCTAAGTGGATAGTTGTAACTGTTATTGATACGAGAAGAGAGATCCTATTACCATTTATTTCGCGGGATATCACACTGGATATGTGTAAACGTTCTGACACATTATTTTGACTGATTTATCACTACCGATTTAAAACTGCAACAGAGCTGATATTCCTAAAAACATCAGCCAAATTATTTCCACTCCTGAATATATTGTACTGATATTAGATACTTACTTATTCTTGTGTCTCACGTAAGTGGATGATTGAGGAATAAAAGTAATACATGCAGGTTACTTTGTTTCCCCTGATTGGCATACTAACGAACATTAATTACATCTTTGAATTATTATTGATAATAACACCTTTGTTGTTTAATGTGTTATTTTACATACAAGGGGCATCTGTTACTGTTTACTTACGACTTTGAAACTATTCAACAATTATATAAATTGATGTGTTGAATGGTTAGTGAATATGTACATGATATTCTATATAACAGCTTACTCTGTTTCAACAATCTTAAGATGTTAGTTATGATAGTAATCTTCACGGATTTCCATGCCGATGGGATGGTGAAATAAATTCCGTCATCGGTGGATGTTATGCTGTACCTGATGGAACATTGGAGCTGACGTAACGTTACGTTTTCATAATTCCACACGTCTGAACATCGGCGAAGTTTATTTCGTATTATTAATCCAGTAAAGTCTCCATTCGCACATACGTCATGTACGATGGACATTCAGGGCAAAACATCTTAATCTAAGAGTCTCCTAGCTCCAGAGATAAAATAGTATCGTTGATTATACTAATCAAAATTCTTACGAACAAAGAGACGTTTTTATGGAAGTTAATACGGTGATAATTAAAAATTAAAATTTACCCTTTAGTAACGGTACCTTTGAGAACAGATGCTACACAACTGTAATCATATTAAAACTCTTTCGTTAATGATTAATTTAGGTAATACAATGACAGAGAAAAAAATGCAGGTGGGAAAATGTAGCTAATCGCAGAGCAAAAGATCCGAGAACAAAAAAATAGCAAAATGTTCTACGTGTTGAAATATTACAAAAGCTTGTGCAAGCTTATGAAGAACTCTAAATGATGAGTTTAGATTTATTCCCCAAGTTCTTCATTTCCTCATCAATTAATAAATTGTGTATTAGTAGTCGTCCTATTATATCTCTTGTAAAAAAAAAAACAACAACAAAAATATCCCACTACAATGCTTAAGATGATTCGAGTGTCCAGGACTAATTAAGTTTCGGTCATGAACATTTGAAGATGCTAAAGGGAAAGTTATAACTGTTACCGATACGAGAGTAGTGATACTTTTCATCAGTAGCATTTATTTTGTGGGATATAACACTACATCATTCAATTATTAATCCCATAGTTTCTTCCTCGGACCAGCTTCATGATGTCTGGACTCACTTTTAGACAGTTGTCTTACAAAGAACTTTAAAGCATCGACGCTAATTACGTCAATACATATAAGACTGGAAGCAAGAAACTCAACCAAAATATAGAGAAAGAAGGATACACTTTTAACAGCCACAACATGTAGGCAAACGGCTGCAAGCGGTCTACGAGATTTGCGATGCAAGGCTGATCAGTGGAACAGTACATTAGCACCGCACGCAATTATCGACGGCCAAAAATAATGACGTTCGGGGACGATGTAATGGAATTTTTTTCGCGCACCCGCTGCATAAATCGCCACAACTGTGCACAGGGCGTGTATATTCCTTCCGTCGGAAACGCTTCCCCACAGGCAGATTCGACCCCACTGCAGCTAATTAAAAGTGAAACTCGACCGCCAGGGGCGTGGGTGGACTCGTGACGTCACCGTAAGGAATCGCCAGGTTCTTGGTGTGTATGCGCCTATTGTTCGGGGCGCACGCTGCAATTACCCAGTTTATTTATCGCGGTGGTCGCGGCTGCATTAGCACACAACGGTTGTGCTTAATTATGTACAACTATGATGACATGTTTGTTTGCCTAGTATTAGAAAGTCGTTGCAGGCGCTTCCATTAGTCCCAGTCTTGATCATAGGGGTATTCAATGTCACAGAAACACTCTAACATCGATTAAACAACAAGATCTGGTAAGTTAGTGGAAACAACGAGCCTAACGTTCGGAAAGAAGTGGACTCGAATAGCCTTCCAGATTTCGAGTTTGCACGTTGCCTGAAATCGTTCCAGGTGGTCAGTTTGGGTCCTTCAGAATGCCGTGCCCGAATTCCTTCATTGCCCTAGTTCCTTCTCGTCTTCAATGACCACGAGATTTACATTTCCTATTGTGTACCTTGTTAAATAATCATACGATAAAGAAATAAATGAAACCACTTGATTTATGTGGTGTAAAGCCCTAAGAGAAACCGAAAATACGAAAAAAAGAAAAATATTAAACATTTAATACCACTAATATATTTTTATTTTAGTATAAACTCAAATTGTACCATCCAGCAGACAATTAACTACCATGTTCAATATACCTGAAAAGATACGATTTGATAAAGAATATGGAACTGATACTGATCGAACACATCTCATAATGACAATCACCAGTTTTAATTATGATCCAAATTGGAATAAATTAATAAAGGAGTTTTGCAAAAGTCAATTGAAAATCTTTTTTAAAAAATCTTTAAATCCTGTGACATATCATATCACTGTCACAAAAGCCGTGCCACCAAAGCGCACATAGAGCAGCAGAGAGAGCCCAGGAGCAGGTTGAAGTGGCGCCACCGCAGCCACCTCCAGGGAGGGGAAGGGGCTAAAATTCCTACCATTTCCCAATCACCCGACGTCCGCTATACAAAGGCGGTTCTCGGGCAGCCAAGGGCCATTGGTGAATAGTTGCTGCTGAGTACACGTGACTTAATTATCTAGTAAAGCTATCGTCAATCTGCGACTTTGGTGATGAATATTTGGCTATTTTACTTCGAAATATGACTGGAATGTGACTCGGCAGAGTAAAAGTGCTTCCGAAATTAACTCTTATTCACTATACTTCATTTACTACGGTGGCTGCCGGCCTGAAAGTGGAACAGTGTCATTTGACCACATATAAAATGGCAGTATAACGTTGTGGGCGACTAAAGTCAAACAAAATTTTGTAGAGCAATTTGTTAGACACCAAGCTGCAAATCAAAACGAACAAAAATGTATAGCTACAATTTACTGTATCAATGGAGAATTCGTTATGTGAAGTATAATATTCCTATTCTTACAATGATAGAAGTTGACTTTAAATGTTTCAGATAAATTTTCTGACCCATTAGAAAAAGCAGTTGGTCACAAATATCGATCTCTTTTTGAGCAAATTTAGGAGTTGTAGAATTAGGTTTCGATTGAGATTCTGACTGTACAGATCTTTACATAATCCAGCTCACCTTCCGGAAGTGTGATATAATGAGGAATAAAGTAAATGTTTTCAACTATCTGGCACCTGTTTAAGTAATTACAAGAGAGAGCTAGAACTTTCATCTCTCTTCTAGTAATATTTTTTTCGTAAGAAGTGAACAACAGAGTTCTGGCTCCGAGTATGAGCAGATGGACAGTTAGTTGAACATAACATGAGCACATACCTATTGCATTTGTTCACTTTGAAGCCTAAAAGTAGTGTGAACAGGGAACGTATGGTTTGCTGTTTTGATTAGGTCAACACCAGGTTGGGACTTTACAAACACCGATAACATGTGGAACCTTCACAAAGGGCACTGAAACCTAGACCCCTATTCAGGTGCACATGTATGTTCGTCGTATTTTCACACTCATGGCACGATGTCTTCATCTGTGCCAAAAAACGATTATTTGTTTCCATTCTATACCTCACAGATGAGCTCACCCTCTTGGCTCGAGTCATTGCGGTGCAACAATGGTGGCTGACAATAGACACGGGCCTATATTGTTCGAGCCACGGTAGCGTAAGATTCATAACATTCACCCTTCTGTGAGTAATCATATAGATCAGTCGTTCCCAATTACTTTTTCCTGAGTACCACTTCAAGGAAGAGCTTAATCTCGTTTAAACCTGAAAGCTGAAATGATCAATAAAAAATGAAACTAGTTTTTCGAGATTTATTACAGTAGGGTGTAACATAATTCGCGTACACACACACATACTATGTGGGTGTCTTAAAACATATCTTGACGGTAGTAATATTTCCGTAATATTTTGCTCTTTTAATTATGGTTACCTCACCAAAGAGATTACCTCGCGTATTCGTGAAGTAACCTCACGTACACCTGAGGGTACTCATACCACTAACTGGAAACCACTAATATAGATGAATAATGATTTTGTGCGAAACTGCTGGAAAGAAATTAACCTGCCACAAGGAACATTAAAACTTTAAGTGCGTTCAAATTATTCCATTATTTCAACGACTTGCTGCGTAACATTTAGTGTGCATTTTAAAGTCTCATCAAAAATTCAGATGATAAAACACAACAAAAAAACTGTGCGCATAAAATTTTTCCTTTAGAAATCTCTCCTCAGGCAGCAGTTTTCGTCCAAACCGATGGATAAATGTGAATTAAACAAGAATGTCTGATCCCGTCCCCCATTCTGTTGCCATATTGTTTCCTAAAGCTAAAAACCACTGGACTAAGGCCAGAGCATGCACCAGTAGACTTGGTGCTGCATGTTGCTGCAGCCACCGTGCTCCTAGAAGGGAGGGGGCCGTCCACTGGTTCACCTTGACCCACGCCGTGGTCGCCGAATGATGAATCGGGTGACCCGGTCATCAGCACCGTCCTGTGCTCCGCTTCCTGCCTCAGGGTCATCTTCAAGGAGACACCTTCAGCTCTCGGCCGGTACCAGGCATAAATTACACCAGAATAAATAATCAGTGGTTTTCGTGGGTACCGATGTTTTGGAATAATTTCTAAATAGTATTTATCTGTTCATTTACAAATGTAATTACTAATGGATGACTGGTTACTGCTCGAAGTAAGTGGATTCAATCCCCGTTCTGGCTCTTTAGATTTCTATAGTTTAACAAAACCACTCCAGCAGAATGCCAGAACGATTCTTTGATAATATGGCCGAATTATGTTTGCTTGTTTGCATCTTCGCCCTGAATAAATAACTTAGATTCAGGTGAACCGCAAAGTATTAACTGATAAAGCTGTGGTTTTTGTGATGTATGGTTTGTTGACATCCAGGTAACAAACAATATCTGGTATTCACGGTCAGAACTTGGAGTGCATTTACATAAATCAACGAAAGGTAAACCTGTGCCAACATCGTGTATTGATCTTCGTTCTTGTTAGTCGGAATGTTCATTTATCATAGCAATACATGTGTATAATAAGTAGAGGATTTTTTAAAAAATAATTTAAAAAAACTGATCCAGAAGCTGTTACGTTCAATCGCTGTCCAAGTACTGCTATTACCATCACTACGGCCAAACCAGACATCCTTTATTGAATCCAGCGTTTTTTCCATAAAAGAATAGTGGTAATTCTAATTTCACAGCTGAGTCGTCAAATTTTCCAAATCGACATAAGTTGGCTAATAAGGATGTTCTTGCGGTGTTTGTGTTAATTTAGGGAACAAAATAGCAGGTATGTTACATTAATACGGGAATTAAAAAACTGGCTGGTTAACACCGGTGGTAAAAATGTCTTTGTTATTAGATATGAAGGCTTACTACAATAAAATTATATGACTATAGAAACCTTTGGTAATACAATTAACGGAAATTAAGTAACTGTACGTTTATAAAACAATTGGAATTGTGAAATATTTGTTGTTAGAACACACTTTAAGTTATATATATCTATGAGTATGTCACATAATTAACAAAAATCTCCTAGTTCTATGCACTATTTTCTTATATAGTAAATGTATTAGATCACCTAACTATCTAATTGTGGCAGAAAAATTTACAAGGTCTACCAAAATGGTGCCTTCTAACCTCCGGATTACTGGCACAGCACAAACACCAAATCTCCAACATGAAATTTATTGTCGGGTTCAAAAATTAGTTTAAGATTCATCCGTTCAGTCGTGGTGCCCTGCAGATATTCGGGTATCCTGAATATAGAAATGTAGCTGTAAAATATTCAACTCGATAACCGGTTTTGAAATTCGGAGCAAGCAGGCGATTTTTCCTCGATCTCAACACCCAATCATCAGGTCCAGTCGATCTATTTGTAAGATTCACCACCATCGCGCTCCTTGAGGATATCTTCTTTTGCGTCTCTACTAACAAATGAGTTTTAACACAAGTATATTTAAGTTTTGTTACCTAATTTTACAGTCTTTCACATCATTATCTTTCAGAACGACTAATGTACGCTCCCTTTATATTATTGCGATTTGTCTTCCTCCTGTAAGGTAAAGATAATTATCCTTTCGTTTCTTTTATTAACTTATCTTCTTTTTCCCAGTTAACAGTGATTATTGCATTGAATAACTTTTAAACACCTTATTTATTAATCAACCTTTAATCCCTCAAATTGTAAGTCATATCTTTTTAACAATAACACCTTATAGTAATTCCCGGTCTTCGCCGAATAGAATACTACGAAAAGGCTATCAATAGATTTTCTATATGACATGCCTTTCTGAGTCCTTCCCTCGACTGTTCCTCACTTTATCCACATATTTTAGGTAGCCCATGCTGCCGGTTGCTCTCCACTTTATTTTTATTCCTTGTTAATTAATAAGTACCTTCCCTTAAATATATTATGGTTTATCTTTCCTTGATCCTGCCAGCTAAGGACTACGTCTCAACGCCCCCTGTTTTACAAAGGCGGCCAGTGTGAATCATGAGACGGGGGGGAGGGGATGACCAGTGTCTTGCCCGATTTGAAACGGTATTTGTTAGTCCCGTCGTACTAACTTATAGGAGGAAAATTTGTGTTACCTTATGACTACGGAATGAGTAACTTAATGTTTTCTGTATGATAAGTGTATTTCTGTTTGTGAAATGAGTAGTTTATAAGGCGGAGATTGGGGATTACCCCAGAATTCGCCTAGAAGATTACGGAAAACAGCCTAAAACCCGAAACACTAGCGAGTAAAATACAATCTGATATTAATTATATTTGCATCATGTTCACTTTACTACAACGTATACCTCAGCATCGGCATTTTCTATCTGTTATGAAAGATGTTCGTTGTATATTAGATGAGCACCAGATAAGAAACAGTTGCTGTATGGTCTTGAAGCCGACCAGCTATCTTCACCGGCAGCTCAGGCTTTTTGAGCGGTAATACGTGTAATACCTCACGTTAAGCGCTTGTAATTAGCCAGATCTGGTGGTCTATGAATTCGTATTGCGGCTTAATAAATATTCATATGCGTGGATATATTGTGTAATACAGGCAGTTCGAGCCCAGTTCGAGCCCAAAATAATGATGTCTGCGCCAATACAATGTTGTTTTGAGGAAGCCCGGCAGAACAGCGGTATCCTATTGTGTTGGATAATTCAAATGTTTCCTGCATTATATAAGCTATCCTGGCAGGTTCACCCAAATGTGAGCTATACTGGCATTGGTCGCTAAATGTAAGCTACCAATTATCTTCGGAAGTGGTCAGCAAGTTGTGAGCTAACCATTCCATTAGTGGATTACGGCGTGTTATTCAGACGAGAACGACCCAAATCTCATCTTTCAAATGCAAACCGTTAGCTCGGATAGTTTTAATTCCTGTTCTTGGCATATAATCGCCAAGCAAATTTCGAGGTGTTATTATAACGTCTAGAAATGAAAAACTCATTGTTCTGATCGAAATATTATTGAAATTAATTAATACCGTACATTGACACAATTTTTAAGACATTTAAGTTTCCCATACATTTCCCAAGCTTTTTTTAGCTTGTGTACGAAGGACCTATGCCGACGCCACACTAGGACTGTTGATAATATATCTATATATCGAAATATCGATATTATTTTTTGAAAATATCGATATTTATGAGTGATTTTTTTAGGACTATATATCGATACTGAAATCTGGATATCGGCTTCGATATTTTTAAAAATAAGTTATCTTTTTAGTTTGTTCTGAATGTAACTCTGTCCCCTCAAATTTCTATTACGCATAGAGATCAGAAAGCTTAAGTAAATCTTACTACGTTCCTATAATTAATTTGAATGTACCAAGTCCACTCAGATGATGAGAACAGTGTAGGCAAGGCATCGCTCGTCCAGTACCAAAAGAACGCGAGCCCATTGTTTGAAATGAACGTGTGGATTGTCCAGGGTAGTCCAACTTGAAATTAGTGTATTAGCAGGAATAGTGGGAAGTATAAATAATAAAGAGTGGCTAATTCGAGAGCAAGAAAAATAAGACAACTCGGAATAAGCTATCAACATACAAAACTAAATCAAATACCACCAAAAAATCTTATAGAAAAAGTTATGTAACTTGGCCATAATGATAGCTAAACTGTTACCTAAATAAATACCTCAATCTTAAAAATACACAAAATAAGATTTGCCTCGAACCTCTTTCGAGTTTTATAAATTTTATTAATTTTTATGAAACTTATGAGACTCATAACGGTCAATTTTTAAAAAAAAAAATCAACAATCATCATCACCAGCATAACCATTCGAAAGTGAAAATCTGATTAAGAACAACATCACACTTCTATTTATCAGTGGTCAGCCTTATTTTTGCAGGGTTTGACTGTATGAAATTGTATTTATGAAAGTATCGATTTATATCGATACATCGATACTTTTTTCCGATATATCGACAGCCGATATTGATACTTTTTAAAATATCGATATATCGAAAATCCGATATTTTAAAAAATATCAACAGCCCTACGCCACACAACCTTCTCCAAATGACGCGACAGACACACTGCCCCACGTCGGGACTCGTGCCATGATACAATGCAGGTGCCCTAATCAACAATCGGTGTCCTGCACAGCCGTACTGGCTACTGCCAAAGATTGTTACTTAAATGTAACAACACTATGCTACCCCGTTTACTAAACAAACTACCGTCTGTGGAAACCCAACAATATCACAAATCAAGTTTAAAAGATTAATAGTTATTCAGGATACTTATAAGTAATAAATGCTATTAAATAATAAAAATGATTGAAAGCTAGTGACAACAATAAAATCAGTGCTAGAAGAAGACTTTTGATCGAGACCTAAGATGGCGACAAGATAAATAGGAGCCTATGTTTAAGATTACTTTGTGATATGATGTAGTCTTCTCGGGAGACTAGCCGAGTAATTAAAATGTTTGCACACGATAGTTCGGCGATCTGAGGCTCTGTCGCCATCTTCTGGTTTAAATGGCGACAGAGGCTCAGATCGCCGAAATATCATATGGAAACACCTTAATTACTCGGCTAGTGTCCCGAGAAGACTACATCCATTCTCAACGCCGAGAAAGACTTCGTTCCTATATACTTTGTGATTGATTAAAATACTATTGGAGGGAGACCGATATCCAAAATGGGAAAAGCAGAGGTATATTTAAGAAAAAGAGTAAATTAGTGCACTGTTCAGTTCCTGTGAAGGAAACTTCGACTGCTCCTCGTTTCCGAAATGACGTTATACCTCGGTTCTTCGTGGCTGTAAGGATGTTTTGCAAACCCAGACAGTCCCCATGAGTCTAGTGCCTACCGTCTACTCATCTCCTTTGCCATTCATGTCTCGCCTAATCAGACAAGAAGTGATACAACGTCTACTGCGGGCCCCGTGATCGATCACCATAGCCAAAACAACTCATCCAGCCTCACTCCTATAGCCGTCAGCATCACGAGTCGCCACTCGCATAACCGTTTGAGAAGTCATCGTACATGTTAACAAGGACGGATGTTATTTATTGAAACTATCATAGTTATTAATCCACGAGTCATACTCTACTCGGTAACGAAATGGATTATATATAGTCTCATACCGATTGTAACTATCTAACTATAATCTACCTGAAAAGGCATTATAGGCTTGGTCCTGTATTCCTTATGCATTGACGGAAATTTAAAGTTCAACACCCAAGCGGAGTTATGATAAATAAATGAAATTTGGCCCCAAAACTCCACATACGAAAAGTGTCAAATGACTAAGAATTGAAAGTTTTTCATGTAATAGTATGATAATTACGGGGCTACTTACTAAGCAAAATTGCTATGTTTTTTAGCGTATAAATGGTGAACAATATGGTGTAACATGACACTTTTTTTTCCACAAGTTCTTGTTGACAAAGTATGCCAAGGCGAAGAGTGACGATCCTCTACACCCAAAAGGTGAATTGGCTTGTTAGAAATGTGTTTAATCTACCAAAGGATTACCTGTGGTGCAATGTCAGTATAAAGAATTGTTACACAGTGGATCAAAGTTGACTCTTTTACTCCTGGAGCAAACACAGGTCCATACAGATGTACAACAGTGCGTGTAGTGGAGAAACGACATATTCTGCTGTGATTTCAAAACGTCACACAGGACTAGCCACTGGTGTCATGGCTTGGGAACAATATGTTTCAACAGCAGGACTGAGTTGGTTGTTGGTGAAGGCACAATAACTGCTCACCACTATGTGTACGATGTGCTGCACCCTAATGTGATACCCTTCATGTACAACACCCAAATCCGATCTTTCAACAGGGTAATGCCCGTCCTCATACTGTGCAAAGGACAACACAAGCCTTACAAAGGATTACGATCACAATTTGGACCGCGCGGCCTCCATATATGTCGCCAATAGAGCATCTCTGAGATGCCACATTAGATCACATGGTCATCCAGCACAAACTGTGCAACAAGTGACTCCAAAAGACATGCAGGCATAGAGAGACATGCCCCAAGAAGACATCAGAACACTGATTCAATGCCGACAAGGATCCACGAATGTATACGAGTGCGCAAGGTTGACGCACTTCTTACTTATATCTGTACGTATCAATGATAAACTTAGCCCATTACATTTAATTCGACTATCATTTCTTCTGGGAATGATCTTGAATATATCTAAAAAAAAAATCTAAAATTTCACCATTCCTGTCTGGGTGTTGCAGTTTTAATTTCCGCCAGTGTATATTCCGGTATTTAATATTGTTTAGGTATATATTTCCCATACTTATTTGAAATAAAACAAGTAAAATCGATAAATTACCACCTTTAGTCCAAAATTATTATTATTATTTTTATTCCACCAACTGTGATGGTGCCTAAGTATAAGAAGAAATTGACTTAGTATTCCATTTGCCTTATCTTTGATGAATTATTAATTCAATCAGAAATCTTGTTTCTGAAATACAATCTGTAATTGTCCCTTCACTTCGGACAACTTATAGAGTGTTTTAATATGTAGTTATTTGAATGGCCTCTCTGTTTTTTATACCGCATAAAAATTGTATCTGCTAACGAATCTGTCTGAAGGAACTTGTAGGCCGTAAAACTCGTCTGGGGCTATCGCACCGCTCCAGACAGAACCCTCTCACAGACAGTCTGCGGTCTTGACCCGAGGTCGCCCAGTTCGCCAAAAGCCGTCACATTGTAGCGGATGATAACATTGCTGGAAACTATGTATGCCTAACTGCCAGCCGCAACAAGGCCCATACGTGTGGGAGGTCTGTTTAATGCTTCTCGCTCCACAGTCTGTAGAGAGAGACAAAAAATAGAAGGCAGTGAGTACGGTCGTTTGTAACTGTACTCCTCGCTATAAACGTCACCATACTGCCCGCTGGGCTCGTGAGTGCAGCTTGGTGGCGACACCCACACGTCTCATTACCTGGCGCGTGCAAAGTGTCGTAAACGACGCTAAACTAGGCGACCATGCGCCAGTGTAAAACTTGGGCAGAGCTGGCTCCTCAGTTAATGGACAGTAAAGCAACAGTCCAATTTTATCACACTGAAAATTTTTATGTATGAAACATAACACATAGAAAACATATCGAGGTTGATGGGTGAGCGGAAGAGTTCATTCTTAGAAACACAGGTTCAATCCCTATTCAGCCAGTAGATTATTATTTTTATTTTTTCATTTTTTATTTATTTTTACTTAATGCTCTACATTTCGTCGACGGCTAAGGTAATTAGAGATGGGATGGGACTGGGGACAAGGAACGGGACGGAATTTGAAGGAAACATCCCGGTATTCACCTGGAGTGATTTGGAGAAACCATGGAATGATCTGGATGCCCGGACTGGGGGTTCGAACCCGTGTCCTCCAGATTTCGAAGCCAGAACGTTAACCATTCACCCACCACGCTCGGTTTATTTATTTATTTATGGTTTATATTGACCTGTTCATCGCCTTCTGGATTGTTTAACCGCCTAGTGGCGGGACTATAATTGCCTGGGCTTCCGTGTCAGCTGTGAGCACAATTATCGTAGAGGAAATTAGGTGTCGACATTTTTTATGAAACGAGTAATTTGTATTCTATACGAAAAGTACTAAGAACATCAGAAATTCTACTAAAGATTTGGATAAGCATTATGAATAAACCTCAGATGCTTGTGCATCAAGACATTACACAAGCAAATCATCAACGCTTGAAATCAACTGATAGCCACCATGGCGCACGGCAATCTACCTTACAGTGTCCTCTTTCAGCCTCAACAAGCTGCGAATATTTCAATGGGAGCTGTCATCGATAGCCAATAAACATCTATTTGAGGACCCTTCAGTACGGTTACAAGGTATCGCTCTCCCCTGACGGCAATCAGATTCGAACAGGACAAGGCAGATGTGGTTACTTTTTACTACAAATGTGTCTGGGTCGGTTCTGCAGATTGTGACTGTGGAGCCACCTTTAGTAGTTTCTGACTGTCCCCTTCGAACATACAGGAATAATAGATGAAATAAACGATGTGTCTATCAGTGCAATTGAATGGATAAAAACATTGAGTCCATAAAAGATTGTAAAGTGCACAATTGTCCTCACCTTTTGTGTATCTTTCTGGATATCAAACGATAAATAAATAAAACTTACGAAAAGTTTATATTTTGATGTAGAAACGGAGACTTTCCCTATGTTTAATTTGCAATGAAGTCCGACCCCGAAAATCCAATTTTCCCGGCGCGGATTGTGGATAGTGCCACATGTTATTAAAAAAAATGTACAGCATCGCATCAGAGATGTCTCAGCACAGCACACCATGACGACGGAGTTAGCCGTCGTAATATAGTGCTTTTACAACACATTCGAGCAGAATACTTGAAGAGACTTCACTGCATTGTATATTTTGTTCATGGAATGAGTCATTCATTAGGCAGATACTTGGGACTGTAATATAATTTGTCTATGTAATTAGGATTAACTGCCTCAGAAATGCAACCAAGGCGGCCGGTACCTGTGTACGTCACACTTCATGATCTTTAAAGTGCTTGGTCAAACTGGTTGGTATCATTCCAATTTCGCTTTACAAGATTTTCCTAAATGGCTATGGCTATGGCTGTTTCCTTTTAGTTCCATTTTAGTTCCCTGTTATAATGATCCTACAGTCGCTGAGTTGCAGAGTGCGGATCAAGAGAAAAAAAATCGAATGAAATAATAATAATTCCTTGTGTTCGTAATGACCTAGTGACAGGGTTTCTATTAGCTGCGCATTCCGCCCCTTGTCGTAGCCGTCTTAACCTAACCCGGCAATAACTGCCGAGTACAGGGGACGTATAGTCTAACGTGGAATCCGAACCACGGAAGCGTTCTGGTGTACTTCACATTACATAGCAGGCTGTGCCAGAGTTTCCCCGCTGAGGCAGGGATTCGAACCGCGAACCTTTCGATCTTCAGTCAGACGCCTTAACCACTGAGCCACGAGACCGCTCTCGAATGAAATGAAACTTGTATTATGAAAGGCCAAATAATACCAAGCTAACCAGAATACATCATCAAAGAAGAAGCTTCATGAGTGTGTATAAATAACATACGTGACTTGTGATGGTTAAATTTCAATTCATTGTGCTCTTAGCTTCAACAATGACAACTTTTCGTTATCTTTCCACTTCTTACAATCAATTCTTTTCTGTGTTGGAAAACACAATGGTAGATGGTAGCTGTGTTCAATCATCTTCTCTTACTTCACTACTATTGATGACAGTATTTTTATTATTTTCTATCCTGGTAGGTGGTTCCAATTGTTCGCCAACCTTTAAATTCACTTAACTACCTCATTCACAAACATGCCCAAATACAACATTTTTTCCCAAACTAAAAGCTGCTTTGAATTATAGTAACTTTTAATCATACGTGAAACGTATTGTTTCACAAAAAAGAACGTACACAGATTACAGAAAGATTACTTTGTTGGAGATAAGATTAAGTAGCTTTGTGAGGGAAAAAAATTTGTTTTACAACATTTATGAATTTTGCACACATGGTTGGCACACTGAGAAAATTCTCATTTTGAGTTACAAAATGTTAATTATTTTTTACAACTGAAGCAAAAAATTTCCAGGAAATGTCCGAAATTAGTTATATATTTTTATTTTGTCGATATCAGTAGTGTAGGGGCTAGAGAACTAGCTCCTACTGCCAAGTACCTCCGGTTCGAGCCAGACCGAGGACAGTGTTAATGGCGTGTCCTATAATTAGTTAAAAACAATATATACTCCACTGGATGATTTGTAATCACATATGAGCTAGCTGCATGGTATAACAAGTCGAAAGCCATCAAAATAAAAAAGGAAACTTTTTTAAAAAGTCACTTCACTTCCTGTTAAATGAAAAAAGAAAGAACAGCTAGACTCTATAAGAATATTTGTTTCTGAATCTAGTGTTTATTGAGATGGCATCTTTGGCATGGAGACGTCTACTAGAATCTCTAAAATCTTAAATTCATTTTTAACGCATAAATCGGTCTATCTTATGACCTGTCCAGTGTCCATTATTTTGATCAGTGACAGTTACAACGTGGTAAGAGTTTTACATTCATGTATGATGTACCATCTGATCCCTAAAATCTTGGGCAGGTCTACCTACTTTCTTAAATGGGTGGGAGCCCCAGTTCAGCCACCAGCACTAGTGTGTTTTTTTTTTGTTTTTTTTTACATTTTACGGCTTTAATACTTTTTTGTCATCAATTTTTTTAAATTTGGTTGGTCTCTTTCAAGTATGCCAGACATTTTTAGTTACTTAACCCAGCTTCATGTCTGCTTTGACTCTTTACAGCGTGTCATTCCTTTATAGTGATTTCATTATTTTACCCTGTTTTACCGTCTGTATCTCTATGCAGTGAGTCATACAGACAAAACTTCGGTACTATTTTTACCCGCGTCCGCATTTTAAGATTTTTTTCTGGGTGTTGACGACCATTGTGTCGAATTCCCCTTAAACTATAATAACAATTAAATCCCAATGAAAATATCATACGTGGCAAACTACATACATACTCGTTTTTAGATGGTCAGATGTATGTGGCTACAGTGTGCCAGTTATAAAAATAAAAGTTTGAAATAGATAAACACTCAACAGATCTTTGTTGTATACTTACAATGCCAGCATAGAGACACGGTTCTACAACTACAAATTCTTAATTCAACCTGTGTGCGTTTTTCAATCTGATCAAGAACTTTGTGACCGTAAATTAATGCACGTATTAAGGTTATGGCTTTATTAGTGCATACTATCTTGTAGTTATTCCTGAATAAGCTTATGCATAATTTTAATAATAACGGTCAATAAATGTTTATTTTGTAAAAAAAAAGATTACTTTCACCGTTTCTCTAGGAAAATTCTCATTTACATGCTTAAATACGTGTTATGTAGCTCACGCTTTGAATGCGGTTTATTAGCATACGTTAACCGTTTTGCTCTTACCATAAATGTATTATCATCCCGTGGCCGTGAAAGCCAAAGCGTAAAAGTGTCCTGGTGCAGCAACCAGCTGATTACAGCACCTGCAGTTTGAGGAATTTGCATCAGCAGGTAGTTGACTGACAGGCTAGGAGAAATTCTGGTATCGATCCTAATGTATTAGTGGTTATCGTTCACAGCTGGCATTCGGAATGGCGTGAGATTGATTGAAGGTAAAGCAATCAAGATTTCGGTTTTCCATGATTTACCGGAATCACTCCAAACAAACACCGGTATGGTTCTTTCAAAAGACATGGCTAAATTCCTTCCCTGGCTCTAATAACCTCAACTTTGATAACTTTGATTAGAGGAAGAAAGGAATGGAGAAAAGGAACGGCAAGGAAATCGGTCATGGTCTTTTGAAGTTGTCACTCCAGCATTCGTCTGGAGTGATTTCGGGAATCCATAGAAGCCCAAAATCTCGATGTATGGACCAGGAATCAAGCCTGAGTCCTTCTGAATGGGTTGGTGAGCATACGCATTCTGCCTTTGGATGGGACCATAGACGCTCTCCTTCATGAAAGGAGAAATGAATTACTTGGCGCCAGTTTTTGAGCTCTCTTTCTACCATCCCTCTCACATAAACGAACAACACACAAAAGTTGACGGTCTATCACAAATGACTGTCGTTAGTAATTTTTTCTCTTCTTTTTTTTTTTTAATGTTAGACTGTAGCTGTTAAATCTTCTAAATATTCTGATAACTCCTGCCAGATTTCCCATAGTGTGTAATATGTCATGTAGCATCTGGACAGTGATTCATTATCTTGTTTGATAGATTCCATTGTCTTTCAGTTTAGTCACATGTTCTTTCAATTTCATTCTTATATTCTCTTATAAACTAATTCAGAATTTCAATTTTCATTAATTCTCTTATTTTCATATATATTTTTTTATCTTTCAGATTGTATCCTGCTGCAATTCGTAAGAATTTATTTTCTTATACTTTTTATTACTGTAATGGGTTTATGCGTTGTCGGCTTAGAGGTCATTAGATGAGGAAAAGTCCCAGGGGAGGGGGAGGGGAGGGGTAAGAAAAGGAAATAACTTCAGCCATTACATTTTTGAAGGAACAATCCCACCATTCGCTTGAAGTGATTTTGGAAACTGGTTAACCGGACCAGGATTCCAACCTGAGTTCTTGTATTCTCTTCCGAATTCTGTACAGAAATTTTCCAGATTTCACAGTCCTTTGACATAATTTGAATCATCACTGTCGTTTACAGGGTGATTCAAAATAACGTGGACAAAATGACATGGTAGATCAGTCATACAATAAGAATCAAAAATCTCATAGGAACAGAGGGTTGCAACTGCAATCCGGAGCCGCTACACGGCGTCTAAAATAATACTGACACAAAGAGAAGAAACAAAACCATTACAGATTATTTTATTGATAATTACTCACTCACGTGCGACTAATGCAAGCCAAATGTTGAACCTACAGCAGATGCTCAAAGTTTTTGCCAGATGCATCGAGACAAGCCCGGCATCTCCGTTGCATGGAACGGCGCACCTTCTGAAAGATACCAGGTGTATCTCGAACACATCCGGCTGCCGCAACGATTCTTCCTACCAAGTCTTCCGGCGTTTCAACAGCTGTTTCGTACACAAGTCCCTTTAAAAATTCCCAAAAGAAAAATCCAAGGGAGTCAGGTCTGGTGATCGTGGTGGCCATGCCTCTCGTGGCTCTAGCGCCCTATGTTCCTATGCGATTTTCGATCCTTATTGTATGACATAGCTACCATGTTATTTTGGCCACATTTTTTTTTTTTTTTTTTTATACTATCCTGTATAACTTCTACGTTCCCGATGTATTAAATCATTTATATAATTAAATAGTTCTAGTACCTTTTCTTCCGCACTTACAATAACATTTTGTAACACCTCAGTCGAAATTTCATCAGGGAAATGGGGTAGCGAGTTCCTCGGTAAACACAGAATCCTGAGAGACCGGGCATAGCATTGAGTCATCCATCAACATATAAAAACCAGAACTGCGTTGGTGGCCTTATTTGGACAGTCACAAGCTCAAGCAACACCTCAGTAATGGCTCGTGATTAGAAATTACTCCGCGTGCAACCGAATTACTAGAGCATTACGAACGGAGAAACAGCTGTACGGTACCGCCCTCAGTTGGACCGGTTTAGTCTGTCGCAACAATCCTTCCAGCTACTGTACAGAGACAAATAAATCACTCCGACCCACATTACCGTAATGGTAATAACGGAGGGGCGCACCCGTGTCTTCGGCATAATAATCAACTCACGGGTAATCGCGCGAGATACGTATCGAGAGCGTCCCGCCTGAGTCGAGAAAGAGAGCGCGCCACGCCCACGATGACATCGCGTCCACAGGAGGGTACTCAGAGGACGTCAAGCCCACGCTCTCTCATTACAGTCCAAGCACGTGCCTGAATTAACCGGAGTGAACTACTGCCGCCTCGCCAGGCACTCCCAATTACGTAATGCAGGAAAACGACGCATCTATCCGGCAACCGCGACTTTTTTTTGCGTAAATAGCACTTTACCTCCCCCTTCGACGACATGTGGCCATATGTAAACACGCGTCATTACCTCATAATTCCAACTGAACTTTTCATTTTTTACTCATTTCTGCTAGTCATTAAGCCAGTAAGAGTCATAGCGAAAATAACACGACATGTGAAGTAAACTATATAACTATACACTTTTAAGATCTTGACTGCATTGTATGTTCAAATAATAAATAAAAAGGGAAAAAAATTATGCTTGGAGAAGATTTATTATTAATTATTTGAATTTAAATTAACTATTTTTTATAATTAATAATTGTGAAGGGATATCTTTTGCATTTACAAAAATCAGAAAGTTTAATGTTTCACAATTTATCATTTATTTACACACAAACAAAAGGACAACTCAATGAAAGTATTTTGAAAAACCTTTACATACATGGGCGGAAATTCCAACATTTAAAACATGTGAATTTTAACTAAATATGGCGCTACCTCAGCTATTATTTACAAAGAGCACTGCGGAATCTCTTTACCGATGCAGGTCTCCCTGCCAGAGCGTTTCGGGTTCAACCGAAACAGGAGAGCAATGCAGTTTTGCTTCTCAACGATATTTACCGCGCGATTTTTTGGTCACTCGGCACCACAGGTTCATCCGTTCACCGTTCACCGATCAGCGTATGCGAGATGGTAACTTTACCACCAAATACTTTTCTAACACCCACTTTCACAATAACCGCATTGGATGTCCGAGCCTCTCACCCACCTCTCGACGGGGAAACTCAGATCTCCTCTGAACTTTACGCAGAACCTATACGCAACTATTCTACTCGTATCCGAACTGTATGCTCATACCGCGTCACGCCTCAGTCTCTTCTACCCTTCCCACCTCCCAGGATGCAGGCAAAAAATAAATAAAAAATTAAGAGCTGTTTTACATAATTGGCTCATTCTAACAAAACTCTGTCGCTCAATTCACCCCACAAAAGTTTTTATTTTTATTTGGCTGCAAATTCCACAAACTGCAAAAATATGCCGACCTATGTTCTTTTCAATAGTGGCAACCCAGCAATACGCAGGAACACAGCAAAACCAGATCCGATTCCTGATGTGTCAAACGCTTGGCTCAATCGGGGACAATGACCCGATCTCGGCCTCTTGTTTGGGGTACGTGCTTGCTATCCAAACCAAAATTCCTTTCACTGACTTCGCAGCTACAGGTGGCTGTTCTGTTCAGTTCTTGACAGCATTAAAATCATGAAATGATTCAATTATTAATCGTTTAAATGTATGTGTGTATGGGTCAACTAAGACCACTTTTAGTCTTCTTTTAGCACGAATTAAGTTTGGATGTGTACACATCCGTTTTGCAACAGGGGTTGTATGCGCCAGAGAAAACCTATAGTTCAAATAGAAATCCGAACCACGAGGGATTCTGAAAGTCGTCGCCGAGTTTGGGATGAAAACCGGGGAACTTTCAATTTCCAATTAGACCTCTCAAGAGCGACCAGACCGCTCATCATATTGATTATTTTATTCTGCGGTTTACTTCACAGCTGTGGTACAGCGCTAATCGAGCCGGTTTATAAAATTTCTTGGAAGGATTATTTCGAATAGTTTAGTGACTCTTATCAGCCAATGGACGTGTGCAAAGGAATTATTGCCACATTCAACTGGAGGAAGTACTTCAATATTTGGTGGTTTGAAATGATATAAACCGTCATTCAACTGATAGCCGGCCTCGGTAGCGTAGGGGCTAGAGTACTTGCTCCGCGTGCCGAGGCCGCCGGTTCGAATCCGGCCGCGGGCATGGTTGTTAAGTGTTGTGTGTCTGTGTAAATGTCCTGTCCGTCCTGTGGCGTCCATAAACTGAAAGGAATTATAATTACCTTGAGCTGGCTGTATGGCCCCCGTTGCCAAATGCCATTAAAAATAAATAAAAAATCAACTGATACCAAGAAATGGTACAGGGATTCCTTCATGTTGTTTTGCAGAGAGTAGGTTGTGGATGATCGCCAGGGTGGCTCAATGCACTGAGGCACCGCACACTGGATTCAAGAGGTACAACGGGGCCGGGCACGAGCCCTGCATACCGGCCGTCCTGACAGCAATTCTTAGGCTGTTTTCTGGACTAATCGAGGCGAATGCCAGGATGGTCCTCTATCTCCTCCTCATAATCAAAAAATACACTTATCACACAAAAACATAGTTCCATGTTTCACAGACAGGTGGTAACACTAGCATTAGTCCTTAGCAATGCTATGTAGCCGTAAAATCAAAACTTCAAATCCAATGATGAGTAAAAACTCATCAAAGGTAGTCGAACCTTAATGTTAGGAAACTGTGGTGAAGGAAGAGGATCTTGTAGATGATAGAGATTAATAGGAAATAACATACAACACGAAACGATACCTATTTTGTTGGAATGGTACTATACCGACATTGGTCACCCACAACTTTATCCTCTGGAATCACTGTTATTTAGAGTACCCAACAAATGGATAGAGGTAGTACCACGCAATCAGTAGGCTTAAAGAACAATAGGACCATTCAGCTGTAATAATAATGAAACTTACAACACATAGCAAGATGACAAATTGGTATTTTTTACCACTTGATCAGATAAAGACACTAATTGAATTTCCTTCAACCTTTTCGTACATTCTGTGTGAGTAATAGCTGTCCCTAACAAGAAAATGTATTCTGGAAACCGACTTCATTAATATCTGGTAAGCTGTTATGAAGTCATGTTTCTGCTATTCGCTATCATTAAAATAAGAACTGTAACCAATCATTCAGATTTCGGCTTTCCGTTGGTTCCAGAAATCATTCCAGGCACATGGTTGTAAGAGGAACACCTAGAGAATGTAGAAACGATGTGTGAATTAACATGCGTTTAGTTGATAAGTAAAACATTAATACCAGTATCTTAATTTTAAAAGGTACCTGCTCTGTATAAAGATGTGTATTCCGAATAAGGCCAGTTGAAAAGTGGTTAAGGAAGTATCAGCATATGAAAATAAAGAAAGAAAGTTTGCGTGTTGTGTGTACGTACGAAATAAAAAGGCGAAAACACATGTTGTGCTAATGCTAGCAGACCTGATTCTGTGTATAGAAACGAACGGAAATTTAATAAAATTATTACTAATCTGTGAAGTAAGTTATCTCATTTAAAGATTATTTTGAAGAACAGTTAGTGTAAAAAGGAGTGCAACTGAATTACACAATGCGCTCGGTCATTTCGCTCGACAAGAAGAATGGAGCTGGGAATTTTTCCTTTTTACACGATTCCTTTAAAATGCCATGTCCTTATTCCTTTCTGTTCCTTGTCCCCATTCTTCTACTATCCTCAAGGATGTCGGCGTTGACGAGACATAAAGCCGCTAGTGAAATATATATAATACAGGAACTATAGTTCATGATCTTTTCATGTACCACGAAATTAAAATCAGCACCTTAAACGATATTAAATGCAAAATAGTCATTCTTGGCGTTGAGTTTTAACATCTCGGGTAATTAGCCGAATGAACACTGCTCGTTTTTTTCTGAAAGCATTGTTACACACAATTATGGGCCAGAAACACAGTTTTAACGTAAAACAGAGAAAGAACTTCTGAAGAACAAGGAAAGATGCTGAGGTGGCTACTGGGTATTTCTTTGAGAGACAGACTTCCAAATGAAGAAATAAGAAAAACAGTTTGAGTGACTAGTATTAGTGAAAGGGAATATCATGTGGGTACGGCTATATCATGCGAAGAAATGAGAAAGATCCTATCAAGAAAGCGTGAGGGATGTATGTGGGAGGGAACAAATCCAGAGGGAGACCAAGGATAACCCCGTGAATAGTGGGCTGAAAAGAGAGAGCACTGTAGACCGGGAAAAGTGGAGAAAATTCATCAATGATGGGAGAAGGCGGTGGAGAAGAATGTATTATATACCTAACAGATTGAACCTACATCTTTACCACACAGTTGCTTTCGTCATTAAAGAAATCCGATTGAGCAGCGAAACATTGCTGCACTTCTCCAATTATGTTATTTCTAATTTTAAAATAATTGATTCCCAACTTGGATCCTTCATCTCAGAACGGATAAAAAAAATCAGTCGGAACATGGATATATAAACACAGGGTAAGGTGCAAAACTTTTTAGTCACAACTTTTCAGACAGTATAACAATTGCTAGATAGAATAGATAGAGCATTGTTGGCTAATTGATAGTATTTTCCTTTCACCGCAGCTCGTAGCATATCCAGAAGAATGTAGCAGCTAGCGCTGGCGATGAATGAATCCTTCGAATGGAATTCGGCCCGAAATATGTCATGGCAGTTCCAAAATACTGGTAGCAAGACCCATCTACGCAGGATTCTGCATTCATGAGTTTTCGCGAAGGTAGACTGAAGAGTCACATAGAGTAACCCTTTCTCATTTGGTTTACATCATTACTTTGTCATGTGTTCCTCTGTTTTTATTTATTTAATTTGTCTGTATTACTTCTTTTATCTTCCCAAAAGACCAAAATAAAGTAACTGTGGAGTAGGGGCAATTTTCCTTGATATTCACCTCAGGGGCGAAACCACATAACAGTAATTTCCTATATGCAGCTATGCACTGATTTCTTAGGTATTCCAATCGTCCAGGTGTATTTGGCATTCATATAATGGTAAGACAGATGCAAATCAATTTGATTTATCCTTTCCCAACACAATCCAGTTCAGAAGCTATCGTAGAGTTTTAGATTCGGGAAAGATTGCGATTTCACACTACCGTTCACTATGGTGGGTATGGTGATATGTTCCGGGAACATAAAACTGGGTTGGTTTCCCTCTAACTTCCCCATTGTTAAGATGATCGTAAACGTTAATGTACGTGACTTTGACGATGAGTGTGTTCAGTATGTTGTTTATGTAATCTAAGAGATAAGAAAAAATGGAGAAGGTGAAATTCTGTGTCAACCCACTTCAGGCATACTCTTCCGAAAGACACCAAAAACTCCGAGTGTGGTGGGTGAACGGTTAACGTTCTGCCTTCGCAAGCTGAAGGACACCGGTTCGAATCCCCGTCCGGGCATCCAGATTGGGATTTTTCTTGGTTTTCCCAAATCACTCCAGGTGAATGCAGGGATGCTTCCTTCAAAAGGCCATGACCGAATTCCTTCCCGTTCCTTGTCCCCAATCCCATCCAGCCTCTTTGAGCTCGACGTACACGAGACGTAAAAAGTAAAAACAAAAAAAAAGGACGAAATTTGGTCGCTGTTACTAGGCAGCAATATTTGAAGAACTGACTGGAAAGCATAAGATCATCCTCCTTATAATGAAGATTTGTCAACGGACTCATCAGAATGTTAATTGGAACAGACTATCCAAAAACGAATGGGTTGCACACAATTGTCTAAGTACAAGTTCATATTAAAATTAAAAATGCAGTAGCGATGCGGAAAATATGAAGTCAATAATGGACGCATTGTAGAAAAATAATTTTTTATTCGTTTTTCTATATACTAATCTAATGAAGAGTTTCTGAAAAGTCTCTTTCATATTTGATTGGCATTCGTACGTAGAGTACACTCGGAAATGGGAAAGCTGCAAATAATCATCTACATATTTGATACAAGACAATGCATGGCCATTCCGTGCGCGCTTTCTTACCCGCATCCCATTCCACTTCATTAAGTCCGCTTGTCTGGCCTACCAGTCCGTTTTTACGCGTGGCTGGTCTACGGACAGCCTCGGCCGGTGTCATCACGACGCTCATAAATAACCGAACGCTAAATACATATTTAAACACTGGTTCTGAAACAGCGCGGTGATGCGGCGCTTAGAGCAGGAGAAACCTGTAGCCCCGGCGGTAATGACTGTAAAGTCGGAGCCCGCAGCGTAATTATGAGGCGTGAAACGTATTTGTAAAGCGTTGAGAAAAGTGCAGGTGTGGACTTCACGTGGGAACACAGAGATTAACGGGCTAGGAGGTGAGGTTTTTTCTGGCCGTGCTCTGGTCGGACCAGTGGCGAGTGCTGGAAAAAAAGTCCCGTCTCAGCTGGGTACTTCCCGCAGCTGCCTTCATACTAACACTCTGCAGCAGACCATAGGACTACTCAACAACCTCTGGAGTACAGACTAGCATCTAATCCTGGATCTTGATAGTAATATATATCGAAAAATTAGCTTTAGCAACTGCTTCACCCCACACGAAGTTTGCGATTTAGGGATAGGAGACAAAAATGATATGTTATGCGCAAAATATAGTTTCAGGAAAACTGCAAATAGATCAATAATTGAAATATAGTCTTCGCGGGTTTTCCGCCGTATGTTGTTGAAGAGAGACAACAACGAGCTTTCGGCGGCTGGCTCTGCCGCCATCTTCACATCTAACCTGAAGATGGCGGCAGAGCCAGCCGCCGAAAGCTCGTTCTTGTCTCTCTTCAACAACATACGGCGGAAAACCCACGAAGACTATATTTCATCGATACGCCGTGAAAGCCTTCGTTCTCAGATCACTAATTATTTCTGTTCTAGCTCTCTCCCAAATACGTAAAAGCTAGTAACTCAATAAAATGAAAAATATGTAATATTAAATTTCTTCTTCAACACCTTTTCCCAACATTTTAGACTCGTCTACCTTCGATAAGTCTTACTTATTAATGACATGGTCAAATTTTCAGCTATTTATACCTACTTCCGGGTAGTGCTAAGTACTAATTGGAGAACTGAAGGGTTGCCATATGTCTGTGAAACGCGGAACTATGTTTTTGAGTGATAAGTGTATTTCTTGATTGTGAACTGTGTATTTTATGAGTCGGAGATTGGGGACCTTCACGGCATTTCCCTTGATGTCTGCGAAAAAAAACGTCTAAACCGTTACGGAACTACCTAATAAAATAACCTGATAGATGCAATAGAGGACATCTCCGTTCACACAGCCGAGAATTTTTTTAATAAATTTTAATGTTCGGAATGGTTTCCTGTACCGCCGTAGTTGAGGTACCAAGGAAATGCATAGCTCAGATTCTAAGTTGAGCACAGAATTTATAAAATGTAAAAACTTTGCGAAATCCGTCCAATGAATTTTTGCGAATCTGGAACAAGGGCACAAATATTCCGAAAAATAATTGTTTTGGCCTTAGGATCATCAAAATACCTGATCCAAATCATTAAAAACAACTCAGCTTAGAGACAGGATAGTTTTAATGGTATAGGGTACATGCAATATATCGTCATCATTATCGTTGGGGACCATCTCCAGTTTCCCGGGTGTAGTTTACGAGCCTTGGTTGTTGTATACGATCGTTTTCCATTGTTTCCAATCCAAAAAAGTTTCTTGGTCCGTGATATATTCCCAGTTCCAGCCTCTTCTCTCTATGTCCTCCTTCAGTTGGTCTGTCCATTTTCTTCTTGGTCTTCCCACTAGTCTTTTGCCCACTATCCTTTTTTTCCATGTGAGTTTTTGGTAGTCTTGTAATAGTCATTCCCCTGAAATGCCCAAACCACTTAAGTCTTGATGACCTAAGTCTCACTTCCATGGATTCCCTTATAATTGCAACATAAATGATAAATATTCTTCAAAATGTTTTTATCAATTAATTACATCTACGATTCTCGCTCTGAATTTATTCTGGAAGAATACTGAATAGTATCTAGATTTAATTAAATGTTGTTGTTATTCATTGGAGAGAGAAACTGTATGTTTAAAGGCAGAGACTACAGAAACAGGAAGAACACAGCTGAGGGGATACTGAAAGAGGGATATCTTCTGTTTTATAAGGCTTCCCAACTAACTAGTCAGAAATTGTATTCTGAATTTCGTAAATTAGTAAAAAAAATAATTATTATTTATAGCGTTTGAATTTCACCCACATCCGAATCTGACTTTTAGAACTGATCACAACCAACGAAGTGATCGAATTATTAATACATCACATCGCACAACACAGTGTGTTCATCGCTAAATTTTCAGGCAATCAAGTTTAGCTTACAAAAATGCGAGTGAGTGATACCTGACGTAAGCTCACCTATGTAACAATGACGTAACGATACGTTGCTCACTGTCCCGGAGCAAGTTGCTCAAGGAAACACCTGTTGCCCTTGTCCGCCAAACGTGGCATTGTGGCTTCCGTGAGGTTAAACTCGCAGTCGAATTCTATGTGAAAACTGTTTTAATTACCGTACCAAACTCAAGCGGCTGTCCTAATTCCATTAAGATTTCCGTTACATCCACCTACTCTAGCTCTTGTTTTGAGACGTCTCTGTGCTGAAAATATTATGTAAAATTGTAAGTCGATTTATGTATTGTTACGTGGCATACAAAAGATCTTAATAAGGGTAGACGTAAGACTCTTCCATTGTATATGAATGTTTTGTAATGTTTGCAACATGAACAAGATCAAAACAAATTATTTTGGAAGAAATGTAACAGATGGTCCTATTTAACTAGCAGAACGTGAGTATATTTGTTTATAGTAACCAAAAAAGAAGTCCATACTTCACTACGTTTGATTAAAATAGTCTTCTTTTATTTTCTTTATTAATCGCTACATTCTTGTTTTATCCAGAAGTCCTGCTACAGTGTTCGTAGCTTCAGTATACTCTTACCCGGGGCGCACATTGAGCTGCGTGGCGCAGTAGGGGCAACGCAGAGCAGGACAGGGCAGCACAGACTGGCAGTTACTCGCGCATATTAGAGCGCAGTTTCGTGCGGCAGTTTACAAAGCATTGTGTTGTGCGAAAAACCGACAATAAAGCGTAACCAAAAACATGTCGATACAAAAACTCGATTTTTGATTTCTGAATCAGATTGGGATGCCGAGCTTGGAAAATTGTTATTACTTTAACAGAAGCTTAGTTAGATAAAACTAGGCAAAAGTGAGTATATGAAAAGAAGAAACTCTCATCTGGCTTTTGCAGTGACAAGAGAATTATCAAAAGATAATTTCCGGATGACTCGAGCGGAGATTCACGGCATAATGTAACCTGTTATTTTCTCGACAAAGCTCAAATATCTATTAGAACTGAAGAAAATCTCAAATTTCGCTGTATTTTCGTGGTTATTTATTTAATTATTTGGCGTTTGACGATACATGACATTTATAAGAATGTTTCTTTCTTTTATTTCATATTATATTTTTAAGAAAACTATATAACAGAACATAAACACTTGAAACTAAAAAAGCAGTGTCAACAAATTAAGTGTTTCTCGGGGACACTATTGAATGATGTAGTATAAATAATAAGAAAACAAATAATGTGATAATAGAAAAGAAAAGTGAAAATTGTAAGTGGACAGTTGTATGATAAATAAATGCTGAATTTACTCGCCACTTGTTGGGCTCATTGTCCAAATCTCTTGTTTAAATTTAATTTTTATGACTGATATTGTGAATCGCAGGTTGGTTACGCACCAGATTAATCAATTTTTCTTATTCCATAGTTGAAAATGATTATAAGTAAAGCAAGATTGTAAATAACGCAAGAAGTGTTACGTGGTAAACCGGCACGAGTGAGCTGCGTGGCACAGTTCCTGTGTCGTGATCACAACGTCGCGCAGGCCACGTGCGGCGCAGTACTGCGCTGCCCTGCTCTGCGTCTCAATACGCACTGTTCCGCCCCAAAACATAGAGAGACAGAAACTGTGCTGCGCTGCGTCGACTGCGCGTCAATGTGCGCCCGGCCTTTAGGTTTGATTCTTTTGATATCGTTATTTATTTAAGCTCTTGAGGGGGTAGCATGGCTTTGATCTTCAGCGAAGATCTTAAATAGAACCTCTCCTGATCCGAGTACTTTTCAACTTACTATACTTAATGGCACTTTCTATTTTGTCTTTTGTGTACACATGTGGTGACAGTAAAGAAACGCTCGTAAAGACCTCGTATTGCTCCAATCCGATTGATATTCTATAATCTATATCAACCTCACAATACGAATTTGGGTGTAAAAACGAAAGGGGAAACCTCCTAGAAAAGACAGCTACTTCGTTTAAATAATTACAATTTTATTGGAAGCTTGGTAACAATTTGAGGATATAATTTTTTTTTAATCTTTTCGTGGATTTAAAAATTACAAGCTCCTATGTTCAATAGAAAATTTAAGTCATGTACTGCAGAATGCACTCCATAGCAGTTTTATTCCAAGTGATTGATTAAATAGTTCTGAAGTGTTAAATAAATCAAATGTAGTTCTCAGAATTTATCAAACTTTTTAAATTCGCATACAGTATTGGATTTATTATATATCATATTTTGTTGTACACCAAAAGAATACTCAAGTCCAGAGAATATATTGTTTTTTTGTGTTTCAGACACGACATTAGATATTTACTCCGAGATATCATTAGTCACAGTAAATTTGTACGCAAATAAAGCGAGTGTCCACGAACACACCAATTAACCTTCATTTATAGGCGGTAGATTGCAAAACATGCCAAACGCTACAGAACCTTGACTTTCACAATGGCGGTTAAAAGTCAATGCCATGAAACTGTAAGTACTGTTGCTACTTACAAGCAGTCTGAGAGTCTGAAACCACATCGAAGTCCTTGTGGCATTACAAGTGTGCCATTTGACTTTCGCAGTCAGTTGCTCAATGTACTGTACACTGGTAAGTATGATTGTATGATCAGTCATGGCTTTCGTAACAGTACTGCTATAGCAAACACAGCAAATAAATCCTAAGTAACCTTTTAAGCAGCGCTCTAGCAACAGAGTCACATTCTCAAGTTCCTATTTCAATTTTATATATATACGCATATATAAAGAAAAGATAGAAGCCTTCTTATTAACCATGAAAATCAAACAATGGATTTTGAGGAAAACGATAAAATACGAAGTATAGAGTCTTTTGGGAAGAGACACTCATTGAGAACAGCTGGACCATCTTCCAACTACAATTGCTATACCGAGCGTGGCGGTGTAACGGATAGCCTTCTCGCCTCGCATTCGGGAGGACGGCGGTTCGATCCCCGTCCGGGCATCCAGATTTGGGTTTTCCATGGTTTCCCAAATCACTCCAGGCAAATGCCGGGATGCTTCCTTCAAAAAGGCCATGGCCAAATTCCTTCCCATTCCTTGGCCCCATCCTTGCCCCACATCCTTTCCCGTCTCTAAAGACCTCGCTGTTGAGAGACGTAAATACAATAAAAAAAAAAAAATACAATTGCTATAATTTGTGTATTAAAATCTTTATTAAAATGTTTTTGCAGTACCTGTCGTGTTATTTTCGCTATCGCATTATATCTGATATTCTGTAATGTATATTTAACAGTTTAATGAAGAATAAAACAAGAGAAAAGATACTGACACGAATTAGTTGAGTGTGGTTAGCTGTGTAAAAGAGTGACTTTGTTTTGATTATAATGATTTTTGGTTTATAATACCACCCGAACATTGGTTGTATCCTCCTGAAGGAAGCTTACTAAGGCAGTATGCCAGAGGAAGAATCACTAATTCCTTTCTTCCAAGACTTAGAAATTAATGTTGAATCTGAACCAGGAAGCGGCCTGGCATAACTCATATAAACAAAGCAAATCTCGTAAAAATTCTTGGTCACACAGAATCTTAGGTTTTAACCACTGAGCTACCAGACCACTCAAGTTTTGGCTAACAGGAATAAAAGTAACGAGCTACGAAAGACCTACACGAGACACAGAGCAAACATTTTCCATCCTTTCCTGCTTTGTAAATGTAAGACACTACAACAGCTCGTCCATTCTGGATCTTTTTCTTATTAGCAATCCTGATATTGTAGATACAGTTTGTGTAGAAGACGGTATAAGTGATCACAAGGTGGTTGTGGTAACTTTAAAATCTAGTCTGAATTTGAAGCTTGACAAAGAGAAACTCGTATATTGCTTTGATAAGGCAAACGATGCGGATATGGTTGATCACTTTGCGAAAATTTTTAAAACGTACACGATAAATACAAATGTTGAGGAACTTTGGTTTAATTTAAAAGAACTAATATGGACCGGTTTAAATCAGTTTGTTCCTAACAAGTGTATTTAGGTCAGTAAGAACATCCCTTGGTTCAATAGGGAAGTGAAACATTTGCACAGGAGGCAAAGGCGATTACACGCCACGGTGAAGAAGACGTAAGGTAATGCGCGATGCGTTTAAAGAATTCCAATCCGGGAATTTATCCGAAGATCTGATTACTCGTTCCGGGCGAGTGCTGGGATGGTTCTTCACAATAGCCCATGGGCGCCTCCTGCCATATCCCGTATATCCCTTCCAAACTATCACTCTTTTGGAAAGGTGTAATGCACCCTCCGCCACACACTTTTAGTGAACCGTGGAGTAATAATAATAATAACAGATATCCATTTTTATTTTTTATATTGTTTTTTTACATTGCTACGTTCTGATGAAAAAAGTAGTCAATGGTGTAATAATTATGATAGTACGTTAACAATTATTTTCTTCCCATCTAAGTTACTTTACTTTTTTAACATTTATTGTTTGCCTGTTTTTTTATTATTATTTTCTGACAACGCATGAGAGAAATAATGAGTATGGTACGATGGGAAGGACATAACCCTGTAATGGTATTAAACGTCCTTTCAACCTCTTTCTCCTATTCAAGTCATTCTGATTGTGTTCTCGATTCTTAGGCGACGTTACTGGGTGTAACAGAAAAATAGTTTTATTACAAAAATAATAAATAAAAAAATTAATATAAATAATCAATCACGTGCTCCCTTACACCTTTTTCGTAGTGTAGAAGTGACTTTTATTACCTAGGTATCTTTGCATCAGCAATATCTACAGAAACTTTACATGGGTAAAATTCTATTATTTAAAATTAATACCACCTGATATGTGGCGCTGACGCTTAGAGATGGAGAAGTATAGACCGTAGAGTATGTTTTTTTAGAAAAGAAATCGAATTGACTGAAAAGTTTACAGAGGTTAAAGAAGAAAAGAGAGCAATGAATGGCTTAGGCCAAGGCAACAGATGAAGGAAAATAGCACTGGTGAATAAAGCGGGGTAAGAAATTACTGATATTCATTTTCTCTATCGACAACTCGTGTGTAAAAGATACAAAGAACAAGGAAGCGAAATTGCTCATACATCACGTTGGAACGTATGTTTATTGTAATACCAGCTCGTACCCGCGACTTCGTACGTGTGGATTGAGAATTTTTTTGCCAGAATTAAATATAGAAAGTTGTTGGTAACGAAGGATTGGTCCCAAACAATATCGAGTCGGAATAATATGACAGGAAAGCTATCACTATATCATTGTACCGTCGAACCTGTCTCTTGAAGAGAATCAATTTCCAACATATTCCCGTCACCATTCGATAAGGCCTCAAAATTTCGTGACTACACCTGTTAATCATACTGGAAAAAATATCATGTGCCCTTCATACAGATTTCCTTATAAAATTGCATCACAACGATATAGCCATTTAGTCGTCAAAACGTAACAAAAAGACAGAGACTTACTTCCGTATTTATAATAATATTACTGTGTTTCAGACTCACACTCTGACTGCGAACAACACCTGAGGGATCATTATAACCTAAAAAAGTGTACAACTACAACATTGCAAGACTACGATTTGCCTCGCATTGCACCCCTAACTTTCTAATATCTACAGTTCAACATTCAATCCGAATAACCTACGGCCCAGGCCTGACTCTTACGATGAAAAACCGAGCGGGGCGGTGTAAGAGTTAGCGTTCTTGCCTCGCATTCGGGAGGACGGCGGTTCGAATCCCCGTCCGGGCATCCAGATTTGGGTTTTCCATGGTTTCCCCAAATCACTCCAGGCAAATGCCGGGATGCTTCCTTCAAAAGGAAATGGCAGAATTCCTTCCCATTCCTTGCCCCCATCCTTGCCCCCCATCCTTTCCCGTCTCTAAAGACCTCGATGTTAAAAAGAGACGTAAATCAGTTACAAAAAAAAAAAAAAAAAAAAAAAAAAATTAATATGAAAAACAATTTTTAAGAATCTTAGCCTCCACGGAGATTTGAACCGGAGACCACGACGTTCGTAAGCAAGCGCTTTAACCACTGAGCTGCCAGTCCACTACACGGAAATATGGTACGGAGATATCCATATCCAACGTGTCTGTCTATCGCCGTATTTCGAAGTTATGAGACAACATGTGTTATTTGTACAGATAATTTTTCAACCAAATGTAGACAGTATTTTTCTCCTTGTTTCAAGGGATAAGTGTGCAAAGTTTCATCGAGATCGAATGAAAACTGTGGATTTTTATGAAGAACAAACAAACTAACAAACAAACATACATACATCTTTATATATAAAGATGTTTGTTTTTTTCCTTAGTGCTTTACGCTTCGTCGACATCTGGACCGTTTAGAGGCGGAAGCAACTGGGAGCAAGGATTTATTATTTTCTTTTAGCTTTTCGCCACGTCGACGTCACGTCATTAGAGAAGCGAAAAGACCGGGGCAAGGAACTTGAAGGAATTGAGCCATGGCCTTTCTGAAGGCAGCATACTGGCAATCGCCTTGAGATACTTGGAAAACCCAAACCTGGATTGCCGGACGCGTCCTCCCGAATACTAGGAGCGAGGGTACTGTTAATGATAAAAACTGATAATGAACTATCTATTATTGTTACTTACAACGAACTTTCGTATCACAGTTGGCAAAATCATTGTTTCAGTAATAATGGCACTGTATTTGTGCATTATTTAAATATGACGTCTATATTTAATAGGAACACTATCTCTCCATTATCTTTCAATTGCGAATAGATGTTTAAAGAAGTAAATTCCTTATGCCTTTTAGTAGCAGTGCAGGAAAGATGCCTGGTACGAGTGACATCAGCTTCCTGTGCAAATGACGTAGCAGCACTTTATTGTCTGAATCTGTGTAACAGACTGGGAAGCTCCGTTTTTACAATTTTTTTCCACCAGTTAAAGCACACGGAAGCTGAGAGTCTGTAGGAAAAATATTATTATTATTTTTTTACTACTTATTGCTTTACACCTCGTCGACGGCTAAGGTAATTAGTGGTGGGATGGGACTGGTGACAAGGAACGGGAAGGAATTCGGCCATGGCCTTTTTGAAGGAAGCATCCCGGCATTCGCCTGGAGTGATTTTGGGAAACCATAGAAAACCCAAATCTGGATGCCCGGACGGCGATTCGAACCCGAGTCCTCCCGAATACGAGCCCAGAACGCTAGCCGTTCACCCACCACGCTCGGTAGGAATATTACGCACCACCCATACAATGGTACATGGTGACAGATAGGTTGTTAGGTAGTTCACTTTTCATAACAATAAATGTTATATTAAGTAAAATTTTTATTCCAAGAAGCGAGTCAAGAATAGAATGTAAATATTTTAACCTCACATAAAAACGAACATTTGATTTTGGAGGTCAGTATTGTCACGGCTGAGCAGTTTTATGAGAGTAAGATGTTTTATTAATGCTGGAGAAATGAAATCATTTTTTTTTGTTACCAATTGAAAATGTTTAATACTAATACGAGTGTAAAAGACCAAAGAGTAACCGATGGAGATGAAAGTGTAGGCAAAGGGAATGTACTAGTCAAGAATAAAATAGTCGTCGACGTAAAGTAAGCTGGCGTGGCTGAAATCCGGTGGTGGCGTGAAAACGCTTTGTAAATCCCATATCAGTTAATAAAACTGTCACAGGAAGAATTTATTGTAGTGTATGAACTGTATTCATTGGAGAACAAAAAATTCATAAAGTTGTAAGAAGTTTTGAATTGATAAGAAAGTAAAAGATAATAATTGAATGAGTTTAATTTGTGGAAATCATTTTCGTATAAGTATATCTAACAAATAATTATTAATGAGAGAACAAGTACTGCAGTTGAGAGGGATAAAAGCTAATTTCAGATGAAGCATTCCATGATTTACCTTCGAAATACTATACTATATAAATTAAATTCTGACATGGTGGTCAAAGATACAGAATTATATTTAGAGTTATATAAATTTTTTTTTAACTGTTTCTGTATTTCATGACTACAGTCTTATCCATGAATGGTAATAATTGAATAAGATTATTCACACAGGTATTCGTTGTCATATATATGTAAATAGAATATAAAAAGTGTCACAGTATGTTTCCTTAGTATACGCGTCATTGTAGCTTTAAACTTCCTAGGCAGGAAATTTGTAGTTATCGAAATTCTATCTAGTACATCGTATGTCTCAAAAATACACTGAAGAGCCAAAGAAACTCGTACACCTGCCTAATATCGTGTAGGACCCCGCGAGCACGCAGAAGTGCCGCAACACGACGTGGCATGGACTCGGCTAATGTCTGAAGTAGTGCTGGAGGGAATTTACACCATGCATCCTGCAGGGCTGTCCATAAATCCGTAAGAGTACGAGTGGGTGGAAATCTCAACCGCACTTTGCAAGACATCCCAGATATGCTCAATAATGTTCATGTCTGCGGAGTTTAAACTCAGAAGAGTGTTCCTGGTGCCACTATGTAGAAATTCCGGCTGTGTGGGGTGTCGCACTGTCATGCAGGAATTGCTCGAGTCCGTCTGAATGCACAATGGACATGAATGGATGCAGGTGATCAGCCAGGATGCGTACGTACATGTCACCTGTCAGAGTCGTATCTAGACGTATGAAAGGTCCCATGTCACTCCAGTTGCATCTGCCCCACACCTATGCAGAGCCTTCAACAGCTTGAACAGTTCCCTGCTGACACGCATGGTCCATGAATTCATGAGGTTGTCTCCATACCCGTACGCGTCCATCCGTTCGATACAATTGAAAACGAGACTCGTCAGACAAGGCAACATGTTTCCAATTGTCAAGAGTCCAATATCGGTCTTGACAGGCCCAGGTGAAGTGTAAAGCTTTGTGTCGTGCACTCAGCAAGGGTACACGAGTGGGCCTACGGCTCCGAAAGCCCATATCGATGATGTTTTATTGAATGGTTCGCATGCTGGCCCTTGTTGATGGCCCAGCATTGAAATCCGCAGCAATTTACGGAAGGGTTTCACTTCTGTGATGTTAAACGATTCTCTTAAATCGTCGCGGTCCCGTTACTGCAGGATCTTTATTTAGTCCGGTCGCAGCGATGTCGGTGATTTGATGTTTTACCGGATTCCCGATATTCACGGTGCACTCGTGAAATGGTAGTACGGGAAAATCCCCACTTCATGGCTACCTCGGAGATGCTGTGTCCTATCTCTCCTGCGCCATCTATAACACCACGTTCAATTTCACTTAAATCGTGATAACTTCCATTGTAGCAGTATTAACCGCTCTAACGCCTGCGCCAGACACCTGTTGTTTTATATAGGCGTTGCCGACCACAGCGCCGTACTCTGAGTGTTGATATATCTCTGTGTTTGCATACGCATGCCTATACCAGTTTCTTCTGCTCTTCAGTGTACGTAACAAACTTTCGGGGCGAGTTTCTCATAACAAAACAACGAAAGAAGTTGTCTCAGCGTTCGGAATGTCTGCTATGTACTCCAGTTGTTTTTTCATTTTTAACTCAGACGCTGCATCAATGTGTAATGAACGCCTGTGAAAACTTTCGAAACCGTCTGGGAGTACCTGAAAGGGTGCGACAGCCCATAATCCAACACTGTTATGTGTGTGTAGAAGCAGACGGAGAACATTTTCAATATCTGTTACAAGTTTCTGTGTTGTGGACATTTAAACAAGTTCCTAATAAGCCGACAATGTCATAGAGTTAACATGTGATTGTAGTCTGTGTGCATATGTTTATAAGGATTATTCTCATTGTTTTGTTGTTAGCAACCCACTCCCAGAGTTTGTATCAGTATTTTTCAGACATATAATGAGTTTAGTCAATTAATTTCCTAATAGTTCAATTTGGAGATAACGAAATCGTTAGCAAATATCATTAACCTAACTATGTTTATTTTTTTATACGATTAACAGGGAGTGATAAAATAAAAAAAAAAAAAATTCTACCAACTTTTATCATGTAGTTAACTAGCCATTGTTAGCACAACCAACTTCACTATCAGTTCTCTCACCTTCACCCTGCACTGGTCAGTGTTAACACTATAACCTCGTCATATTTGTGTTTAGACGATCCATTTAATGAAGACAATATAAAAAATTAATACAGATTTTTTAAAATCTTTATTAGCGCTAGTGATTAATCAAGAGCTGTAACGGTCACAAACGTAAGTTATAATGTCCAAAGATGGTCGCGTGGAAAGCTCTGACCCCTACCTACTCTCTGATGAGAACTTGTTTAGATCATTATACTCAAAAATTGACTCACATCGCTCTGTGTCTCAAGTACAGGAATTTGGCGACACTGATGTATGTCACATCGTTGTGCCCAAGGCAGAAAAGCATCTAACTTGAGAGATAATGCTATAAAATGTAGCCCTTCCATTCGAATGTTGAGTTAATTACGTTTCGCATTTGTCACCCACGATTAACCTTTCAGCATATTCCTTTAAAACAGATTTCTTGTGCTGTGCTTGAGGAAAATGTTATCTGTAACCACGCTCCAAGCTCTGTAGCAAAATACGTAAAACGAGCTGGAAGATCATGGGTCAAAAGACCAGAGCTGAATGTAAAATATATCCGGGCATAATGTCAGACAGGTCCGGCGGTCACGGCTGTTGACTACTTTTCAAAAGGATAAAGAAAGCAGTAAGACTGGTCGTCATTAGCATATTATGACAAGACCTCGTGGAAGTTTGGCGCCAAACGCCCACGGCGACACCAGTTCGGTTGCTGGAGGTCAACATCCGGCCGCAGAAACTGAATGCCACTTCGCATTCGGTCGCCCACATCTCACGCGCCTTGGCCAGAGACCACTGTGCCCAGCGAGTAGTTTGGTGTGCGAGACCTTCTGCGCCAAGGACGGCGTACGAGGGCCAAGAGTCTGCCGGGACATTCTCCACAAGGCCACGGCCACTCTGACAGACCTGCAAGCTGACCTGCCAACAAGTAAACCATCGCAGTCACAATAAACAAGAAAGCAACAGTAAAATACTACCGAGGGTTGTGGTGTAACGGCTAGCGTTCTGGCCTCGCATTCGGGAGGACGGCGGTTCGAATCCCCGTCCGGGCATCCTGATTTGGGTTTTCCATGGTTTCCCAAATCACTCCAGGCAAATGCCGGGATGCTTCCTTCAAAAGGCCATAGCCGAATTCCTTCCCATTCCTTGCCCCCCCCCCCCATCCTTTCCCGTCTCTAAAGACCTCACTGTTGAGAGACATTAAACGGTTTTAAAAAAAGTAAAATACTAACATGTTACACGTGTTTTTCAAACTGGTTACTAGGGTACGGATCCTTACGACAAGTCATATGTTTTCCTACACTTTTTTTTAGCTGTAATGCTGAAATAAACAGTGATTAAACGTTTCTGATTGTATTTAAATGTATTTCATATAAAATATAAATGCATATTCAGGTAATTTTCCTAGTTCTGTACGTTTGCGATAAGATTTATAGTGATATTTTGAGGAAAAATCTGGTAATTTATGCCGGGGCCAAGTGTGGTGGGTGAGTGGTAAACGTCCTGGCCTCGTATTCGGGAGGACGCCGGTACGATTGCCTGTCCGGGCATCCATATTTGGGTTTTCCATGGTTTCCCTAAATCACTCCAGGCGAATGCCGGGATGCTTCCTTCAAAAAAGGCCATGGCTGAATTCCTTCCTGTTCCTTGTCCCCAGTCCCATACCGCCTCTAATGACCTTAGCCGTCGACGAGGCGTAAAGCAATAAGTAGTGATCCTTCTTTATTGGTCAGGTAATAATAGTAAATAACAGAATATCATATATGCTTTCTTCCATGTAATGAACATATAATATTACTGTAGTCTTGTTCAAAATTCAAAATGCATAGTAATAATAAGGTAGAATGTTAGATATATTTTCACTAAAGTATCTGCTAGATATAAATTTTTTGGAATATCAGTCGCTAACAATTTTACTTTCTCTACCTCATACATTGTTTTGCTACCATTAAACAGCTTTTCTGAATCATACATATATAGGTATATATATATATATATTATTGAACTAACGGTAGTCATATATCAGCTTTTCTAAATTCTCACTTTAAATTCTCCAAATATATAAAAAGATATATAACCGGAGGTTAGAAATTATGTGATTGAAATTGCTGACATAGAAACCTATTTTAAATTAAATCTTTAAGAGAAATCAGAGCAAAACATAAAATTTTTGGTTAACTGATTGTTTATTTTTAACCGACTTCAAAAAAGGAGGAGGTTCTCAATTCGTCTGATTTTTTTATTTATTTTTTATGTATATTCAGCGATATCTTCGCCAATTTTGAACCGATTTAAATGAAATTTTTATAGTGGATAGAGTATACCTCCAAAGTGGTCCCACATGAATTTCAATGAGAACCCACCCTTCTACCCCTTCACAACCCTTAACTTTTATACTAACCCACACTTTTTATCCGATTTTGATGGAACTTTGGAAATGTATAGTAAAAAATATACAGAAAAATACTGTCAACTTTTGGTTTGAAAAACCCGAACCCCTCTCCCCCTATCCACCCCTTAATTTTTGCCAATGTTCTTTATACAAAGATAAAGTCGACACCATTTAACTGATCTCCATTAAAGTTGGCATATACATGTAATTTATCATGGAAAAGGTTTCTGACCCCCCCCCCCAAAAAAAAACCTCTCTCCCTTTACACCCCTTAATTTTTATACAAACCCACATTTTTTATCCGATTTCAATGGAACTTTGGACATGTATAGTCAAAAATAAAGAGAAAAATGCTGGCAACATTTCGTTTGAAAAAACTGAAACCCTCTCACCCTATCCACCCCTTATTTTTTGCCAATGCTCTTTATACAAAACTACAGTCGACATTAATTAACTGATCTCCATTAAAGCTGTCATATACATGTAATATTTCATGGAGAAGGTTTCTGACCAAAAAATAAAAAAATCCACCCCATCTCCCCCTTTACACCCCTTAATTTTATAAAAACCTATATTTCATATCTGATTTTGATTCAACTTTGCCATTGTATACTTTCAAACAAACAGAAAATCTTGTCAACATTTGGTCTGCCAAAGCACAATCCCTCTCCCTCCTACCAACCCCTTAATTTTTGTCAATATTTTTTTTTATAAAAAGCTACAATCGCCATTGTTTGACCAATTACCATGAAAGTTGGTGCTTATATGTATTTTTTCACGAGGAAGGCTTCTGACCAAAAATTAAAAAACCACACCAGTCCCCATTAAACCGTTTAATTTTTATACAAATCCACAGTTTTTATCTATTTTAGATATAACTTAGCAAACTTTTACTGAAAAACAAAGAGAAAAATAATGTCAGCTTTTGGTTTGCAAAAACTGAACCCCTTTCCCCGTTTTCGCCCCTTGACTTTAATTAATTTTCTTTTTGAAAAGCTACAGTTGACACCATTTGACCGATCTGTATGAAAGTTGACACATATATGTATTTTTTATGGAGAATTATTTCTGACCAAAAAATAAAAAAAAAATACTCTAGCTCCCCTTTTACATCCCTTAATGTTTTTACAAACCCACATTTTAATCCAATTTCGGTGGAACTTCGCAAGTGTATACTTTAAAGCAAATAGAAAAAGAAACATACTACTCACATTACTTTGACAAAAACACAAACCCTTTTTCCCTTTCTAACCCTTTATATACTGTCAATGTTCATTATATAAAGCTACCGTTTCTATTTGATTTTGAAGGAAGTATGCACATGTATACTTCAAAATAAACAGAAAAATACTGTATGCATTTGGTTTAGAGACGCCAAACCTCTCTTTCCCTTTCTACCCCTTTAATCTACACAAAGTACAGTTTCTTACTGATACTGAAGAAAATTTGCACACGTATACTTTAAAAAATGCATAACAATTGTGTTTAAATTAGGTTGCAGAAGCCCAACCCCTCTTCCCTTCTACCCCCACCCCTCCTAATTTCCAATGTTCTTTATAGATACCTACCATTTTTATCAGATTTCAATGAATCACTACAAATGTATTCTTAAGAACAAAGAGAAACATTCTGTGTACAAAACCCAATCGCTCACTCCCTTACCCCATTTAAGTTTTGTAACTGTTCTTTACACAAAGCTACAGTTTTTATCTGATTTCGATGGAACTTTGCACATGTATACTTTAAAACAAAGAGAAAAATGATGTCCACACTACCTTAACAAAAACCTAACTACTCTTCACCTCCACACCCCTTAATTATTTTTTTATATACACGTAAAAATTTTATATGATATCAATAGAAATTTACAAACATATACTTTAAATCAATCAGAAAAGACAGTCTACATTAGGTATACAAAAGCCCAATCCCTCTTCTCCTTTACCCCATCGTTTATAATTTCCAATGTTCTTTACAAAATCCACAGTTTTAAGTACTGTCAAAATTAATTAAGCTATTTTTAAGTCATTGCAGGATATTCATAAAATATATGTGTACTTATGTCTCAACATGTACTTCAGATTTCAACTTGGACCCCGAGCTTTTACGTTGTAAAAACCAATTATATATCTATATTTTCTGTGTGATGACGGAACAAACAGATATATTCCAGAGACAGATTTGTGTATATTAATGTCCAGATGTTACATGTTTCGATTATCGAGCAGCAGCTTTAACAGATGTTATGATTAGATCGAAACACAGCCTGGACCAAAATGTAAACTGACATTCCTTAACACAGTATCCAATTCACCCCATTCTGAAAGTTGTTGTAAAGACAGATTTTTTTTAAAGCATTCTCTTTAACAACTGAGCTACCAGGAAGTTCGCAAAATGAGAACTGCTGCGGCATATTTAAATACAAATTAACTATAATACCACTAAAAACCGCCTTCAAAAAAGGGCACTAAAAATTTTAAAATAACTTTATACCTTGCTTAGAAGAAAATAAATCTAAAAGGACAATATTATACATTACTATTATTGAAATTTTTACATTAATTAGTTATTTTTGGAGTCGGTGCAAGCCAAAACAAGAAAAACAAAAAGATAAAAACAATAATACATAAAAAAAATCATGTTACTACTTACCTACAATTAATTCTAGAAACATTATTCAACAAAACTGAAACATATAGATGATACACCGATATTATAATAACTATAAAGTGTTTACTGCATGATGCAGCCTACCAGCTGACACTATAGCGCCAGAGACATGCCTGGATGACCAACGAGGCCGAGCCACAAATAATTTACCGTTAATTTGTTTCCCTAAGCTGTCTCCCGGAATAAAACTATCTTCCTCACGACATGCTGTAAAATATTTGGAATTTTTGTTCGTACTCTCGGTTCGCCTCGAATACCAAATAAAGTTCAGTAATTCGATCTGCGCGATCTGACAGCTGGCAACGACTCCAAAAATAACTAATTAATATAAAAATTTCAATAATAATAATGTATAATATTGTCCTTTAGATTTATTTTCTTCTAAGCAAGGTATAAAGTTATTTTAAAATTTTTAGTGCCCTTTTTTGAAGGCGGTTTTTATGTTTTTTAAACAATTATTTTATTGTATATTCATATACAGAAAGAAGATAAAATAAGTCTGATACTTGGAACTGAAATATGTCTATGTTAGTTCACCACTTATTTACTGTTGTAATACGAGTTGTTTGTTACTTTTCTTACATACATAAAAAAATATCTTAAAAGAAATGTTTAAGAAAAAGGATTCTATTGTTTGGAATTGTTTTCTGGTTTACCTGGTTAAAACTAATTGTAATTTAAACTTTCACTCCTCTTTTCAATTCGCGATGCTGCAAAATTTACATAATCCACATTACTATTAACTTGGCCATTACTAGTGTTTACTTCTGGATAGTACCCGAGAGAAGTGATATAAGCTTCATTTGAAAGTAGAAACATTGATTATTAGACAAACTGGATGTTTGAAAGAATATCATAAATATTTCTGGCAAATAATTGATGACTCTTAATTTAAAAATTTCTAATTTCGACACATATTTTAGGCAAAAAATTTTGGTCAATATTTATTGAAAGATTTTTTTGTCAGTGGTAATTTTTTATTTTTAAGAGAATTCTGTTTTAAATATGATAGTTAAAACTGATTTCGTCATCGAAAATCTTTTCTGTCTAGGAGCAGTGCGACAGTGTATTAAGTCGAATTATTACTCAGCTTAAAAGTAAGATATACAAAGTTTTCTAAAATTAGTTTCAAAAAGTTCGACAACATCTATGGAAATGAGATGATGTTGTCTGTTCTCCTAATGAATGTAATTCTTCACCACCTTTCCCAACGTTATGCGTCAGCGGCCTTCGATGAGTTTTTATTCATCACTAGCTGATACCCGCAACTTCGTACGCGTGGATTAAGCCGTCCTCCCGAATGTGAGGCCAGAACGCTGGCCGTTACACCACCACGCTCGGTGGGAAAGCTATCACTATGTCATTCTACCATCGAACTTGTCTCTTGAAAAGAATCAATTTCCAATATATTTAAAAACAGAAAAACAAACGAAGTTGAGGGGATGTGGGGGAGGGGAGTTCGACTAAGGGCAGCGTTATTTCAGCGTGGTCTTTTCTTGTTTCTTCAGGGTGAGCATCCGGTTCTTGGGTTCAAATAACTTTAGCTGCTCGTGCTCTACTAGAGCTACAACTTAAGCCATTATACGCCCGCAAGGCATGTCAAAAAGAAAGCAAAATAAACTGACGCCAGATACATTTAAGCAGACAGAAAGTAATAGGACAGAGAAAAGCAACATCTGTACTAAATAATACGTTTTTTTCTCTAAACGAAATTTACTAACAAATTATACACTTACATAATGGACGAGGAACACAGTTTGAGCAACCGACGTAACATTACAGACTAACACACACATCCGTCTCTCTGCCACCATTTGATAACTTCTCAAAATTTCGTGACTACAACTGTAAAGCATACCGAAAAAAAATGTCCTGTGCCCTCCCTACAGATTTTCTTGATAAATTCCGTCGATATCGGTATAGGCATTTAGTTGTCAAAACGCAACAAAAGACAGAGACTTACTTCCGCATTTATAGTATTATTACTACAGATCACACTCACACTGACTGCGAATCACCCCTGAGGGATCAATAAAACGTAAAAAAGTGTTCACCTACAGCATTGCAAAACTACCTACGATTTGTCTCGCATTACGCTCCTAAATTTGTGATATGTACAGTTTAACATTCAATGCGAATAACCGACGGTCCAGACGTGACACGATCAAAAACAATTTTTAAAAATTGTTTGTCTCCAAGGAGATTTGAACTCGAGACCACGATCCAAATAGCCAGTAAGCATGTGCTTTAACCACTGAGCGCTTTACCGAAAGGCAGTACAGAGACCCAGACATCCATCGCATCTGTCTATCGCCGTTCAGTAATTTTCCGAAATTATGAGACAACATGTATTATTTATACAGATAGTTTTTCAGCCAAATATGGACAGTATTTTCTCCTTGTTTCAAAGGATAAGTGTACAATGTTTCACCGAGATCGGATGAAAACTATGGATTTGTATGAAGAACAAACAAACAAACATTCATCTTTAAATATATAGATTGTCGTGGCCAAATTTGAAGCTTTGGTTTCAAGACAGCATGACCTTGCTTACGCCAAGGTTTCAGTACCTACTGCCAGGTGATACTATTAACTAACGGAAGAAGTGTTTCTACCTATCTGCCAAATGTGCGACTGTGTTCTGTATGTGATAAGTGTACTTTCGGTTTGTTTGTGAAATGTGTAGTTTGTGAGTCGGAGACGGGGTACCGTCCCGGCATTCGCCTTCATGGCTGCGGAAAGCCGCCTATAAACTGCAGTCGTGCCCAGCCCCGTTGTACCTCCCAGATCCAGTGTGCAGTGTCTCGCTGTATATAGCCGCAGTGGCGATTGATGTTCTCCTAACGAGTCTGGAGTGTTTACCAACCCGCTGAATCAACATTGCTGCTCCTACACGTGTGGGCGAACACAGTGACTACCGCCAAGGCATATCGCAGCCGGCCGGTCCGTTTCGAAAGAGAGAGACCAGTTCCCCGCTGGGCGAGGCGCCTCGTCTTGCTGTTGGCAGCAGATCAATGTCACACGGGCCGACTGCGTACAACACTGTGCCCGGACTCGCCTTGGACTTCGAACACATCATCAACTTGAAACACGCAAGCTGTTCGCTCTAGCATGTATGACACAATGATGCTATTCTAAGGCAAATATAAATTACTACAGCGTAACTTTTTTTAGAATGTTGTTCCTCGCCCACACGAAGAACAATATCCGAAAAAGTTATGTTGCAGTGAATGGGGAGTGAATCCAATGGTCCTGCGTACATCTGCTAAAGCACTCTCTTTTTCCGCTGCGCAGTATGCAAGCCCTGTTTGGAACTAATCCGCACAATCAAAGCAAGCAGATAAGAGATTTATCGGATTGTCACTGGCTGCATGAAACCAGCCTCAATACAACTACTGTACAACGCAATTCATTTTTCCGAACCAAAAATACGCCGTAACTTACATGTGTACACAGAGCGATTTAAACAAACGTTTGATGAGAGTCACGTAATGTTTAGGATACCAAACTCTCCACTTAGTAGGCTAATATCTAGGGTTCCTTTTCTATATCGCACAAACATTAATCATCTCGTAATACCCAATCTCAACCTTCTGGCGTACAATTGTACTGGGTAAAATGGAGAACCCTCAACAGCATAATAAGAGGGGTAGCTCTGGGTAAAGGCTAACATGTATAAATGGGGGTCTGACAACAGAAGATCGATGTGAATATGGAGAATAACAGACGACGGATCATCTCTATTCTTGCACACAGTGCCAATGTTCAACAATACTCAACAACTTATGGACAAGAAGAGAAATCAACAACTTTGTCCTACTTTGGACAAAACAATTATGATACCTGGATACGAAAATGTAAGTAAACATTAAACTCGTTGGATTCCTTTTTTACAGTAAGGTTTATCATTCTTCCAGCAACGAAGGTATTCTGTGATTTGGTGGTCCACTGTGTGTGCGGGGAGAGAAATACAGCCATACAGACCTCTTTTTTTTTTTTTTTTTTTTTTTTTTTTTTTTTTTTTTTAATGGCATTTGGCAACGGAGGCTATACAGCCAGCTCAATGTAATTAATATAGCTTTCAGTGTATAAGACGTAATTCAGTATATATATTGTATTTTTCCAATGTATGGACGCCACAGGACGGATAGGACATTCACACAGACACACAACACTTAATCATCCATGCCCGCGGCCGGATTCATACCGGCGGCCTTCGGCACGCTGAGCTAGCACTCTAGCCCCTACGGCTACAGACCTTGTTTTCCATCAAAAATAGACCTTTTACAAGTATATTGATAGCAACATGACACTAATCTTAGAAGATCAACAATCAGATGGAAACACACACTTCATCCCACCAAATTCTAGATTTGAAGCTTCGATCCTTTCTCATTAGTCTTTCCGCTTTAACTGTAGTCCTCTCGTAATTCAGGTAGATAGTAGCACCTCACGTTCACTTCTCGTGATCATGTTCTTTTCTTCCTTCCATGTAATGTAGGGTAGGTATTTTTCTGGATGCAAATCATTGGGATTTAGCTGGCTTGTCACCGAGCCTGAAGCTTCCCAGGGAGATAGTCGTGTTGCCATCTGTCTGCAAAACGTGTAACTATGTTGTGTTTGTGTAAGTGTATTTTTTATGTAATATGTAGATTATGATTAAGAAAAACAGACTAGAAAACCTGAATCCGTATGGCCCGTATGCGGGGACCTGTGTCGTTCATGCTGCACAGTATATCCAGTATGTCTTGACTAGTGTTGTAAAAAAACGTTTTTTTCTGACTTGAAAAAAAAAAAAAAATGAAAAAAAACATGTTTTTTTTCTGGGACATGTTTTTTTTCATAACTACTAAATCTAAAATTTGTAAGGCATTTATCATTTAATATGATGTTTTAGAGTTTATACTAAGTACTTATCTTAATTTTTAAATGTACTACACTTTTCTGGTTCAATAGAAACGAAAATAACGAAATTATTGGTAACATTTAAGTTTTCTTTTACGAAAGAGGACTTCTCGAAGAGGCTTTGTTGCGCGAGAAGGAATTGTTTGGATTGATACTCGCTATTTGAACTAGTGCTGCCAAACCTACGAATTTAGCTGTAGACCTATGGATGTTTTCAAAAAATTAGGAATATTAAATTTATCTCCGTTTTTATTTTTTGCCTCTTTTTGCTACTTATTGTGCTTTCCTTATATTCGTATACTTCTTAGACTCTCAGCGTATAGTGATACTGAGTCATACTAAGTCATTGTCAGTAATTATGAATCGTTTCCTTGCAGCCGTTGGTGTAAACCAATGAAAATAAAAAAATAAATAAAGCTCCCATTTTGTATGATAATAGATTTAAATTCAAACTTAAAAGACCGTAATACAGAATTATCAGCGCAGTCTTTATGCACAGTTTGTACTTTGCTCACAATTTAAAATTGGAATCTCAAAATCTTTTGCGTACAATACAAGAACAACCAATAAAAGAAAATGTAATTATTTCTGAAGTTTTGGATCTAGAGGAGCCAGAAGAAGAAACAGAAAATTCCGACATCGACCGAACTAATGTTGGTGGTGCTGATTCTAGTGAATGTGGTACTGACATAGAGGATGAATAAAATTATCTTCCCTATATACATACATTTATGAATCATTATGTAAGACATTATATAATTCAGTAAGATTTAAAACACATATGTAAAATGCAAGTTCTGTAAATAAAACTATAATTTATCAAATATATTGTTTTCTGAAGAAAAAAAAAACCAGAAAAAAAACAGGGTGATAAGTTTTTTTTCACAAAGCTGAAAAAAAAACATTTTTTTTTTTCAATTTGCAACACTAGTCTTAACGCACTGAGCTACACTGGCTGCTACGTTATTGCTTATTTTTAATGCATTAAAATCAGGAAAGCAGTAGTTTGTTCTGTTTTTTTTTGCATGGAGGCTCTTTAACTAATTGTAATTTCTCTTTTCCTTTTGTGGCTTCTGACATTAAGAAATCGTAATACTTAGGTCCACTAAAAATGTGTAGTGTTACAAGTATCATTTCTTTGAGTGTATAACCTGAACCTGTCTGCTAAAGGTGTTAGCTTGATGCAAATCTGTTACTGCTCTGACCTGGTAGCTGAAGTTCATGTTTCCTGGCCCTACTCTTCACCTCACCTCCTACCCTCCTCCCTTCCTACCTTTCCGAACTGACCGCTGTGTCCATGTATGCGAGTGTTAAGTTTCCCCTTTGCATGTGGGGGCGCCGGGATAGAGCAGACTGACCTTGAGCCGCAGCTGTTAACTGAACGGGCTATTTCAAGAATTCACGCTGTTGCCCCGAACCAATATCTACAATAATGAAACATAGTTAACCTGAACTGATTTCGGAATACAAAGTACAAATCGAAAGCTCGATGGTCCATTTGTAATTTAAAGATTGGGTTCTTAAAACACTCATTCAGAGGCTCAATTGTAGAGCCTTATAGCACGATGTTAACTTATCTGGAATGTCAAGACGGTCTTTTCTGAAGTAACAGTACACAGATTTGAAAGCGTGACTTTTTAGATGGGCCTTCTTCATTAGAATATTGACATGACATCAAGCAATCGAGCTGTCGAATATGTCAGAACCTAGTAATTACGGCAGGTCTTACTGCTGGATCGAGAATACACGAAGATTGCACTCAATCTCTCTAGAGTTTATAATTATTTTCATTACTGCTCGCTCACACAACCGTGTTTCGTTAGCCGCTGTGTTACTGTGAGGTGCGTGGGAACAGCATCGGTAATCTACGGGTGATCCTCGTTGAGTTCCTTGCGCACTGAAGCAAGGAGAATATCATCTACACGTCTACATCATGTATGCTGCTCGCAGGTTCACTAAGAGCCTCAAGCGGAACGAACGACGCCTAACTTCAAGGCTGTCTCCGCTTGTTGCTCAAAGCTTTCGCATCTTCCGCAAGGTTGCGTGGGACTTGCTGCCGCGCGACGACCAGGGATCCCGGCACTTAATGGTTTGTTAACATTCAGAAAGGGGAAGAGGAACTTACCGAGTATCCACGATCTACTGTCGGAGAGAAATTGAGGGACTACTTGAGCTTAAGTCTGATGCCTTGCTAGAAATCTTTTTCATTAAAAAACTCACCAGTGTGGCTACGCATATTAAATCGCCGCGTGTTGGATCAGTGGAAAGAACCGGGTCAGCTTCGAGTTTTGGTCCCTGCGTACTGACCGAAATGATTGCAGTTTTAGACGTTTTCCACAATCATTTAGGCAAATGTTGAGACGCTCCCTTATCTCCGCCTCATAAATTACATATTTCACAAACAAAAGTACGCTTATCATGTAGAGAATGCCCCATTTATAAATATTTATTTTTCTTTCGCTGCATTTACTTTTTAATTTATTTATTCTTGATTAGAGGTGGTGACATGTCACAGTGTCACTACGTCTAAAGTCGCCACTGCTTATCATAGAGAATAAAGTAAGTTTCGAAGACAGATTGGCAGCACAGACTTTCCTCCTATCTAACTAAGCCGGTCTGAAATCGAGCAGGACACAAGTGGCACGGGGTCCTTGTTGGCCGGATTGAGGAGGGGGAAGTTGGAGGTGAATCCGCTTGAAAAAGAGGTGGACTACTGGGAATTATTTCTTTCTATCCCAGTATATAGAGGAATTAAACTTATTTTATGTTTCACATTTTTAAACATTATCAGTTGCATAGTTATTAATTAATCTATTCAAAATTGGAAGCAAAATGAGCAATTAAAATGCCAGTATGTTTTCAGATTTAATTCTTGGAATTGATATTCGCATTTTCAACTGAAAAAACTATTTCATGCACCGAGAAACACCAAGACGTTCGATGGAACAGAATGGTGGGTGAGCCGTAACACTCTTAAATTGCATTCGGGAGGATGCGGGTTCGAATTCCCGTCCAGCTATCGAGATTTGGATTTTCCTTGGTTTCCCCAAATCACTCGAGACGAACGACGGGATGGTTCCTTCAAAAAGGCCATGGAAGAATTGCTTCCCGTTCCTTATCCCCAGTCCTTTCCCGCCTCTAATGATCTCGATGGCAAAGAGTTGTAAGGCCGTAAACAAAAAACAACAAAACAACAAAAACAAAACAAACAAAATAACAAAAAAAAGGAACAGCCATTTTTTGTTTTGATCAAGAGAGCACAAAATACCAAGCCTGGTGAGAGTGTTGGGTGAGCGGTAACGTTTTCAGGAGGACGGGGGTTCAGATCCCCGCCCGGCAATCCAGATTTCAGTTTTTCATGATTTCCTGAAATCAGTCCAGTCGAATGCCGGGATGGTTCCTTAAAAATCCATTGCTGAATTCATTTCATTTCTTTGAGCACCATCCTCTCGCGGCTCTAAGTACCTTGAAGACGACGAGCCACTATAAAACGAAACAAAAAAATCTTTAAATTTCATTATAAGATCTGGGAACATTGGATGTGTAGCTTGACTCATTCACTGAAGTATGAAATTCCGTAAATAGTCTCTTGTTCCCTCCAGCGAAGCGGGCTCTCTTTATGCAGCTGCAAATTATCTGAACAAAATTAAGGTAGTGCAAAACATTAAATGACGGTATTAGGACCACATTTCCCTTACGTGAAGACAAGAAAAAGGCTGTAGCATCATATAGTTAAGACGCACTCCCGATTAATTTGAATCCAATTTGTAATTGTTATCCAACCGCGAAGCGTCCTGGCTACTGCACATGAGTGAAGCCATTTACCAACTTACCGCGATTCGAACCCTGAAACCTTAATTTTGAAGTCTTACCCAATGATCTGCCGGATCACTCCGCGTTTAAGTCATTGAATAACCAACACTAATCGATTGCTGCTGGTGCAACAGGTCTTGAAGTCGAGGTGACAAGTGTCTACCTTAAGGTTGGTCCGCACGTAACGTTTTGACACACGTTTTACTTGGTCAGGCAAGACGTCAGTTAAAACTCATGTGCACATTGTTACGTTTTTAACTTCCATCTTTATCTCAGTTTTATTAAAACCTTAATGAGGCATTACTTTTAAATGTCATTTCATTATGTCTGGTGAGATTAAATATTAAAAATGGTCAAGAAGACGGTTACTAAAGAGGAAAAGGTTTTCTCAATTGAACTTCCGGAATTACGTCATGAAGCTGAGCATTTGCGTAGTTATTTTTCGGACATTTATTTGAAGTTGCTATCATTATTAACTGCTAAAATACAAAAATACGACACTGCTGTGAGAAGGAGAATCTCACCCCTTGAGAAACTGACAGCTTTGCTAATATTTCTGGCATCAAGTAGGAGCTACGAAGATCTTCAAGTTTCAGCTGTAATGTCGAAACAATATCTCAGCCGCCTTATACTAGAAAGCTGTCAAGCTATATACGAAATGTTGAAATTAGGAAATATACTCAACCTTCAAATACGAAGATGTGGGCTTGTTCTGGAAGATTCAAAACGTGTAGGGATACACTCAAAATGTAGTTTAATATAACCAAGGATCAGAACAGTGGCTGGTCAACGTCATAACTCTTTGAGGTGAATACGATAAAATAAAATAATTATTACATAAATATACTTTATCTTTATATGCATATCTCTATATACAGTTCTATTACTTTGCAGCAACTAACAACTCATTCTCAATTTCTGAACCATCCACTATTTTGCTTATTGATTCTCTGGGGATTTATACATAATTTCAGGATTAAAGTATATCAAAATTCAACAGAGAAGGTTTGTAAATGTCATAGGCACCAGCACCAGAACGTGCTGACATCGTAACTTTAGCAACGCTTTATGAAACAATAAATGGAAAGAATTGATTTTTTTCTTTTTATTCGTTTCCTATGTAGATCCACTTCCTGACATTTATCAACCAAAGCATATACTTGATTTTTTTTATCTCAGTCACGGTATTCCCTTGATTTAAATTGCCTTATGTAAGAATAACTATGATAAACTCAATGAATTCCGTAAATAAATCATGTGACAAATCCACCGCAAAATAAGTTTTCTAAAGAAAAAAAAAGTAATAGTTATTTTCGTTACACACATGCTGAGAGATGATTAAAGGCTTAAGGGAAAGCGTATGTCAAAACGGGAAACTATGCACCCGCCGATCTAGAAGTCGTCCGTCTTTATTCAACTCAGGTAAAAAGTATCAGACGTTTTACCTTATCAAGTAAAACGTCCGCCAATACGTTACGTGAAGACCAGCCTTTACTCTCGTCATAACATTTACGTATTTGAGAGTTGATAATTCCAAACCGTCGTAAGTTGATCTTTGATCTCGTTGTAATTTGCATCAGCTTTCTTGATGGTTCTGCTAATACGACTGTTATTATTGGAAATCATCTCATCAGCAGTCTAATTGCGAATGGGTTCTGGTTTTAAAAACATAAATTTATGAGTATGAGTAGCCCTCACTTGCGTAGGTGAGGCCAAGTCCAGGCACTGATGAGACTGCTGGTGGGCACGGGGTAAGGTGCGTACTCCAAACCCGACAGTGTGGGCGGTCGTTATCTGTAGCTGGCGATCGGAGTGTCGACTGACCAGCGAAGACGGGACCTTGGCCAAGTCTGGCACCACCCACTGTACGTGCCGGGTTTATGGCCACTCGTTCAGGCGCTGAAGTCCTCCAGAAAACGGGCGTAACCAGCCACCATCCGCGTGACATCAATTGTTTTGTTGAATGAATCAGAGATGCCTTGGATTTATTTCTCTCTCTCTTTCTTTCCGGACGAACGAACGCAGATGGCACAAACAGAACAAGGAAATAAATGTCGACATTTACCTAAAGAGAAGTTTCGCAGTCCGCCATGGACGAACGTAATGTTGGACGAGACTGCAGGTAAAGATCGAATGTAGAATGTCCCTGTGCAAAGGTGAAATAGGGAAAAGGCGCAACATAATTCAATTGACATTTACTGCTGGAATCGAAATATGCAATTCCAGCTGCTATTATATGACATCAATAACCTGAAACTTTGCTGAAGTATTGATCACTGGTTTCCGATCATCAGGTTCTGGTTTGCACAAAGTTGTAAAACGAAGCTCTACAGGCGCACTCATCGAATATCTGTATTTTACTTGTATCTTATACACAAACGCTGGAAAGGATACGTACTTCTCGGATCTGTCATTGAAAATGACAGTTTCCTACCACAGGAACTACCAGACTGTTATTTCGGAATTTAGCAAGTTGCTTGGTTTCAAAAACATACGAATCTGCGGCTTTATATAAGACTTTCAGTAAACACAGCTCTATTAGTAATCAATTTTACTCAAGGACGGATCGCTGCTTGGCACTAGTCCAAATTTTATGTATTTTTCCCAAACGGTATTTTCACATCGGGGTGAATGACCACAAATCACATACACAGATTGTGTAACAAGGTTTAATTTTGTTGTTGAGTATATAGCCTACTTCACTCATGAAAGTGATTTCTTTGTTAGAAGCGTTAGGCTTGGTGATCTACACGCTAACGTTCAATAAAGTTAATGACGTGAGTTTTGACACAAGCTGTCACCCCCTCAATTTATTGAGGAAGATCGTCAATGCCACGGTCCGACTGTTTTATTTCTGTTGAAACCATGTTGAAGGTGCACTGAAAGCCAATGCAGAATCTTCGTTTCGAGGGAAAATTCTCGGTTTCTTTTGGGTTCATTTCTGGTCATCCATTGCATAATCGATAGTTTTATTTACTGCGCAATGAAGGCTCAATGTACCACATCTACATGTAATCTACCACCAGTTTAGTATATAATTATTTTACTATTCACAGCTTGTTACAACACCTATAATGTAATGTGGACACAGGTTTTCGTTTACATATACCTGATTTGAAGTTTGTGAGATATATATAAATGAGAAAAGCAGGATAAATAATTTTATAACAAGAAAGAACAAAAATTCAATTGGGAATGGAATTGCTTCGTCGCTACTACGACTATTGTCACCATCACAATGCTGCTACCGCTACAGTAGTATATTTCATTATTAATCATTGTGGCAATAGGGCTACATAGGAAAACTCTTATGGAAACGATAGCGTGATGACTTATCAAGATGATAATTAGCTGTTTTATTCGAACACCAATAGACACCCTGCGTTTGCGCGTAAAATAGCTGTTTGCTGGAGACGAATAAATTACTACTTCAATTTAAAGCATTTTTTATTATGGGACACCGCCGTGTCATCCCCAGTACTTGTTCGAAATTCTCTGTTAACGAAATGTCTTCAAATCAATCAATTTAGTGTCAGAATTTTTTTCTTAAAAGGCGAAATTGCCATCAACAGAGAACATTATACAATTTGTGGTTTTACTGAACTTCATTATTGACAACAAAATAATAATAAAAAAATTCGATATTATTGAGGATATACGTGCAGAACGTCACTTCGGATACACTCTGCCTTTGGTGTATACATAATTATTAACTGTTGTTGTTTCACAGCTTTATACCACTACAATCTGTAGTAATTGTATATTGTTAAGTCCACGCGTTGGCAGGCCTGCCTTAAGAGCTAAGTGGTACGAGTTTCTTTCTTGTTAGTAGCTACAATAAGTGAATGAGTGGTGAAAAAAAGATTCTGCGATAGAGTGAAAGCCATTGTGTGAAGACAATTTTGTATGTTTAATTGAGACGGACGATACTGTAGGATAGCTCTCGGAATAATTTATTAGTAAAAGAAATAGCAAACCCTGTAAAAATGCGCTGAAGTGCAGTTCCGACAACATTGTTGAGTATATTATTATATTTCGTGCACTTCGAATTGGCGGTTCAAGGTCATATTCCACTTGCCGGCACCAAACCTTATCACCCCCTCCTAACATTCTCAGATGACCGCAGATTTGGTTTACGCGAACTCGACTGCAGACGTGTGCGCATGATTAGATAGTGCCATCCGGCTTTCTCTAATGCGCACATAAGGGTAAGTGCAGCCTGGATGGGATAAAGTGTAGTGACCTTGAGCCGCCTATTCAAAAAGAACGGACTATAATAGCAAAAATGTATGACTGGCGAATTATTTTGTAGGTGCAAGTAATCGGTTTAAATAAAAAAAATTAAAAACAAGCCCAACACGCACCAATGTAGTAGCGGCCTTAAGGCGCCACCACAATGGAATAGGGAGTTACAACTAACTGCATCATTATCGAGCCCTGACTCCGCCTACCAGCCATCTTGTTTTAGTTTTTTAATTGGTTTCTGCAATCATCAAGACGAGTGCTAGTAAGATACCTAATTTCCACATAGTAAGCCACACATTCCACAAAAAAAAAAACAAAAAACAAAAAAACAAAAAACAAAAAAACAAAAACAAAACAAAAAAAACACATATACTTATCTAACACAGAACGTACTGACCTAGTGTGAATGCTCCGGATCTGAAAAATCCGGTTTTATCACGGATATGTCTCATGCCATCCCACTCCATAATTTTACACAGGACGCCTGCGTGCACAACCTCAATAAAAGAAAACTTCCTTTTTTATCTGTGATTGAGAGTAGTAGCATATCCGATGATATCTATATACTTTGTTTCATGTAATTTTTTGAACTAATTTTTAAGAGGTTTGGACATAGTGAGGCGTGACACTACTTTCAGGGATTAATTACTTAGATTATTTGTGTTAATTAAAGTTTATTTTAATTATAATTAATTTAATATTTGATGCGTAGGGAGACTATATTTTAAAACATTTTTATAATCTAAGAATTCTATAATGAGGCAATTTATTCAGGAACTGACATTTAACTGATCATATTTTGCAAGCAAACACCTACGCTCTACATTACTTGGTCGAGTCATTACAGCACATAATATACTTCAGCAAATGAATGATAAATACCATCACAAAAGTACAGAATTAACAATTAAAGTTCACTGTGTTAATTGACAATGAACAAGAAATGATATAATTCTACATATGAAATAATCTCCGAAATGCATTTTGTCTTAATGTGCTTTAAAACGCAGGGCGCCTTAATACAGTATTACTCATCAGAAATGATAATTATACTGCAGGCGACTTCATCTCAGAATCCAGGCTTCGATAGAACATGTCTATTCATCATGCAAATTGGTTTGTACAGGTCGTTGCTGGACGATCGAGTGGCGCATAGACAAACGCACGTTGGAAACTGATCAGATGTAAATTATTTTTACCGTGGATATTAGCAGTGAACAGGCTGCACCTGTCACTTGAACATATAGGATTCTGCTAATCAACTTATGTAGTACCAGATATCTAACTCCAAAAAATATACTAAGTTCACAAATTAACTTTTACACAGTATGAAGACTTAAGATGGCCAAGCGGTGCGCTGTACGCCGTAAGGCGCGTTCCCACGATCCCTTGTAACAAAGGCGAGACGGGACGGGACGGGGCGGAACGAATACTCAACCACACGCCATGGGAACAGGGCCGCCTCTGTTACCGTAAACGAGAAGCAGCTACCCACTCCGAGTCGGTAAACATCACAGGCGTGTGTAGCGGTTCGCTGTTGCCATCGGTTTGCAGCAGCGGTGCGCACCCCTTCTGTTGCTGTAAAGAGCTCTGTGCCAAACGACACTAGGCAACGTGGTGCGGAGGTGGCGGCGAGGTAAGCTAGGACTAACCTGCGGCCCGCAGTCGTCCCTACACTTCGGCTAATGAGGTCCCGTCCCGTCTCGCCTTCGTTGCAAGGGATCGTGGGAAGGCGCCTATAGATCCGGGAATCAGCCTCGAATAACCCTCTACTTCCAAGCCAGGTCGCAGATCACCTCAGCGATCTGTCCAGGAAACGTCCTAGAATCTGCAGTAGCCAATCAGTGGTGTCTCTCGTCTCCCATCACCTCGGGTTTCTCCCACATGCGACAGATTATTTATAAAATTTAGCAACATTTTATTAACAAAGTCACCTATTGGAGGAAGCTTACAGTACTTCATTCATACGTCATACGCTTCAAGGATCCTTCCCTGTTATTGGCGATGACTACGGGTGACGACAATAAGTGTAGTCACAGGCCTGGGGTGATCCATGTGGTGCCTGCATCAGGATAAAAATTAGGTCATAGGGTGTACTCGAGCGGAACTTATCCTACCCTCGTCGACTTCTACTCGAACTATCCGTCCATCTGAGCAGCAACCCCCATCGCGGGATTGGAACTTAGAAGAATTACCCTGCCTTCGCCATATTCGTTTGAGGGGAGGTAAGGACTCTCAAAGAGAAGCGTCTTTAACCACCCTCGTAGGTGCCCACGGGGAGCCTCGTGGCCGCGACGCTGCCATGACATGTGGTCGAAGACGATCCTCAGCCGTATAGGACGTCCGTTATACGTCACAGGTAGTAAGTAACTCCCTGGGCCAGCTTGACAGTCCTGCTCACGCTGGGTTCTTCTAGCAACACTAGTGGTCTTCTTTTTTGTCAGAATCTCTTCTTGTATTCATACCCATGCTCATGATTCTGGCAGTTGATACTGTCATCCTATAACCTTCTATCTCTGTTGCACACTCATAAATCTATTTCCAAAATTGATATATCCACCGCCAACGTGCCCTTATTAAGCTTAATGTTTGTTGTTGCGGGTGGCACATCCAGGTAACCTGACATTTTTTCACAAAACATAAACAGTCCGCCGTGTCGCCCTGATGATAAGATTACCTGCTTCTTCACCAAACTGACGCCTTTCGAAGGACTACACAAACAAATGCCCCTGCTGGTCTGTTTCTTGTTCCCTGATACAAGCCCCTATCCTGCGCGATATTTAAAAATAAACAAGAACTATTTTTAAAAAAATTAAATAGTAACATATATAGTGTTAACCTTGTGCCACACTACAACAGCCTTAGGGCTACTACATGCAGAGACCCCAGGCGAACTGAGCTGCAGATTAATGTGCAACCAAGGGCTCATTAGCAACTTAATTACCTCATAACTACCCGGTGGCGATAAAGTGGCTAGGAGTTTGGTGCTGGTCATAAAATCTTAACTGTACTCCGAGTCATTAAGGTGGATTATGAGCTCAATCTTCACTGATCTTGTACCATTATAATAGATGATGTGTTACCGGGACAACTGTTATATTTATTTGTGATACCTAATATGTTTACAATACGAAGTTTTGATTCTAAGCCGATCAATGCTAAAAGATTACCACAAATTACAGCTAATAGTTTGAAGTTTTCACAATATATTTTTAAAATTCGTCTTGTTATATGTCTCACTAACTACCGGATAGTAGCATAATGGGAGGTCGCTCGTCAGACTATGACGTAACACGCAACGGAGTTGTCCGGAAACGTCCGAACACTCCACAACGGATCTTCTGTGTCGCTTGATTAAATGCTCGCTCTCCGTGAAACGGCGTTTCGTATTAAAATATTCCAATGAATTATGATAATGATGACGTGACGATTACACTAACGGGCCACACAGCGCGCGAGTGTAAATAAATCACCGTGCGCTCGTCGTTAGAGGCTGCCGTTGGTCGCTATCTCGTTGACTGAACGTGCGCTTGTTCGTCGGCACGGAGATAAACGAACCAGCGCCGATCCCCTCCCACCGCCGCTGACTGCAGCTTTATTTTCCAGCCTCGCAGACTGCGCCTCCTTTCTGGTTCTCATTCGACTGCGGTCGTAAACCGAAAATTGTTACACAGAGAGATTGAGTTCTGAGTGGGTAGATGCAATATCATGCACGTCCCCCAACAAAAGTTTTGATGGCTTAAATTGAATAAGTCGATTCGTGGCATGAGACCATCTTACTGTATTCTGTCCTTTTTTTAAATATCATGTAGTAAAGATTAATAAAAATTTTTGTAAGTTCTTTTCCATCCTTTTACCCACAAACTTCAAGTACCTACTGTTGTATTTCTTAAAACATTATCCGATACTTAAGGATCCGAGGATACAAGGTCATTTGCTTGCAGTAACTTTACATCATCAAATCAAAAGCGCAAACTAAACTTTTTCTCTCGCTTGCTCGATCTTATTATTATCTTGTTACTATGGCTACGAATTTCCCACAGAGTAACCCTGTCTTTTATAACTTTTCTAAGAAACCTGCTACACCACAACCCTCCCCAAATTTACCATATATTTGTAAAAAAAAATAACAAAAAAAAACTGTGGTAAAACTTTTTACTCAGGGCTTATATAAGGATCTTTATATTTTCTTCACTTTTATAACATATCATTACAATATGTATTTTTTTTTCAAGTGACAACAATGATACAAAACAAATGGAACACAACTCTTCTGTCCTGTCACGGTCGCCATGTTGTATTTATTAAAATATTATCCGATACTTAAGGATCCGAAAATACAAAGGTCCTTTGCTTGCAGTAAGTTTATGTCATCAACTCAAAAACGCAAACTAAACTTTTTCTCTCGCTTGCTCAATCTTATTACTCTCTTGTTACTATGGCTACCAATTTCCCACACAGTATCTTTGTCTTTTATAACTTCTCTAAGGAACCTGTCATGCCACACTACCCGATTACATAATTTATTTTTTTTATATAATTTGCCCCATCGAATATCAGCAATGACACACGTATTTATCGTATTTACTTCAAAATGATGACATCTGAGTTGAAGACACTAATGGATTTGAGAATGCAGAATAAATGCAACTATTAATTAAAACTGCCCATGCCTAAGGCTGGATTCTACTTGAAGATTCATGCTACCCATGAATTAGGCTTACTTTATTTCACAATATGAATTGGTCTAAAAAACCTATTCTCCTGTGATTCACTCAAAGTACCAATTTTAAACAATCATTTCGGTCAACTATAAAAATTTCGCTCCATTTACAGCTTTTCAACTTTTTGAAGTATAACGTGAAATTATTATTATTATCATTACTCCGCGATTCACGAAAAGTGGGTGGCTGAGGGTGCATTACACCATTCCTAATTTGTAACCATTTTTGTATAGGAAGGTATATACGGGATATGGCAGGAGGCGCCCATGGGCTGCTTATAGGGACTATCCCGGCATTCGCCTGGCGCGATCTGGGAAAACCATGGAAAATCAAGATCAGGATGTCCGAGGGGGTTTATAGATACCTACTCCTATCAGAATATCAATTGTATCGCACGATTACTCCTTCCTATTCCACTCCCTAATCGCTCGTGGAAAAGAAGAGTATAGAAATTAATCTGTTGGTGAACATGAATTTAAATTGTGTTTGGCAGCTAATAGAGTCATTATGAAGAAGCCATAAGCATACCTATCCATTTCTTTGTTTAAAATCTGGATGAAGGCATTCTATTGCTGTAGTCTTTCATAAGTTTGCGAGAATAGACGTGGCTGTGATCACAGCTTTCCACTGATGGAGTCGGTAGATTGTAGGTTATTCGGATGACGCCGAGTCATGGTGTGAAAGTAAACGAAGTCGTAGGCCTTGGTCTTTCCTTCTAGTCGACGTCCAGAACTATGAATGTAATAGTTGTGAAGGATCAGGGACGTTGACGGGTTGTATTATAGATAAATGGTTTCTGAAAACCATGGAAATCCGAAATTCCTATATTCGTATCGAAATTCGAATCAGAATCCTGCCAATTGGCAGTTTCATGCTGTCACTAATCCGCCAGCTGAGACTTAAATCAAGGAGCCCAAGCATAAAAATTGCAAAACAGATTATTTTTTTTTATTTTATCCATGATAAATGGACTTTTGAAAGTCTGTAACTGTTTAGAAATATAAGGTGAGCAAATAATTATCCTGCAACACAGTTACTTTTAATAAATTGTTTATTTATTAATTTATGGCGTGACGCGTTTCAAGATCTGAATCTCATTTTCAAACGCCGTTTCTATTTTTATTTTTACATTCTTGATGTGACGAGTGCTCGTGTAAGTTTCTGCTGGATGATAGCAGGTTTTATTTTGTGTTTCTGCTATCATCCAGCAGAAACTTACACGAGCACTCGTCACATCAAGAATGTAAAAATAAAAATAGAAACGGCGTTTGAAAATGAGATTCAGATCTTGAAACGCGTCACGCCATAAATTAATAAATAAACAATTTATTAAAAGTAACTGTGTTGCAGGATAATTATTTGCTCACCTTATAAAACAGATTATGTCTAACAATTTTAATTGGAGAGAAGCATGGATATTGGAGTGGATAGCCTTGGCCCTATCAAAATGGCACTCCCTGTTTGGCAATCAACATGCACTAAACGGGACTCGACCTTCCCCGCAAGACCTGAGTTAGGTCTGGCTATGGCAGACATGCTTTATTTCTTTACACACGGGGAATGAGAGATTCACCGAATTGCGACTGGGGTGAAGAAGAACAAAGCATCCGTCACGTGACCTTTGATTACCCACTTCGACCCTTCAGTGGATCACCGAAAGACTTCATATTTCAAATGAAGCTTTACATTGGCTGCACTATGTCGATTTTGAATTGTAACTATAATTTAATATTACATTTTATTAGAGCGAAACAATTTTATATAATTGTATTATTGATTATTTTCTATGGCCATAAGATAAATAAATAGATCCGCCACCTGACTAATTTTGAAGGAGCATTTAACTAAAAATAATAACAAAAATAACCATTTAAAAATATCGCAGGAATTGCCATGATTATGAATAATTACATTTATGTATGTAAATTAATCTGGGTATTGTAGGACTCCCACAAGCCGTAGTATGAATAGTCTTTGGAGTAGCATACGTTTAGTATTGTTGGCTAATATGAAGTATCTTTGGTGGTAGCGCAGGCCACAGCTGAGCAGAATGTAGCGCGCTTGCTTTGTGGCAAGACGTGTATGAGAGATAGAATGTCTATGATATGGAAAATTTAATTTTGTATTTGTACCTATCGCAGGAAGTGCACAAGAAATCGAGGGATCTTTCTTTTGGAACAGCGATTTTAATTCTTTTACAATAATTGTTTCCATCATTTCGGCGGATCTAATTTAATTAACAGCATTTTTAATTTAAGTATTAAATGAGTAGCAGCTTGAATATGTTCCCTCTCTCTTCTTTTTTTTTTTATTAATGGCTTTAAGCCCTGTTGACGTCTAGGTCATTAGAGGCCGTATGTGACTGAGTAAGAGAAACGGGAAGGAATTCGGCCATGGCCTTTTGAAGTAAGCATCACCGCATTCACCTGGAGTGATTTGGGGAAACTATAGAAAACCCAAATGCGGATGCCCGGACGGGGATTCGAACCGACGTCCTCTCGAATGCGAGGCCAGGGCGATAACTGCTCACGCATCACGGACGGTTTGAATGTGTCCGTGGCCGTAGCTATGAGATGAGTTTTCTCATCCATAACACGCTGTATTCTCCTATAGTGTGGAAATGTTATTAAACCATCTAATTCTTGGGGAGCTTACTTGGTGATTGTTGTCAGCTAATTACATACTAATTAAGGGAAGTTCATAACTGGCAACCTCTGCTAGGAGTAACAGCTCATAAATTCTCAGTCCACACGTCGCGAGTAAGACTAATTATAGACATACATACGAAGTGTCTGCAGTTTCGTTAGTGCGTTTACAGTCACAAATGTTGTGTGCCAGGGGCTGTACCAATTCTGCGGTCCGAACGCGTACTCTCAGCTGTTGGCACACTAGCTGCCTCGCGCGTGATTTATGCTCCGAACTCTTACACCGTATCAAGGATAATCGCCGCGCCGTGCCAAGAGATATTAACAGCGGAAGGTTATTGCTATAAATATGTCACCCGCACTCACACGCACGCACACAAACACTCTCTCCGTCCAGTACTCTCACTGTTAACTGCCGGTCGGGCTGTCTTACGTCCGGCCAAAACAATGGCACATTTTGGCAAGGTTGTTTTCTTGCCCGGCCACGGTAATTGCCGTAATCTCCGTGGCTTCCTGTCTCTAAATCAGGCGGGCGTAAGCGTTATATGTGACTGTCTTGTCGGCACACCCATAAACGCCCAAGGCAAATTGCCGAAGCTATTATGATAAGCAATTGTCTTTCACAGTTCCCAACTACGTAATCTCCAAGTACTGCGGGAGAACATAACGACTGAGAAAGGCTAGCAGGTTCATTTTTCACACTCCTTTCTAAGTCAGTTTTAATTAGTCCTTTTCCATATTAACACATTGCTTCATAAATACGAATGGGTACCTGCTTGCATACGCTTGTTACGAAACTGTTTTTCTACTCCATACACGGAAATCTTAGACGAGGAAAACTGGATTTTAGACACTTGAATAAATTGAAAAGAATAGGAGTTCTTTATGAAAAGCGCAGAAGTAAAACAACGAATAGAGGTAAATGCCCAAAAGTGGACCTCCATTTTGTTTTTTATTAACAATATACAGTATATAAATCAGCAAAAAAAAACTGTTTTTAAAGCATGAAATTTTTACTTCACTATGTTATGCACCTTTCACATTCTAATTTCAAAACTTATCTCTATAAATGATTACCAAAAAAAAAAAAAAAATCCAAAAAAACCTTACACTTTTGCGATTTGAAAAATAGTTGCCTAAATCGGACCCCTCATAAAAGTTATGAAAATTACACTAAAATTATAAAGATGAACTGAATCACAAAAAAAAACATTATATAGTTTTAATGCACAAATGTAATATGATAATTATAGGGTTTTTTTAAACACAAATATATCCTATATATAGACTACAATATAAGAAGACAGAAAATACAACATAAATTAAATTGTTTAGCGGCAAAAGTCACTGATGTACACGTCCTTTTCAACCCCAGCACAATCCACATGGGCCCAAAACGAAAAAATAACGCACATATCCCATAGTTCTCCTTCTGAATCTTCGGAAAACTTCCTGTCGCAGAACATGCACCAAGTGTCATCATCTTTGGATGAGGACACTCCAGGAAGAAGCTCCAATTCCGATGAACCACTCATTTCATCCTCAGTGCTTGATCCTTTCACATTCTTTTCAAAAGTAAGGCGCTTTTTCACCTGCTCTTTCTCTTTTCTAGAAAACCCTATTGCTGAACCATGCCTCCGTCCGCGGCTACTTTTGCATCCTCGATCATGATTACGTGCTTGCTGTTGAGTTTCCTTGACTTCTTTAGCTCTTTTAGCTTCCGTCATTTGGGCTTTATAAGCCGTAGATGTTATGATCATAGAAATGCAGACCTTTCGCCCTCTATTTGAGATACAGGCAGACTTGTAAGCATGATAAAGAAGGGGTGCGGTTTAGGCAACTCACGGGGGTCCGTTTTGCGCAACCCTAGCTTGTATTTTGTTAACCCAGTAGATTTTTAACCTAACGTTTCGACAAGACAGTTCAGTGATAAACATTAATCTAAAACCTTATCATTTAAGAGTGTATATTGGTTGGAAGGCTTACCTGCCAATTTCTACGAGAAATTAAAAAAATATAGCACACTGTAAAAATTTGGTTCACTGACAAAACACGTAATGGTGATTTGGCGATCAACAATTAAAGTGAGCAATGCGAGCTCTCTGTTAAAGAGTGGCAGAAGCCAAAACTACTATTTACACTTAATTCTGTTAGAGTTCAGTACAATGCAGAGGCAGGAGACCGGGGTTCCGGAGTAGGGCACTTTCCTCTATCATTATATTTAGTGATTCACGAAACATGATTTTTAAACATATGTACTAGTTTTACCCCACTAAATAATATGAAAAACTCTTTAAGTAGAATTTTTTTCCCTATATTATTTTTCATTGAGGTTACCTATCCATTTAATTAAAAAAAAAAATACATTTAACTTCTAAGCGAAATAATTCATTCGAATAACACGTTCAAAAGTATTTTTCGCGTCAATAGATTAAAAAAATCTATTAAAAAATTGTAATAGAGGTATCTGAATTCAAAAGTTAACTCTAACCGTTAGATCAAGGCAGTAATAACCTGTAATAATTCGCTGTCTCACTGAAATAATTAATATCTCAATAAGCTAGCTTAAAGAACTGTATTCAGTTAGGGACAGATGCAGATTTTTTTTTTTTTTTCTATTTTTCGAGGCTTGAGCAGCGGTGTAGCAGTTTTCCCAACGAAGTTGCGACATATTAAATTCCATTTAATTTTATCAACATGCATTTGGTGTATTGCGCATTATCTCAGTATTTGGAAAAGCCAAAGGACTATTGGTATTATATTTAAAGCATATCTTATTAATGAATATCTGGATGCCTATATTTTTTAACGTCTGGATATAAGCATTATGTAAATAGCTAAAATATTACTACTCACGTAGATAGCAAAAATCATTGCTGCTGAGAGTGAAGCATAAATATGTGTAAATGAGTAACTGTGAATGATTAGAGAAATTAACAAATAAAAAATTATTTATCGAGTATTAAAAAATTTTAATTCGAGATGCAATAATTTAAAATTTCATCAAACAACAAGTTAGTAGAATCTAAAACTAAAATCTAAACACATATATTAGTAAAAGTGTGGTACACAGTATCGACTAAGATTCAGAGGGAAAAATGTGTTTTGAATAAATAATTAAATTTAGTCACCACTCATATACCAGACGGAGTGGTAATGATTATTGTCTGTACACATTGCAGTGCAGTGCAGTGTTGTGCTAATCACTAGTGAAATAATAATCTGGAAAATAATTTACTATTCACATAGAAAACAAAAGTGGAGCATAAATAAATGCATTAGACCGAAAAATGTAAGTAGATTATAATTTAGATAATAATTTCACTTTACAAAACGTAACAACATAACCAAAATGTAACATGTAATTTGTTTAAAATCTTACAATATTACTAATGAATTTCTGAACTTTTGTCTAAAATGAAACCGAACTAAAACTGTGGTTGGCTGAAGAAATATAAAAATAGACCTTAATTTTTTCTGGAGCGTAATATTTTAGGTAGCTCCAGTAATTAAATGTCTAGTCATGATATTAAATGTTCAAAAAATAAAATCGCCTTATTTATTGAGGCCTTAATAGATTATCGTTTATAAAAGTGTATTTATAGCTGTATATCTAAAGAAAAACTGTTTAGCATATTGCTTTAAAATTGTATTAAAGTTTTGTTTATATTGAAGCAACTAACATTTAACAAGAACTTCAAACCTAAACGGAAAATCTTGGATTACGCAAATTAGTATAAAACCTTGTCACAATACAGTGTACAAAACCGCCCTCCTTTAAATTTTAGAAATTAATTGAAACTGTTTTAATGTAGCCGATGATATGGTTATCTCTGAACAACTAGCTGTAGTAGGTCAGAGAGTTTTTTTTTTTTTTTTTTTTTTTTTTTTTTTTTTTTTTTTTTTTTTTTTTTTTTTTCCCAGCGAGTGTTGAGGTAGACATGGCGTAAGAAAACAATGTGTTTTAAGTTTTAAGTTGTGCTCTCAGTAGTTTAACGGGATATACATAAAATCAGTGTTGAGTGTTTAACCCGATTTAACTACGTAATACATATTTTACGCCTGTGTTAGTTGTCGGAGACCAAACATATGAGTTTTGGTTTGTGAGTAAGTGTACGGGATACGGCATATGCGTACCACGGATTTCGGCGTGATTATTCCGTGTTTATAATTGCCCGTGGCTGCTAATGTGAAATCAATTTGGCAATATTCGTTACTCAAGGAGATTAGTGAACTCAAAGAGTGACTTTCCATGTAGTAAAAACTGTTTATTTAGCCGTTACGAGCATTAAGAACAGACGGTGTATGACGAACAGTTGGCAGTTATATTACATTAATTGCTTGCAAGTCACTTGCCACTCTAACGAATTGCAATCTTCGGATAAATGTTATTGTGAATTGTAGAATAGTGTTAACATTTTATTTTCCATTGGTGGTCGGAAATTAGTATACTTAAGGAACTAGCAGAATAAATGTGTTCATGTATTTATGAAAACGGAGTGTTTATTTTATTTTCTACGAAGTGCACGTAATATTCCCGAATCATCCAATGGTGGCGACCAAAGTACATTAAAACGAAGTCCGATTACACCTTTCCTTAGGTAAATAACAATTTTCATAGTGAAATATCGAACAAAAAAGAACTATCATGTCAAACATGTTATAAACAGTATATATAATTTTCACAGTTGTTTGACAACCTGTTCAGACTGCTATTTTACGTTACAAAAAATGTTTTTCTCTGTGTGAACGTTATGAGTAGATGGATGGAAGGAAGGTTACCAAACTACATTAGGATAAATTACCGTCGGTGCTATTACCCTTACAGCTTGTGACCTGTTATATTTCCGTACAGTTGTCTCCATTAGTCGGAATGTCATCTTCTCCTGTTTGCTACATCACATGTGGGGGCGCATTGCTCAGGTGTACGCGGCATTCACCTTCATGGTTTTAGGATTTTTTTTGACAGAGCTGCTAAGAGGATACAAAGGATATTTCTCAGGGTTTTATTATTCACGCACTAAAGACACTAGAACACAAATGTTTCTGTTAATTTGCAAGCCAAAACAAGAATGAAGGAAGATAGGTTGGCCTAAGAAAAGGTGGGGAAAAATCTGTGATGGCGGATCAATGGATAAACGGTTTAAGGCTTGAATATGATGATGATGATAATTAGTCGAAATACTCGTAACTAGAAAATTTGCAAAGAATCATGATGTGTAATATTTGAATCGTGGTCAAGTTGGTGGGTGACTTAATGGCAGCAAGAGAGACTGTGCAACACGAAATTATGTTTCGTAACTGTTTTAAGTTTGTGGCAAAAGTTTTCGGGGTTAAGTTGATAAGTATCTCCTCTGGATTTCAGCAACACTGGGGACAGCTTGGAGCAGGCAGCTCCCACCGTTGATTCACGCCTCGCGTAAAGCCGGTAGCCGCCCTATGACGTCACACTCGACCAGGCGTAGGCAGAGCGTGCAGGCAACTGGTTCCATGTCACACCCGACCGTCAAGGCAACTGGCACCGTCTCAACGGTCAGTAAGTTCATGTTAACCGTTGAATGAATGGACGTGTTTCAGAAAGATTTGGCGGGTGATAGCTGCTTTGCTCTGCGACACTACGTTATCTGTCATCGAAGGTCTCAGCGTCCTGATTTAATTGTTTCAATGAATTCCGAATGGCGCCTCCTCCAAGTAATAAATGCCATAGTTTCGACATATCTGCTTGGCGTTCTTCTAGGGCAAAACTGCACTGATGTATGTTTCACGTGCTCAACTAGAAGTAGAAGCACGAAAACTGTTACATGATCTCTAGCTATAGGAGACTATTGTGATGAAAAGTACATTAGGAGATCGAGTCAATACGATCGTTACTAAGACGCAAAAACAAACGGGACCGCTAAATGGAAGACGACCTTCTGCACCAGATTAGTTGTTTCGAGTTGGCGTCGTGAAAGAATTTATGAAGTGAGGACTTCTGCAGGCGCGTCAGACGAAATTTGAACGGGGGTAAATCAATTGCGTTCGCTACTTCCCGTCAGCGACAAGCTATGACGTGATGCGTGTATGATACGCACATTGAACGCTTTTTGGACGGGTAAAATTTAAGTAGTTCGTGTAACCAACATGGTAAAGCGCGTTCAGTTAAGAGAGGCGGCTCAAGGTCAGTCTGCTCTATCCCCACTCCACTGCCTTTACCCCTGGATGGGAAGGGGAATTTTACCACTCACCCGCCTGGACACAGCGTACGGCGCGGAGAGGTAGGAAGGGAGGGGGTGGTGAGGTGAGGACCGGGGCGAGGGGAACATGACCTTGAGGTATAATGTTAATAGTATATATGTAGTTATAGGTACGATATGATGCGCTTAGATAGTACAGATTATACTTGTATCTAAAATATACAAATGAATATTTGCTTTTTTAAACAAAACAAAAAAATGTCTTCATACAAACACACAGTTTTTACCCTATTTTTATGAAACTTTGTTTACGTATACTTAAAAAAAATAATAATATTAAAAAATTACGTTTGATTTACAAAACCCTAAGCCGTCTTTTCCTTTGCCACCTCACGTTAATTTCTGTCAACGTTGTTCATTCAAACCCATAGTTTTTAATCGATTTTAATAGTATTTAGCACACGTATACTTTAACATAAGGTGGTCTGGTAGCTCAGAGGTTAAGGCACGTACTACTGAAAGTTTCTTTCTCCGATCACGGGTTCAAATCCCATGATGAGCAGGAGTTGTGTTTCTTTATATGAGCTACGCCGGGACCTTCTTTGGTTCTGATTCCACGTTAAAATGTAGGCCCCTGAAGAAAGGAAATGGCCATCCTGCGTCTGATTCAATAGCTTGGTACATTTCCTTTGCGAAGATTCTACCAACCATCGGTTGTCAAATGAGATTTTTAGTTTTTGAAATGAAATATTCTTCAAGCGCGTTGGGCGATTTTTAGATATGTAAAGTTTTTTGAGTTCGCGTCACCAACATGCTAATGTTAATAGTATATCTGTAGCGGTCTGGTGGTTCAGTGGTTAAGGTGTCTGACTGGGGAATGAAAGGTCCCCGATTCGAATCCCTGTCTTGGCGGCGAATTACATAGACCCTTAAACTGACCTTTTGGCACCGCTTGTAGTGTAATGTGAAATACGCCAGAATGCTTCCATGGTTCGGATTTCACATGAAACTGTAGGTCCCCTTACATGGTAGCACTATCGGGTTAGGTTAAGGCGGCTAAGATAGGGGCGGAATTCGCAGCCAGTAAAAATCCTGTCATCAGGTCATTAAAACTACACGGAATTATTAAAATTTAATATATCTGTAGCTATCAATATGACGTGTAGCGGGTGTGATATTTATAGTTTTAAATTTTCACTTCTGTTGGTAGTTCTCAACGACAGCCAATTGGTTGTTTTTTCCAGTGGCATTTAGCTACTTAGGTCACACTGCCAGCCCAATGTGGATTTTCACTGCATCCGTTTCTCCACTACATTGTTGCTATTAAGTGTGGGCACGTGGGCATTACAGGATGACACACACATCACTTGAACAGCCATGTTCTCGGCCGGATTCGAACCGACGACCTTCGGAAGTCCTCTAGCCCCCACGTTAATGAGGCCGGCGAAAGAAATATTCACTCTCTGGTATTTGGCCCGAAAGAAAGCAGTGACGGTAGTACACATTTCCAGAGCTAGAAATTGTGTGGCAAATTTCCTTGGTAGGCCTTAAATTCCAGGAATTAAATATTGAATAAACTCGTAAAGAAATATTTGTTGTAATGTGTAAAGTGCTTTATAGTACGTACATATATTTACTGATTTTCCTTTATATTGTAATCGGAGAGTTCACGGCTTATAAGTGATACCTATACGTTTAAACCTCGGAAGTCCAACTGTAATATATGTGCCCCAAGTGACTTTTTCTGGATAGATTTATTAATAAAGAAGCATGTAAGAAATGGAAAATGTGCGATTGAGCCTTATATATACATAACAGCAATATAGATCAGATTGACGTATTCAGGAAGATATTCCGCAATAAAACATTCCTTTGTCTTTTTCGGTAAGCGTAATCCTTAAAGTCGGGCAGATGAACACAGTCTTTCACTTCTTTTCTTGATATACAGTTCACTTCGCTTAGCACGCATTTAAAAGTAATCTACAGAAATATATAACATGAATAGAGCTACGATGGATAGTTATTGGTCTCACTATCTTTGAGTTCCACGTGATTAAGATGCACTTCCAGGAGGATCCTGACATAATTTCGATTACTGCAACATACGAAGACAGCGAATCACCGCAATGGCATTTGGGATGACGCGGGTTCAATTCCCCGCCAGACCATCGAGATATTGGTTTTATATGCTTTCTCGAAATCACTCCAGACGAATGCTGGATGTGTTCCTTCAAAAGGTTAGCGCCGAATTCCTTGCTGCTCCTTGTTCCGATCCTATACCGCCTCTAATAACAACGACGTCTACGAGCCACGAGGTGTAAACAGAAAGGAGGGATTAACATTCCTTTTGATTTCACTCTGTCATTTTTTCCGCACTGGATATCGTCACTGAAAGATGTTGTCTGTGAACTTGCGATCATTTACAAGTTTTTCCATGCCAAGTCCCATTAACTTCTTTTCTGGGAATATTGTATTACATGAAAGGATCTTGACTTACTTTTCTGAACAAGTCGTTTTGATACTGTAACATGGAAGTGATTTTTAAGAGCATTGTTTTGAGCATACCGAGAATGATGTGAATATGTCCATCAAAAGTGGTTACCCGTTCGTAACAACCGTTTTAACTGATTTGTAATTCAAGTGTACATCTAACCTATTCCTGCGATGCACCACAATTTAAGACGCAGCCACATGGCAGACGTTACACCAACAGACAATAACAAGATATTTAATTTATATTTGTCGAGAACCAGCTGAATCATTGTTACACAGCAGAATGAATATTACATGATCGTTTCATAATTTATTATTATATAATAGTATTTTCACACCAATCTCTCCCTTAAAGCTAGTCGTTATGGGGGTTGTTGTCCTGGGACATTTCCTCACTCTGTCGTCTCTTGAATGGTCTTCTCTTCACTTCTGGATGGTCATCTTGATGGTGTGTTATTAGTTGTTCCTTAGAGCTCCGTCAACTCCAGGAGAGCGCCATTCACTGCCATTATTATTCTTGGCAGTCTCCTATGGAGTTTTTGTATTTCGACATTTTCTCCTTATTCAATCGATGGTACATTGCGTCACTTTAGGTGTGTCATTTTGGTTGGCGTGATTTGATTAAATTTGGTTTTGGCTTTTCAATGTTGCCTAAGCAATGTTAGTGGTCTTCTGTGCCGGCCGGCGGGAACTTCATACCGACCGATCACGCTGACCAGCGGGTTCGTGCTCGTCTCTGCTTTCCTGTAAAACGCTGTAGCGAGCGCCCGGAAGCGGTCTTTGATGGTTGGAACGCCTGCCGCCTCATGCACCGCCGCAGTTGGGAAGCGCGATGGCAGGTGTAGGGCGCGCTTCAGCGCCCTGTTTTGGATAACTTGCAGCCGGTTGACGTGTTTCTCCGCCGCGTACCCCCACACTGGGCAGGCATACTCGAGGAGTGGCCTCACCAGTGTGAGATAAATCTTCACGCCCAGAGCAGGTGGTAGCGCACTGGTTCTGTTCAGCAGGGGGTAGAGATCATGCAGTCTTCTGCTGGCCCTCCTGCGTACTTCATTTATATGTAATTGCCAAGTGAGCTTGGATTCGAGTGTGACTCCAAGGTATTTTAAGATTGTCTACTCCGTGGAGGTTCAGTACTGGATCCGCGTGGTTCCTGTTCCTCGGTCCGTATTTCCTTGTGATGACAATCGCCTGGGTCTTGGCGGCGTTTACTTCAATATGCCATCTGCGCGCCCAGGCCTCCGTCTGTTGGAGTATGTCTTGTAGCCTTCTGGTGGCGATGGCTCTGCTTCGGCTGCTGGTGATGTAAGCCGTGTCATCAGCATAGGTAGCCGTCTGCACCCGGTCCGCCGTGGGAACGTCGGCCGTGTACAGGGAGTACAGTGTTGGACCCAGTACGGATCCCTGAGGGACTCCTGCCATGATGCGCCTTCGCGTTGAAGTTTTCCCGGCCCAGTCGAGTCTGAGCTCTCGTAGTGTAAACTTCCTTATACTCGCGGATCAGCGTTGTGTGCGGTTAAGTGCTTCGCGGACTCCGGGCAGTGTTTTCCCGGAACTACGGACTAGTTCACCGTGGGTATTTTCCCACCCTCGTGGTGAAATAGTGCAATAGTTTACCAAGTACACACATGTGCTAATTCAATATAGCCTGCCGCCGTCATGTACGGCGGGGACTATGGCGAAGGCGGCCAGCTCCAGCTCCAGCCGTCGACACTCTGCCACCAATGGTGAGACAATCATAGCCCCAGCAGACGAAGACAACACTAGTGGCAGCCATGTGCAGTTCCAATCGCAGAGCAATAGCGGTGATACGAGTGCAACCATGGACGCGGTCAGCTCAGTTCTCAATACTGTAAACACTCCACCAGCAATCTTCAATCCTACTTCAATCCAACGTGACCAGCAATCGAGAAGAGAAGATGAAGTTGTAGCACATATACCGCAGAAACGCCCCTTCGCCTCCGCAAACGACATCGGCAACGGCGTCAGCAGCGGAAGCAGCAAGGTTCTCCGTTCCTCACGGCATCCTCCGCCACCAGCTGACATGAGTATGGACGCATCGCAGCCGGAACATGCACAGCGACAGCAGCCAGCAACAGCCACCGAAAACAACATCCTGCAGGTAAATGGGGCGGCGCCAGCACATTATGAAAGCTATGATCTAGGTCCCTACCACGTGTATATAGAAAGTCAGGACAAAAACATTGGACGCAGCGACCCAATGGCTATCGGCCGCATCATGTACTCCCTCAGCCAGGATATAGGTAACAACATAATCCAGATAGCCCCTGCTGGGCGAAATCGCGTCAAGATTGAAATGAGGTCGGCAGCATCGGCCAACAGCCTGATCATGAGTTCTGTTTGGGAGCGAAATGGCCTAAGAGCCTACATTCCGTTCTCTCTCA
>JARYHS010009186.1:82056339-82205029 GCA_031002005.1 Vandiemenella viatica
TTGGCGCTGTAACTGTCCCTGAGCAACGGTTAGACGGCAGGAGTGGTGGAGGTGGCAGGGAAGGAGAGGAAGAAGTGGATGGCCGTGCCGTGGTGGAAGAGGACGGTGCCGTGGGGTAGCGGGGACGTAGTTGGTTTCGATGGCGTCGCACTATCCGGCCATCCAGGCTGACGTCTTGAACAGTTAGCGGCCCCGGGGCCGCTGGATGACCCCCGGAAGCCAACCGGCCCGGGAGCCAAACCCGCGGGGCCCAGACTAGGGAGCCCGGGGTGAAACGGAATGGGCCCGAAGGTACCTGTACTTTGGGCGGGGGTAAGAGGAGATGGAGGAGAGTGCGAGGTTGGCGGCCATGCAGCAATTCCGCCGGGCTTTTGGCCCCCACTGGAGTGGTTCGATAGGAACTGAGGAAGAGTGTCAATGCCTCTTCGAGTTTGTGACTTGTGGTGTATTTGGTCATTTGGGTTTTGAATGTTCTGACTAGCCGTTCCGCCTCCCCGTTAGATTGGGGGTGGAAGGGCGGGGTGAGGAGGTGTTGGATATTGTTGGCGGGTACAGAAGGATAGGAATTCCCGACTTCGAAATTGCGGTCCGTTATCTGTGACGATAGCGTATGGTAATCCTTCGATGGAAAAGATCTTCGTGAGGGCTGAAATGGTGACCTCTGTGGTGATTGTGGAGCAACGGACGACATATGGGAAGTGGGAAAAGGCGTCCGTCACTAGGAGCCACTGGTGGCCTAGGAATGGGCCAGCGAAGTCGAGGTGAATGCGTTCCCAGGGTCCGGACGGTGCCGGCCAGGAAAGGAACTTTTGAGGGGGGCGGGGCAGTTGTTGGGCACAGATGGTACAGCGCCGCACCACCTTCGTGACATCCGTGGTAAGGCCGATCCAGAATACATGGCGTCTGGAAAGGGATTTGGTGCGGGCAATTCCCCAGTGTCCTTGGTGGAGAGTTTGGAGGATTGTCGGTTGTAGGGATCTCGGAACGACGACCCTCGGGGTGGAAGTTGGTTCTGTGCGGAGGAGCACTCCCTCTACTACTGAGAGCTGGTGACGGATGGAGTAGTAGAACTTGAGGTCTTGATGATGGCGTGGAGGGGAACGTGTTTGCCACCCGTGTTGGATGTGGTGTCGGATGACACGGAGGAGGGGGTCCTCCCCTGTGGCTGCCGCGACTTTTGAGGCCGTGACTGGAAATGTCTTCAGTGCTTCTTGTATGTCATCGTCGATCTGGAACACCAGAAGTTCCGACTTGTCGAAGGCAAGGTCTGGTCCCTGCGGTAGTCTGGATAAGGCGTCTGCATTGGCATGCCTGGAGGTGGTACGGAAATGCATGGTATATCTGAACTGGGACAGGAATAGTGCCCAACGCTGGATGCGGTGGGATGTTTTGGTAGGCAGACGTGTGGACGGATCAAATAGTGATAGGAGTGGCTTGTGGTCGGTAATGAGATGAAAAGAAATCCCATATAAAGGGAATAGAATTTGGAGCAGGCAAAAAAACAATAGCTAGCGCCTCTTTCTCGATTTGAGAATATTTAAGCTGAGCAGCCGATAGGGCTTTGGAGACGTAAGCTACGGGGCGTTCCGTGCCATCTGGTAATTTATGAGACAGAACTGCCCCCACACCGTAATCGGATGCATCTGTGGCAAGTATCAAGGGGAGGTTTGGAGTGTATGGCATGAGGCATGCTGCGGACTTGAGCTGCTGTTTAAGGGTGTGGAATGCGGTCTCGCAAGCTGGGGTCCAACGGAACGGGACATTCTTGCGACAGAGGTGGTACAGGGGTGCTGCCACTTGTGCTGCTGAGGGTATAAATTTTCTGTAGTATGAAATCTTGCCTAAAAAGATTTCAACTGATGTAGATCCTGAGGCCGAGGTAAGTTGGAAATAGCGTCCACATAGGAAAATGCTGGGGAAATGCCTTCCTGAGCGATGATGTGACCCAGGTAGGAAATGGATTGTTGAAAAATTGACACTTGGAAAGGTTGCATTTCAATCCTGCTGCCCGGAGGCGGAGGAAGAGTAGGCGGAGGTTGGTCATGTGTTCGGCAGCGGAGGGTCCCGTGACGACTATGTCGTCGAGATAGTTGATGCATCCCGGAATATCCTGGAGAAGTTGTTCGAGATACCGTTGAAAAATCGCTGGAGCACTGGCCAAGCCGAACATGAGCCGGTTGAGTTGGAAGAGGCCAGAGGGAGTGTTGATGACTGTGTATTGTCGGGACTGGATATCCAAAGGGATTTGAAGGTATGCTTCTGCCAGGTCAATTTTTGTAAAGTAGGTACCTCCTGCTAGTTACGGAAGAGGTCGTCCGGTCTCGGAAGTGGATAGTCGTCTACCAGCAGATGCGGGTTGACGGTGGTCTTAAAGTCACCACAGAGACGTAAGCGGCGTCCTGGCTTCTGAACTATGACCAACGGCGTGGCCCAGGGGCTGAACCGCACCGGCTGGAGGATCCCTTCGTCTTGGAGACGTTGAAGTTCTTCCTGAAGTGGTTGTTGAAGCGCTACGGGTACCTGGCGTGCCCGGAAGTATCGAGGCCGTACGTCCGGCCGGAGTTGGAGTGATGCTTCGAAGTCCTTTGCACAGCCGACGCCTGGTGAGAACAGGTCCTGAAACTCGGTGCAAAGGGCGTCCACTTCAGGAAAAGGAACATGCTGAGATACGAGGTGTATGTTATCCTCAATTGAAAATCCGAATAAGCGGAAAGCGTCCAGTCCAAATAAGTCTGCTGTGAGAGAAATGTTAACTACTAAAAAGGGGACTGAACGATGTACAGACTTATACATGACGTTTGCTGTGAATTGTCCCAGGAGTGCTATTTCCTGTTTGTTGTATGTCAGGAGGCGCTTGGGGGCCGGCGAGAGGGGGGGCGAGCCAATTTGCACATAAGTAGTATAATTAAGCAATGAGACTGCTGCTCCTGTGTCGACTTGTAGACGCAGGGGCTTGCCATTGACCGTAACGTCAATAAAAAGTTTGGATGCTGTGGAAGTGTCTACCTGATTGATATCCATAGGTGCGCCGCTCAACCTGTCTTGGTAAGACCCTGGGCGGCGAGAGCCGGTATTGGCATTGGTGGTGTTGGTGCGGCAGACGGACGCCAGGTGGTCCTTCCTTGCCGCAACGTGAGCATTTAGCCCAACGATCCGGACAATTTTCCCTCTCATGTGCTGAATAACAGGCGGGGCAGGAGGGTAGGCGGAGCGGGCTGCGGCGTCGGCGCTGCGGGATCCGCTGCTGCTGCCGAGACTTGGTGCCCCTGCCGGAACGGGCCGGTTCGATGTCCTTCTGAGGAAGCGGTCCCCGGTTGTGGTGTCGGGAGGAGCGCGACTGGGAGCTCTGGATGGCGGCGACGTCCTGTGTGTCCTCTACGTCGGTTCGGATTGCGGCCACATCCGCCCAGGACTCCAAGCGGCGATCTGCGGCCGTAGATATTTCGAATTGTAGGCAAGTTCGATGACCTGCTCCAGGGATGGGTCCTCTAACTTGAGGGCGTCATGCCGGAGTGCGGCATCTGGTGCAGCCTGTATGATGTGATCACGCACCATGTCGTCGGCGTAGGATTCGTGGGAACAACGAGTTTGAAACTTACATTTTCTGCTAAGGCCTTGGAGTTTCGGCCGCCCACTGGCGATACGTCTGATCGGGCTTCTTCCGGCATTGATAGAATTCGACGCGGGCCGCGACGACATGGTACCGGCGTCTGTAGTATGCATTCAGTGTCGTACAGATGGTCGTGAAGGTGAGGGTGTCGGGGTCTTGTGGCTGAAGTTTGGTGAGCAAGACATACATCTTCGATTGGTTCCAGGAAAGGAAATATGCACGCTGGTCTTCTTCTTTGGATATGTGATGAATTGCGAAGTGTTGTTTTATGCGCTTCTCGTAGGTCTCCCATTCTTCGACGTCATCGTTGAATGCTGGGAACGGAGGCGGGGCCGTGGGTTGGCGGAGATTCCTGACTTCCGCAATCAGTTGTCTCTGAGATTCGAAGAACTGATGTAGAAGTCCTTGGAGGAACTGTTGCCATTCCGTAGGTGCTGCTGGCGTAGCCATGATGGTCGAGAGTTCTTATCCCAACCTTGTCGCCACTGAAGTGAACTACACTTAATGGTTCCTTGAGTTTTATTACTATGTACACAAAACACTGATAAACAATAACAAATGTGGTACAGTTAGCGGATGACCATCGAGAAATTTATCCTGGTCCTGATCCGGGGTAGAGAGAGACGGTTTCTACTTCTCGCGAACTTCCGGTGGTCTTCTGTAGTTGAAGCTGGTTCCGCGGTCAGGCCGGAACTGGCGGTGGAGCGGCCGGCTACGCTTATATAGGCGGCCTGGCGCAGGAATTCCGTTGTGTGGTAGTACGGCGACCTCTGTAAGAAATAGTCCCACTTAGCTTCTAGATGATTCTATTTGTTTTCCTGGTTTGTTTTGATGTCTCTGCGCCTGTTGGAGTCGTGTATGTATCCCGGCGTGCAGGCGCGTTGTGTGTGAGGTCTGCCTGGCAGGGGCCTTACTGGCAGACTGAACAGTAATAATAATGTAGAACGTCAGGTATATTTTCACTAAAGTATCTGCTAGATATAAATTTTTGGGAACATCAGGCGCTAACAATTTTACTTTCTCTACCTCATAAATTATTTAGTTACCATTAAACAGCTATTCTGAACTATAATATATATATATATATTATAAAACTAACGGTAGTCATATTTCAGTTTTTCTAAATTCTCACTTCAGGTTCTCTAAATATATAAACAGATCTATAACCGGAGGCTAGAAATTATGTGATTGAAATTGCTGACATAGAAACCTATTTTTAATTAAATCGTTAAGAGAAATCAGAGAAAAACATAAAATTTTGGATTAACTGATTGTTTATTTTTCATATGGGGAAGATAAAAATAAATCTGATATGTGGATATATGGTATATTGGCCATTCTTCTGCAGTTGCTTGTTACACAATTGTAAATGAAAACACCGTCTATTAGCAACTGGTTTTATTGAAATAGGCTCAGACGCGTTTCGCACTTGTGGAATGGGGCATCGTCAGTGACTGTGGTTGTATATACATGTTGGTGTTAACAAAATTACATAGCCCCATTCCACAAGGGCGAAACGCGTCTGAGCCTATATCAATAAAACCAGTTGCTAATAGACGGTGTTTTCATTTACAATTCTGATATGTGGAAATGAAATATGGCTATGTTAATTCACCACTTATTTATTGTTGTAATACCAGTTGTTTGTTATATTTCTTACCTACATAAAAAAAATCTATTAACAAATGTTTAAGAAAAAGGAGTCTAGTGTTTGGAATTGTTTTCTGGTGTAGGCTATCTGGTAATAACTGATGGTAATTTAAACTTTCACTCCTCTTTTCAATTTGAGATGCTGCAAAATTTGCATAATCTACATTACTGTTAACTTTGCCATTACTTGTGTTTACTGCTGGATAATACCCGGGAAAAGTATATAAGATTCATTTGAAAGTAGAATCATTGATTATTAGAGAAACCTTTAGGAACTTGGTTGTTGCTGATCCTAGCTGTAGGGTCGTAGTGTATTAGTGATTGGGTATGGCAGGATGAATGACACATGAGTTCTTTGGGGTTATCCCTACGATGCCACCGAGCGTGGTGGTGTAACGGATAGCGTTCTGACCTCGCATTCGGGAGGACGGTGGTTCGAATCCCCGTCCGGGCATCCAGATTTGGGTTTTCCATAGTTTCCTAAATCACTCCAGGTAAATGCCGGAATGCTTCCTTCAAAAAGCCATGGCCCAATTCCTTCCCATTCCTTGCCTCATCCTTTCCCGTCTCTAAAGACCTCGCTTTAAGAGACATAAAGCAGTTAAAAAAAAAAAAAACCTACGATGCCCTATCTTGCGCAGACTTTCTTCATGTATTTTCTGCTCTTGGATTCTTGCTCTTCGGACCTAACCTCTTCTTTCTCCTGTACTGCCAAAAAACATGAGCATCGAGGGTAACTTGTATCTAGGAGAGGGAGCGGACAGCTATGAGTTACTTGAAATGAAACAAAGTTTCTGGAAACCTCATTTAATCTGTACTGAACCGTAAATCATCTACAGTCGATGTTGTACAAGATATTCCGTAACCCGTGATACTGATCCTAGGGATGAAACTTTGCTCTACAGTTCACAACTAACAGACAATCGTAAGGTTGGTGCAGCGACTATCTATCTAGGAGGTCTAGTTGTTAACTTGTTGCTCTAGTTGTTAACTTGTTGCTCGTCATTGAAGAAGTGATACTAATCAATGTATTCTGGCTTGCTGGAAATGTATTGGTTTGCATGCTCAGCACCTCACGTGTAGCTTGCAACCTGAACTGTCAATCGGCAGAAACTCGAACAACAGGACATGCTAATTCGACGTCTGGCTGCAGTGAAACTTAGCAAAACGATTTATACTAAAATTTTATATTAAATGACGTCCCGTCACAGAGTATTTGAAATAATATCATAAATATTTCTAGCAAATAACTGATTACTCGTATTTGTAAGTTTCAAATATCAACACATAAGTTTGGTCAATATTTATTCAAAGATTATTTTTTTAGTGGTAATTTTTTCATTTTGTTTTATTTTTAAGAGAATTTTGATTTAAATTTGATAGTTAAAACTGATTTCATCATAGAGAAGCTTTTCTTTTCAGTCTAGTAGCAGCGTGACAATGTATTAAGCCGAATTATTAGCCAGCTTAAAAGTATGAGGGTGAATCAAATGAAAACCTTAAATTTGTAATTAAAAAATCGAAATTTCAAGGCGTTATCCTGTAAGTTGGTAAGCGTGCTACAAGCAGCGTGCAGAATGGCCTGTAGGTGGCAGCATAGTGCAGATACACAAATACCGTCGCAGTATCAGTATAAAGATGGCTGCCCCACTTGAGACTTGCACCAGGGAAGAGCAGCGTTCTGTTATGCGATTTTTTAGTAGTGAATGTGTGGAACCTATTGAAATTCATCGAAGAATGAAGGTTCAGTACGGTGATTCATGTTTGTCACAGCAGCAAGTCTACGAATGGAGTAGGAAGTTCGCAAATGGTGTGACTTCAGTGGAAGATTCTCCTCGTCCAGGTCAGGAACAACGAGTTGTGACTCCACAGAACATTGCAGCAGTTGAAGCCATAGTGATGGAAAACCGCCGAGTGACACTGAATGACATTGCAGCATGTTTAAAGATTAGTCATGGTTCAGCACACCACATTGTGCATGATGTGCTCCAGTTTCAGAAAGTGTCTGCAAGATGGGTGCCACGGCAGCTGACTCCTGAAATGAGAGAACGACGTGTTAATGCTTGTGAAGAACTTCTTCGGCGCTTTGAACGTGAAGGAGATGGCTTCCTTGTAAGAATCTTTACTGTTGCAACAATCACAGACCTGCATTTTGAGTGTCTTCCTCATCCACTATACTCACCAGACCTTGCCCCAAGTGATTTCCATATGTTTGGACCACTCAAAGAAGCAATGGGAGGAAGAAGTTCCGTTCTGATGAAGAGGTACGCCACGCGCTGCATGAGTGGTTGCGCGGACTGCCAAAAGAAATTTTTTCTAAAGAAATTTATGAACTTTGTAAGCGCTGGAGGACTTGCATTGTGCGTGGGCGAGATTAAGATGAAAAGTGATACAGCTTTGTACCACTTCTGCACAATAAATAATATTTAAAAAAATATTTAAGGTTTTAATTTGACTAACCCTAGTACGATATACAACGTGGCCTGAAATTATTTCCAAAAAATTCGACAACACCTATGGAAATCAGTTGATGTTCTCTGTTCTCCTAATGAATGTTCTTCTTCACCACCTTTCCCAACTTTATGGGTCAGCTGCTTTCGATGAGTTTTTATTCATCACTAGCTGATACCCGCGACTTCGTACGCGTGGATTAAGAATTTCTTTGCCAGAATTGAAAATAGAAAGTTGTTGGTAACGAAGGATTGGTCCCAAAAAACACCGAGTCGGAATAATATTACAGGAAAGCCATCATTATATCATTCTACCGTCGAACCTGTCTCTAGAAGAGAATCAATTTCCAACATATTTAAAAACAGAAGGTGAGGGGATGGGGGGGGGGGGGGGGGGGGGGGTAAACGAAGGTCAGGTTTTTTTCAGATTGTTCTTTTCTTCTTGTTTCAGCATGAGCATCCGATTCTTGGGTTCCAATAACTTTAGCTGCTCGTGCTCTGCTACAGCTACAACTTAGGCCAATTTACGCCAACAAGGCATGTCAAAAACGAAGGCAAAATAAACTGGTGACAGAAATATTTAAGCAGACACAAAGTAATAGGACAGAGAGAATCAACAACACTACTAAATAATAAGTTTTTTCTCTAAACGAAATTTACTAACAAATTATATATTAACATAATGGGCGAGAAGCACAGCTTGAGAAACCGACGTAACATTTCGAACTAACACACACATCCGTCTCTCTGTCACCATTCGAAAACTTCTCAAAATTTGACTACAACTGTAAAGCATACCGAAAAAAAAAGTCTTGTCCCCTCCCCACAGATATTCTTGACAAATTCCGTCAATATCGGTATAGGCATTTAGTTGTCAAAACGCAACAAAAGACAGAGACTTACTCCTGCATTTATAGTATTATTACTGCAGATCACACACACACTGACTGCAAAACACCCCTGAGGGATCAATATAACGTAAAAAAGTGTTCCCCTACAGCATTTGTAAGACTACCTACGATTTGTCTTGCATTGCACCCCTAAATTTGTGATAAGTGCAGTTTAACATTTAATCCGAATAACTTACGGTCCAGGCGTGACACTTATAATCAAAAACAATTTTTTTAAAAATCTTTACCTCCACAGAGATTTGAACCGGAGACCACAACCCAAACATTAGTAAGGAAGCGCTTTAACCACTGAGCTACCTAACCGCTACACGAAAAAACACTACAGATACCTCCACATCCAACGCGTCTGTCTATCGCAGTTCAGTAATTTTTCGAAATTATAAGACAACATGTATTATGTATACAGATAATTTTTCAGCCAACCACTGACAGTATTTTTCTCCTTGTTTCAAAGTATAAGTGTACAAAGTTTCATCGAGATCGGATGAAAACTGTGGATTTTTATGAAGATCAAACAAACAAACATTCATATTTATATATATAGATTGGCGTGGTCAAATTTGGAGCTTTCGTTTCAAGACAGCATGCCCTTGCTTACGCCAAGGTTTCAGTACCTACTGCCAGATCGTACTATTAACTAACGGAAGAAGTGTTTCTATCTACCTGCCAAATGTGCGACTGTGTTCTGTATGTGATAAGTGTGCTTTCGGTTTGTTTGTGAAATGTGTAGTTTGTGAGGCGGAGACGGGGTACCGTCCCGGCATTCGCCTTCATGGCTGCGGAAAACCGCCTATAAACTGCAGTCGTGCCCTGTCCCGTTGTACCTCCCAGATCCAGTATACAGTGTCTCGCTGCATTTAGCCGCAGTGGCGATTGATGTTCTCCTAACGAGTCTGGAGTGTTTACCAACCCGCTGAATCAACATTGCTGCTCCTACACGTGTGGGCGAACACAGTGACTACCGCCAAGGCATATCGCAGCCGGCCGGTCCGTTTCGAAAGAGAGAGACCAGTTCCCCGCTGGGCGAGGCGCCTCGTCTTGCTGTTGGCAGCAGATCAATGTCACACGGGCCGGCTGGGTACAACACTGTGCCGGGACTCGCCTTGGACTTCGAACACATCATCAACTTGAAACACGCAAGCTGGTCGCTCTAGCAAGTATGACACAATGATGCTATTCTAAGGCAAATATAAATTACTACAGTCAAACTTAGTAGCAGGCAAACATACCGCGTAACTTTTTTAGAATGTTGTTCCTCGCCCACACGGAGATCAATATCCGAAAACTGTTATGTTGCAGTCAATGGTCCTGCGTACACACTGCACAGTATGCACACCCTGTTTGGAACTAATCCGCGCAATCAAAGAAAGTAGATAAGAGACTTATTGGATAGTGACTGGCTGCATGACTCCAACCTCAATACAACTACTGTACAACGCAGTTCATTTTTCTGAATACAAAATATATACTGAGTACACAGAGCGATTCAAACAATCGTTTGATGAGAGGCACTTATTGTTTAGGATACGAAACTTTTCTAAATCTCACAAATGTTCATGATCAAAATTGGTACACAATCTCAACCTTCTGGCGTACAACTGGACAGGATAAAATGGAGAACCCTCAACAGCATAAAAAGAGGGGTAGCTCGGGGTAAAAGCTATCATGTATAAATGGGTTCTGACAACAGATGATCGATGTGAATATGAAGAATAACAGACGACGGATCATATCTATGCTTGCACACAGTGCCAATGTTCAACAACACTCCACAACCTATGTAAAGGATGAGAAATCGACAACTTTGTCCTACGTTGGACAAAACAATTATGATATATGGACACGAAAAAGTAAGTAAGCATAAAACACGTTGGGTTAATTTTTTCCAGTAAAGTTTATTATTCTGTGATTTGGCTGACAGGGTTACAGTGATGTCTATTGGGTGTGTGGCGGGAATACTCAAATCCTTTTGCAGCCATACAGAACTTGTTTATTGCTGGTTTTAGGGTGTTATGTGCAACCATCTTTAGAAATATTGGTATGAACCCCATTTTCCGTTAAAAATAGACCTTTTACAAGCATAATGATAGCACACGTGGCACTAAACTTGTAAGACCAACAATCAGATGGTAACGCATACTTTCTCCCACAAAACTCTAGATCACTCGAATTTGAAGCTCTGGTCCTTTCTCATTAGTTTTTCCGCTTTTATTATGGTGCTCGCATATCTCAGGTAGATAGTAGCAACTCCCATTCGAGTCTCATGATCTTGTTCTTGTTCTTCTTTTTCCTTCTCTTCCTTCCATTTAATGCAGGGTAGGCATTTTTCTGATGCAAATCATTGGGATTTAGCTGGCTTGTCTCTGAGCCTAAAGCTTTCCAGGGAGAAAGTCGGGTTGCCATCTGTCTGCCAAAGTGGTAACTATGTTCTGTGTGGTTAAGTGTATTTTTTGTGTAATGTTTAGATTATGAGGTGGAGACTGGGTACCATACGTCTGTGTTAACAAAAAGCAGACTAGAAAACCGTTACCAAGACGGTCGGTATGCGGGGAACAGGACTCGATCATGCCGCACAATTCATCCCCTATCCAGTGTGCAGTGCCTTAGAGCACTGACCTACACTGGCTGCTACGTTCTTGCTTCTTTTCAATACATCAAAATCATGAAAAGCAGTAGTTTGTTTTCTATTTCATTTTTCATTTTTTTTTTTTTTTTTTTTTTTTTTTTTTTTTTTTTTTTTTTTTTTTTTTTTTGGAGGGTCTTTAATTAATTGTGATTTATCTTTTACTATTGCGGATTCTAACATTAAGGAATCGTGTTATTTACGTCCACCGAAAATGTGTAGCGTTATAAATATCATTTCCCTGTGTATATAACCTGAACCTTTCTTCTAACTGTGTAAGCTTGATGCAAATGTGTTACTGCACTGACCTGTTAGCTCAAGGTCGTGTTTCCTGGCCCTACTTTTCACCTCACCTCCTACCCTTCTCGCTTCCTACCTTTCCGAACTGACCGCTGTGTCCAAGTATGCGAGTGTTAAGTTTCCCCTTTGCATGTGGGGGCGCCGGGATAGAGCAGACTGACCTTGAACCGCAGCTGTTAACTGAACGAGTTAAATAAAAAATTCACGCTGTTACCCCGAAGCAGCGCGAAGTAACTCAACCAATATCTACAATAATGAAACATAGTTAACCTGAACTGTTTTCGGAATACAAAGTACAAATCGAAAGCTGGATGGTCCATTTGTAATTTAAATATGAGGTCCTTAAAACACTCATTCAGAGGCTCAATTGTAGAGCCTTATAGCACGATGCTAACTTTTCTGGATTGTCAAGACGGTCTTTTCTGAAGTAACAGTACACAGATTTGAAAGCGTGACTTTTTAGATGGGCCTTCTTCATTAGAATATTGACATGACATCAAGCAATCGAGCTGTCGAAGATGTCAGAACCTAGTAATTACGGCAGGTCTTACCGCTGGATCGAGAATACACGAAGATTGCACTCAATCTCTCTAGAGTTTATAATTATTTTCATTACTGCTCGCTCACACGACCGTGTTTCGTTAGCCGCTGTGTTACTGTGAGGTGCGTGGGAACAGCATCGGTAATCTACGGGTGATCCTCGTAGCTCGTTGAGTTCCTTGCGCACTGAAGCAAGGAGAATATCATCTACACGTCTACATCATGTATGCTGCTCGCAGGTTCACGAAGAGCCTCAAGCGGAACGAACGACGCCTAACTTCAAGGCTGTCTCCGCTTGTTGCTCAAAGCTTTCGCATCTTCCGCAAGGTTGCGTGGGACTTGCTGCCACGCGACGTCCAGGGAACTCGGCACTTAATGGTCTTAAATTTCAGAAAGGGGAAGAGGAACTTACCGAGAATCCACGATCTACTGTCGGAGAGAAATTGAGGGACTGCTTGAGCTTAAGTCTGATGCCTTGCTAGAAATCTTTTCATTAAAAAACTCACCAGTGTAGCTACGCATATTAAATCGCCGCGTGTTGGATCGGTGGATACAACCGGGTCAGCTTCGAGTTCTGATCCCTGCGTACTGGCCGAAATGATTGCGGTTTTTAGACGTTTTCCACAATCATTTAGGCAAATGTTGAGACGCTCCCTTATCTCCGCCTCATAAATTACACATTTCACAAACAAAAGTACGCTGATCATGTGGAGAATGCCCCATTTATAAATATTTATTTTTCTTTCGCTGCATTTACTTTTTAATTTATTTATTCTTGATTAGAGGTGATGACATGTCACAGTGTCACTACGTCTAAAGTCGCCACTGCTTATCATAGAGAATAAAGTAAGTTTCGAAGACAGATTGGCAACACAGACTTTCCTCCTATCTAACTAACCCGGTCTGAAATCAAGCAGGACACAAGTCCTTCCCCCTCCTCCCTTATTATTCTAACTGGCTACCTGTGTACAATTTGGGGTGGGGAGGGGTGGCACGGGGTCCTTGTTGGCCGGATTGAGGAGGGGGAAGTTGGAGGTGAATCCGCTTGAAGAAGAGCTGGACTACTGATAATTATTTCTTTCTATCCCATTATATAAAGGAATTAAACTAATTTTAAGTTTCACGTTTATAAACGTTATCAGTTGCATAGTTATTAATTATTCTATTCAAAATTGGAAGCAAAATGAACAGTTAAAATGCCAGTATGTTTTCATATATAATTCTTGGAATTGATCTTCGCATTTTTAACTGGAAAAACTATTTCATGCCCGAAAAACACCAAGACTTTCGATGGAACAGAGTGGTGGGTGAGCCGTAACACTCTGGAATAGCATTCGGGCGGATGCGGGTTCGAATTCCCGTCCAGCTACCCAGATTTGGATTTTCCTTGATTCTCCAAATCACTCCAGACGAACGACGGGATGGTTCCTTCAAAAAGGCCGTGGATGAATTGCTTCCAGTTACTTATCCCCAGTCCTTTCACGCCTCTAATGATCTCGATGGCAAAGAGTCGTAAGGCCGTAAACAAAAACCAACAAAACAACAAAAACAAAACAAAAAAAAGGAACAGCCATTATTTGTTCTGATCAAGAGAGCACAAAATACCAAGCCTGGTGAGAGTGTTGGGTGAGCGGTAACGCTTTCAGGAGGACGGGGGTTCAGATCCCCGTCCGGCAATCCAGATTTCAGTTTTTCATGATTTCCTGAAATCAGTCCAGTCGAATGCCGGGATGGTTCCTTAAAAATCCATTGCTGAATTAATTCCCGTTCTTTGCGCACCATCCTCTCGCGGCTCTAAGTACCTTGAAGACGACGAGCCGTTATAAAACGAAACAAAAAAATCTTTAAATTTCATTATAAGATCTGGGAACATTGGACTTGTAGCTTGACTCATTCACTGAAGTATGAAATTCCGTAAATAGGCTCTTGTTCCCACCAGCGAAACGGGCTCTCTTGATGCAGCTGCAAATTATCTGAACAAAATGAAGGTGGTGCAAAACATTAAATGACGGTATTAGGACCACATTTCCCTTACGTGAAGCCAAGAAAAAGGCTGTAGCGTCATATAGTTAAGACGCACTCCCGATTAATTTCAATCCAATTTGTAATTGTTATCCAACCGCGAAGCGTCCTGGCTACTGCACATGAGTGAAGCCATGTACCAACCTACCTCGATTCGAACCCTGAAACCTTAATTTTGAAGTCTTACCCAATGATCTGCCGGATCACTCCGCGTTTAAGTTATTGAATAACCAACACTAATCGATTGCTGCTGGTGCAACAGGTCTTGAAGTCGAGGTGACAAGTGTCTACCTTAAGGTTGGTCCGCACGTAACGTTTTGACACACGTTTTATTTGGTCAGGCAAGACGTCAGTTAAAACTCATGTACACACTGTTACGTTTTTAACTTCCATCTTTAGCTCAGGTTTTATTAAAACCGTTAATGAGGCATTGCTTTTAAATGTCATTTCATTATGTGTGGTGAGATTAAATATAAAAAATGGTCAAGAAGACGGTTACTAAAGAGGAAAAGGTTTTCTCAATTTAACTTCCGGAATTACGTCATGAAGCTGAGTATTGGCGTAGTTATTTTTCGGACATTTATTAACTGCTAAAATACAAAAATCCCCTTGAGAGACTGACAGCTTTGCTAATATTTCTGGCATCAAGTAGGAGCTACGAAGATCTTTAATTTGCAACTGTAATGTCGAAACAATATCTCAGCCGCCTTATACCAGTGACCTGTCAAGCTATATACGAAATGTTGAAATTAGGAAATATACACAACCTTCAAATACGAAGATGTGGGCTTTTTCTGGAAGATGCAAAACGTTTAGGGATACATTCAAAATGTAGTTTAATATAACCAAGGATCAGGACAGTGGCTGGACAATGCTATAACTCTTTGAGGAGAATACGATAAAATAAAATAATTTTTAAATAAATATACTTTATCTTTATATCAATATCTCTATATACAATCCTATTAATTTGCAGCAACTAACAACTCAGCCAATTTCTGAACCATCCACTATTTTGGTGATTGCTTCTCTGGGGATTTATACATAATTTCAGGATTAAAAAATATCAAAATTCAACAGAGAAGGTTTGTAAATGTCATCGGCACCAGCACCAGAACGTGCTGACATCGTAACTTTTAGCAACGCTTTATGAAACAATAAATGGAAAGAATTGATTATTTTTCTTTTTATTAGTTTCCTATATAGATCCACTTCCTGACATTTATCAACCAAAGCATATACTTGATCTTTTTATCTCGGTCACGGTATTCCTTTGTTTTTACTTGCCTTATGGAATAATAACTATGATAAAATTCAATGAATTCCGTAAATAAATCATGCAACAAATCCACCGCATAATAAGTTTTCGAAAAAAAAAAAGTAATAGTTATTTTCGTTACACACATGCTGAGAGATGATTAAAGACTTAAGGGAAAGTGTCTGTCAAAACGGGAAACTATGCACCCACCGATCTAGAAGTCGTCCGTCTTCATTCAACTCAGATAAAAAGTATCAGACGTTGTACCTGATCAAGTAAAACGTCCGCCAAGACGTTACGTGAAGACCAGCCTTTACATTCGTCATCACATTTACGAATTTGAGAGTTGATAATTCCAATCCGTCGTAAGTTGAGCTTTGATCTCGTTGTAATTTGCATCAGCTTTCTTGATGGTTCTGCAAATACGACTGTTATTATTGGAAATCATCTCATCAACAGTCTAATTGCGGATGGGTTCTGGTTTTAAAAACATAAATTTATGAGTATGGGTAGCCCTCACTTGCGGAGGTGAGGCCAAGTCCAGGCACTGATGAGACTGCTGGTGGGCACGGGGTAAGGTGCGCACTCCAAACCCGACAGTGTGGGCGGTCGTTATCTGTAGCTGGCGATCGGAGTGTCGACTGACCAGCGAAGACGGGACCTTGGCCAAGTCTGGCGCCACCCACTGTACGTGCCGGGTTTATGGCCACTCCTTCAGGCGCTGAAGTCCTCCAGAAAACGGGCGTAACCAGCCACCATCCGCGTGACATCAATTGTTTTGTTGAATGAATCAGAGATGCCTTGGATTTATTTCTCTCCCACTTTCTTTCCGGATGAACGAGCGCAGATGGCACAAACAGAATAAGGAAATAAATATTCACATTTACCTAAAAAGAAGTTTCGCAATCCGCCATGGACGAACGTAATGTTGGACGAGACTGCAGGTAAAGATCGAATGTAGAATGTGCCGATAGCCATAGAACTACCTGTGTAAGGTGAAATAGGGAAAAGGCGCAACATAATTCAATTGACATTTACTGCTGGAATCGAAATATGCAATTCCAGCTGCTATTATACACAGTCCAGTCACATTAATGTGACCACCTCTCAAAAACCAGAATAACCATCTTTGGCAGAGCGGACCACTGCGAGACGTGCAGGAAGAGAGTCAATTAGGTTTCTGAAGGTGTTCACTGCGATGTTGAGCCATGCCGACTCCAATGCCATGGCTAGCTGCGCTAGATTACGTGGTTGAGGACCCATGGCGCGAACAACCTGATCGAGGTAGTCCCACAGATTCTTGAATGGGTTTAAATCCGGTGAGTTTGCTGGCCAGGGGAGCAAGGTAAACTCATCCTGGTGCTCTTCGAACCACGCACATACACTGCGAGCTGTATGACACCTCACAATGTCCTGCTGGTAGATGCCATCATTCTGAGGAAAAATTATTCGCATGTAGGGGTGGACATGGTCCGCAAGGACAGATACGTACTTGTGCTGATCCATCATGCCTTCCACAATGATGAGTTCACCCAGTGAATGCCAGGAAAACATTCCCCAAACAATAATGCTTCCTCCTCCACCCTGGATCCTTCCAGCAATTGTTGCATGGTGTTTGCTTTCAGACGTTTCACGCTGTATGTGCCAACGTCCATCTGTCGCCACTCTGTGGACGTCCAGTTGCGGTACTGGCGTGCAAATTCCAGCCTTCGTCGCCGATGAACAGCAGTCAGCATAGGTGCATTAACCAGGCATCTGCTGCGGAGGCCCATGCGCAGCAACGTTCGCTGAACCGTTGTTGAGGATACACTTTTGGTAGCCCCTTGGTTCATCTGGGTGGTCAGTTGCTCAACAATTGCACGTCTATTTGCCCAAACGCATTTCCGTAGCCTTCGTTCGCCTCTGTCATCTATAGCCTGTGGTGCACCACATGCTCCACGCCGCTGATTTTGAATAGTGCCCTTTTGCCATGCATGGTATACTTTCACCACAGCGGCACGTGAACAGTTCACAAAATTAGCCATTTCCGAAATGTTTCCACCCTTGGCCCCAAAGTCAATAATCATGCCCTTTTGGTCGTCGGATAAATCGCTATGTTTCTGCATTACGCCAATGATTGAAATGCTTTCAGATGCCCTTGGACATTCTTTATATACACTCCACTGTAATGTGCTGTCAACTGCCTTCTGTGATTGGTTATTTCACGTTGACGTCGAAAGTAGGTGGTGGTCACATTAATGTGACTGGACTGTGTATGACATCAATAACCTGCAACTTTGCTGAAGTATTGATCACTGGTTTCCAATCATCAGGTTCTGGTTTGTACTTATGATTTTGAACAAAGTTGTAAAATGAAGCTGGACATGCGCACTCATCGAATATCTGTATTTTGCGTGTATCTTATTCACAAACGCTGGAAAGGATACGTACTTCTCGGATCTGTCATTGAAAATGACAGTTTCCTGCCACAGGAACTACCAGAATGTTATTTCGGAATTTAGCAAGTTGCTTGGTTTCAAAAACATACGAATCTGCGACTTTATATAAGACTTTCAGTAAACACAGCTCTATTAGTAATCAATTTTACTCAAGGACGGATCGCTGCTTGGCACTAGTCCAAATTTTATGTATTTTTCCCAAACGGTATTTTCACATCGGGGTGAATGACCACAAATCACATACACAGATTGTGTAACAAGGTTTAATCGTTTTTGTTTGTTGAGTATATACTTCACTCATGAAAGTGATTTCTTTGTTAGAAGCGTTAGGCTTGGTGATCTACACGCTAACGTTCAATAAAGTTAATGACGTGAGTTTTGACACAAGCTGTCACCCCCTCAATTTATCGAGGAAGATCGTCAATGCCACGGTCCGACTGTTTTATCACTCTGTTGAAACCATGTTGAAGGTGCACTGAAAGCCAATGCAGAATCTTCGTTTCGAGGGAAAATTTTCGGTTTCTTTTGGGTTAATTTCTGGTCATCCATTGCATAATCGATAGTTTTATTTACTGAGCAATGAAGGCTCAATGTACCACATCTACATGTAATCTACCACCAGTTTAGTATATAATTATTTTACTATTCACAGCTTGTTACAACACCTATAATGTAATGTGGACACAGGTTTTCGTTTACATATACCTGATTTGAAGTTTGTGAGATATATATAAATGAGAAAAGCAGGATAAATAATTTTATAACAAGAAAGAACAAAAATTCAATTGGGAATGGAATTGCTTCGTCGCTACTACAACTATTGTCACCATCACAATGCTGCTACCGCTACAGTAGTATATTTCATTATTAATCATTGTGGCAATAGGGCTACATAGGAAAACTCTTATGGAAACGATAGCGTGATGACTTATCAAGATGATAATTAGCTGTTTTATTCGAACACCAATAGACACCCTGCGTTTGCGCGTAAAATAGCTGTTTGCTGGAGACGAATAAATTACTACTTCAATTTAAAGCATTTTTTATTATGGGACACCGCCGTGTCATCCCCAGTACTTGTTCTAAATTCTCTGTAAAGGAAATGTCTTCAAATCAATCAATTTAGTGTCAGAATTTTTTTCTTAAAAGGCGAAATTGCCATCAACAGAGAACATTATACAATTTGTGGTTTTACTGAACTTCATTATTGACAACAAAATAATAATAAAAAAGTCGATATTATTGAGGATATACGTGCAGAACGTCACTTCGGATACACTCTGCCTTTGGTGTATACATAATTATTAACTGTTGTTGTTTCACAGCTTTATACCACTACAATCTGTAGTAATTGTATATTGTTAAGTCCACGCGTTGGCAGGCCTGCCTTAAGAGCTAAGTGGTACGAGTTTCTTCCTTGTTAGTAGCTACAATAAGTGAATGAGTGGTGAAAAAAAGATTCTGCGATAGAGTGAAAGCCATTGTGTGAAGACAATTTTGTATGTTTAATTGAGACGGACGATAGTGTAGGATAGCTCTCGGAATAATTTATTAGTAAAAGAAATAGCAAACCCTGTAAAAATGCGCTGAAGTGCAGTTCCGACAACATTGTTGAGTATATTATTATATTTCGTGCACTTCGAATTGGCGGTTCAAGGTCATATTCCACTTGCCGGCACCAAACCTTATCACCCCCTCCTAACATTCTCAGATGACCGCTGATTTGGTTTACGCGAACTCGACTGCAGATGTGTGCGCATGATTAGATAGTGCCATCCGGCTTTCTCTAATGCGCACATAAGGGTAAGTGCAGCCTGGATGGGATAAAGTGTAGTGACCTTGAGCCGCCTATTCAAAAAGAACGGACTATAATAGCAAAAATGTATGACTGGCGAATTATTTTGTAGGTGCAAGTAATCGGTTTAAATAAACAAGCCCAACACGCACCAATGTAGTAGCGGCCTTAAGGCGCCACCACAATGGAATAGGGAGTTACAACTAACTGCATCATTATCGAGCCCTGACTCCGCCTACCAGCCATCTTGTTTTAGTTTTTTAATTGGTTTTCTGCAATCATCAAGACGAGTGCTAGTAAGATACCTAATTTCCACATAGTAAGCCACACATTCCACAAAACAAAAAAACAAAAAACAAACAAAAAACAAAAAAACACATATACTTATCTCACACAGAACATACTGACCTAGTGTGAATGCTCCGGATCTGACAAATCCGGTTTTATCACGGATATGTCTCATGCCATCCCACTCCATAATTTTACACAGGACGCCTGCGTGCACTACCCCAATTAGAGAAAACTTCCTTTTTTATCTGTGATTGAGAGTAGTAGCATATCCGATGATATCTATATACTTTGTTTCATGTAATTTTTTGAACTAATTTTAAAGAGGTTTGGACACAGTGAGGCGTGACACTACTTTCAGGGATTAATTACTTAAATTATTTGTGTTAATTAAAGTTTATTTTAATTTTAATTAATTTAATATTTGATGTGTAGGGAGACTGTATTTTAAAACCATTTTTATAATCTAGGAATTCTATAATGAGGCAATTTATTCAGGAACTGACATTAACTGATCATATTTTGCAAGCAAACACCTACACTCTACATTACTTTGTCATTACAGCACATAATATACTTCAGCAAATAAATGATAAATACCATCACAAAAGTACAGAATTAACAATTAAAAGTTCACTGTGTTAATTGACAATGAACAAGAAATGATATAATCTCCGAAATGCATTTTGTCTTAATGTGCTTTAAAACGCAGGGCGCCTTAATACAGTATTACTCATCAGAAATGATAATTATACTGCACGCGACTTCATCTCAGAATCCAGGCTTCGATAGAATATGTCTATTCATCATGCAAATTGGTTTGTACAGGTCGTTGCTGGACGATCGAGTGGCGCATAGACAAACGCACGTTGGAAACTGATCAGATGTAAATTATTTTTACCGTGGATATTAGCAGTGAACAGGCTGCACCTGTCACTTGAACATATAGGATTCTGCTAATCAACTTATGTAGTACCAGATATCTAACTCCAAAAAATATACTAAGTTCACAAATTAACTTTTACACAGTATGAAGACTTAAGATGGCCAAGCGGTGCGCTGTACGCCGTAAGGCGCCTTCCCACGATCCCTTGTAACAAAGGCGGGACGGGACGGGGCGGAACGAATACTCAACCACACGCCATGGGAACAGGGCCGTCTCTGCTACCGTAAACGAGAAGCAGCTACCCACTCCGAGTCGGTAAACATCACAGGCGTGTGTAGCGGTTCGCTGTTGCCATCGGTTTGCAGCAGCGGTGCGCACCCCTTCTGTTGCTGTAAAGAGCTCTGTGCCAAACGACACTAGGCAACGTGGTGCGGAGGTGGCGGCGAGGTAAGCTAGGACTAACCTGCGGCCCGCAGTCGTCCCTACACTTCGGCTAATGAGGTCCCGTCCCGTCTCGCCTTCGTTGCAAGGGATCGTGGGAAGGCGCCTATAGATCCGGGAATCAGCCTCGAATAACCCTCTACTTCCAAGCCAGGTCGCAGATCACCTCAGCGATCTGTCCAGGAAACGTCCTAGAATCTGCAGTAGCCAATCAGTGGTGTCTCTCGTCTCCCATCACCTCGGGTTTCTCCCACATGCGACAGATTATTTACAAAATTTAGCAACATTTTATTAACAAAGTCACCAATAGTTTCCTCCAATAGGAGGAAGCTTACAGTACTTCATTCATACGTCATACGCCTCAAATCCTTCCCTGTTATTGGCGATGACTACGGGTGACGACAATAAGTGTAGTCACAGGCCTACTGCATCAGGATAAAAATTAGGTCATAGGGTGTACTCGAGCGGAACTTATCCTACCCTCGTCGACTTCTACCGAACTATCCGTCCATCTGAGCAGCAACCCCCCTCGCGGGATTGGAACTTAGAACAATTACCCTGCCTTCGCCATATTCGTTTGAGGGGAGGTAAGGACTCTCAAAGAGAAGCGTCTTTAACCACCCTCGTAGGTGCCCACGGGGAGCCTCGTGGCCGCGACGCTGCCATGACATGTGGTCGAAGACGATCCTCAGCCGTATAGGACGTCCGTTATACGTCACAGGTAGTAAGTAACTCCCTGGGCCAGCTTGACAGTCCTGCTCACGCTGGGTTCTTCTAGCAACACTAGTGGTCTTCTTTTTTGTCAGAATCTCTTCTTGTATTCATACCCATGCTCATGATTCTGGCAGTTGATACTGTCATCCTATAACCTTCTATCTCTGTTGCACACTCATAAATCTATTTCCAAAATATCCACCGCCAACGTGCCCTTATTAAGCTTAATGTTTGTTGTTGCGGGTGGCACATCCAGGTAGCCTGACATTTTTTCACAAAACATAAACAGTCCGCCATGTCGCCCTGATGATAAGATTACCTGCTTCTTCACCAAACTGACGCCTTTCGAAGGCGCAGCTGATACACAAACAAATGCCCCTGCTGGTCTGTTTCTTGTTCCCTGATACAAGCCCCTATCCTGCGCGATATTTAAAAATAAACAAGAACTATTTTTAAAAAAATTAAATAGTAACATATATAGTGTTAACCTTGTGCCACACTACAACAGCCTTAGGGCTACTACATGCATAGACCCCAGGCGACCTGAGCTGCAGATTAATGTGCAACCAAGGGCTCATTAGCAACTTAATTACCTCATAACTACCCGGTGGCGATAAAGTGGCTAGGAGTTTGGTGCTGGTCATAAAATCTTAACTGTACTCCGAGTCATTAAGGTGGATTAGGAGCTCCATCTTCACTGATCTTGTACCATTATAATAGATGATGTGCTACCGGGACAACTGTTATATTTATTTGTGATACCTAATATGTTTACAATACGTAGTTTTGATTCTAAGCCGACCAATGCTAAGAGATTACCACAAATTATAGCTAATAGTCTGAGGTTTTCAAAATATATTTCTAAAATTCGTCTTGTTATATGTCTCACTCACTGCCGGGTGGTAGCACAATGGGAGGTCGCTATTCAGACTATGACGTAACACGCAATGGAGTTGTCCGGAAACGTCCGAACACTCCACAACGGATCTTCTGTGTCACTTGATTAAATGCTCGCTCTCCGTGAAACGGCGTTTCGTATTAAAATATTCCAATGAATTATGATAATGATGACGTGACGATTACACTAACGGGCCACACAGCGCGCGAGTGTAAATAAATCACCGTGCGCTCGTCGTTAGAGGCTGCCGTTGGTCGCTATCTCGTTGACTGAACGTGCGCTTGTTCGTCGGCACGGAGATAAACGAACCAGCGCCGATCCCCTCCCACCGCCGCTGACTGCAGCTTTATTTTCCAGCCTCGCAGACTGCGCCTCCTTTCTGGTTCTCATTCGACTGCGGTCGTAAACCGAAAATTGTTACACAGAGAGATTGAGTTCTGAGTGGGTAGATGCAATATCATGCACGTCCCCCAACAAAAGTTTTGATGGCTTAAATTGAATAAGTCGATTCGTGGCATGAGACCATCTTACTGTATTGTGTCCTTTTTTTAAATATCATATAGTAAAGATTAGTAGAAATTTTTGTAAGTTATTTTCCATCCTTTTACCCACAAACTTCAAGTACCTACTGTTGTATTTCTTAAAACATTATCCGATACTTAAGGATCCGAGGATACAAGGTCATTTGCTTGCAGTAACTTTACATCATCAACTCAAAAGCGCAAACTAAACTTTTTCTCTCGCTTGCTCGATCTTATTACTATCTTGTTACTATGGCTACGAATTTCCCACAGAGTAATCGTGTCTTTTATAACTTCTCTTAGAAACCTGCTACACCACAACCCTCCCCAAATTTACAATATATTTGTAAAAAAAAATAAAATAAAAAATACTATGGTAAACCTTTTTACTTAGGGCTTATATAAGGATCTTTATATTTTCTTCACTTTGATAACATATCATTACAATATGTATTTTTTTTTCAAGTGACAACAATGATACAAAACAAATGGAACAAAACTATTCTGTCCTGACACGGTCGCCATGTTGTATTTATTAAAACATTATCCGATACTTAAGGATCCGAAAATACAAAAGTCCTTTGCTTGCAGTAAGTTTATGTCATCAACTCAAAAACGCAAATTAAACTTTTTCTCTCGCTTGCTCAATTTTATTACTCTCTTATTACTATGGCTACCAATTTCCCACACAGTAACTTTGTCTTTTATAACTTCTCTAAGGAACCTGTCATGCCACACTACCCGATTACATAATTTATCTTTTTTTATATAATGTGCCCCATCGAATATTAGCAATGACACACGTATTTGTCGTATTTACTTCAAAATGATGACATCTGAGTTGAAGACACTAATGGATTTGAGAATGCAGAATAAATGCAACTATTAATTAAAGCTGCCCATGCCTAAGGCTGGATTCTACTTGAAGATTCATGCTACCCATGAATTAGGCTTATTTTATTTCACAATATGAATTGGTCTAAAAAAACTGGTTCTCCTGTGATAAACTCAAAGTACCAATTTTAAACAATAATTTCGGTCAACTACAAAAATTTAGCTCCATTTACAGCTTTTCAACTTTTTGAAGTATAACGTGAAATTATTATTATTATTATCATTACTCCGCGATTCACTAAAAGTGGGTGGCGGGGGGGGGGGGGGGTGCATTACACCATTCCTAATTTGTAACCATTTTTGCATAGGAAGGTACAGGGCGTTCGCCGGAAAACGCTACCCTCCCAGTCTGTTGCCGTCGGCAACTTGCTCGGTCAGTGGGGCCAGCAGTTTCCGCCACACGGCACCGTGAATCACCGCACTGTTTAACACCTCCGCTGCCCCAACAGTGCAGTGCAGTTAAGAACGGTTTCTTTGCATTGTAGATAGTTTGTGACTTCCGTCTCTTATTAATCAGTGCTGTGAATAAACGTTTCTTTGCGATTTGGCTGGTTTGGGGCTTCATACTCTTACTAATCTGTACCGTGTTTGAGTGTGAGTAAAATTATGGTACGTTACAGTTTGCAACAAAGAATATTTCTCTACGATACATATGTGAAGAAGAAGTCGTTTAAAAAGTGTCGCAGTAAATTTCGTCGCAAATTTCCTGGCGCTTTACTGCCAGCTAAATCAACAATTCTGCGTCTGGTTAAAAAAGTAAGAGAAATGGGTTCATTTTTTAACAAAAAGAGACTGTCGGTCAACCGTATTCTCACAGAGGAGAAAATTGACGATATCGCTTTTCGACTAGAACAGTCACCCAAAAAATCATTAAGTCAGTTAGGGCAGCGTGTGTCTCGAAATATGTTCAGAAGATGTGAAATGTGCATTACACAAGAGGGTCAACACTTCCAGCATCTTTTATAAGGTAAGCTAATGAATTACGTCACATTTAAATGCTTAGCACACAAGTTTATGAAGTTTATGACGCGTAATTATTATGAAATAGTCCGCGGCCGACGGTCGAACAATGCCGGAAACTGACCGCTCGCTCGCCGGGAGCAGTTTCTTCCTTGTAGCGCTAACAGTGGGTTGCGTTTCCCGGCGAACGCCCTGTATATACGGGATATGGAAGGAGGCGCCCATGGGCTATTTATACGGACTATCCCGGCATTCGCCTGGAGCGATGTGGGAAAACCATGGAAATCCCAGTTCAGGATGGCCGAAGGGATTTATAGATACCTACTGCTATCTTAATATAAGTTGTCTCCCTCCATAACTCCTTCGTATTCCACTCACTAATCGCTCGTGGAAAAAAAAAAGAGTATACAAATGAATCTGTTGGTGAACATGAATTTAAGTTGTGTTTGGTAGCTTATAGAATCATTATCCATTTCTTTGCTTAAAATCTGGATGAAGGCATTCTATTGCTGTAGTCTTTCATAAGTTTGCGAGAATAGACGTGGCTGTGATCACAGGTTTCCACTGATGGAGTCGGTAGATTGTAGGTTATTCGGATGACGCCGAGTCATGGTGTGAAAGTAAACGAAGTCGTAGACCTTGGTCTTGCCTTCTAGTCGACGTCCAGAACTATGAATGTAATACTTGTGACGGATCAGGGACGTTGACGGGTTGTATTATAGATAAATGGTTTCTGAAAAACATGGAAAGCCGAAATTTCTATATTCGTATCGAAATTCGAATAAGAACCCTGCCAATTGGCAGTTTCATGCTGTCACTAATCCGCCAGCTGAGACTTAAATCAAGGAGCCCAAGCATAAAAATTGCAAAACAGATTATGTCTAACAATTTTAACTGGAGAGAAGCATGGATATTGGAGTGGATAGCCTCGGCCCCATCAAAATGGCACTCCCTGTTTGACAATCAACAGGCACTAAACGGACTCGTCCTTCCCCGCAAAACTTGAGTTAAGTCAGGCCATCGCAGATATGCTTTATTTCTTTACACACGGGAAATGAGAGATTCACAGAATTGCGACTGAGGTGAGGAAGAACAAAAAAACCGTCACGTGACCTTTGATGGCCCACATCGACCCTTCAGCGGAAATTTCAAATGAAGCTTTACATTGGCTGTACTATGTCGATTTTGAATTGTAACTATAATTTAATGTTACATTTTATTAGAGTGAAACAATTGTATATAATTTTATTATTGATTATTTTCTATGGCCATAAGATAAATAAATAAATAGATCCGCCACTTGACTAATTTTGAAAGAGCATTTAACCAAAAATAATAATAAATAGAACGATTTAAAAATATCGCAGGAATTGCCATGATTGTGAATAATTACATTGATGTATGTAAATTAATCTGGGTATTGTAGGATTTCCACAAACCGCAACATGAATAGTCTTTGGGGTAGCATACGTTTAGTATTGTAGGCTAATATGAAGTATCTTTGGTGGTAGCGCAGGACACAACTGAGCAGAATGTAGCGCGCTGGCATTGTAGCAAGACGCGTATGAGAGATAGAATGTCTATGATATGGAAAGTTTAATTTTTTATTTGTACCTATTGCAGGAAGTGCACAATAAATCGAGGGATCTCTCTTTTGGAACAGCGATTTTAATTCTTTTACAACAATAGTTTCCATCACTTCGGCGGAACTAATTTAATTAACAGCATTTTTAATTTAAATACTAAATGAGTAGCTGCTTGAATATGTTCTCTCTCTCTTCTTTCTTTCTTTTTATTTTTTTTTATTTTTTTATTTTTTTTACGTATGGCTTTAAGCCCTGTTGACGTCTAGGTCATTAGAGGCCGAATGTGACTGAGTACGAGGAACGGGAAGGAATTCCGCCATGGCCTTTTGAAGTAAGCATCACCGCATTCACCTGGAGTGATTTGGGGAAACTATAGAAAACCCAAATCTGGATGCCCGGACAGGGAATCGAACCGACGTCCTCTCGAATGCGAAGCCAGGGCGATAACCGCTCACGCCTCACAGACGGTTTGAATGTGTTGGTGGACGTCGTTATGATATGAGTTTTCTCATCCATAACACGCTGTATTCTCCTATAGTGTGGAAATGTTATTAAACCATCTAATTCTTGGGGAGCTTACTTGGTGATTGTTGTCAGCTAATTACATACTAATTAAGGGAAGTTCATAACTGGCAACCTCTGCTAGGAGTAACAGCTCATAAATTCTCAGTCCACACGTCGCGAGTAAGACTAATTATAGACATACATACGAAGTGTCTGCAGTTTCGTTAGTGCGTTTACAGTCACAAATGTTGTGTGCCAGGGGCTGTACGAATTCTCCGGTCCGAGCGCGTACTCTCAGCTGTTGGCACACTAGCTGCCTCGCGCGTGATTTATGCTCCGAACTCTTACACCGTATCAAGGATAATCGCCGCGCCGTGCCAAGAGATATTAACAGCGGAATGTTATTGCTATAAATATGTCACCCGCACTCACACGCACGCACACAAACACTCTCTCCGTCCAGTACTCTCACTGTTAACTGCCGGTCGGGCTGTCTTACGTCCGGCCAAACAATGGCACATTTTGCCAAGGTTGTTTTCTTGCCCGGCCACGGTAATTGCAGTAATCTCCGTGGCTTCCTGTCTCTAAATCAGGCGGGCGTAAGCGTTATATGTGACTGTCTTGTCGGCACACCCATAAACGCCCAAGGCAAATTGCCGAAGCTATTATGATAAGCAATTGTCTTTCACAGTTCCCAACTACGTAATCTCCAAGTACTGCGGGAGAACATAACGACTGAGAAAGGCTAGCAGGTTCATTTTTCACACTCCTTTCTAAGTCACTTTTAATTAGTCCTTTTCCATATTAACACATTGCTTCATAAATACTGTAACGTCTACCTCGCGGACGTTTACTTTTGGGTCATACTGTTTTATCATTAGCAAAATTATCAATTTGGAATATCAAAAATCATACTTAATCTTCAGCTAATCACATGAAATATTATTATAATGAATAGGAAAATTGAAAATTGGGTGTACAATTTATTATTGTGAAATTAGGATTCAAAGATTACATGGCCGTTTAAAATATTAAAAAGATGACGGACGACGAGACATTCTGGTGCAGATCTTCATCTAGTACGGCCGAAGTGATTTTCGCGGAGTACGAGTCGGCACCTGGGGACGCTGCCATCACGCGGTGCTTTGTTCGAGGAAGCTGAAAGACCGCATGTGGCGCTGGTCTTACCTGGTCGCTGACCTGGGCTGTGAACAATGGTAAAAGCTACGACCCGGACGGAAACTCATGCAATCGTTCCACCCAGTAATGACCCTGAGATTTTGCAATGACATGACCCTGAGATTTTGCTCTAACTGTTTGACATTCAATGATATGTAATTGTTAACCTCAGAATAAAAACAAACTTCGTGTTTGACTAATTTCACAATAATAAATTGTACACCCAATTTTCAATTTTCCTATTCATTATAATAATATTTCATGTGATTAGCTGAAGATTAAGTATGATTTTTGATATTCCAAATTGATAATTTTGCTAATGATAAAACAGTATGACCCAAAAGTAAACGTCCGCAAGGTAGACGTTACAACATGGCACCCTAAACGTGGAGCTATCGAAATATGAATGATTGCAAGAGTTTCTATGAAACATTGATATTAAATAAATGGTGAAATTTTATTTCAGTGGAAACCAGATGATCCAGCAGAAAATTTTATTTTATGATATATGTGATATGTTAATGCTATGCCATTGAATTATTTTATTTTAGTCCTGCAACGGAGATGGATGCAGTTTGAAAATCATACTATGTGATGTATTGTGTTGATACATGTTCAAATCGACGTTGAAAAATTGTTTTGTTTGTCAAATGGTGGAAATATGATGTGACGATTGTCTTTCATTTGATATGTTGTTGTGTTGTTGAAATATGATTTTGGTTTTCTTTCGATTGTGATGTGGTTTTGTCTAATTTGGTAGTGAATGGTAATGGATCTGTTGAGACGATTTCTCGAGACTGGTGCTTAATGGTAAGATTGTTTCGTCGATTCAGCGTTGAAAAACGGCATGTTTGATTTTTGAATGTCTTCTGGGACAGCTATTACTTTTTCGTATCTTGCTTATTCGTGTTTTATGTGTGCTGACGTGTCGACAGAATATTCATTGTGATTTACCTGTGGTATCGGGAGTAAAATTACGTTTGCTGGAAATCATATGTCACGAGAAGTGTTACTGCACGTATGTGTTTTTAAGTTGATGGTTGATTTTAAATTAAAGCGGGCTGACATCTATTTTTGGTTTGATTTCTTTCCATATGATCACTAAGATCTCGCGTTATGCTGAAATTTTTTCTAATTGGTTTTATTGAAACAAATTCCAAATACTAATTAATACGCGATTTATGTGCGCAAAGGTAAATTCTAGTGATTGAATTTTTAATGTCTTGCGGGATAATGCTGAAGGCTGTTCTCAGTTCATTTTCTTTGATACCGTTGTGTGATCGAAATTTCTATTGATTCTGATGATCCAGTAGCTTGTTCAAGTTGTCTATTTTATTTTCCTTGTGGTATTCGCGGAGTGTTCGTGGAGATTGAATTACGGGGGTCGTAAAGATAATTTAAAGGAGGTTTGACTAACTTTTATGGCGTAAACGATTCTCTAAATTAACACTGCTTTCAAATGCGATTGCTAAAAGTTAAATTGAATGCTGCTCCGGAGTGGAAAGTTTATTAAAATGGCACAAAATTTGAATCAAACGGAGTTAGGAAATCTTGACGTAGCGATGGAAGGAAATCACGCGAATTCGATAGATAACTCCGCGATCGTGAATTTTGAACAAACTCCTAGTGAAGCGGGTAATATATTTTGGGACGAGTCAACGAACCCATTGCAAAGCAAGCAGGACGTAATTCTAGCGCCTCCGCTAAATGATTTAGGTATTTCTGGCCAGATTTTGGAATTGTTACACCAAATGAATGAAAACATCACTGCCCGAGGAACGCAAATGAAAGAAATAATCAAAAAAATGGATGCCCATAGAGCGGAAATGAATGAAAAACGTACTGCTCCTAGCGAACAGCAAGAAAAATCCAAAGAGCAAATGAACGGAAGAAATGAAAAAATTGACACAAAATTGGATGCCTTCGGAAAGAAACAGATTGAAATAATGGAACAATTTAAAGTTGGTTTGCGAAAAGAAATGTCGGAAGTTGATGGCTGGAAAAGTAATAGTAATGGTCTGGATGGAATAAGTATAATTCTTCAAGAAAATAAAATGACTGAAGATGAAAGTTCTAAAGAAATAGGAACCAGAGATATGGATAGAGAATCTAAATCTGATGTGCGCATAATAAAATCAGGCAGAAAATTGGTTGAAACTGGGAAGAAACAGGAAGACCGCGTGTGTGAAGATAACAGTTTTGCATTTTCAATTACCGAATCTACAAAAATCAGGATGGTTGAGGAAATCAAGTCCATCAGGCAACAGCTATGCGCTATCGCACCCAAACCAGGAAAAGGAAAAATCATAAAAATGAAACCAAGATTATATGTATATGGTGAAAGAGGATATTTGAAATATGTAAAATTTTTGCAAGTGCAAGGAACATTTGCCGTGAGGCCAGAAGATCTGGATACTTTGCATCTCCGACGGAACCGTAAATGTTACGATACACTCCAGGTAGAACATCGCAGGGGGTCTGTCCTAACGATCCAACAGGCCTTTCACAGAGAGCTAAAAGGAATTCCCGAGACGACTGCAGTGCCAGAACATATGTTTCACCAGAATGTTTGTGTAGACATAGAGACAACAAGTGACCAACAAAACCGTAACAGATCGTTGATCGTCGATGAACAGATATGTTTGATGCATCGAATGATTTTTAGTATCGATGTGCGTGAGAGTACAAATTTTGATTGCGAAAAATGGATTCAAAGATTACATGGCCGTTTAAAATATTAAAAAGATGACGGACGACGAGACATTCTGGTGCAGATCTTCATCTAGTACGGCCGAAGTGATTTTCGCGGAGTACGAGTCGGCACCTGGGGACGCTGCCATCACGCGGTGCGTTCGAGGAAGCTGAAAGACCGCATGTGGCGCTGGTCTTACCTGGTCGCTGACCTGGGCTGTGAACAATGGTAAAAGCTACGACCCGGACGGAAACTCATGCAATCGTTCCACCCAGTAATGACCCTGAGATTTTGCAATGACCCTGAGATTTTGCTCTAACTGTTTGATATTCAATGATATGTAATTGTTAACCTCAGAATAAAAACAAACTTCATGTTTGACTAATTTCACAATAATAAATTGTACACCCAATTTTCAATTTTCCTATTCATTACAATAATATTTCATGTGATTAGCTGAAGATTAAGTATGATTTTTGATATTCCAAATTGATAATTTTGCTAATGATAAAACAGTACGACCCAAAAGTAAACGTCCCCAAGGTAGACGTTACAATACGAATGGGTACCTGCTTGCATACGCTTGTTGCGAAACTGTTTTTTTACTCCATACACGGAATCTTTGACGAGGAAAACTGGATTTTAGACAGTTGTATAAATTCCAAAAGAATAGGAGTTCTTTATAAAAAGCGCAGAAGTAAAACAATGAATATCATTATATTTAGTGATTCACGAAACATGTTTTTTTAAACATATGTACTTCTTTTACCCCACTAAATAATATGAAAAACTCTTTAAGTAGAATTTTTTCCCTATATTATTTTTCATTGAGGTTACCTACCAACTTAATTTTTTTTTAAAAATATACATTTAACTTCTAAGCGAAATATGTCATTTGAATAACACGTTCAAAAGTAATTTTCGCGTCAATAGATTAAAAAATATATTAAAAAATGGTAATAGAGGTATCTGATTTCAAAAGTTAACTCTAACCGTTAGATCAAGGCAGTAATGACCTGTAATAATTCACTGTCTCACTGAAATAATTAATATCTCAATAAGTTAGCTTAAAAAACTGTATTCAGTTAGGGACAAATGCAGATTTTTTTTTGCTATGTTTCGAGGCTTGAGCAGCGGTGTAGCAATTTTACCAACGAAGTAGCGACGTATTAAATTCCATTCAATTTTATCAACATTCATTTGGTGTATTGCACCTTATCTCAGTATTTCGAAAAGCCAAAGGATTATTGGTATTATATTTAAGGCATATATTATTAATAAATATCTGGATGCCTATATTTTTTTACATCTCGATATAAGCATTCAGTAAATAACTAAAATATTACTACTCATATAGATAACAAACATCATTGCTGCTGAGAGTGAAGCATAAATATGTGTAAATGAATAACTGTGAATGATTAGAGAAATTAACAAATAAAAAATTATTTATCGAGTATTAACAACTTTTAATTCGAGATGCAATAATTTAAAATTTCATCAAATAACAAGTTAGTTGAATGTATATCTAAAATCTGAAATATATATTAGTAAAAGTGTGGTACATAGTATCGACTAAGATTCAGGGGGAAAAATGTGTTTTGAATAAATAGTTAAACTTAGTCACAACTGAAATACCAGACGGAGTGGTAATGATTATTCTCTATACACAGTGCAGTGTTGTGCTAGTCACTAATGAAATAATAATCTGGAAAATGATTTACTACTCACATAGAAAGCAAAAATCACTGCTGTTGAGAGTGGAGCATAAATAAATACATTAGACCTAAAAATGTAAGTAGATTACAATTTAGGTAATAATTCCATTTTAAAAAACGTAACAACATAACCAAATTGAAACATGTGTTCGTAATTACCAGGAGAACCCACTGAAGGGATTAGGGAGTGGAATAGAAAGGATTTGCCGGGCGAGTAAACATAAAATCCGACAGGAATAGCTTTCGATATAGCATTCCGGCCATCCTGATCTGGGTTTTCCATGGTTTCCCCAGATCGCTCCAGGCGAATGCTGGGATGGTTCCTCACAATAGCCCATGGGCGCCTCCTGCCATATTCCGTATATCCCTTCCAAACCATTACCTTTCCGGATAGGTGCAATGCACCCTCCGCCACACACTTTTAGTGAATAGCGGAGTAATAGCAATAGTAGTAGTAAGATGCTTCTGCAAAAGTAGTGAAACGAGTTCGGAGGTAAATAAATTCACAAACACTCAATTGCTTTGGCGTTATTTATTTATTTATCAAAAAAATCTGGTCTGTTTTATCAAATAGTTGATTTGATTTGTTGCGAGAAAACTTTCTGTAAGACACTTGACACACAAAGGGAAACTTATATAATTTGTTTAAAATCTTACAAAATTACTAATAAACTTCTGAACTTTTGTCTAAAATAAAATCGAACTATAATTGCGGTTGGCTTAAGAAACATAAAATAAATACCTTAATTTTTTTCAGGAGCGTAATATTTTATGTAGCTCAAGTAAGGGCATTAACCTGTCAGTAATTAAATGTCTAGTCATGATATTAAATGTTCAAAAAAATAAAATCGCCTTATTTAATGAGGCCTTAACAGATTATAGTTTATAAAAGTATATTTATAGCTGTATATATATCTAAAGAAAAACTGTTTACCATATTGATTTAAAATTATATTAAAGTTTTGTTTATATTGAAGCAACTAACATTCCACAAGAACTTCAAACCTAAACGGAAAATTTTGGATTACGCAAATTAGTATAAAACCTGTTCAGACTGCTATTTTACGTTACAAAAAATGTTTTTCTCTGTGTGAACGTTATGAGTAGAAGGACGGAAGGAAGGTTACCAAACTACATTAGGATAAATTACCTGGCGGTGGTATTACCCTTACAGCTTGTGACCTGTTATATTTCCGTACAGTTGTCTCCATTAGTCGGAATGTCATCTTCTCCTGTTTGCTACATCATATGTGGGGGCGCATTGCTCAGGTGTACGCGGCATTCACCTTCGTGGTTTTAGGATTTTTTGACAGAGCTGCTAAGAGGATGCAAAGGATATTTCTCAGGGTTTTAATATTCACGCACTGAAGACACTAGAACACAAATGTTTCTGTTAATTTGCAAGCCATAACAAGAATGAAGGAAGATAGGTTGGCCTAAGAAAAGGTGGCGAAAAATCTGTGAAGGCGGATCAATGGATAAACGGTTTAAGGCTTGAATATGATGATGATGATAATTAGTTGAAATAATCGTAACTAGAAAATTTGCAAAGAATCGTGATGTATAATATTTGAATCGTGGTCAAGTTGGTGGGTGACTTAATGGCAGCAAGAGAGACTGTGCAACACGGAATTATGTTTCGTAACTGCTTTAAGTTTGTGGCAAAAGTTTTCGGGGTTAAGCTGATAAGTATCTCCTCTGGATTTCAGCAACACTGGGGACAGCTTGGAGCAGGCAGCTCCCACCGTTGATTCACGCCTCGCGTAAAGCCGGTAGCCGCCCTATGACGTCACACTCGACCAGGCGTAGGCAGAGCGTGCAGGCAACTGGTTCCATGTCACACCCGACCGCCAAGGCAACTGGCACCGTCTCAACGGTCAGTACGTTCGTGTTAACCGTTGAATGAATGGACGTGTTTCAGAAAGATTTGACGGGTGATAGCTGCTTTGCTCTGCGACAATACGTTATCTGTCATCGAAGGTCTCAGCGTCCTGATTTAATAGTTTCAATGAATTCCGAATGGCGCCACCTCCAAGTAATAAGTGCCATAGTTTCGACATATCTGCTTGGCGTTCTTCTAGGGGAAAACTGCACTGATGTATGTTTCACGTGCTCAACTAGAAGTAGAAGCACGAAAACTGTTACATGATCTCTAGCTATAGGAGACTATTGTGATGAAAAGTACATTAGGAGATCGAGTCAATACGATCGTTACTAAGACGCAAAAAACAAACGGGACCGCTAAATGGAAGACGACCCTCTGCACCAGATTAGTTGTTTCGAGTTGGCGTCGTGAAAGAATTTTTGAAGTGAGGACTTCTGCAGGCGCGTCAGACGAAATTTGAACGGGGGTAAATCAATTGCGTTCGCTACTTCCCGTCAGCGACAAGCTATGACGTGATGCGTGTATGATACGCACATTGAACGCTTTTTGGACGGGTAAAATTTAAGTAGTTCGTGTAACCAACATGGTAAAGCGCGTTCAGTTAAGAGAGGCGGCTCAAGGTCAGTCTTCTCTATCCCCACTCCACTGCCTTTACCCCTGGATGGGAAGGGGAATTTTACCACTCACCCGCCTGGACACAGCGTACGGCGCGGAGAGGTAGGAAGGGAGGGGGTGGTGAGGTGAGGACCGGGGCGAGGGGAACATGACCTTGAGGTATAATGTTAATAGTATATATGTAGTTATAGGTACGATATGTTGCGCTTAGATAGTACAGATTATACTTGTATCTAAAATATACAAATGAATATTTGCTTTTTTAAACAAAACAAAAAAATGTGTTCATACAAACACACAGTTTTTACCCTATTTTTATGAAACTTTGTTTACGTATACTTAAAAAAAATAATAATATTAAAAAATTACGTTTGATTTACAAAACCCTAAGCCGTCTTTTCCTTTGCCACCTCACGTTAATTTCTGTCAACGTTGTTCATTCAAACCCATAGTTTTTAATCGATTTTAATAGTATTTAGCACACGTATACTTTAACATAAGGTGGTCTGGTAGCTCAGAGGTTAAGGCACGTACTACTGAAAGTTTCTTTCTCCGATCGCGGGTTCAAATCCCATGATGAGCAGGAGTTGTGTTTCTTTATATGAGCTATGCCGGGACCTTCTTTGGTTCTGATTCCACGTTAAAATGTAGGCCCCTGAAGAAAGGAAATGGCCATCCTGCGTCTGATTCAATAGCTTGGTACATTTCCTTTGCGAAGATTCTACCAACCATCGGTTGTCAAATGAGATTTTTAGTTTTTGAAATGAAATATTCTTCAAGCGCGTTGGGCGATTTTTAGATATATAAAGTTTTTTGAGTTCGCGTCACCAACATGCTAATGTTAATAGTATATCTGTAGCGGTCTGGTGGTTCAGTGGGTAAGGTGTCTGACTGGGGAATGAAAGGTCCCCGATTCGAATCCCTGTCTTGGCGGTGAATTTCATAGATCCTTAAACCGACCTTTTGGCTCCGCTTTTAGTCTAATGTGAAATACGCCAGAATGCTTCCATGGTTCGGATTTCACATGAAACTGTAGGTCCCGTTACATGGTAGCACTATCGGGTTAGGTTAAGGCGGCTAAGACAGGGGCGGAATGCGCAGCCAATAAAAATCCTGTCACCAGGTCATTAAAACCATACGGAATTATTAAAATTTAATATATCTGTACCTATAAATATGACATGTAGCGCGTGTGATATTTATAGTTTTAAATTTTCACTTCTGTTGGTAGTGCTCAACGACAGCCAATTGGTTGTTTTTTCCAGTGGCATTTTAGCTACTTAAGTCACACAGCCAGCCCAATGTGGATTTTCACTGCATCCGTTTCTCCACTACATTGTTGCTATTAAGTATGGGCACATGGCATTACAGGATGACACACACATCAGTTTCTGCCTTAAAGCTAGTCGTTTTGGGGATTGTTGTCCTGGGACATTTCCACCCTCTGTCTTCTCTTGAATGGTCTTCTCTTCACTTCTGGTTGGTCATCTCGATGGTGTATTATTAGTTGTTCCTTAGAGCTCCGTCAGCACCAATGGCCTACTATGTTTGTCAGCGGCAGTTCCATATTCGCCGAGACAACTGACCAGTGGATTGGCAGAGTGATGTGCTGCACTGTAGAATTTATAGGCATGTTGCCTGAATCTTTCGATAGGCCTGGGTGTTCCCGACGCCTCGTGGACTTCGTCAGTGGGGAAACGGTCGGGCAGATGAAGTGCCCGCTTTAGTGCTCTGTTCTGCAACACTTGCAACTTCCTCAGGTGGCAATTAGAAGTGTACCCCCAGACAGGGCAAGCATATTCAATTACCGGCCTAATTAAGGAGCAGTAAATGGCAACTCTTAGATGTGGTGCCAATCAGCTTTCCAGGTTAAGTAGCGGGTAAAGAGCATGGAGCCGAGCACTTATCCTTTACCTGATGTCCTTGATGTGAGCTCGCCATGTCAGCTTACAGTCAAGTGTTACACCAAGGTAGCGAGCAGTCGGCGCCCAGGGGATGGTTTTACCTCCGAGCTGAAGTTGCGGGTGTGGTAGTTTCTGTCGACGGCGTCCTAGGCGTCGCGTCAACATAAAAAAAAAAAAAAATAGCACTAGATTTTTGTGTAGTTTAGAATAATGTACAGCTCATAGTCCCGGTATAAAAAAGCGTGGTTTCATTATGGTCTGAAGTCGAGAAGCTGAGAAATTTAAAATAAATTGTCAAGAAATTAGTGTCCTGTTTTCGTTAAACGCAATTTGATGGTATTTCGAGTTAGATATAGCCCATAGTCCCACTCCCTTTAAGTATCAACAATAATACAAACAAAACACTCACGCAGCTATTACTAGTTAATAAGATTTTGGCAACATATCTTAGTTAAAGTTACTTGTCGAATTACTGTGCTGTGCTAACGTTCTCCATGATAACCGGGGCCTTCTGGGCGCTCTTTAAGTTTTGTCGCTCTCGCGTAGTGCTGATGAACATTTGACCAGCTGCAATTATTTACCACATATGAGTAATACTCAAAAATGTTGCGTATAGGTACCCACTGAAGAGATTGCGCTGAAAAACAATATCCGTCTGTATGTAAACTACCATATTTGACGAAAAAATCTATGGTCAGTTTATATGGGAGATACACGTGATGGTCTCCAAGGGCTGGAGGTTATTTCCAGATGAATGCTGCTGCCTACCACAGATAGTTCAAACTCATGAGTGATTCCAATATAAGAGGCAACTTAAATTGCACCTAGCGTCAAACACTTTAAGAACATGAAGGACCAAGTGCCAGCACTATCATCTGAACCAGTCTAAATGTATGCAGAGAAAAGGTGTATAAAGTGGTATTCAATACTTACAATAAACCGAAAAACCTGGGGTACTTACGGTAATCTTTATTCTTTCAAGCCAATAAAATCAAATTCTAAGTTATATAATGAGCACATCAAAAAGCACTTATTTTAGTCCGTCTTGCACCACCTCATATAGTTTACAGTGTAGCGGTATGGTACGCGTTCTGGTTTCTAGTATTGCTTGCAGTGTGGAGAAAATTGAGCCGATTCGTAAATATTATATACGCCAGCACCTCCAAATTGTTCCGATTTTCCATATACTTGCCAGATCATCTTCCTTCATGAAACTCTATCCAGACTGTTTGCTTTTATAAATGATTTTTTCCATTTCTTTTTATTAAGTTTCCTTACCTTGTCACCCAAGACGAACGGATCAAATAATAACAAATAAAATGTTATAACTTAGTATATCTTAATACATTATGCCACGGTTATTTCACTAAGAACATCAAAGGCTGTTACAATTACAGATGATAAAGAGACGTTACAATTGTGGAAAGCTATGGCCGCTTACCCTTCTGGTTGGGGAAGAGTGTTTGAAACTTTACCACATGACTCTGTTAAGGAATGGCTGATATGGAAGTCTCTGAATATGCTGAGATCAAGAGTGGGCAGATCCAATGTTAACTTTGCAAGATGGAGCTATGCTGAGGTCAATAACATCAAGTGTGACTGTCGAGAAGATCAGACTGTTCAGCACATGCTCCAGTGTCAACTGTGTCCAGCATCCTGCACGGAAGTTGACTTATTTGAGGCATCGGAAAAACCACTGGAAGCGGGCAGGTTTTGGTCTAGTACAATGTGATGTTCTTATTGTGTAACTATGTATGTTTCTTCTGCGAAATAAATAAATAAATTTCTTTCGGAACAGTAAAGAAGTTACCTAGCGTGGTGGGTGAACGGTTAACGTTCAGGCCTCGCATTCGGGAGGACGCCGGTTCGAATCCCCGTCCGGGCACCCAGATTTGGGTTTTCCATGGTTTCCCCAAATCACTCCAGGTGAATGCCGGGATGATTCTTCCAGAAAGGCCATGGCTGAATTTCTTCTCGTTTCTTGTCTCCAGTAGCATCCCCATCCCGCCTCTAATGACCTTAGCCGCCGACAAGGCGTAAAAAAAAACGGTTGCGAAAGATGTTAACAGATGGCGTTTTTAGAATTATCGAAACAAAACGTGGATATTAGTTTTAGCATTAATATTTTTCTCACTCCATCTTATAGCGGTTTCGTATACTTCAAGATACTAGGAACGCTGTCCAGGAAATTCTTGATGGGCAATCAAGGTAATGGAGTCATTTTAAGGTGCAGCAAAATAACTGTAGGTAAACTTAATTCAGTTATAACATATACCTTATTGATTAAATAACAAGTATATATCTGTCTAGCCTTCTGCAGCCAATGGACGCCGATGTGAATGCCTCCCCGTCAGATGTCAATTGCCCCCGAGTGCTACGCCTGCATCGCATAATAAAACACGCTTTCCGCCCGGCCTCCGGGAACTGTATCCTGCCCTGCTGTGAATAGCCGACGGTTACAAATGGCTGCAATTCCAGCAAGTGGATTTATCCGCGCGGATCCAGAGCAGCGTTTCTCTTTCTCGCTGATACTTCTTCAACTGGGCGCCTGCCTGTGACCAGCTGTGGTCTCTTTAAAACCCCAGAGGCAAAAGGATTGGCTGTCCCGAAAACAGTTTTACCTGTTTTAGGTATTTAAGCAGACATGATTTATGGCCACTGAAACAATAATCAAACAGGTACCAGTAAAAAAAAAAAAATCTGCGGTCCAACAGACGTTTAGTGCAAATTATTACGAAGAATTTAGAATTGATATAAACCAAATTCATCTTGTTACTTTCTGATACTTGTCCTTACTGTTGGAGAATATGTATGCTCAATTTGGTACACCTCATCTCACACCAAATAGATAGATGTGGCACTCAATAACACCTTAGACTGGTGACAGAATGCATATAGCGTATCCCAGTTGACAGGCTTTATCAACTTTCAGAAATTGCATCACCTAGTATCCGAAGAGAAGTGGTTGCAAATGAGGAGAGGACAAAAATAGAACGGAAAAGCTCTCATCTACCACCAGTCCAGAGACTCAAGTAAAGAAAAAGCTTCCTGAGAAAATCTCGGGAATTAATTATGTCATCTGAAAAAACAAAAGTGCAGCTGTGATAAACCGAGATCCTCAACATCTCAAGACCACTAGTAGTTGCAGAGCACTTTCAGACTGGTGATGAATGGGATTCGGATATCTGGAGATCCTTGAATCGATTGCGTACAGGAGTGGACAGGTTCAAGTCAAATCTGGTGGAATACGGATATATTGATGCCACCAATATTAATTGTTACCGTGGTGACGACCAAACCATGAACCATATGCTCGAGTTCTCACCATTATGCAACGGTGATGATCTGTTACCACCAACACCAAATGTTCTTGAGGTTACAAAGTACTGGGAAAAAATTCATAAAAGTGATTACTTTCTAAAATTGTTAGCTGCGTACTTTTTGTTTGTGACTCTAGAATAATAAGTGGGCAAGTTGATCTGTCTAGTCATAGTAAACAAATAACTAAATAAAATTAAAAAATCAAATTTTTGTTAGGACCACTATGGACCAACTGAACTCCAGATGTCTGATTGTTCACGCAGTTTAGTGAGAATCATGAGAAAGAGGGGGGACGGGGAGGAGGTAGAGGACCACCTTGACTAGAATTAAACTGGTTAAGTCTGAAGCATTTAACCTTAGGGGAGTAATGTTTGTATTGTTCTGTTTGTGAAATGTGTTACTTATCTTCCGTATGATAAACGTATTTTTGTTTGTGATATGTGTGGTTTATGAGGCAGACATCGGGGACCGTTCCATAATTCGCCTAGATGATTTCTGGAAACCACCTAAATACCGAAATCACGCAGGGACCAGGAAGCGAAACTGGTGCCACTTTACCTTCCCAATCCATTGTTGTGCTGCCTTAACGTGCGAAGCCATACTGACAAGTTTTATATTTTATGTTTCAGTTATTATTATTGGTGAATTCTCCCAATAAATGGAAGACGGTAAGCAAATGACCAAATCAAGTTTTCTTCGAGTTCTTCTTATTGTTCCAATAGGCTTTCATTCTTTCAGAGAAAGTTTGTTTCCGTTCTTCTGACCACTTTGATCTGTATTGTTTTTGTTTTGGTTGCTCAGTTATAACATCCCATTTGTCTACTTTGTGTCTGGAGGTGTCTCTTTCTAAGATGTCTGTTGCTCCTATGCTTGCACTTTTAAGATCCTTCCGAATTTCATTCGGCCAAGGTGTTGGATTTTTAAGTGAACTTACATAATCTATTATCTTTTTTGTCAATCGATTTTCTGGTAATCTCTTAAGGTGACGAAAGAATTTCATTCGCTTTTTCAATTATTATTTTTATTATTATTTAAAAAGAAAAAAGAATAGACGCTGATGAACGCATCTTAGACGCGTCATAGCGTTCGAATAAACGCAATAATGACTATTTACTTCTTATGTAACTAACCACTAGGGTAGGTCAACTTTTATTTGCTATTACGTTGATAAAAAATGTGTATATAAACTAGTTACAATATCTCGCAACCTGGGTTAGGTGTGTCATTGATAGCACCTATACGCAGGAGAAGACCACTGCCAATTAATATATGTTACAATGATTTTTTTTTTTTTTTTACGAGTACGTTTATAACGTTGAAGACAATTTTATGATATTATTTTTGACTAGTAATGAATCATTAACTTTTAAAGCAGTGAAATGTTTTATCTCATTCTTACTTAGTGTACAACAAACAGTTTTTTAGGCTGCTTAATGGGTTTATAGCAACACTTGCCTCGAAAACCATATCACGGGTAGAGTCATTTCATATTAGGAAGTGAGCTCCGTTTATTCTGAATCAACTACTGTGTAAAATATCCTCGTCAATGCATCTACAATTAACCGGAAATAATTATTGCATAGTAAAACAATAACTTTCACTTTGTGATGAATAATATAATTATAGAAAGTTGTCACTGATCCACAGTAAGTTCTAAATCAAAGTTCCTAAAATTTCAGCAACATTTACGAGTATTTGCTCGTTCAGTAATTATTTGTAACAACGACAGTTTTCTTTCACAACTAAGCTGTTAACTACGATATCAACCGTCATAGACATGCAATGATATGGTATTCAGTGGTTTTTAAAAAAAAAAAAAAAAAAAAAAAAAAAAAAAAAAAAAAAATAATTCTTCCCCCACTAGAAATATTAGTTTATTCTGGATCACTTGCTAACTATGCAATTGCCGGCCTCGGTAGCGTAGGGGCTAGAGTTCTACAGGGCGTTCGCCGGGAAACGCAACCCACTGTTAGCGCTACAAGGAAGAAACTGCTCCCGGCGAGCGAGCGCTCAGTTTCCGGCATTGTTCGACCGTCGGCCGCGGACTATTTCATAATAATTACGCTTCATAAACTTCAGAAACTTGTGTGCTAAGCATTTAAATGTGACGTAATTCATTAGCTTACCTTATAAAAGATGCTGGAAGTGTTGACCCTCTTGTGTAATGCACATTTCACATCTTCTGAACATATTTCGAGACACACGCTGCCCTAACTGACTTAATGATTTTTTGGGTGACTGTTCTAGTCGAAAAGCGATATCGTCAATTTTCTCCTCTGTGAGAATACGGTTGACCGACAGTCTCTTTTTTGTTAAAAAATTAACCCGTTTCTCTTACTTTTTTAACCAGACGCAGAATTGTTGATTTAGCTGGCAGTAAAGCGCCAGGAAATTCGCGACGAAATTTACTGCGACACTTTTTAAACGACTTCTTCTTCACATATGTATCGTAGAGAAATATTCTTTGTTGCAAACTGTAACGTACCATAATTTTACTCACACTCAAACACGGTACAGATTAATAAGAGTATGAATCCCCAAACCAGCCAAACCGCAAAGAAACGTTTATTCACAACACTGATTAATAAGAGACTGAAGTCACAAACTATCTACAATGCAAAGAAACCGTTCTTAACAATGTAAGGGTCACTGCACTGCACTGTTGGGGCAGCGGAGGTGTTAAACAGTGCGGTGATTCACGGTGCCGCGTGGCGGAAACTGCTGGCTTTACTGACCGAGCAAGTTGCCGACGGCAACAGACTGGGAGGGTAGCGTTTTCCGGCGAACGCCCTGTAGCTCCACGCGCCGATGGTCGCCGGTTCGAGTCCGGCCGAGGGCAGGGGTGTTTAAGTGTTGTGTCTTTGAATGTCGTGTTCGTGTTGTAGTGTCCTTGTGATTACGCTTGAAAATATGTACACTGGAGAAACTAATACAATGATAGAATCAGAATCACATTGAGCTGGCTGTGTGACCTCAGTAGCCGAATGCCATTAAATTAAAAAAAAAAAGAAGAAAAAACTATGCAATTCTTATATTAATGAATGCTAATAACTCAGATACTAGAGAGCCAGATTAGCGACGCTGAAAATTGACTATATGTATATTAGAGCCAGAAGACAACTACAAATAATGCAACTATTTAAAGAAACCACTGCTGACTATAAAGTTTCGAGTTATGCACCGAGCGGTTAACGCTCTGGCCTCGCATTCGGGAGGACACCTCTTCCGGGCTTCCAGATTTGGGTTTTCCATGGTTTCTCCGAATCACTCCAGGCGAATGCCGGGATCTTCCTTCAAAAGTTTATGGCCGAATTCTTTATAATTTCTAATGCAGGTGTTCCGATAAATTCAAATGCCAGCCTCCAAGAAACTGTTAAATACAGTTTCTTGTAAAGGCACTAAGAAATAATAATTAAAGGTAGTATTCCAGTGCTCTCCAAGTTCTCGTTAGCTACAGTATAATGGTGCATTAGAAGAGAAAATTATCCAACGTTTCTAAAAAAATTTATTTCACTACATGTACTGATAATTCAACGCTTAGGTGTGTAATTGAAAATTCCAGGTTTCTTTTTTTTTTTTTTAAATTTTATTTTCACCTTTTGAAAGATTATTTTCTGTTGAGTGAAGCACCCTTTAAATGATCTGTAGTTATATTCCAGGTTTATCAATAGGTCCATCCAAAATAAGCATGAAATGTGAGGCATCTTAGCTCCCTGCTTAAGTCAAGGTTCTAAGATGAAGCTTCCTTTAGTCTCGAGATTATTGGAGGGTGGGCGAATAACTCAAATTGAAATAAATACTTGCACACATCAAACAAACAAAATTGGAACTACGTTGCTAATCATCAAATCCCTGCAGTATGGAAGTTACGTTTTTACAGGAAATTCTCATTCTTCACAAAAGCAAAAGAATGTCTATAAAAAATATGGTATGAGAAGTTAGACCTAGACCTTTAGTGAAATTATATTTTAAGAATTATTTGAAGCAACCTAAGAGTCGAGTAAATATGGTCTTGTTTATTTTTTTTGCAGTTAATAGTGAATTTGTGTAAACGAACATTGCTTTATAGAAAGGAACTGTGTAATACTATTTAATATGTTCAAGTACAGTTGTGTGAAAGAAACATTAGTTAAAAGTTTGTAATTCTAATTGAAGTGAGCTACGGTCTTCAGAGTACTATTTGCGACAGCTTGTACTGATTTATGTGGGTAAATTTGTGTGTAAATATCTTTAATTTTTGTTTCTGCGTATTTCATAATGATGTGAATGATTTTGTATTAATTATGACTGTTTTAATATGTTTTTAATAGTTTAAGTAGTCTTAGAATTCCAGAAACTTTGGTCGGAAGTCTGTGAATTATTCTGGAATTTTTTGTAAACCTTATATAAGCATTTGTTTACGTTTTCACCTAGTAAATCTGGAGTTCGATGTCTTCAAGGAAAATAACCGACTAGAATCTAAATTTTCTTGGACTGTTTATTTCACTTTAAACGAGATACTATCAAAATGGTTGGATATTGTTTACGCTGTGAAAGGTTTTTTTTTTTTTTTTTTCAGTGGGAATTCTCTTAATGAGGTAGATGTAGATAAATAATACATCATGTTACTCTATGGTAGTTTTAGAATTCGATAAAAGCTGGTAGGTATCCACTTAGAAGTTTTTTTTTTTAAAAAAATATGGACACATTCTCTTCATTTATCACACTGCTTCAGGCAACTTTTCTCTCAGGTCTCAGACCTTAACGAGCTATGTAGCAGCAGTATACAGACTACTTGTCCCTGTGGAATAAATACGACTAGTGGCATTTATATATAGTAAAGAAATGAAATAGAGCAGCAGTTGTGCGTTAAGGACATTCATTAACGAGTGAGGTCATAGGAATATTATAACGACATCATAGAGGCGGCGCAGTAGTTATGTTTGAGCCGTAGCATACGGCACAGTAGTAGCTGCAATAGTAGATCAGATTTATGACTCCCAGCTTCACCTCTGCGCGGTCTACACGTCCTCACGCAGTCTCCCCTCAATAGTGCCAGCCTATGAATTACTGCAGCGAGTAATGAACCTGAGCCATTACTCAGGTGATTTAAGCGCGAGAAAGCGGGCACGTTGTGAGCCAGCGAGGGGAAAAGTGGGGAGGGGTGGGGGGGGAACACTGCGTGGTCGGAGTCCTGATTAACATCACAAGTCGCACCCCAGCCTCGCTGTCAAAATGCCCGTAATTGGATTCCCGCCGCTGCTGGCAACGCGCTCTTTTAATAAACGTATTTACCTTCCCTCAACCGAGCCAGACCCCTTCTTTGCCCCTCAGAACGACTTCGGCTCGCAAATAAACACGCTGGGCCGATCCCCCTTTCACAACCAAATATGTGCGTTTATTATTCGTTCTAATAGGGACCCCTCTAGCGGGCCTCCTTGTAAGCCACGGACTTATTCTAAGAGCCTTATTAGGACGGGCGCTACCCATCCCGCGTATGAATAAATTGTTTCCTCCTCTTCTATTATCTTCGAGACTTAGTACAGCAAAAACAGCACATAATTGATCGTATTATAGGAATTCTTCCGCTCAGTCGTAAACGTAATAGGTTTGATGGGCGCTGTTCTTTTGTCTCTTTTCTGATTACGAGCCTTGCAACCGCCACAACAACAAAAAATCCAATAACTGTCAGACATAGCCTGGCTTATTGACGGAGTTATGTGAAAGGAATCTGTAATTAAGTGTACCATTACGTCACAAGGCAGCGCTTTTGGTGAGTCTGATAAAACAGGGACAGCAAGTTCTTTCGACACGGACTGAGCTGCAAAATGTTTTGTTCATACTAGGCCATAAACCTCGCCCTCATTAATGTTATCTGAACGGAAAATGGGAACACGTTTGAAGAGAGGAGACGAGTTTTTACTGAAGGCAACTTGGACTTAACCATTTAGAAAAAATATTTTTGTTTTTCACGCATACCGGGAACTTGAAGTCCCTATTGCTTACATGAGTAATGAAAGTAGACATATACAATAATTATTGGAAAAGAGTGAACACAAAAAGACGAGAGCACGTTTTGTAGCTTTTTATTATAATTCTCAGGACGGGTTTTGTTTAGAGATGTTCCGGCCTCAATAATTATATGAACGAATGTAGCGATTCGAGTATTCTGTGCATTTTTAATCGTAGTAACATTATTTTTTGTCTACTTACTAAATCGAGTTTAATCTCAATGAATGCGAAATCTGTATCAAATTATACTGTGCAAAACATTATTTTTATATATATATATATATATATATATATATATATATATACATATCACCAGACTTTTATAAATTTATCTTTAAAATTAGTATTTTAAATATGTTTAACGGAAGAAACGCATTTATGGATGAGAAAGCCTATGACGAAATTAGATTTTGTAACCGAATGAATTTTCCTTTAAATTGAAAGTTAAATGATATCCAATATTGTTGCTACCTTGACATGTGAGGGACTTATCAAGGTGAGATCTCTTAAAAAGCTATTAAGTATGCGGTAGCTTGGAGATTAAGGGAGTTATGTCAGTCCATTAAAGAATACCGCATTACTACTTTTAAATAACTTCTGTGTGAATGTTTTATACTTGGATTTTTTCATTTTTATAACATTAAAGCACATATTTCCACGTATTAGTGGATATGTCGTCATAAGTTAGATACATTTGCTCGTGAACGATTTTACAGAGGAATGCAAAATTCAGAAATTAAGTTTAAACCTTAAAATACACAATTTTAAAGAATTTTAAGAATCAGGATATGTTTGAAACAACTTTATAATACTGCATAAAAGTATATGAATGAATATTGGTATGTTCTAGCGTTGTCAAAAACGTCCTCCAACAACATTATATTCAGCATGTATTATGTGACAACACGAAAAATACTTGTAAAGTCAACTTGAAAGACGAATCGTGGAGTTAATATAAATTTAAAAACGAAATTATGTTAAATTTGATGCTTCCTATGTGAAAATATTAATTCTATTACTTGATTTTACTCGCAGTCGAATATATTACACATCAGCATTTTAAATCAAACTTTTAATTGCAGTGGGAGACAACAAACAAAATCTTGCAAAAGTACTGCAGTTGCTCATGCAACTATTTCGACACTACTACCGTAAAGTTATTAAAGCCAAATTAAGGACTTAGACCCAATATCAATTGATCGTAAATCCCCCACCCCACAATAGATAGTAAAATAAAAATAAATACAACCTTTTCCTTTTGCTGAAAAGAGCAATAAGCTCTCCAACATCCCGCCCCCGGCCTTCAGCCAGGGGAATAATAATAATAAAAAAAAAAATTACATGGGAGGAGGCCGTTTTCGGCCTCCTACCTATCATTCGGGAGGACGAGGGTCAAACCTCGTTCGGCCATCCTGTCTGAGGTTTTCCGTGGTTTTCCTCAGTCACTCTAGGCGAATGCTGGGATGGTTCCCTACAAGGCCACGGCCGACCTTCCATCTCCTTCCCTCCCCGTAGAGTAGATTGGCTGAAAAGAGTCTGCGTGACTCTCCAGCAGCCCGCCTCCCAGCCTTCAGATGGGAGGAATGAAATAGTAAAAAAAAAAAAAAATTATTGAAGTAAATTTTGAGCTTGATTACCTGTGTCTTTAGCTATGTGTGTGCCTAATTAATCCTATATTGTTCTGGAAGAAATAAAGTTTTTTTTTTTTTTTTTTTTTTTTTTTAAAAAAAAAGAAATAGGATGGCATAGGTTACGGTAGAAACGGATGGTTGATATCATAGATAAACTACCGCAGACTGACTCCTAGGCCTCATGGGAGGTTGAAAAAATTTTAAAGCTAAAGTTGTTGAAATAATTTGATAACACGGTTACTTGTATTTGTATTACACTATGTACCAAAAAATAATTGTGCACCTGATTACAATGTTTGATCGGTAATTGCTACGTCGTTAGAATCCCGAAAGGCCACCTCTTGCGGCTACAACAGCTGCCAATCTGTCTGGCATGCTCTCTACGAGTGTCTGCAGGACTTGCAATGGGATTCGTCACCATTCCTATCTCAAACATTCCATTTTCTGAGCAATGGATTCTGAAAGTGTTAACTTACACTATAATCGCCCGGCTAGACAACCCACCGAGATAACAGCCAACAATCATACTCTTATCGAAATTCGATAGCTCTGTACCTTGTACCTTTTTTGTATTATTAGTTTCTGGCTTTACGCCTCGTCGACGTTGAGATCATTAGAGGCGGAATAGAACAGGGCGCAAGGAATAGGGAGGAATTCAACCATGGACGTCTGGCGGCACCGTCCATGCATGCGCCTAGTGTGATTTGGGGAAACCAGGGAAAACCCAAAACTGAATGGCTGAACGGTGATTCGAACCTGCCTCCTCCCGAGTGTGAGACCAGAGCGTTGCCTCTCACGGAACATGCTCGTTCTCGCCATCCCCTCGTTAACTGGTGTTACACCAGCCAGCAAAATATGGCTATCACACAATTTAACTGACATGGTGAATCACTCATTTTCACAGGTTTCCAATTACGTTTGTTAGATAGTGTATTTTAAAATCAGGTACCATTTAATAAGAATTTTAGATGAATAATACCGAGCGTGGGACTGAACGGTTAACGTTCTGGCCTCGCATTCGGGAGGACGCGGGCTCGAATCCCCATCCGGGCATCCAGATTTCAGGTTTCTATGGTTTCCCTAAATCACCCCAGGCAAATGGCGGGATGCTTCTTTCAAAATGACCATGGCTGATTCCTTCCCGTTCCTTGACCCCAGTCCCATCCCGCCTCTAAAGACCTTTGCCGTCGACGAGGCGTAAAGAATTTTTTTTTTTTTTTTTTAAAAAAATATGAATAATCTGAAAGAAAAATTCCTTCCCCTTCAAAAATTCCCCGTATGGGAGTACATTTTGTTTGATCTCTTGGTCTTATAGGTCACTCCATGACTCTGCCTAAAAGGCCAATGTTACGGCAATAATGCCAGAACTGCGGGAAGAATGATGGCCGAATCGTTGGCTTTATACACAATGACGTGGGGTAACCCGGACTAATGACTGCGGCCACCGTATCCTACAATAAAAACACTTTCTTTCTTCGCTAGTAATACTAACAACTCACTGTTCATTACAATTTATATATAGAAAACTATGGCAAGCTAGTTCATGTTAACACAATACCTCATAGTAAAATGCACTCCAATTCGTTTCCCAGAATAGTATCTCTAGAAAAATGATAATTTGGCTCCATTTTTTTTTCTAATGGCTATACGCCTCGTTCATGTCGAGGACAGTAGATGGGAAACCGTTGGGCCCCGGTCCTTTTGTACCTCACCGATCCATGTTTCTGGCGCCTCAGTGCATTGTGGCATACTGGGGGGTATAGACAGTAGTTCACTATGAACCGAAATAACACGCAATGATAGGTGAAAAAATTAAAGGTTAACTAACAAGTTTAAAATGTAAAAGGAAAATTCATCTAAATACTTTGTGATAAAATAAATAGGGGAATAAAATACATTTAGAAATGATAAGCTTCGAGGAAATTTAAAACTTTCAGTGCTGTTAAGGAAACTTTTGAAACCAATTCCGCGGAAAGTTGTAATATGTGCTTTTCACAATCACAGCAAGGGGCTTAATGTTACACGGAAGAGAACCGTGCTCAAAACCAAGTGACCAGAGGACTTAACTGGACTACAAAAATCATTTAAACACAATCAAGAACAGGGAGGAAACAGCAGGGCGGGAAACAACAGCACATTCAAACAGACAGGATTTTTGACAGTGAATCCAGAAGCGCTTCGTCCACGGGGTTGGTACTATGTTTCGCGGCAGAGCAAAGCTGTCGTGGAAATGTTTTTTCACATACAAAACTTTTAAAACTTGCTCTAAAAGAATCTGTTCGAGATGTGACTGGATGGGCAACATCAATAATCATCCAAAGGATCTATCCTGTATTTGGAATAGGCACACCAGATATTAAAAGGGGAACGACTTGAGAACAGGATTGAATGAAATCAGAAAACACATGTAGTCATACAGCAGTTGGTAACAGTCTTCATTTTAATTTTTTTTAAATTGCTTTACGTCTCTTTTTAACATCGAGGTCTTTAGAGACGGGAAAGGATGGGGGGTAAGGATGGGGGGCAAGGATGGGGGCAAGGAATGGGAAGGAATTCGGCCATGGCCTTTTGAAGGAAGCATCCCGGCATTTGCCTGGAGTGATTTGGGGAAACCATGGAAAACCCAAATCTGGATGCCCGGACGGGGATTCGAACCGCCGTCCTCCCGAATGCGAGGCGAGAACGCTAACCGTTACACCACCCCGCTCGGTTTCATTTTTAAGAAAAGTTCTACTGGAGGTTGACAGTAGCTGCATATTTCTGTGGAAAAATGCTCCCAAAAATGGTGGGTGAGCGGTAACGCTCGGGCCTGAAATTCGGAAGAACATGGGTTCAAATCACTATCCAGCCATTATGATAGCGTTTTTAAAGGTTTCCTTAAATAACTCCACGCTGTTGCCGGGATGTTTCCTTAAAAAGGCCATGGCGGAACACCTTGCCTTTTCGCATGGCAGAGCGTTGCATGGTCTGTTGAATCCTGATACCTTCATCATCACGACGATGGGAGAGTCCCGAGGGACAGCTTCTTGATACCTGTACTGCGGGATGGTGACAAGCTGGCGGCTGTTCAACTTTGTTCTGGAGAACATTCACATGGGCATTCATGGGTACAGTGGAGCTCGTGGAAGGCACCATGGCGGCCAATAAGTATCGTACACTGGTTGCAGACCCCGTACACCCCTTCATGATGACCATGTTTCTCAAAGGCAGTTGCATTTTGCAACAAGATAATGCGCCATATCACAAGGTCATGATTGTGATGGAGTGGTTCGAGGAACACAGTGGCGAGTTGTAATTGATATGCTGGCCCCTCAAATCACCAGATCTGAACCCGATCAAACACATCTGGAATGAGATTGAACGTGGCGTCAGAGCTCATCACCCCCCTCCTGGAATTTAAGGGAATTATTTGATTTGTGTGTGCTGATGTGGTGGAAACTCCCTTCAGCGACATACCAAGCCCTCATTGATTCCATGCCAAGACGCGTCCGTGTCAAAGGCGGACATACCGGCTATTAGGTAAGTGGTCATAATGTTCTGGATTATCAGTGTATGTCTTCGTCGGTATTCTACATAATATTGCTTTCCACGACAGTCGTTTGACTTAAAAAAAAAAAAAAGTCGTTTGACTGCTTCGTCTGCTGTCTTCTACGGGAAACGGTGATGTTATTGTTCCAACAAAACTGTCAACTAGTGCCAGCAGGTACTAGTTCGTTAAAACAACCAGACACCGGTAACTGACAGTTTGTTGAAACACCACAGAGCAAGTAATCGAAATGTTGTGTTTAAAAAACAAAGTTTAGGATACTCTCTTTGAGATCTTCGAGGTTAAAAACAAGGCAGTTAATATCTCTGAATTTTGAGAGAGAATAATGAAAATGATATTTCCCTGACACAGGAATTAAGTACGTATACTTCCAAATGCTTTTTCCTTTTATTCTGTTTAGTAACGAAATGTCTTAGAGTCCAGTGGGTTCTGTGTTTTACTCCTGCGATGTAGGCAGCAAGCGCTGCAAACTTTGTGGAATAGTTCACCGACCGTACGCTAAGGACTTCACAGAAGCATTCATCAACACTGGGAATAAACAAGCCAATTGACTAACGAATGTATTCTTGAATTACAATTAAGCTTCCAGGAATCCAAAGAGCTATCTGTACAAGGGAAAGCTGTTTCGAGGAACGCCAGATTAATTACAATAAATTGTAGTTAGCTCACCTTGGAAGCGAGCAGAGGGCCAAGTTGCAATTTACTTGAATTTAATATATTACATTGTGGTTCCGGCATGTGAAATAAACATATTTCTGTAGAACATGGACCTCTAAGATGCAGCTAACAGTGAAAATTAATCTTCAGATAAGTCTTTCTTTAGTACTGTCATTGTGGAAACAAGTGTTTAGGTTCGAAAACTGACAACAAGTTTTATTTGATACCCAATATATCGACGTTACATGTAACCGTATACGTGTGAGATATGTAATAATTACACGTAGACCAGACACTGTAACATAGTAGCTATCACACATTTTAGGTTGCAAGGATCATCGGTTCGTGTATCGCCTGGGGCAGTGTCTTTTATTTAATTATGTTTACAGTTGCCGCGTCTTAAATGTTTAGTTGCTAATCTGAATAAAAGTTAATACACTTTTAAAACACTTCAAATCGTGTATTTTTAAATTTAACTGACTAAACCTAATTATCAGCGCTGGTACTTAACAGCAAAGATAACATTTTCTTTTATGCCAAATGCCTCTTTATTCCGCGGTGTTTCATGCAGGTTTCTATTTACAGTTCAACGACCGAAAAATGTTTGCCATATCAGGAGACACAGTTAAAGCAACCAGTTCCATTACGGCTTGTATCCTGTTTTATAACAATTACCTCCTTCAACTTCAGAGACTGTAGTTTCCTTTTAAGACAGTTCTTGTATGAAGGGTGTAATTATTCTTATAGTAATCATACTGCCTTGAATAGATGACGCTTTTTTCGCAAAAAAGTCCCGCCATACTCCCAGCCACACCCATCCAGTAGCAGGCCGTAGCGCGCAATATATAAAGTGAATGGTTATTACGGCAAAACCTTATTCGTTCCTGGTCGCCATATGAGGATAGTGACCGCCATAAAAGCTTGCGAACGGATGCGAACGAGGCTACGCACAAACAAGCGAGGCGAGCGCACCGGTGAGTAGGGCTATCTACGGCCGCGCCACGGCAAATTGCCTCGGGCCTTTCGCTGAACGACCCGAGGCGATTCAAATGCCATCCGCACAGTGCCGCTACTTCAAAGAAAACTGGGATTTGGCCCGTATTTTACGTAGACTCGTATTTACAGTCGTGCGTCAGTCTCCATCGTTCTAATTTCTACGTTATCACTCAGCCATCGTTTCAAGTCTTTACTGAAAATTAAATAAAAGCACTGTCTTTTAGGTAAGAGTTTTTCGATTTCGTTTCGTTTTGTTCTGACCATTTTCAACCATGAGTTAATATGTTATTTAGTTCTCTAAAGATATAAGACACGCCAAACCTGGTTGAGAAAGATGAGCATTCAAGAAGTTGCAAAATATTCCTTGTTATTAGCTTGCTAAACGAAATACTCGGTTAGTATTTTTATTCGACTGAAAACCGTGCCACTGGTCTGTTAACTAAATGTAAAGACAAACCAACACGATAAAGTTCTAAAATTAGTGTTAGCTGAAAAAAGCTTGTTCAAAGGCTGTTTAATCAACAATTAACAACGAAAATGTGTTCTATTTTATTAGAAAGTATGAAAGACGTCCTACGTTCCTAACGTAGGACGATAAACTAAATCATTATGTGTTAAAAATGGTGGATGCTTGCACGAAATAAGTTTAATTACTGGAGAAGTTATTGGCATTAAAAAAAGGAAATTCTAGATTCACGTAAGAGAGAGGAAAAAAATCGAGTAGTTAACAGCGCGGGTACATACAAAGATCTTTGTAAGGAACAGTATTTATTTGAAACAATTTAAGTTTTATTTAAATGAATAGAAACGCAACACGTCAAATTAAGTATCATTTATATCACTTTAAGTAATTTTTTTACAATAACTACTGTGCGATAATAACAGTAATTTTTGTTTCTGATAAAGTAGGAAGTTATTTGAATGTTGCATGTTTTCGAAGTTTAATTACTAGTAATCAAAGGAATTTATTTATGGATCGGATATGTAGTCAGTGGACGATAGTCCTGTAATGATTGGAAGCTGGCCACTTTCTTCTTCTTCGATCACAAAATTTATCAATAATTGCCCCTGAGTGAGTAATCTATTTCGTTAAACACTAGCTGCAACTACCATATTTTCTTTTTCTATTTCACTAAATTAGTTATTGCTATGAATGCAGAGCTAGCCACTCTTAAACCATCAGTGGCCTCCGTATCCACTCTCAACACTGTTAACTTATCAGAACAAACGAGTTTATATTTGCCTTGTTCGGTAATTCAGTGAACTGCGTTCGTGCCAAACAAAGTGTACTGATATGGCATCGGTTGTGCCTCGCCTCGGTCCCATTTGGGCGCTGCCTTTCATATGTGCACCCGTTTTAACACAGCTAGGAACGAGCCCAGTGGTGAGGGTTAAACCTCCAGTCTTGTATTCGGAAGGACGAGGGTTATATCCTCGTCCGGGCTTCCAGATTTCGAATTACGGTGGTTTTTCAAAATCACTCCAGGTGAATGCAGCGATGGTTTCTTCTAAGGGCCACAGTAGAATTCCTTCCTGTTCCTTATCCATAACCATCTCACGTCTCTAATGACCTTGAGGTCTACGAGGCATAATATAATATACAAAAATATAATATAATAAATAAATAAATACAAATTTGGACACTGTCAAATTTAGCAGACAGATAATGTCTCAAAGATTTTTTTTCTGGTACTTCGATCTGCTACTAAAATGTAAAGATTGTTAACAACTTTCAGAACATGAGATGTACAGTGACAGTTACGTACATACTTATTTTGATTCTGTACGATCTTCTTGATTTATTTTCAGCCTTAATTTTCAAGCTGAACAACGTACTATTTGTTGGAAGCTGTATTCACTATTCTTTGTGCTTATTTGTTTTAAATAATCCGATACTGAAAATAATATTCGAAAGCGTATGATTGAAACAGAATTATTCCAGTTTCATATCCAGATACCTGAGAATTTGGAAGACGTTATATTGCGTAGATCGATGTTATGCTGTCTGTATAAAACAATAATTTGCTGTCGAAAAAAGTAAAAAAAAATTGATTTTTCGCCATAATGGCCTACACTACAGAATATTATTACAAAATGCTGAATTCAAGAAACCTTAAACCAAGAAATATTTTGAACGGATACTTTTATGGTTTGCTATAATTACATTTTGGACATTTAAATGTATTGGTTATTTTTAATTCAGTTTGAGGCGCAGGGTACATTCTGCATGGTAGCTGTCTAGGCCCGAAATCAGCTATGTCAAAGAAAGAAGAACTGATTGAAAACAACACTGACAACGTTTACAATTTTGCGCGATACCGTAAAATGATTATGTTTCAAGAGGGTATCCGTTTTTGGAAAAACATAGTTTGGCTGCCGTGAAGTATTAAAATTATCTCAGATTGCTTTTTGTGTGATATTTATGCAACCAATCAGGAAAGACAAACTCTACCTCATAACAGTGTTCATGTGCTACATCATTCCATAGCTCATGGTTCGCATGGGCAGTTTGTGTTATGTCCAATTGCAGTAACATTTTAGACAGCTGAAAGCGTGAAGAGGTACACAAATACGTACCTCATAGCACGAATCGGTGCAGAGATTGTTCGCACTCAGCACATCATGTTCGTGAGTCACTGCACCACCGTTGCAGACTGTACTGAAGTGGGCCAAAATTCTGCCCGTTTTGTAATTTACTGCACATTGTGATGCTCTAGGTTTCTTGCCGAAATATGGAGCTCATATTCATCACCATATCCGACCATCCACTCCCTGAAACGTCCAAATGATTCTTTTCCTAACATTGGTTTGTTCCTGCAACGTCATCAGTTTTTCGTCCCACACAACATACTAAAATTTGTCGGTGTTGTTTTTCTTAGATAGAGTCATATTCTGGAAACCTTGATGAAGGTAGACCACCCACGCCCAGGTGTTTGTTATGCCGGATACAGTGAGACATAAGGCGTGCATTGCTCTTTGCGATGGGACGTGAACCCCGCACCAACTCGGCGCCGCGACAATCTTCCCAGAAGACCGGAAGCTGCGGCAGGTCGTGCCAAGTACTCAGCCTTGACCAGCTGAAGTCGCGTTCATTGAGCTAGCTGAGGGCCTGGCTGGAACATCCGGCTGGCATTCAAATTTGAATCCAACTAGCGACCAAGTCGCAACTGATGATAAGGGTATCATCCAGCTACTTGTAGTGCGAAATGGTGTTGCCTCGAGAATGTAGGTATACATGATTTCCTACTCAAAATACATTAAATCCACAGGATTGTAGGATAGGACTGGCTTACATAATAACTTACAGACATTGACACCTGTTTGCCTTCGACTATACGTTACCAGTTATAAACAAGCGTCAAGTTCATGAAATACTACCAAACATTTCTAAAACATTGATTAAAAAATCTGTAAATTTCAGGGGGCTTAGATTCATTTCAGTTGCTATAAATGAATGGTTTAGCTGTCTGGGGGCTCAGTGACTAATCCGTCTGAGTGGAAATTGAAAGTTCAACGGTTCAAATCCCTTTCTACCGGGAATTATTATATGTCCTTATCCGATTTTGACCTCTGACAAAGGTTTCATTGAGTATATGAATTACGACAGAACGTTTCTGTGGTTTAGATTTCACGTTAAACTGTTGGTCCCCTTTACCCGATAGTATTACCAGGTTAGGTAAGTAGGGAAGGAACTGGCCATTCTACTTCCGAAGAGTCCAACGAAGCTTGGATTTGAATGCCAAGCTTAGCTTAAGTAACTGAAAAATTTACAAGTATTATAATAAGATTTGGCTGCAAATAATTTAACATTTGTAACTAATGTATTACGATAAACTATGCCCACCTAAAGGAAGCAGAGAAAGCTCCAATTTCTCCAGACTTTAGCATAAATTTGAGACCAGTTTTTCTGCGCATCCTTCCTAAATCTTTATGATTTCCTGAAATAATCTTATAATAAAAGTATTATTGGGCTATTAATTTAAGCCATTAAAAATCGTTGAGAACAAACAAACTGCTTTTTATTTAACGACAACAAATCTAAATGCTTTTAAACGCGTAAAAGTTTAAAAAATCGTTACAAAATCTCCCCATATTTTTATGTCTTTTGTATGTTACTTGTTACATTCTAGCATAAGGTTAGAGTTTTATAATTTAGAATAAACGCAATAAAACTAGGTGCCATATAGGTACTTATAAATAATGTTATTATCCAGATATTTAGGTAAGGAATTAAAACTGCGCCATTAATTACTAACGTACTTTGTGATTTTATTAATGAAGAACAGATGAATTCCAAACGCGAAGAGTCATCATGTTATTCTGTTTTGTGAGCTGCCAAAGGATGGAAAAGCAAACAAGGGATGACAGAGCAATTACATGCTTTCCTTCCGTAATAGATCATTTTAATAATACTGTGGCTAACTCTTAGTCTGAAGCTTATTCTTAAAAACTCATTAAATGACATTAAAATCAGATATGGAGTATAAAATATTTCTTTTGCTTCTTGAGATTATTTTTGTGTTCAGTAAAAAAAATGAAACTTTGATTTTTTTCTATTTTTAAATGCCTATTACTTTTTTTTTTCAAATTGTGAGTCTGGATAGTAATTTATTGTACTGAAACCATTTCTGTTACTGTGTGCTACGTGATAGATTGTTGCATGTTACCTAAGCAGATGTTGTTTTCCAAGAAGTTTAAGCAACTTTTTTAAACTCCTCTTTTCAAAATTTCTCTCGTCTTCTTTTAAGCTAGTTTTTTTCCATCCAACTCTTATTTCCCGAAAAAATGATTTATGTTAATTGTTTATTACGAGGACAAAATGTTTATAAAATGTTTTTGCTTATTATATGCATGGTTGAAAATAGTGAAAATACTGGTTAAGTTATGAAATGTTAAAATTGTCCATTTTCACGAAATAATCATCATTTAGAGTGATTGAACAGTTAAGATAATTTTTTCATCCTTTTGACATTGATCGTGTTTGTTGTAGAACCAGTTTCATTCAACCCACTCGTGTCAACCTCAAGTCTGAAGGAATGCCCAGTGCAATCCATTACTACCTGTCCAGTTCTACGACGAGCCGCCGAAAGACAAATTTATCGTCGAGATCAAGAGTGGAGAAAAGGTATTTTTACTCTCCTCCATTAATAATGAGGCAGGCTCCAGACATAAAATAAAGAATACACTAACATATTTCACATGGATGAACCTTACAAGCTGTACAGAAGGATTTTTTTTATTACTTCTAACATCGGGGGATCAAAAGAGACTATTAATTTTTTTTTCAGTATTTTGATTTAATTGTGCCTGCAGGATAAAATGATCTTAGAGCTAACATTCAAGTGTTAAAACACATAATAATTCTTGACTAAACGACTAGCATGATAGACGAGACACTGTATATCGTACACAAAACATCTATGATGTGAGAGGTTAATTCAAAGTGGGTCGCACATGAAGAATAGTAAAGACAGTGTCAGAAGAATTATACCACGTATTTAATTCAAGTTTTATTTATATTTTTTTCCATATTTCCATTTCTGTTCGATCAATACAAAAGCATTTGTTCAGGTTTGTTCAGCTACATCGTTTTAGTTGGATGTATGTGTAAATGTTTTGTTGGGCAAATGAGAATTTTTTCAACAATTACTATTTATTTTCCGCTAATAGAATAGGCCGTATTCAGTAATATTTACAGTGTAAATAATAATTTAATATAGTTTTTTAACCAGTGTTACTTTTCCAGTTTCTCTGTTTTGTTTACAGGTCGTTGATGTCGAGATTATTAGAGCTGGGAGAACCTGGGGGCAAGGATCGAGGAGGAATTTGGTCATTGCCTTTTGAGGGAACCATCACGGCATTCGACTGTAGAGATTTCAGGAAACGATAAATACCAAAAACTGTATGGCGAGAAATGGGTTTGATATCGTGTCCTCCCTAAAACTATTTTCTCTGGTCTCTTTAGTATAGTATTATGTGATGACGTTTGAAGGTTTTTTTTGTGTGTGTTTGTGATATATATAGTCGATTGCAAATAGCTGATGGTGAAATACATACAATTCAAATACATGAAAGTTCTTGGCAGCGGCAAAGTCGTTTTTTACTTTATAATTTCTGAATCCGTTTATTGAAAAACTGTTTCAACAACTGCCGTACGAGGTTGTACTCAAACATTCAACTTTCAATATGGCAGTAATAATTTTATTATTGCTGGAGTGAATTTGAGATCTTTAGCTGACTATCGGAACAATAAAAATAATTTCTATTTATTTCGTCCACGTTTCTTTTAAATTTGTCTAGCGTAATCAGATTGCAGAATAATAGGCATCAATAAAACTGCTAACAGAACACCAAAAGCGCATAGTATAACCTTGTATAAAAACGAGACAAATTCAAAACAAAAACATAATCAGAAGACTGCAATTAAACAATTGCCATTATACCAAATAGTGCACACACAAAATATGCTGTCAGTAGTATTTTTTAATCTCCCTCTATTTCTATACCACATTCAGAATCGTCACGGTTATCAAAATATTGTTTTAGCCCAAAATTACATTGTTATAGGTTTTTAAACTACACTTTAAAGTAATGAAATCTAAAAATTAGTCAGCTGAAATTGAATTTTGGCATAAATCTAATTATTAGTACCTAAATTATACTGCTAAAAAAAATTCGTTTATGTTTTCTCAGCTTTTTACTGGCATACTACAATATCTTTACAATTTGTTTAATAGATTGTTCATAGTTTTCTTAATTGGTGCCACAGCTGTATCACATGATCAATAAGTACATTTTAAACTTATTACAACACAGCTTTCTTTCCTTCTAGTTATAATTTCATTTTCATATCTTCCTATTCATCTTGTTGGTTATCTCTTTCCACATATATTTTCATCAGACATGGAGAACCAAATAATGAAACTCATAATGTCAGAAACTAAGTGTTTCACCCGACTTTGTAATGCACATTGGATTTATAGATTAGCGAGTAATCATCTGCATAATTAAAAATTAAAGCTAGGAGTAAATGTCATTTTCTCGTGCCGGAGCAAATGGCATTATCTGGTAGCTCTTATCGTAATAACCGACACAGTCCACTACGACAATGATGAATTGTGTTGCGGCTAGGACACATGCACTGAAAATTCATGCAACATTTTGTATGGCCGGAGGTTATATCCATTACAGCTGTAATAGATTACACAGTTGATGAACAATATTCTTCTAAGATTATTTCTAAAACTATTAATTGCTATCAAGTTTAAAACAACTCAATTTTAATACAGTTCTAACTTTAAAGTAGGAATAATTGTTACTATCAAGTTTAAAATGATTTTAATAATTACTACCCTATTACTCAGTAATACAGATTGTTTCCTATTGTTTAGGTTTCTATAGATTTAATAACCAAGTAAGATCTATATATTTTTTTCTTACAATATACTTTGCAGCTAAAGGTATATTAGAATAAATTTTTGTAGCTTATTAACTTTTATAATACGTCCTTATTCGTTGATAAGTATTTCAGTACACATCAACTTTAATATCTTAAGCACAGGTATAAGCAGTAAACTTTTTCCATATTTTGATTTTACGCTATTTCAGTTGAAAATTTTAAATCTAATTTAAGTAAAAATGGCTTCAAACTATTTTCACCCTATTATTACTATTAAAATTATTTGGCTATGTTTAATACAATCTCGTCAGTCTAAAAAGGAACACCTAAACTGATGCGTGAGAGTTTAAGTTTGAGACATGAAACTAATGAGGACGCGGGTTCGATTCCAGACACTACGAATTTCCAAGATTTTGAGACACATACTATGGTCAATTTAGTATCTTTTTCTTGCCCATAGTCCTCTCCCAATGTTAGTTACATCGTCATTGACGAACTATAAAACCTTTAAAAATACACAAAAGTGGAAAATCTTCTTACTTACCGCAAAATCATTGCAGCCATAACGTATTATTAGCTATAAACATCTATAAAGTAACTAAATTACGTATCTTGTGCGGTACTAGTAGTCAACTTGTTGTGAGTTGAGAATTTAGAAAGTTCCAACGTATAAATAACAAAATATTGTTAACTTAAGAAGTTGTCTTCGGTACATCTGAAAGAATATATTCATTGTAGAGGAAATATGACCACTTTATTTAAAAATATGAATTAAAAGCAACTGACATAAACTAAATTAGTCCTAGAAAACAGAATTCCAGTTTTGGCTATAAATAACATTAAATTATTTATTACACTCCAGTGTGTTTCAGTATTATAAGGATTGTTGATGTGTTGGAGAAAACGCCCCTTCTTTACCAACAAGTCATGAGCCTGGTTCGCTAACCTATTAGGGAAAGAATTAGTCAGGTTTTTTTTAATGGTGATGCAAATAATATTAAAACAATGCTAAATCTATTTCAAATATTTTTTTTTCACATTTTTTTTTGAGAATTTTTTTTACCATACACTTTTTTTTTTTTTTTTTTTTTTTTTTTTTTGAAAAGAAAGGTCACATGAAGTTGTCAGGTCTTTAAAAACGAGAGAAAACTACTTTTCAAAAAAGTATTTCACTGCATCAGGTTGGAACGAGACATAATCCTCTACCCTTCTGTATCACAACCTACCAGCAAAGTCTAAACACAATTTCACTTAAATACTACTTGTCAATTTTAGACAATTTGTGAATTAATGAATTTTAATAGTAAATCTAAAAAAGGTTCAAAAAATCTTGTGGTTTTAGATGGTATTCACAATTTCCTACTCTTGTTTGAGTGCTGATCAGCATTATTATTTCTCTGTATAAGAAAGGCATGTACGAGGTAAATTTTGTAGATTGAGTTTAGTGATAACATTCAGCTGATTATAATCAGAAAAGTGATGTAACATTTAAGATCTTTTTTCATAAAGTTATTCATTATTGTCATTATAAATTTTGGTAGTTATCAATCGTTTCATGCAAGAAGGAACTTTAGTCTGTGTTTGAGAGATTTTCAGTTGAAGGCGGATTTTAGATTTTGAAAGGTTTTTACGTAGATTGGTGCAGTAAAGGTTCTTTGTCATTCAACCCCTGAGTAACTAGATGATATCACACATTGAAAGGTAGTTACATAGATTTGTGCAAGAGACTCCAAGAAGCAATCGAATTTTGTCGTTGTGAGCAACAAGGGGTCAGAATATTTTTTTTCTTTTTTGTTTTACTCAAAATGTATCCAGATGGACTTAAATCACGTCTTTCATGAACCAGTACAAAGTTATGTAATCACCTGCTGGATGACCATCATTTAAATTTCAGGTCTTTGCAATAGATATATGAAACTACACAATTAAGTTATTATCTATCACTACTTTTATGCACTATATTATTTCATCCTCTGTATTAAAGTTACTGCTTTCCGTTGGCTGCTGTTTTATTTAAAATCATGTTTTTTTGTTGACCCACAACTTCCAGTGCATAGGGACTGCACAGATCAAGCTGGGAACGGTTTAAAATCCATGAATCCAAAGTGGAAGCTGGTGAGATGCTGATTCAAAATCAGTTGAACATAAATGAAGCCTATCGATCTCAAAAGGTTTGTGTGCTGTAATAGGTGCATCTGTGAATTAATTGTTTACAGTTCAGAGCTAAACAGATCACATAAACAATTTTTCTTAAAATGGCCCGTTTTCATATACGCTAATTCCTCTTCCTCCTTAGACTGTCCATACTCGGAGAAAGTATCAGTTATTTTCAATTCTGTATCCTGTCAATATTAAGTTGATAAATTAGTAGAGATTGTCTAATTCTACGAACATATGGGTCCTGATAAGGAACTACCGACTTCTGCATTCTTTGACTGAGAGGTCTATTCAGACAGTTTGGTTTCATCTTTGTTGCTTTCTTAACACCACATAGGGGTCACGTGATGGGTAATCAGAGATTATACCTTTGGACGTGAAGCAACGTATTTAAGCTGATGAAATATGTCTGGTAAACCAGCCGAAACAACTCTATCCATTCATTTCGAAGCCTTAGATGCATACTTCAACAAATGGTGCCTCAATCTGAAAACATTTATATCAACATTCCACTTAAGCAACAGGCCGTCATATTATAAACCAGGGGTCAGTTGCTCGCGACTTATTGCAATACATCAAAATAACTGGAAATAACGCTAGATAGAACTGTAACTTTCGAACAGCATGTCTCAAACGTGGTTGATAAGGTTAAAACAAGAAATAATGTTTTCCAGAAACTAGTTGGCACTTCATGGGGAGCTAATGCTTACGTTTTAATATCCACAGCCTCACTTAATCGTAGTCTGTTGCATAATTCTGCTGCCGACCTGTATCAATAGTATTTATACGAAGAAAATAGACGCGCAATTTAATCGGGCAATGCGAATAACTGCGGAGTGGACGCAGCCTATGGCTTCATGTTCTCAGTAAAACTCCACCCACAGCTCTGAGAAGATCAGAAGCTGTCCTGAAAGTCCGGAATAACATTTAGAAGAAACCACGTCTCTCGTACATCGAGACATTATACTAGCAAAACACCAACGCTTGAAAATAACCATGCCGGCCTCGGTAGCGTAGGGGCTAGAGCACTAGCTCCGCGTGCCGAAGGTCGCCGGTTCGAATCCAGCCGCGGGCCTGGTTGTTTAAGTGTTGTGTGTCTGTGTGAATGTCCTGTCCGTCCTTTGGTGTCTACCGCTTCTGATTGTTCTTCGGGATTACAAAGCAATCATAATGGACGTTCACAATGTATAGGTTGAAGCAATTGAATGGATAAAAGCACTAGCTTTGTGGATTTAAAATTATACCATCTTGTAATATGCACAACTGTCCTCGCATTTTTATCTTTTTCCATTAAAGGACTAGGCCCGTTGACCTGTTCCGGCGTCACAAGCTATTTTCATCTCTTGCTTGGTCTACCTTTACTTCATCTACCTTTCGATCTGTATTGGTTTACTATTTTTGTTAATCGTGTGTCATTGATTCTATACCGACAGTCATTCAAACGACAAATTTTCAACTTTTCTGTTACTGTCTCGTTTCTTATTAGATCTAGCCTTTTGGGTCCCTTTACATACGTTAGGAACTGCATTTATGCTTCTTGTATGCAGCTTTTATCTCTTCTCTACATTAGAAATGTCTCACGTCAGTAGAAAAGCATAGGAACTACCATGAATTTATAGAATTTCATTTTTGTATCTCTGCGCGTCCTGTTTCCTAAAGTTTTATCTATTACTAGCCCGTACCCGCGACTTCGTACGCGTGGATTAAGAATTTTTTTTTTGCCAGAATTAAATATAGAAATTTGCTAACGAAGGATTGGTCCCAAACAATATCGAGTAGGAATAATATGACAGGAAAGCTATCACTATATCACTGTACCGTCGAACCTGTCTCTTGAAGAGAATCAATTTCCAACATATTTCTGTCACCATTCGATAAGGTCTCAAAAATTCGTGACTACAACTGTTAATCATACTGGAAAAAATATCCTGTGCCCTTCATACAGATTTCATTATAAAATTGCATCACAACGATATAGCCATTTAGTCGTCAAAACTAAACAAAAAGACAGAGACTTACTTCCGTATTTATAATAATATTACTGTGGTTCACACTCACACACTGACTGCGAACAACACTTGAGGGATCATTATAACGTAAAAAAGTGTACACCTGCAACATTGCAAGACTACCTACGATTTGCCTCGCCTTACACCCCTAACTTTCTAATATCTACAGTTTAACATTCAATCCGAATAACCTACGGCCCAGGCATGACTCTTACGATGAAAAACAATTTATAAAAATCTTAGCCTCCACGGAGATTTGAACCGGAGACCACAACGTTCGTAATCAAGCGCCTTAACCACTAAGTTGCCAGTCCACTAAACGGAAACACGGTACGGAGGCGACCATATCCAACGTGTCTGTCTATCGCCGTATTTCGAAGTTATGAGACAACATGTGTTATTTATACAGATAATTTTTCAACCAAATGTAGACAGTATTTTTCTCCTTGTTTCAAAGAATAAGTGTGCAAAGTTTCATCGAGATCGGATGAAAACTGTGGATTTGTATGAAGAACAAACAAACAAACATACATTCATCTTTATATATAAAGAAGATTCCACAAATCATCTGATACTTGTTCAGTTCGTTATCAGTATCTTTCCTTATACTGTATGTCACAACCAAAATAGTTGTATTGCGACACTTGTTCATCCAAGTTTGTATATTCTGTAAAGTACGTACCTTATTATATGATGAATAAATAGTTCTGTATCATTTATTGCGTCGTTAACAAGACTCCCACGCCCTGCAGTCGCCACTGTAGAGTCGATAATCAGTGATCGAGAGCAGCACACAGTGTCGGCTGCTGGTGTCCGACAGGCGTGCAAGTGACAGCCACTTCGCCTCTCCGGGATGACGTCATACAGGTCCTCCGCCGCCCAGTCGAAATCGACGCTGGCGTCGCGGCGCCGCCGACGTTATTTCATGTTTCCGAGATGTGATTCCACCCCGCACGGCCCTTCTCCCTCCGTCCTTCCCTTCTGCGAGCCCGCAGGCACTGTCGAAGAGGAAGAAGGGAGAGGGTGAGTGGGTGACTGGGCTGGTATTGGACTGTCACTTCTACCAGAAGAAGGTTCAACTCCTCGGGGGCATCAAAGGGGGAAAGTTTCACTTTTTTTCTTTTACTTGGCGCCGACTAACGAAGTTTTTAACTTCCGTTGCTGCCAAACAGTGGAAGACTTGGGTCCCGCTGTAACTGATGCCGTGCGATCTCGGCTCTCGGGACTATGTCTTAAAGTCTCGGCGAAATACATCAGAACGGTTTTCCATTTTCCGTCAGAAGACATCTATTGACTGCGGGACACTATTTCGCCTGTCTGTCTTGTTTCCTTTGCTTTCAGACTCCAGTTAAAAGCGATAAAACTCCAGCCGTACTCCTCAATTCACGAAAAAGCTCGTTACAAAATCCATTTATAAATTTGTTCACGCCTTCTGTTGCTAAGGTGTTAGTATCCTGTTTTCTGTGACTGTATCCTGTCATTAACAATTAAAACTTTATATGTATATCTTCTCCTTGAGTACAGAAATCATTTCTCGCGTGGTACAAAATGTAATCTACACTGCTCTCCGATTAAAATATCAGCAAAAGGTCCATGTGCATCTTGCTTTCTTCAAAATTGGATTATTTAAATTATTTATATACATCATAAAAACAAGTTATTACTAGTTTATTCCACGAATTATAATGTTTCATGAACTAATAACGCTTTATAATCATATTCCATGTGGATTCTTATAGCAAAATATTTAAGAGTAATTAAATAGTAATAAAAATAATAAATATCTTTCACTAAAAAAACATCATGACTACTCAAGTTCAGTCGCTCTCTTTAAAGGGAATAATCGAAGAAGAAGAAATATCTTTCACTCTAAGACAAAAAATATTAGAAATTGGAGCAGCGGTAATAGTGTAAATTGATTTGAAGAAGATTGATATCGTGATTTGGAAACTTAGCTTACGTTCTCCTGTAATTCTAAACGAACTATCAAGCTTATTTTCCGCCAACCTGTTATAAAATCCAGGCAATGCATTTCAAACACAAATAGCATTTCTCAAATAGACTTATACGACACAAACTAGTACATGAATTGAGGTGACATCCAATCATCCATCCCTCCCTCCCTAAGTGTATAGAAAACTGTAATTTTCTTAAACGGTTGTTTTAAAACGTATGAATTACTGAAAGTACAAATAGTGCCATTTATAGCTTTAGAAAGTAATCAATATTTTTCAGTTATTATTAATTAAAAATGAAAATTAATTATTTAATTTGTTAGCTCTGTCAGTCTATATTCCATATGCACCTTTATAAATTCTCTATTTTAATGCTATTCTCAAAACAACACTATGGAAAAAAAAACTCTTATATCAGCGAATTCTTTTACAACTTCCAGAAGCATGCAATGAGCGATAAGTTTTGCGTTACCTCCAACATTTTTTAGAAAAATTACGATTTTTACTTCCTTCTCCTATATATAAAGGTATGCATATATATATATCACCGATTGTCTAGTAGTTATGACTTTTTTTTAATTCATGGCAAACTTTCTTTTGTTTTTTTTTTAGGTTAATGAATAACTGTCTTAAAGTCCTCTTATTGCTACATTAAAATAGTTAGCTAACTTGTGATTGTGCTTCAGGATAGTGCATTGTGTAATGTAGCCTGGTTGTTACGTAAGAAGATGTAGGTCGTTATTTGACTCGTCCCCAATTCTTGGATGATACGAGCACCAAAAGTGAAATGATTGGTACAAATAATTAGAGGTTAATCAGAAAAATAAAACAGTTTAAACAGCAAAGTAAGCGATGTTCAGGAGGGTGGATAAAACTGTAGGCCTAATATTAGGTCAGTACATCCAATAAAAGAAGCAAATTTATATTAATATTATAAATGCGAAAGTAACTGTCTCTTTGTTTGTTACATTTCTTGGGCTAAACGGCTAATCTGGTCGTGAATAAATTTGACAATGAGATGCTATTTTGCATTAGGATGGACATAGGATACTTTCTTATGTATAAATAAAACATACTGTCATACAATTTTGAAAAATTACTGAAAGGTGATAGACAGACGCATAGGATGTGTAAGTCTCTGTAATACGTTCTGATATAGCGGTCTCATGACTCAATGGTTAATGCCCTTGCTTAATAAAGTTTGGAGCGTGGTCTCCGGTTCATATCCGGGTGGAAGCTAATATTTTTAAGAATTGTTATTGATCGCTTGAGCCACGCCTGAACGGTTCGTTGTTCGGATTAAATGTTAAACTGTACATACCACACAATTAGGGGTGCGTTGTAAATATTAGGCAGTTTAAGAATGCTGTAGGTGTAGACTTCTTTACTCTGTGTTGATCCCTCGGGCGTTGTTTCTCTGACACAGTCAGTGTGTGTGTGTGTGTGTGTGTGTGTGTGTGTGATCTGCACTAATCTATACTAATATTATAAATGCGTTACGTTTCTTGGACTAAACGGCTAATCTGATCGTTATGAAATTTTAGAATGATAAGCTATTTGGCATTAGGATGAACATATGATACTTTTTTATGTATAAATAAAGATACTGTCATACAATTTTGAAAAATTACTGAGCGGTGGTAGAAAGGTGCATAGGAAGTTTAAGTCTTGCAATATGTTCCTGTATAACGGTGTCGTGGCTCAGTGGTTAATGCAATTTCTTAATAATGTTTGGAGCCTGGTCGCCAGTTCTGATACCAGTGGAAGCAACTATTTTCAATAATTGTTTTTGATCAAATGAGCCACGCCTATTTTTCTGTGTTTTAATGTGTTTGGTACTGATTCCCTTCATGAGACAGGTTTGACGGTAGAATGATATAGTATTGGCTCTCGTCTGAAGAAATTTTGGGGAACTATGGAAAACAGAAATCTGTATGCATAGACCGAGGATGAAAACAGCGTCGTTCCGTATAGGAGGCCTGAGGGTAATTGCTTATATATCGGACTCGATAAAATATATTGTAATCGGCCGGTAGAAGAAATGTGTAGAGAACGACCACTAAGAAACTGTGTTCTTACCGCCATGTTGTATGATTATGGGATACACTGATAAATACCACATTCGTTTCAAAACAGTGTAGAAGTGAAGTAAATCTTTGTGTATTGACTGAGTCTTAATCCTCCACGCGAGACTCAAATGGTGGTGTAAAATCCTCTGTATCAGTTGTAGGTAACCTTCTTGACCGTCAGCGTCAATGCCTCCATCGTAGCGAAGTAATTTGTACCGTGACTCACTGTAAAGTCGTGACCTGGTCGGCATTCAGGGCAGAAGTGTGTTGCTAGCGTTATTGGGTTCTCTGACAACAGAAACTTGAGTAAAGCGAGATGACAAAGGCGGGGGGGGGACAAGAGTTCTCTGCGAAACTGCTTGCGGACAAAGCATTACTCGTGACAGTAGTACGGAGTAAGCTCCCAGATGCCACGGACGATCTATCAGTACCACAAGATGTAGAAGCCGGGTTTTCCTTTCACTGAAGAGATTTCGCGGTTCGCTTCCTGTTCTTCGTCACGCTCGTGCTTCTTCCATCCACCGGCGACGTGTTGGCATCACAGTACTGACAGGAGTCCCACACGAGCAGCAATCTAGCGACCTGGAAGACCGTCTTCACTCGCGCCCAGTAGTCGTCCCAAAACTTGGGCTGCCCCAGTGAAAAATTATTACGATGAGGTTTCTTATGAAGATCAGTGAATTATAACTGCAGTGTTATATCAGTTGCGAGGACCTAAGAACAAAGCTTTTCACGCTTATTTCGTAAGAGAAAATACTTACATGGTGTGGTTAAAAATAGATTTTTAGTGTATGTATTTATAAATTTGTCCCAACCTTATTTTGACTTGAGACCCACTGCTTGGTAGCGAGAAGTTGGTATACAAGTTTTAAATAGAGAAAAAGATTTGTATTATAAGTTGCAGTGATTTTCTAAAGGTCTTGGCAGGAATATCTCTCCCCCATCATCATTAAACTTTTGTTTTTAGAATATTAAAACTTTATTAGTTCATCCCCTTATATAAAACGCTAACGTGGAGTCTGGATGCGTCGTCTATAGCTGCTACTGCTATTGGCTAGAGAACGGCCAATCATCAACCACCATATTACATTCCTACCATCATCTTGCTTTTCGTTTATTTACAGCTAGACGCAGACATTCATATAAGGAGAAGGAGATTCAATATTTACGCTATTTTATCCGTATCAGTTAGACGCAGAAATTCATGTACGGAGAAGGGGATTCAATATTTACGCTATTTTATCTGTATCAGTTACCAAAACTAGGTTAAACCATAACCTAAGAATTTTTTTGGCAGACTATAAGAAACGATGAAGTTTATTAAAAACTCAGAGAAACGTAAGTAATCGCGCAATGTATCAGTCATATAAATAACAGTCATCCGTTTTCGAAATTATAAAAATGCATTTATTTAAATAAAATCTAACCAAATATTCTGATAATCTAACCAGAATAACTTACTCATATCACGAAAGATATAATTAAAAATGATTTCAATTTATAATTCTCAATTCAACAACGATATTCTTGCATCCAAATAGCTTCGAGCAGAGATAGAAAATTAATGCGAGGCAATCATACGTTACAAAGTTACAATTGGTACGTTCGTTTAAATGTACATGTTGCTTTTTGTTTATTTATAACAACTATATGCAAAAATTAATTCAGGGAGAAGAGTATTCCATATTTGCGTTATTTTATCTGTACCAGTTATAAGAACGAGGTTAAAACATAACCTAAGAATGTTTTTGGCAGATGATAAGAAACAATGAAGTTAATTAAAAACTCGAAGAAAGTTTACTCCAAATTTACGAATCGCGAAATGTATCACTGACATAAATGACCGTTATCCGTTTTTGATATTATGCTTTCCGTCATTAAAGTAAAATGTATTTATTTAAATAAATCATAGTCAAATACTCCGATAATCTAATCACAGTATGGTACTCATATCACGAAGATTTCATTAAAAATGGTCGATATTTGCTTTTACATGCAATCTTTACCAGAATAAATTCAGACTATCACCATAGGTGCTGCCTGTCGTTATTCATATGAGAGTAATAAAAGCTATGATTTTTGAATGCAATGTTAATGGAGGTTGGGGCTAAGTTGACCAGAATCGCAAATGACACATTTTGTTACAGCATAATTCGCAATGAAATGAGTTTTACAAAAGCGCCACGTTACTGGAAGTATTATTTATTGCGGGGAAAGAAGTTTCATATTTATCGTACTGAATTGTGCCTGGACCAGGAATAAAACTGATATTACAATTACAGCAGCATAAAGTTTTTGTGGGATTCCTAATTTGTTTTTAATTTTATTGGTTCTATACTTCCTTCGTCATTAATTCAGTAGAAGTTACTACTGTATCGCTATGTGAACTGCAATTGAAATATATAAAACATTACAAAATCCAGGCCATTAGCATTATGTAATAACAATTCCATATAATTAACCAATTAAAAAAAAATGAACTGCCAGGATATTGCATTCAAACCGTCATTTTTGACGGGCTCGAAGCTTGTATTAGCATAAAATGAAAGATTGTCTCGGTGGATTGCTGATAATTGTATTTAAACATTATTCAATGGACAGGACTTCTTTATATATTTATATATGTCTACTAAATCTCCGACTGCGAGAAGCAAATTCTGTTTCACTAAAAATACGCAAAAAAAAACACGTTAGATTTTCGTTTCAAACATTATCCAGCGAAGGATCTCATAACTAAAAGATGTAAAATTTATCTTGATGGGTAATCGATCAACTGAGAATTAAAGATAAATGTATCTGTTCTTTCTATTGTTTGTTTCGTTGAACGCGATTTACATAATAACGATACTACACTTTGTCCATTGCTATTTCTCTTACTTCTCGCCAGCTTTAACTCATATCTGCCATATCCCATAAGATACCCGAAATCTGCCTTATCCTGTGGCCTGTTGGTTTCCATTTCAGCGCCTTTATTTGCACTCATTACCTTGCCTTGTCTTATCGTGCGAGCAATTCTTTTTCAGTTCATCTTCTTGATCTGTTCCTCTATTGGTCTCCGGTGGCTATTTTCCACTGACCAGTATTTTATTTCATGTAGCATCACCACGTTCCCATTACGATCCTCAGTCATTCCTCAAAGAAGTTTTTTAGACCACAATGTTGTCACTTTACAAGATTCTTACCTCTGTATCATCAACGACGTAACATTGCTGTTAAATGTCTGAAGCTAAAAGCTGTGGCGAAATTGTAGGTCTCTAGGAAGGTATCGGTTTCGCATAAGTACTCTTTGCTTTATTTATACATCTATGAACTTCTTACAACTTTCCATCATGATAAAGAACCAGAATACACTATATTCAGTTTCTCCTTGTCTTCCCCGTTCAGCTTGTTCCGCTACCGGTAATGATTCTATTTTGTAAGTCTATACTGCTGAAAAAGGACTAGCCTCTACAAATGTTCACAACTATTCAATTTTCTGTGCTGGCGTCTTTTGTCTTTGACTCATATTAAGCCGAGTTCTAGTACATCTCACAGTCATATTACTGTTCATACGCTTTATGTTTCTGTAATTTTGATATTGGTGTCTGAAGCCTCTGGTCTTAATCTATAATATTGAGATTTAAAAATTTGGTGCATCTTATGCCGATATTTTTCTGTTATAAAGTGGCTCTTCAATCTCTGATCATATATGTTTTGTTCATTTCCGATTTTCATAATGAAGGCACTAACTTAAATGCGATACTGGGCTGCTATCATTTATATTATATCGGCTTGTGAGAGGTAAAACTTTTTTTACAGACAGCCAGTTTTGTATTTTGTATTACGATCAAAGATACATCTCTGCAGGTTAAAATAACTAATTGTCTTGAAAACAATTTACTTCACATTAAATATCTCGTATAACGTTTACCACTATTAAACATTTATTTAAAATACTGCATGAATCATTTAGAATTCCCTTTCTTTACAGACCGCTCTGGCCGCGCATTCGGGGGACGCGAGTTCAAATCCCTGTCCGGGCATCGAGATTTGGGTTTTTCATTGTTTTTCCAAATCACTCCAGACGAATACCAGGATGCCGAATTCCTTCCCGTTCCCTGTCCTCATTCCTTTCCCGCCTCTAATTACCTCGACGTCAACAAGGAGTAAATTCATAAGCAAAAAAGTAAAAAATAAAAAAAATCTACAGATGAAATTAATCATTTATGTATCAATGGTTCGCGGAAAAATAATCGAGTAATATGAGATACAAGTCTTTCTCGGCGTATCTTCGATATAAATTCTTCTCGGGCAAACCCGAGAGAATTTAAATCGAGTAATAGTATTGCAATGAACTCTTCACAGGTTTGCTGCCGGATAGCGTTTGTAAACGACGAGCTTTCGGCGACCAACTCCGTCGCCATCTTCGGGTCTGATGTTAGCGCTGCGGCGACCAGAGCTGCAGCTCTGGTCGCCGCAGCGCTAACATCAGACCCGAAGATGGCGACGGAGTTGGTCGCCGAAAGCTCGTCGTTTACAAACGCTATCCGGCAGCAAACCTGTGAAGAGTTCATTGCATCGACACGCCGGGAAAGTCTTCGTTCGCACAACGAGTAATAGTATTATTTATTGAGTATAAATAATAATAGTCACTCGGTTTGTTTCCCAAGAAGCATTTATAATAAACAACGGCGAGGAAAAACTGTGTTCATGTATAAATTAAAGATTCTTAAGTCCTCAGTCTTAAATCATCTCACTCTTTTTTTTTTTTTTTTTTTTTTTTAAAAAAAACTGCTTAACGTCTCCTATAACAACTAGGTCTTTAGAGAAGGCCATCTCACTCTCTGTTTTGGTATAGCAATGATACAATACTCTTTGCTAAGGTCAAAGATAACAATCATATCAAAATATAGCCTACACACAAGCCAGCTTAATTATCTATATTGTTATTCTATAGCGATCCACTTCGTATATCAACATATTACGTTACATTCATTATTTCATATTCACGAGTTCTATGGTTGCTACCTCATACGTCACTGAGAGTTCGAATTTGCGAAGAAGCAATTAGCATAGACAGTCCTGAATTGCGATGCGTCGCGACTGTCACAGGAGAGATAAAGAGCCGTGCCGTGGCAAGTGTCGCTGACGAACCTGAGGAGGCGCTCCGCGTGTTAATCAGATGACCCAGTTGTGTCGGCGTGACGTCAGAACGTCGCGTGACTGGACGGTCCTGGGCGGCACGCGTTTCCTGCACGCAGGCACCCCCGGGCTTCATCCCACCAACTCACTCCGCAATAACTCACTTCCTCTACAGCTGTGAAATACCTGCAGTTAAAACGAAACAAAAGCTTGAGCCAGGAGGAGAAATCATGACAGAGGAGTACCCATCAACCACTTGGGCACCTGTGAGATTGACAGTTAAGCACATCAGTTAACTTGGGTGGCCGGCCTAGCAGATGGCACGACGTATGACTTCGATAAGGGTGATTTGTGGGCTGCCATTTCAGTGGGATCTCTAGCTGGATGTTTGCAGTGAAAGAAAACAGGCTCAAATCAACGGTTCCATTCGTCATGGGCAAGTGGATGATTGATGTGGTTTGTGTCATTGCGGCACGCTATGCGCGACGTCTAACTTTGATCGACAGACATCGCAGAAACCTGAAGTGAAATTGTCAAAATAATGCACAACCAATGGCTACCTTCCGACAGGAGTATCGGTTTTCAGTGAAACATTGAGTGTAGAGACCTTGGATATTTCCGCAAAGCCAGTGCACTTCAGCACAACATTGGGCACTGGTGCTGCGGAAATCAGTGCTGTGGCGTGTCCCAATTACTTTTTGGTAGATAGCGCCTCTTACTTCAGCTCTCTGAAAACCTGATAGATTTGTCGCCAAAACGTAGTGTAGCACTTTAAGTTGCATCAACAGACACAATACAACTCATCACGTACTTGGTAAACGTGGAAAAGAAATCCAAATTTTTAATGAAAACCAGTTATCCTATAGTTCAATTGTTTTACAAGGATGCAGGCTCGAAATAAATGAAAGACAAACTTCACTAATTCAACATTAAATGCATTCTACATCATTTGGTCACAGAAAACCTTTAGTTAAAGTGCACTTATATTGTAGTGTATTGCTACACTTCATAGTGTATTCGCGGTATGCTGGGCTACCGGCTCAGGCAGGTGGACAAGTGAGACAAAGGGTGAAAGGGCTGCTCTGGAATGCGACCTTGGCCAGGTAGCGAGGAGCCGTTAGGTGTGTGTGGAGAGGCAGTGGTGTGCGTCGCAGCCGAGAGATGAGTGAATGTGATGTGCAGGCGGCTTAGGTCTAGCACGTGCTGCTGTGGTGCTCTGTGTTGCATGTCGCCTGCGGAGCGGATGAGGCAACCAACGAACAGACAGATGGGTCCACTGGAAGTCGACCTGGCGCCTTCGGAAATATGGTAACCACAGAGTGATCTTGATAAAAACCCCAAGAAGTGTCGTATTGATGACCAAACCGGCCCCCTAGAGATTCTCATCGCTCCGTTGGGCTTAGTGGAAGGACACTTAACAGCACCTGAGGACTGATATGCGGAAACTATTATATTATACGTGGATTGATGCATTGTATTTGAGAAGGAATTGTTATAATAAATATCAATGTTAAATGTACGTGAAACGGTGTTGCCGACCTGTACAGCAAAATCTCTATTCCACTTTTCATTAATATCATTTAGTAATAATGGTTTCGTTGACCAATTAACTAAATTAAAAAGTAAATAAAATAATAAATTAATATACAAAAGGAAGGAGTACAAGTTGTACACTTCAATAAATATCCCATTCGATAATGCTCAATGCTATCAGCAACAGTAAATGTATTGAGGTGATTAAAGGTTAAATATTGCCATGATTCATATTAATTTCCGTAAATAAATTCGATTTGATTACAGATTAATTTAGATTATGTGGTCGACGAGGTTATAGTGAGGAATATCTACTGGCTTTAATTGTTTCATATAAGAGAGGATGATGGTTACGTTTCTGTAGACAGGAAAGGCAGTAATAAAGAATGTAATATAATGTGATCAGGTTGGTGTCCAAGCATAGGTTGGCTGAGTGTTCCCTAACGGTGTCGTCATTAAGTTCTCGGACGATGGATATGCCCTTAGGGCAAAGCTAGACACTGGGCACAGTTTTGTCAATAATGGTGTTGTGAGTTTGTCTGCTTGGCTATTCGAAAGAATGAAAGATCTTATTCAAACCACGGTCGTAAAGAGTCAGCCGAACCTTATGTACCAAACGTTTCATAGATGTCACTGGCATGAATAGACGAATAAAAGGGAAGAAATATTTGTTATTAATAAACTGCTTTTTTGTGGGAAGTGCAGTCCAATGAGAATAGAGAAACCGTAGCTATCAGAAGGGGATGACCTATCAAGGAAATATTGCTATTGGTGGGTGGTCCAACATGAGTTATTCCGCTGCCTTTCTGATAATTTTTGATGTTTGTTATATGTACGTCGCCATCTCGAAAGAAGGGGGACAAGGCCAGCCCATGGTGGATCAAATTCGAGAGGACGACAGCGGGTACTCTTCGCTAGCAGTGGGTCTGGTGCAGAGCTGTGTTTCTGGGGAGGATGACACCGTCGATGAAAGACACTCCAGACGCCTCCGACACATGCCTACCTGCCACGGCTCACCCACCGTCCAGCTGATCTTCTAGGGAGACAGCCTCGTTCGATCCGCTGTGGGTCGTCAACACGGCTCTTCTGGCCGATTTAATGCCTCCCACTTCACCTGTACAACTCCACGGCAGCTTCTACGTAAGCGACCTTCAACAACAAGCTCTTCATAAAAAGAAATTAAAAACTGTAAATTCCACTGCCTGTGAGGAAACAACCATTCATTCTAAAGAGTAATTGTTTCGTCAAACCGAGCGTGGTGGTGTAACGGATAGCGTTCTGGCCTCGCATTCGGGAGGACGGCGGTTCGAATCCCCGTCCGGGCATCCAGATTTGGGTTTTCCATGGTTTCCCAAATCACTCCAGGCAAATGCCGAGATGCTTCCTTCAAAAGGCCATGGCCGAATTCCTTCCCATTCCTTGCCGCCATCCTTTCCCGTCTCTAAAGACCTCGATGTTGAGAGACGTAAAGCAATTACAAAAAAAAAAAAAAAGTTTCTTCAAAAAAGTTTGCATTTCCTACCGTTAAGAAAGTCAAAATTTGCTTTTAGTATCTATTATGAATGATTTGAAACGATATGAATGACCATTTCGGTTGAGAACCACACCCACGACCAATTATCATTTATTTTATCGTTTAATCCCCTAAGGAGCACATGGAACCATTAACTTGCATTTTCCTTCTTATTCTTCTTGCTGTTCGTTTATCTTCCCTAAGCCTTATCATCATTTCGCTGTGTGCTTGACGTCTCCCTTGTGTCCATGCATTTCTAAGTTTCAGATTTTTGCTCTTGGGGTCTTAGGACAAAATTTATGTGAAGTGATTAAGTGTCTGTATATACTGCGTGTAGATGACAATGGGCCTCGGTTGACTTCTGCAAGGTCTTTCTGGGTTTCTACACGTTAGTATCAGTTGACGATGGAGGAAGATTTTCTTGGTCAGTCGCCAGTCATCCATTCGTGCCATATGTCCGTGACTTTTCCATGCGAGTGAGGTGAATCGTGCGGTTAGTGAATACAGTTATCATCTATTAATTAATTATTCAAGTCGCCAGATGGGACTCGATAACCATACCATCGAAAACACGTAGATTGATCTCTCCATGCTGTTCCGTTGTTAAAGGTGCGCAACATCTTCACAGAATTTCGTCTCAGGACCTCAGTTCGGACCATAACTTAGTATGTATGGTCTAGGTAACAATTTTACCTAAATTAAATAGTTTGTTTACAAACTATGATTTTCAGCTGGCTTTTGTAGCATTGGTCTCACGTACAGTGGTTCGTAACCAGGAAACTCAACAGAATATCCGCGGAGTGATCTGACATGTGGTGATCCAAGTTGTTCAGAAACTGTTTAACCTTTCCTTCAAAACTCGAAAACTAAGTCAGATGTATACTTCGAGCCAGTTCACCAATCTCCAGTACCGAACACATTTTCAAGCTCCTGAACATGTATGCCACCCTCAAAAGAGAACACATGCTACTCATCGGCTCAAATTTTACCGAACAAGGAAGGTACCCATGTATTAAGGATACAGAATACGGGTACAGTTATTAGAATAGAAATAGATGGGATATGTTATCAGAATTCAGATGAAATGTGACACTGATACATACGGACTTGGTACCCTTGGAAGGATAGATGTGAAGTGAAAGACAGAAAAGAACTATGCATTATGAGCTGAAGTGTTCCCTATGTTAGGAAAGCGACTTCTCGACCTCACTGTGGCCGTTTGTTACCTGTCATTGATTTCAAAAAATCAGGTGGGCGCCAGAGATTGGAGTGTACCCTATTCTGAGGGAAGCGACATCCTAATCTCAAAGTATTGTTATTTAAACATGAATTATTGAACAACTAGAATTATTAATAAAGTCAAATGACACATTACATGATTGGATGGAATCTATTGAAAACAAGGTTCACAATCTGACTTTACGTTTTACATATGTATTTTAATTGTTTCCTTGACAAGATTTTACAAAGATTAATTTTCTTTTTGCAACACAAGGGTACATAACTTTCTCGGTGGAGCAAGAGAGTCTGTCTCGGGGCGATAACTAGGGTAAAAAAAACGACGATGATGCAAAAGTTCCTTTTCCTGAATGGTGGTTACCGTGCAGACGAATCTACGTTGTGCAGTCGGTGGGTTGACCAGCTCTCCATCACGGCCGGCTGCCTCACTGCTGTCTCTACCGTGGTCAGCTGTTCGGTCGATCCACACCTCTCCGTCGGTAGTCAACAAATCCCTCTTGTCTTCTCGCGCTGCCTCGAAGAAGCGTCGTTTTCCGCCCCCTCTTCATGACGTCTGCCAATCACTGTCTTTGGAGGGAAGCTTTTTCCGCTGGTTGGCTCGGGACATGCAACAAAACCACCCATTTTTTGTAATAAAAATACAAATTGTTCCTATTGGCTGTACTCCTGGCTTCCCCTTACCCTTCGTTCTAGGATACAGATTTACTTCTTATTTTATTTGTTTACTAAAACAGCCCAGGCTCCCACTCCATCTTGAGACGCGGGCCTTGTCACGAGGCTGTTATGCCATAAGTCACATTTAATGGAAACACTCAGGGGCTGGCGTTCCCCAAAAACTAGCAGAACATCCCCTGGGACCGGGGACCGACACACACCAGACGAGAAAACAAGCACGCGCACCTCTGGCTCTCGCGGATCATTACAAGCTGAAGGTTAAATGAGACTACCTGGTATACATAGTAAGCCTACTTGATAAAGGCAGGTGGAAGGTAATTGAAGAAATAGTAGGACAACAGTCTATAGTGACGACATATGTATAATTGTCCGTCATAATCCAATTATCAACAACGGTCCCTCGCCTAATCCAAGTCACCAGGGAGCGATGTGGAATTCTATATGTAACCTCTCGTTTGGGTCACTTAAATAAGTACAAGAAACCTCCAAACAAGAACCATTGGGAACACCTGCTGACCGGGAGGTCAGTTCACTTTCTCCGATCCGCCCATACGCGTTTCCGTCTAGAACGCACCTGCCGTTTTATGTCGGCTGTGCCAAGATAGAGAGAAAGAACTCTTAGGTACCAACAAACTGGTCAAGCGAAATTACTATTCGGAAGGAAAAATCTATTTAGGCATTGATACATCAGCGAAAGATTTCCCTATGCCAGAGCTTTTGAAATCTTGTCTACTTATCTGTTACCAACCACCTTTTATCTCTGCACCGTGTCGGCCTATTTTTTAATGTATTTTGGAATGATGCAGTATAACATCGAATAAGAAAGACAAAGACTAACCAGTCCTTAAAAGCCATTGCTTTTGAGAGTAAAACAATCCGAATTTTTTACCTTGATGACTCGACACTTGCGTTAGTGATAAAGAATACAAGCATAGTTAGTAAGCTGATACATTACTTAAACAGAAGGAGGAGAGGAGAGTGTATACAGGGTGTTACAAAAAGGTATGGCCAAACTTTCAGGAAACATTCCTCACACACAAACAAAGAAAATATGTTATGTGTACATGTGTCCGGGAACGCTTACTTTCCATGTTAGAGCTCATTTTAGTTTCGTTAGTATGTACTGTACTGTACGGACCAATTCCATGGCCCCCACGCTCTCCTGACCTCAACCCTCTTGACTTCCATTTATGGGGGCATTTGAAAGCCCTTGTCTACGCAACCCCGGTACCAAATGTAGAGACTCTTTGTGCTCGTATTGTGGACAGCTGTGATACAATACGCCATTCTCCAGGGCTGCATCAGCGCATCAGGGATTCCATGCGACGGAGGGTGGATGCATGTATCCTCGCTAACGGAGGACATTTTGAACATTTCCTGTAACAAAGTGTTTGAAGTCATGCTGGTACATTCTGTTGCTGTGTGTTTCCATTCCATGTTTAATGTGATCTGAAGAGAAGTAATAAAATGAGGTCTAACATGTAAAGTAAGCGTTTCCGGACACATGTCCACATAACATATTTTCTTTGTTTGTGTGTGAGGAATGTTTCCAGAAAGTTTGGCCGTACCTTTTTGTAACACCCTGTATACAGGCGAAAGATTGTTATAAAACTATCAAATCAGTCTCTTGTAGTCTTGGTATCATAAGTAACTTACATCCCTTTCTAACAGACATTAAACTAATAAGTGGTTACTCTAATCTGTGGAAACGATGAGGTGTACAAGATAAGTTAGTTATCTTCCAGTTGCATTCCAGGGGTTGGAAATATTGTGAAGAACTGTGGGAAAACTTTCAGCTAATATTACCTAATAACCTGATAATGATTTTCCATGGTTTCTATCAGAAAGTCTGTGAAAAAATTGCTTCCCCTTGCTTGTCCCAAATTATTTTCTTTCTCTATTGACACCGGAAAACCATATGGAATTCGAATCCTAGCAGTCATCAAGAGTTTTTTTTCGTTTATCCTAGCCCTTTCACCCGGAAAAGCTTGATTTGTATGTATGAAATAAGCAACAAACTTTTCGTAGTACATATTTCACCTTTAACTGTACGTTCAGCATCGAAGGATTTGATCATTCTATCACTGCTACAGTGGCATAGTACGCCTCTTTTCGGACGATCCTATCATTCTTCAACTTGTGGACCGACGCATTAAAGTTTGTGGATAAAGCATTACACTTCAGTCGAGAATGTGTTCGGCTGAAAATAACCAAGTAAATTTCTGCGAGAGTTCCTTAAACGAAACACTTTGAATTTTTATAATAGTTTCGATTACTCATGCACGATACGTATCACATATGGACTGCAAAGACACTTTAAGTGTAGTATCAAGAGAGCAATATACGGTTTATCGTTGGTATAATCGCAGCGATTCTTATAAAATTCATCCCTAGTAAAACATCCTTCCCTCCATTTTAGCTCGTATATTGATGGCAGACTTTCTAACCTCTTCGATGTCTGAATACTTATGCACAACATACGTGCCTGCTTGATGTACTTGTTTGCTGAAGGAATTATCATCGAAACTGACCTTTGAATCTTCTTTCTTATAGTGATATTCTCACAATGGAAATACAAATGGTTACGCAGCATTCACATTAATTGGAATCGACAATTACAATTTTTCAGTAAATTTTCCATACCCAACAATATGTGTGAAGCTTTACAAGTATACTTGAATCGTTATAAAATCAAGAAAATTTGAGCAACGTTGTAATTAATGGAACAGCAGTGGGATTTACCTAGGCTCATCTCCTCAATTTTACAGATTTGTTTAACGAAAATACAGAAATATTCCCCATATATATGACGAGATTATTTGATTTCTCCTTCACTGTAACAAAAACTATACTAAAATCCCTTGCAAAAAGCTGCAATGATAACATTGCTTGGTTACTGAGGAAGCCCATAACAAAATTTAAACTCAGATATACCACATTTTCCATAAGCTTTGGTTTGATAATCTCTCAGTCATTGTCTAACTACTTATAGAGCATGAACATCCAAATTAAGTTGTTTTATTATGGTCATGCCTTTTCAGGCTTTAAAAAATTATTTCGCTGTTGAATGATCATTTCCGTATTAATACAAAAAAATTAGACGTGAACAAATATCTGGGGTCCTGTTTTTGTTTGTTATGATAGCTTTCAGCTGTTATAAAATCAGTGGATGGTTCTGCTCTATCATAATTTCACATTTCGTACAGTGTTTGCTTCAGAAACCTTATTTCGGGTCTTCAGATTGTTATTGGTATAATAATTGTTACTTGAAATTTATAATATAAAGCAGCTTTGCTTCTTCAACATTTAACTGTCAGGAGCACCATTAGGGAATTTATTAAAGACGTATCTAAGACTAAGATTATTTTTTGTTTTCACTGTAGTTCACCATTACAGCTGTTAATGATGGAGACAACCAATCATTAAAATCTTATGACTTGGGGTAGGATTAAAAATGTATAAACTACAGTGAAATAACACAGTAGAAAACGTTGTTATTCCTGCGTATTTCTCATTCAGAACTAGTTATAAATGAATCTTCTAATTGTTTCCACCAGTCCTCGACAAACTAATAGTAAAAAATTCGAAACACCTTCAAAGATAGGAGAAACATTAATTCCTTTGATTTAATGAGATCTTTAACTGACTGTGTGAAAATCTTGACACTACTGCTAAAATTTAGATAATTTGGCTTTTTGGTTCACTTAAAAAAAAAAAAAAAAAAAAAAAAAAGAGGCAGCAGACATTTCTGTGAAACAACAGCTTGTCATTCGCTTTTCACCTTCCCATTCAGAAAATGTTTTCTGAAAACCGTTTAAAAAAAGCGTGTCAAGTTGAACAATAAACCGACTGCAGGATTTAAACTAACATATAAAAAAATGTAATCGATATAATGGATGATGGACAGTTCAAAATTTTCCCTTAGCGACAAGAAATATCGAGTCAACAGGTAATCTTAAATAATGGCGACAAACAAAAATAAAATCCAGATGAAGACAGTAAATTCCTGTAATAAGCTACAGGAGAAAGGCAGAATATAGGATGTCTGGAATATTATGACCATAGTATTTCTACAATTGTAGGAACGACTGTGCTGTGACTGGTATGAGAGGATTCTATTCCGAGCTCGACGTGACACATGGTCTTTTTTCACGAGTGACCTGTCCGGGAAATGACGAATCGACGCGAGAACTGATACGTTAGCTTGATGAGTGGCTCACTTTTCAGCTGAATCAGTTGTGAGCCGGTAGGAAGCTCTGGCGAGTCATAGTGGCGGGGTCATTGATGGAATGTCCTCTGGCTATCTCGCGGGTATACACAGCAGACCGCGCGGCTCCGGGACGAAGCTGATAGTCGTTATCAACGCCAGCGGCAGGGTCGAGCCACACCAGAGATAATAAATACCACACTACGACACAGTAACTTCCTTGACACGCCGACAAAGACTGAATGCTGCATTTCTTCTTAACTCTTTATCTGTAAACAAGTGATGTAATTCAGTACGGACATCATAAGCCAAATACAGCGTTATATTAAAATCATTCTAGCTTAAATACATTGTAATGTCCCTTGGTGACGGGAAATTTATGAGTGTGAATTCCACGTTTATTTGGCATCGGCGAGAGCCAGGTGACTCATACCTGCGCTGAAAGACCGAACGATTTAAGGCAGGCTGTAAAGTTAAAAGATTTACGCATTCAATGAAATTCAAAGGACAGTATAGGGACTGTGCCGAAATGAGGTTTCCTGGTACAGTAGAAAGTTGAAACTAGAGAAACGATGCTTCGGAGAAAAAGTTAGGTTGCGGAACACCTCTGTTGGGAACCAGAGAATCAAACTGTGTTACGAACTTTTAGAAACCATAAGTTTTTTATGTGGAGCGCCAATGGAGATCGTGGACGACTCGCCAAACGCTGTGACTCGCTGAAATTTCCCGCGTCTGCTAAAACTCCGGAGCCTGCAAGTTTTCAACGGGGCGAACAAGCGGGGGAGAAGACGTTCTGTTTCTGGCCAACAAACAATCCGCACCGGCGCACCCCGGGAGATCGCCGGAGGGGTCACTACCTGCGGGGAGCCAACTCGCCAAGTGGACGTTACAAATAACCTTGCGCCCAGCTGATCAACAGGGTCCGTCTGATTTCTCCACAACTCATCTGCTACGGTAAAGAACGCCGGCGATGTATAGACACTCTTGCGTCATTCAACCCTAGGCAACGCTCTGAGATGAGAATCATGCTCTACATTGTTCAAAAGAAACTTTTAATATTTAGTTCTGTTCAATAAACCAATCAATTTTATATTCAACGAAAATAATAGGTGTTGTAAACCCTGCTTTCAATAACTTCTTTTCCAATGTACCAGTATATCATTTGATTAGATGAAGATATGTGGTTTTATTGGTAATTTTAAAAGTATAATTGCTTCGATAAAAAGTATTTCAGAATTGGAATGTCGCTTCTCTCGGATAGAGAACACTTCCATTCTTGGCGCCTACCCGGGATTAATTTTGCAAATTAACTTATTAATTAATGCATCTCATTATATCATTTTAATTTTAATAACTTCTTAAAAACAAGACGTTACAACATTTTCATAAAGCGTTCGAGATATCTCTCAGCTATGTGGGTTATAAAATAACAAAAGTTTCACGCGTTATATTGCATCCACAGAAACGTTACCGTATCGTCCAAAAGGGACATAACTGAATATTGCATCTTCAGAGAGTGGTATTTTAATACGAGAAAATGTTTCAATACTTAAACAATTTTCACCCAGATCAGCCACATTAATATAATTTTTTGTTATTAGATCCATCATATATCCTACTCGCCTAGCATTTGTGTAACAGGAACTTGTTAATGACAGTCTCCAATGGCTTAGAGAGCGTTTATTAACTACGTGAGTTATTTTTACCGCAATTACGGGCACCTCCACCCCTCTGGTGAGATTTGATGAGATCTTGCCGGATCTCCCCCCCCCCCCTCCAGATGACGTGATACCTCCGCGTCGTTTCTGGACGTTTTTTTAATCTCTACTGTAACGTTCACGATTTAAGCATTGATACATGTCCATCGTCACGTGTTTTATATCGCGGCTAGCATTCGCTGTCTCCGTTCGCGCACTTTTTCCTGACCTCGACCAAGCATCGGGGAGGGGTGAGTTCAGTGCACCCACGCCTAACGGTCCTCCGCTGTTGCGAGCGTCGGCGCCACCGAGTCGGGAGACCCAGCCATTGTCTCGATCTCGACCGTTCGAAAATGGCAGTTCCAGCTTCCCATATCCACTACATTACTGAGCAGCAAGTTTTGTATAAATTAAAATTATAATAATAACTCTGGCTGCCTGGGTTTAATATACAATTATTTACCTATGCAATATCCCTATTATGTATGATATTTACAACTTACATAATTGAATATTATAAAGAAAATCTGAATATTAATTAATTATTTAATTATATTCATTGTGGGTGACTCTGTCATACCACACTACTGTCTTACAAGAATTTCAAAACCTCAGGTGAGATTTCCGTGGATCCCCCCCCCCTCCCTCTTGGTGAGATCTGTTGAGATTTTGCCAGTCTTCCCCCTCCCCCACCCACCTTCACCCCTTCCCCTCCCTCTCCCACCTTCACCCCTCCCTCCTTCCCCACTCTCTTTCGCCCTCATTTCACATCACGTAATTAATGGACGTTCCTTACAGTGTTAACTGATACTGCCAGCTGAAGACAATTCGGCATAGTTTAAGAAGTAAAATCCCTGGACTTAGGAACCATATTATTAGAATTTTTCCTTAGATTTCACAGGTGAACGACTCCTAGAAAATCGTAGTTTTACCTGAGGTATTCTTTTATTTTGTACTAATCTCAATACACAGCTCCAATAACTCAGAACTTAACATCTTACTACATCTCCCCTATACCACCACCCAGGAGACACCACAATCTTGCTGCGTCCAAACAACATAACCCTCTTCCCCGTCAGCTTATAACTTCATTCTTACTCTCTATGTCAAATCGCCAAACCTAACTTCTTCAACCATTGTCCCAGTCATCCTTGAACACAAACCTTCACTCCTTAGAAGTACGGCATATCCCTCTAACGCAGCTCACCAACCTACTTTTTGACTACTATATAGCAGAACAGCGCGTTGCAGGGGCTTGATATGAATGTTCTGGTGCTTCATCCTTTTTGATTGGATTGCCGTAAATATTCTTCATCACCTTCGATTTTCGCGGATTTTCCCCACGATATACAAAAAACTAAACCGTTGCACGCGAAAATTTTCCTTAACGGGGAGACAGGTTCGATTTTTGTAAACCAAATGTAGATAATATTATTCTCTTTAAGTATACGTATACAAAGCATCATCTAAACTGGGAAATAACTGTGGGTTCGCATAAAATAGTATTTGTATAAATTAAGGGGTGTAAAGAGAGAATGAGTTGGGTTGTTGTAAACCAATTGTAGTTAGTATTTTTCAATTTCTTTTAGAGCATACGTATGCACAGTTTCATCAAGTTCGGGTAAGAAATGTGGGTTTGTGTGTAACTTCAAAAATTTCACAATTTTTTAATTTCAAATTCGAACCCCTCGCTCGCTAATTGTATGACAAGAACCTGTCAAATGGCAATGAATGGTAAATTTCACCATCAACTTAGGCCCATGTCTCTACGGTTTTCGAGATATTTGAAGAACTAAACCGTTACTCCTGTAAATTTTCCTTAACGGCGGTGATAGGGTAGATTTGAATAAGTTTTATTGCACCAAACCGAGCGTGGTGGATGATCGATTAACGTTCTAACCTCGCATTCAGGAGGGCGCGGGTTCAAATCCCGAATCCAGATTTTGGTTTTCCATGGTTTCCCTAAATTATTCCAGGTAAATGCCGGGATACTTCCTTCAAAAATGCAGTGGCCGAATTTCTTCCCGTTCCTTGTGCCCAGTCCCATCCCACCTCTAATGACCTTAGCTGTCGACGAGGTATAAAACCACCATTAAAAAAAAAAAAAAAGAAATCTTGAACCAAATATTATTCCTCTTATTTCAAAATATATGTGAGCAAACTTTGATCAAGATCGGATAAAAACTATGGATTTATATAAAGAATATACAAACATACCGCCATTAATTTTTATATATGTATAGATAGATACAAGATTTAGCCTAAATTTCTCGTCGGCCAACTAGGTGGACAGGCCATTGGTCGTCCAGTCCACATTTTTTTTTTTTTTTTTGCTGTTGTCAGTCTTTAGACTGGTTTGCTGCAGTCCTCCATCCCTTCCTATCCTTTGCTAACCTTTTCGTTTCTACATACCCCTTACAACCCACGTCATCAATTATCTGCTTCATATATTCTAATCTCTGTCTACCTCTAAAGTTCTTACCTTCGACTGTTCCCTCCACTAACAAATTAACCAATCCAGCATGTCTCAAAATATGAACTACCAGCCTGTCTCTTCTTTCTGTAAGCTTCTCCTACAAATTTCTTTCCTCACCCATCATTTCCAAAACTCGTTCATTTCTTACTTTGTCTGTCCACCTAATTTTTAGCATTCTTCTGTAACACCACATTTCATATGCTTCAAGTTTCTTTCTTTCCGGTATTCCTAAAGTCCATGTTTCGCTACCGTAAAGTGCTGTGCTCCACACATAGAGTTTTAAAAAGTTCTTTCTAATTCCTAGATCAATATTTGAAACTAAAAGGTTTCTCTTTTTCATGAAGGCTCTTTTTGCTAGTTCTATTCTGCTTTTAACATCATTCCTGCTTCTGCCATCGGTTGTAATTTTGCTTCCCAAGTAACAGAACTTACTCACTTCTCCTATAGCATCCGATCCTATTCTTATATTTAATCTGCTACTATAGGTATCATTTCTGCTACATTTCATCACTTTTGTCTTACTTCGATTTATATTCAGTCCAAAATCTTCCTTCAGTATTTTGTTCATGCCATTCAATAACTTCTCAATATCCTCAGCCCTATCTGCTAACAAGACAATGTCATCATCAAATCGTAGCATACTGATTTTTTCTCCCTGAAAACTTATGCCGCATGGAAATTTTTCTTTGACTTTCTTCATAGTTTCTTCTACATACAAGTTGAATATTAACGGGGATAGACTACAACCTTGTCTCACACCCTTTTTAACTGATGCATGTCTCTCGTGATTCTCTACTTTTATTACAGCCACTTGATTCTTATATAGTTTATAGAGTATTCTTCTATCTCGATACTTTAGACCTGACTTCTTTAAAATTTTGAACATCTTGTCCCACCTAACATTATCAAAAGCTTTTTCTAAATCAACAAATGCCATAAAAGTATCTTTGTTTTTCTTGATCCGCCCTTCAAGTATTAATCTTAAAGACAGAATTGCTTCGGCTATTCTTCCAAGGTCGATTCTGCCTGCCTGATGGTAGCAAACAGTGTGAGCAGCCTTCACAACTTTAACTTAAGTCATGATCACTCTCAGAACACTAACTATAGAGTTTATTAAGGTTTCTATAATCGTTGGCCGATAAAATATTTGTAGCCTATATTACAACATTGTTTCCATTTTGAGTTTTTAGGAACTGACACCCCTTCAACCAAATAAATAAATTTTTAGCACTTATCTTCCCTAAATTAATTCCCACCATCGTAATCAACGTCCTCGGGGGCTTCCTCTTTCCAGTCAAGCTATACCGGTTTGTCTATTCAGAAAAGGCTATCATGTTTCCGATATGAATTATGTCTTTGAGTTTGATACCGTACGTCATAGTTTGAAAATCGATCTCTAAGATACCAGTACTTCATTGTTTCACACACCATCCCATGATTCAATTTTCCGATTAAGCTCGTTCCATTGTCTTTGAACGCAGCTAAGATAAAAGCTTGTTTTTCCAACTGCGCGATGACACTAGTAACTTCAAGCACACCTTACTTGACGGTAGAAGCCAAGACGACAGTCAAACTCTAGTTGTTGTATTTCACAAACGGATGGAACCTTTCGGGTAAAGAAACAATAAGCTGAATATTTAGCGTAATAAAATAACGAATATCTCATGTTTGTTGGAATTGTATGTGGTTTTATTAAAGGAATATCTCTAAAATTCGCAACTAAAGGGGAACCAGGGGGAAAGTGCAACCTAACATCGGTGAAGTTACCACAAAACTGTAGTTAAAACAGCGTGAAATCCAAAATGTGCCACAGCTAACACATAAAGTGAAGCTTTTTTTTTTTTTAAAAAAAAAAATATCCTATTTACATTCGTTACTAAAGACTGAAATAATTATTTTAACCTTGTTCTGGCTATACATAGGTTTAAAAAAATGACAGTAAATACACATAAAAACGCAACATTTTTAATATTCATTATATTGAAAGGAGTAGAGATAACTCTGAACACTCATACTTGATATAAGATGCTGACTCAGATTTTTATTTGATTGTGTATTAGAAATTTTACTAAGACTTTGTGGAAGTGTTGGTACCCTGTAGCAAATTATTTCACAAAATTGTTGTTAAATTTATATCTGATCGATTTAGATCTTCCAATAGCCTTGAAGACTATTGCCAATGCTTTTTACGATAGAACTGTATGTGGTTTATATAGTATCTTCTTCGCTAATCTCACCGCATCCACAACGATAGGGAGGTACTAAACGCAATCTATAAGTTTTTTTTTTTTTTTTTTTTTTTTTTTTTTTTTTTTTTTTTTTTTTTTTTTTTTTAAATCTGCGCGATGACACAAGTCAAAGAGACGGGGTATCAAGATAATATAAGAAGATATTTGTGAAATCTTCCATGACTGAATTTTAGTCACACTGTAATACTCATTGTTTTTATTATAACGGACCATCTTTGATGCCATTGTTTGATTGATAGCGATGGGTGCAGAAGACCGTAGTGTTAATGTCTAGATTTTTCCTCCATATTCTCCCATTTACTGTTCATAAAGGTCGCATGGGTTCATAGAGGAAATTAAGGATACAGGGTACTTATAAATGGTGGAAAACGATTTTTTAATGACTTTATTAAATTCTATAGTTTTTACTTATTACATTGATATATAGCTACATTGCAGGGTTTCAAATGAAAAATGAGCTGTATGTAGACCAAATTTTATAGTTAGCGACATGTTTGCCACCACGCTCCCTTATTTCAGTTACAGAAACCAGTATTATTTGGAAAAGAACTGTGAACTTTTTGTTTCCAGCGAATATGCTTATGATATATTGTACACGTTAGTAATACTGCAGGTTTCTAGCATCTGTAAATGATTATCTTTGGTCGTATTTCTTTTGTTTCGCTGAAGTAGTTTGTTAACGTTTGGAATGATCTGAGACAGAATTTAATTGGACTCATATCCTCATTCGCAAGTTGTATTTTTCAGAATTCAGTTACAAACATTTCCTAAAGTTTATAAAGCATTGTACCAATTTTTTTCTGTAACTGGCAATAGTCCATATTTATGTAGAAGACCTAAGCATTATTGCAGTTTCAACTGAATTATGTAAAAAATAAAAATTTAATATTAGGAAAAACATTCTAAAAATAAAAATTAATTAAAAAATGTGATTTTTTTTTCCTTTGTAATATACATAATAGTTGGAATTAAATAGATCTACTACCTCAGCAATCATGTCATTCATATATGGTAAAAATTTGTCCTCCTTCAAATGTATAATATTGGATAAAATGGTGTCTCAATTTGAGGAAGCATTTTGGAAAAAAAGTTGCATCAATTTCTTTGTAATTTTTTTAATAACCCTAAACAGGTTCAAAATTATTCAAAATACTTTTAATTTTTTTAGAAAGTGTGCTGCATTACCTGATATAAACTAGAAATCTGTAAAACATATACAATATAAACAATGCATGAAAGATATATGTGTTGATTTTTACATAATATTGAGCTGGAAAAGTACCTTTTTCCCTTAAAGGAGAATGATAACTTACTTTTAAATTGATTTCAAAGTATTGTGGTGCTTTCCCACAAATATATTGTTTGAGTTACTGTGCTTACAAAATTAGACACTCAGTCATCATTCCGAGGGCTTTCAAGTGATGTAAAAAGACCTCAAGAACGCAAATCTCAGAAGAAATAATTTTCACGTATGTGACAACTTCTGTATTTTCGTTTATTGAGAGAAGAGAAAGGACATCCGCTTTGATCTTGAGTTAGATAACACGCCATCTATAGAAAGTGGTGAATAGTAGGTAAACGTACTGGAAGATACACATCAGTATCGTCTTCATTAGTGCATAGCTAAATCTTGATGGGTTGTGGGTCATCTCATTCCAATATAGGTCTGACCTCGGAATCTTGGGATCTCCTCCCACGCTGGCATACGGTCCGCTTGGCAAGCAACACATCGCCAGTGGCGCAACCGAGCAGATTCCGGCGCCTAGCGACACCCAAGGTCGCCACTCTGGACGCGTCCATCCGCAGACCAACACGAGCCGACGGCTGTACTAAGTCAGACTCGGCCTTCGCCAGTTATTCGCGGACCCCACCCGAGGAAACAACACGAGAGGCAAAAACTGGGTCTTGGCGAATGGTACTAATCCAATCCCACGCTCGACGACCCTGCTTGTCAACCGGACGCATTACCCAATCGCAATAACATCGCCTGAAACACTCAACAGACACCAGATTCTACTTTGCTCCTTCTCGACGCAACCGAGCGTACCGGTGCAGAAACCTGCTTACAGTCACTTGTCGCGGATCAGAGTGTTGCTGAAACGAAACAGATGTCTTCTCTAGAGGGTGTCGCAATGTTTACTCCCAGAGGTCGCTCGACCCACGCAGCTGTTGAGATCCCGGCGCCAGTGGCCTCTCTCCATAAGTGAAGAGTGGTCGAGTCCACACAGTACGAGGTTCCTTCAAGGATTTACATCTATTCTCTGAGTCTGACACCGCCGTGTGAGCTCATTATATTGCTCCCACTGACCACTAAATACCGACCACTGATGACGTCGTAAATGTTAGAGCCAGCTTCCGACGACGGGTTTGCCGTCCGTTATTTACGGACCGTCACGGTCATAATTAACAGGCAGGAAGGGGAGAGATTCATAACGACCACAGAATGGGTGCTGTGAAACGTTTTTGAGAGACTAGCTCCTAAATCGTCGAACAAGTCTTTAGCGACTTGCTGAGTAAATCTTCCAAAACCTGTACAATAAAGTTAACATTCATTACGTTTAGAGTTTAGTATCTCCTAAATAAAGTGAATACTAAAGTTTTAGATCAAGTTTCATGATATCCACTCTGAAAGTTTCTAAACATTTATTCTAGCCCGTACCCGCGACTTCGTACGCGTGGATTAAGAATTTTTTTGCCAGAATTAAATATAGAAAGTTGCTAACGAAGGATTGGTCCCAAACAATATCGAGTAGGTATAATAAGACAGGAAAACTATCACTATATCATTGTACCGTCGAACCTGTCTCTTGAAGAGAATCAATTTCCAACATATTTCTGTCACCATTCGATAAGGTCTCAAAATTTCGTGACTACAACTGTTAATCATACTGGAAAAAAATATCCTGTGCCCTTCATACAGATTTCCTTATAAAATTGCATCACAACGATATAGCCATTTAGTCCTCTGAACGTAACAAAAAGACAAAGACTTACTTCCGTATTTATATTAGTATTACTGTGGTTCACACTCACACACTGACTGCGAACAACACCTGAGGGATCATTATAACGTAAAAAAGTGTACACCTACAACATTGTAGGACTACCTACGATTTGCCTCGCATTGCACCCCTAACTTTCTAATATCTACAGTTAAACATTCAATCCGAATAACGTACGGCCCAGGCCTGACTCTTACGATGAAAAACAATTTTTAAAAATCTTTGCCTCCACGAAGATTTGAACCGGAGACCACGACGTTCGTAAGCAAGCGCTTTAACCATTTTTTTTTTTTTTTTTTTTAAAGTAAAAAAGATGGATTTCATTTTTTTTTCCATCTCAGCCATCTGTAAGTTTATCGTTGTTTATTCGAATTTTGTCTGTGCTACATTATCGTTTTCTCAATGCGGACAACACAGGACGGACACAACACCCATGCCCTCGGCCGGATTCGAACCGGCGGCCCTGACAACGCGAGGCAAGCTCGCTAGCCGCTACGCTACCAGGGCCGGCATCCACTGAGCCGGCAGTCCAGCACACGGAAACACGGTACGTTGACGTCCACATCCAACGTGTCTTTCTATCGCCGTATTTCGAAGTTATGAGACAACATGTGTTATTTATACACATAATTTTTCAACCAAATGTAGACAGTATTTTTCTCCTTGTTTCAAAGGATAAGTGTGCAAAGTTTCATCGAGATCGGATGAAAACTGTGGATTTGTATGAAGAACAAACAAACAAACAAACAAACAAACAAACAAACAAACCAACAAACAAACATACATTCATCTTATATATAAAGATTAAACAAAATGTTAAGTAGTTCCTTCACTAAACAAAACAATTTTCTGTTAGTGCATAAATCATTTTATTTTTTATTTTTTATTTTTGTGACTATGGCTTTACTCCTTGTAAACGTTGTGGTCCTTAGAGGCGGGAAACGACTAGGGGCAGGAACGAGGAGTCATTCGATCATGGCCTTTTAAAGGAGCCATCTCGACATTCGCCTGGGGTGATTTGGGGAAACCACGGAAAAGTCAAATCTGGATGGCTGAACGAGGATTCGATCCCACGACTTCCAGAATGCGAGGTCAGAACGAGTAAGTTGCCGCTCACCCACCACGCTCGGTATAGCTGGAGGAAATAAGTAAACAAAATTATAAAGACAATGTAAAGAAGTATGCTGAATATATTGTCACAGAATAGATGTTGGGAATGAAATACTTTCGAATAAAAAAAAAGAAATAGTTCAAGCTAAGATTATGTAATTGAAATGAGTGAGCCATAACGCAGGAAGACCATATGAAGGATTGTGCAAATTATCTATTGAACTGATAGAGGAAAGTGCCCAAAAGCGGACACCTGTTTTGTTTTTTATTAACAATTATATATATAAATTAGTAAAAAAATCAATTTTTAAAGCATGAAATATTTACTTCAAATTCTAATTTCAAAACTTATCTCTATAAATAATTACCTAAAAAAAAATCTAAGAAAACCTTACACTTTTGTGGTTTGAAAAATAGTTGCCTAAATCGGACCCCTCATAAAAGTTATGAAAATTACACTAAATAAAATTATAAAAATGAACTGAATCACAAAAAAAACATAATATAGTTTTAAGGCACATATGTAATATGATAATTACAGTTTTTTATTTAAAAAAAATACAAATACCATATATCCTATATATAGATTACAATATAAGAAGACAGAAAATACAACCTAAATTAAATGGTTTAGCGGCAAAGGTCACAGATGTACACGTCCTATTCAGCCCCAGCACAGTCTATATGGGCCCAAAACGAACATATAACGCACATTACCCATAGTTCTCCTTCTGAATCTTCTGAAAAACTTCCTGTCGCAGAACATGCACCTAGCGTCATTATCTTTGGATGAGGACACTCCAGGAAGAAGCTCCAATTTCGATGATCCAGAGGATGCACTCATTTCATACTCAGTGCTTGATCCTTTCACATTCTTTTCAAAAGTAAGGCGCTTTTTCACCTGCTCTTTCTCTTTTCTAGAAAGCCCTACTGCTGAACCATGCCTCCGTCCGCGGCCACTTTTGCATCCTCGACCATGATTACGTGTTCTCTGTTGAGTTTCCTTGACTTCTTTAGCTCTTTTAACTTCCATCAATTGGGCTTTATAAAGCGAAGATGTTATGATCATAGAAATGCAGGCCTTTCGCCTTCTATTTGAGATATAGGCAGACTTGTAAGCATGAGAAAGAAGGGGTCTGGTTTAGGCTACTCACCCTAGCTTGTATTTTGTTAACCAAATAGATTTTTAACCTAACGTTTCGACAAGACAGTTCAGTGATAAACATTAATCTAAAGCCTTATCATTTACGAGTGTATATTGGTTGGAAGGCTTATCTGCCAATTTCCACGAGAAATTAAAAAAATATAGCACACTGTAAAAACTTGGTTCACTGACAAAACACGTAATGGTGATTTAGCGATAAACAATTAAAGTGAGCAGCACGAGGTCTCTGTTACAGAATGGTAGAAGCCAAAACTACTATTTACACTTGATTCCGCTAGAGTTCAGTACAATGCAGAGGCAGGAGACCGGGGGTCCGGAATAGGGCACTTTCCTCTACCAAAGGAAGGTATTACACGTTGGGTTAGGCACAGTAGAACATTTTATTGTCAGCAGAATCATCAATGGCTAGTAGTAACAAGGCACTGGTTCACTGGGCCTCGGATTCTGAAGAAAGCGGGTTCGAATCACCTTCCGGCCATCAAGATTTCGGTTTTCCATGGTTTTCCGAAATCACTCCCGTTCAATGGGGAGATAGTTCCTGGCCAAATGCTATTCCTTACCGTATTCTGGTGACCTCTACGGGAACAAGGCGCAAAGCCATAAGCAAAAAGATTGCATTTTAATTAATAACGATGCTATCAGTGATTAAGTTGATGTTAAAACAGAGTATTTCTAACGGGATCGTTACTCCTTTAATCGTAAAACGGCAAAATAGCCGTTATTTTTCAAAGACCTTCATCAGAAAAGCAGAATAATAAAGTTATGTAACCAGATAATTAGTGATCTACGACATTTCTTAGAAAATATTATGTTCGTTTTCGACACATAAAAACAACCGGTTTTCTATAATGACTGCAAACTACCAAAAGGCTGAAGGCTAGTTGCTGTGTGTACAGTATAAAGCGAACATCTTGCTATTTGCCATTTTGAGAGGATTTCCTATAAAGTTATTGGTCCCAATCTTTGTTACCGATGTCTGTGTCACGATGGTAATTAAATTTACGGAATGTCGTAATCTATATATATAAAAACGAATGTATGTATGTTTGTTTGTTTGTTTTCACATACAAATCCACAGTTTTCATCTGATCTCGATGAAACGTTACACACTTATCCTTTGAAACAAGAAGAAAAATACTGTCTACATTTGGTTGCAAAATTATCTGTAGAAATAATACTTGTTGTCTGATAATTTCGAAATGTTACTGAACGGCGATAGACAGACGCGTTGGATATGGACGCCTCTGCACTGTCTTTCCGGGTAGCGGTAAGGCAGCTGAGTGGTTAAAGCGCTTGCTTACAAATAGTTGAGTCGTGGTATCCAGTACAAATCTCCGTGGAGACTAAGGTTTTTAAAAATTGTTTTTCATCGTAAGAGTCACGCCTGGGCCGTCGGTTATTCGGATTGAATATTAAACTGTAGATATTACAAAGTTAGGGGTGTAATGCCAGGCAAATCGTAGGTAGTCTTGCAATGCTGTAGATGTACACTTTTTTACGTTATAATGATCCCTCAGGGGTTGTTCGCAGTCAGTGTGTGTGTGAACCGCAGTAATAATACTATAAATACGGAAGTAAGTCTCTGTCGTTTTGTTACGTTTTGACGACTAAATGGATATATCGATATTGATGGAATTTGACAAGAAAATCTGTATAAATGGTACAGAACATTTTTTCCAGTATGATTAACAGTTGCAGTCACGAAGTTTTGAGACCTTATCGAATAGTGACAGAAATATGTTGGAAATTGATTCTCTTCAAGAGACAGGTTCGCCGGTAGAATAATATAGTGATAGCTTTCCTGTCATATTATACCGACTCGATGTTGTTTGGGAACAATCCTTCGTTATCAACAACTTTCTATACTCAATTCTGGCAACAAAAAAAAAAAAAAAAAAAAATCTAATCCACGCGTACGAAGTCGCGGGTACGAGCTAGTAAACTTATATATGTTGAGATACTGATGTTGAACAAATCTATTTCATGCCATATTTTGTAGTGATAACTGATATTATAGGACGCGCCCTAAAGTCCCCCCCCCCCCCCGATATTATGGTCACCAGTAATCTAATAACAGGTCGCACAGAGTCTAGTCCAAAAGAAAGACAACCCACCTTGCAGGGACAGCATCAACCTGTGTTCCAAGACAAATGGTTACAACAAGGAGAGCTCGCAAGAACGATGTTATAGAGCTCAACCTTCGTACTGATATAAATTTCCTGCTCTAAGTTAATGTTAATGAATATCTTAGAGACATCACAGAAACTAAAAATTCAAATTGAAAATTCAAGTCTACAGCTTTGCGGAAACTAAATCTTCAACCTTCTTGGAAAGTTGACATTAACTTAACATTTACTACCTTGTTGCAGTGAGGACTAACATGGAAGTACCTGACAAGTCTGATGTTGTGAGTGGGCTGCTTCAAGGTTAACCCGCGACATGAGACTACACAACACTGACATGTCCGAGTGCGGGAAAATAACAACTGCTGTCTTCAAATACAGTGAACCAGAGACGTGGCATAGTTCTTGTCAACAACAATTTGAAGAATATCGTTAAATTGTATACAAATCATTCTGAAGTGATAAAATTCATCAGTAACAGAAATGGAGCTTTAGATAAAACTGGATAGAATATAACAAACTGGATCATAACAAATGTAAATAAATTCTCGGGCTTCCAGCAGCGTAAAAAGTCACTCTTTTGGGAAGGCGTCTATTTCAGCCCTCGCTTTCAAACATAGATGTCACTGATTAACTGTTTGTTTACACGTTTCCGCGCCATTACCGTAGCATCATACTGCAAGGTTGACATTGAAACTACACATTTCAGATTTATTAAGACACCTCTTCATAAAACGTAGTAGCAACTGTTGTAAACCTACCAAGAAAGTTGGAGACCTTATCTTCAACAGATATAACTTTGTCATTTGAAATGTAGTGAGGGCATGAAATAGTACTGATGGCGATTCGATTCACCTGTTGGACGAGGATGGCCCCTTGTATCTTCTGGAAGAGTAATTCTGTTAAGTCATCTTTGAGTGTCACTCTGTTACAACACTAAGAAGGAACTTGAGAAACAGTTATCTAACCATACAGTAACACTTGATAACACCAACCACAATGATAAAAGTAACAGACACTGACCAGATCAAATCATCCCCGGGAGAGAAGCCATAGAGGGGTGTGACAAGACAGCATTTGAATTTGATACAGAGAGAGTGGATAAACTGTCGTGAATTTTTGTATTTAATGTATTTTGTTAGTATTATTTTGAAAATAATTATTTGTAAAGGCTCAGATACTTCACGATACATTGTTGAGCGGTGGAGCGAGGTGGAGAAATGTAATTGTTGATTTAGTTGGAAGCTGGTCGTCGAACATGTCTGACTGCTAAGTGCGTGAACGCAAGCTATTGCTGTCTCCTTAATATGAGCTTTAGTGTCGTGGAGAAGATTTTCAGTCGGTAGAGTTTCCAATATGTGTACACAGCAGTCTAACCTTTGGCGTGGACAGAGCCTGTAGTCTGAAGAGAAGAAGTTTCGCGATAGCCTGTAACGTGACGCGTTGTCACCACATTCAAATGTGTATTTTTATTATATAAATTATAATGTATGAGTAATTTATATAAATCTTGGGCGACCACCTAAATAGATTTTTGTTGTAATTTCCTAAAGTACGCAAGATTCCAAGTGAGGACTTTAATGCAATGGTGAACATTCAGTGTATCTTGTTAAAGCGAATATTAAAGAATTATTGAGCTGTGTAGGCTTGAAGCTAATCGTGGTCTTCCCGAACCATGGCGACTGGTAGTCGCGGATTTAGGGTTTTGCCGGACGACATACTCTGCTCCCTGGGGGTGGGCGGTCAACAAGGTCACTCACTCGGTGGGAAATGCCTGCCGCCCGAACACAGAGTCGTCCCCGAACGCAGCCGAATATGTCCGACCTCTGTTAGTTACGCGGGGCAAATGAGATATCCGGGATATCACGTGACATTAGGTGCCAACCTGAAGATCCAATCCAAATGAGCATATAACTTAAAATCCTGGGAATTTTCTGTTGAATGTGATCTTCGAGACTGCAAGGGGGTGGAGCCAGAAGTTTTCTTCGTGGACCGAAGAGCGAGGAGCTGGACATTCTACATTCGATTCTAGGCGAGTCTGGTCTGAGGTGGACTTGGATAGTTGTCTTCCCTCGCCATCTGCCGCTGTACGACTCCTGGCTGCCGGCTTGCTGGAGCAGGCTTATCACGGTGACACCGCCAGTAATGCGATGATGCGCATTAACAGACAGGACGTGTCTGTAGCCGCATTGTGAGACAATCTCACATACCGTGGGTCATCTCCGGTCACCGCAGACAGCAGGCGCAGAACTACAATGGTAACTTATTACGACCAAGTCACCTGATTGTGCATTCCGTGAAACTGAATCCTTAAGCGATTTTAGAGGATAGATCCATGTTCTAACTTTGTAATTGAAAAACCCCTGAGCTAGTGGCATAATTTGCCAGAACTAGTTAATTTTCGAATGATATATTGTTCATTCGTGGCGCCCATGATTTTCCTTTAACTGAAAAGTCACAGTATGATGATACCTTTGCCTGAGGTCGTCATAACTTTTAATTGTTTCCAACTGTCATTATTTCTTGCATTTTAATTTTGAGATATATTTGAAAGTAAATATACAATTGTTTGCTTGCTCATGACGGCTAATTGTACCTCTGAGCGTTGCCTTTAAGATTTTACCAATTTGTGTTAATGTTAACGGTAAATTCGCTCAGACTTGTAATCGCCAATGATAAGAAAATAAATGTCATATTGTGACAATTTTCCTAAATTCCAACATCGAGATTCTTTGAAAATTGATAAATTTTCACTCCTTCATAAAAATTGAAATTAAAAAATCCCCTTTTATGAATCATAAAGGTATGAAAGATAATTGTAACGTAGTTTGCCCACTAAGGCACCCACTACAAGCCTTATCGTCGGTCAATAAACTTATTTCATTCAGCGGTGGTGATGTGCAGTGTATATGTTATGTGAATTGAACCAGGATAAACTTTTGAACGACTGTGTATTTATTTCTGGACATAATATCGAACCTGCAAGTGTTAACAATAAGCATAACAAATTACCAAATATATCTTCAAGCCCTAGGCACAGCTAGCATTTAGCGACAGGAGTGTAAGAATTTCTTGGTAATTGTCAACTCTATGATACAAAACTTTTTTTTTAATACTTATAATCGTGTTGATTTTATTCAGTAAATTACCATCAGAAAATTTTTCCTTTAAAATTGGTTTCGGACAACAAGGTCATATCTAATCATAAGAGACAGTACTTTTATAAGCTAATAAAGGTTACACCAGGACTGAAGCCAAAGAACTTGCGCCTGTGACTCATCCTCTTCGCCATATGGTTGTACCTACAATTTACTGCCTTCAAGTGTCTCCACTGACGCACATGAAGACTACTGGCAGCCACTCCCAACGCAGAAACGAGTTTATCGCAGCGCGAGTCGCTTGTAAATCGGCGGTTGCGCAGTGCCGCGTCATCTTTTTGTGCTCATTAATAACAGCAATTAGCAAAAACACTTACCGGTCCTGCATAACGTATGTGGGTCTAATAGGTCAGTATTGCCCATAAAATACGCGTATGTCAATATAACGCGTGTGTAAGTGTGTAGCTATTAGCCGATTTATGATGCACAGCTACGTTGGAGTACCTACGGCAAACATTACCGTTAGCTGTTGGGAGAAGAGTGTTTCTCCTATGATTTTCTAGGCTAATTAGTCACTGTGCGAGAGTATTGTTCGTCAGTTTTCTTAATCTGTGCAAATAAAAGAATAATGAAGAAGTTTAATTTTTATTTCGTCTCATGGGTGATGTTATCATTCGTTTTTTCTGTCGTGTTTTATGTTTATTTTTGCATGTAGAATTTTTTCATCCCTTATTTATTGTATGATCGAAAACGGATTTTTGAAATGGGCTAAAACACTAAGAAATGAACAAGTCTCTACTCATCTACCCCATAAAATATACTTTCATTTTTCTCAGTTACGCAAATGTTTATCAGATTCAGAGCGCAAAAGCAAATGCTGCCTCTGCAAGCCCCCTTGGACTATAGAGTAGTACTCCAGTTACGATTTTGACATCAGCACTGTATTGGAGATAGTAAATTAATCACCATTCGTCATCCACATTACACTGTTTGTAATGTGCCAATGGGAGCGTTCTGGTAGCTCAGTGCCTAAGCGCTTGCTTTCAAAACTTTCGCTTCTCCTGGTCCGGGCACGAATCCCGGCAGGCGCAGGAATTTTGAGAGTTGTGTTTAATCATATGAGCTATGCCAGGACGCTCCGTGGTTCGGATTCCACGTTAAACTGTAGGTCCCAGAGGAAAGGAACTGGCCGTCCTACCTCTGATACAATGACTTAGTATGCCTCGTTCTGGAGGATCCAACCAACCTTCGGGTTGTGGACTAAGTTAAGTTTTTAATGTGCCAATAGGAACTAGAGAGTCTTTGACGAAAAATAATATTGCGTCGAAAATAGAACCGTGGTTTCGGAACAGAAACCTACTGACCTACGGTTGACGAAACCAAAGACATTAATATAAAAAATCGCTGGATGTTTCCAGTTGCAATACATATTGAGATCTTACTATTCCTCTAGGGTTTATTTGCTATAACTATTGGTGATTAAAGTTAATTTTAATTTTAATTAATTTAATATTTGATTAGTATAGTTACTATTTATTTCAGAATCCCTTTTTTTCATATTCTAGTAATGCCATAACCTGGCAATGTATTCAGAAATTGACATTTAATCGACCATGGACGTGGTATATTTTCATTTAGTCAAAATAGATAATCAAAAACACTTTGCAAGTAAACACACAGCCCTACATTAATTAGTAGAGTCATTATAGCACATACAATTGTCTAGCAAAATAATGATAAGTATCGTGATCAAATTACTGGATTAAAATTCATATTCACAATGAATTGACAATGAATAAGAAATGAAACGAAATCCAACCTACTCGTAAATTTCATCTTAAACTTTTTTTCAGTATTACTCTTGAAAAGTATAGTTAAATTACGCGCGACTTAAACTCAGGTTTCAGGCTTCGATAGAACATGCCCCTTTATAGTGCAAATTGCTTTGCACAGGGCGTTTCTGGGCGAATTGAGAGTGTCGTGTAGGTATACATACGTTGATTAAAATGATCAGATGTAAATTGTCTTTACCGTGTATCTGCAGTTGAACAGACTGGATCAATCGCTTGAAGGCATGTGGAATCTTATACATAGCCTATGTAGTACCAGATGTCTACCTGAAAAAATATACAAAGTCCATAAAATGACTACATTTTATCAACAAAGTCATCTATTGAAGGAAATATACAACACATCATACCCCTCAAGATTCCTTCACTGTCATTGGACAGTCCAAGTGTGCAGCCAGCTAACGACACTGCCTTCCTCTCTCGCTTGCACACTCATATATCTATTTTCAGTATTGGCATTGATATAATTGTAACCACCACCTACATTCCCTTATTAAGCTGAATGCTTGTTGTTACGAAAGGCACATCTAGATACGTTGATATTTTCACAAAAAAAGAACACTCCAAGACCTTCTGCAAATGTAACTACCAGCTTCGTCGCCAAACTGGCGCCTTGCAAAGGCCTAGCGGATACACGAACAAACACCCCCGTAGATGTGTTTCTGCGCCCAGTACCTGCTCCAAGCCCCTATCCTTAACGATGATTAAAAATAAACAAGCCTTATTTTTAAAATTAAATTGTAACTTAGGTAGAATGCGCCTTGCGTCACACTACAACATGAACTTTTTAATTAATAGCATTACTTCTCTATACCGAAATTTGGATTTTTTTAAATTCAATTCTGTGAGAGTATTTCAGGGAACAGGTAAAGCTCATAATTCAATCAACAGAAAAAAATGAATAGAAGACGAACTCATCTTTGAAATACGTGGATTTAGAGGTGTAATTAGAAAGGTCTAAACTAATGCGTATATGTTGTAGCTACTCTTATTTCGAATCCGAAATACATCAGCGCGAGATCCTAAACCAAGGACACCCTGAAATACGAAACTACTCCGTACGTCCTCATAAAAGAAGTGGTGTTGTTTGTCTGGCGCAGAGAGAAAAGTGTTTGTTCCGACTATCTTTCTCTGGAGAGAATATAAAGTCTAAAGGTGAACAATAAAGCAGACGGCGGGTGGTGCCTCTGAGAGGTCACGCAGACACACGACCCGTCGGTTTCGCTTATTGTTTGGCGGTTATCGCTGCGAAGACCTTCAACCTCTGCAGTGCACCTGCAGAGAACTGCCTATATGAGCCACAGACTTCAAGGTGGGCCTCGTGTGTAGTTCACAAGGCTTCCCACAGCCCACAAATGTTCCTCCTTAAAATAGCGAACATTATAAATGTTTTGCTAACGGCGTTCAAACATTCAAAATGCTATGAAACAGCATTAGGGGGAGTCCATTAATTACGTTAGGTGAAACGAGAAAAAAAGGGGGGGGGTCCGGCGAAATCTCACTAAGTCTCACCAAGGGGTGAGGGAGTGAGGCGGGGGGTGAACAGAAATCTCATGTCATCGTTTTTAATTCCTTGATGAAAAGAAGAGCTAAAGGAAAAAAAGGTCTACAAACGACTTCGATCCCAGCGTTAGGGAAAAGTGTGTGTGTGTGTGGGGGGGGGGGGGGGGGTTCATCGCCAATGAAAATAGGAGATCTAAAAATGTCTCAAAAATTACAGCAGGGAGGGGGGGGGGGCTCGGGCGTATCCAGCGAGGGACAATGGGGGGGGGGAGCTGCTGCCCCTTCCTAGAAGAAAAATTAAGTTGCCTTCAGTTTTGGCTCAGGAAAACTTTGTGAGAGGAAATACTGACTGGATTATGGCTGACTAGTGTACATCAAAATTTAGTGAAAGAACACCATGAGATATCTGGATGTTGTGGATCATTTTCCTCAATTGCTGATAATATAAATAAATAAATTACTCCAAAGCAATTGACGTTTTTGTATTTATTCGTCTCCCGTACGAGTTTCATTTCATTTGCAGAAGCATCTTCAGTGGGTTTTTTTCTGTTAATTACGTACAAAATTTGTAAGCAGGTTATGTTTGTTTGGTACAGTGGGATGAATTCTTATCTAACTATTTATTTATTAATATAAACACCATGAGATATTGAGAAACAAAGTTATTGAAAATTTTTCTAAGAATCCGAGACGATTAATGTTCACATAAACAATAACTGAGTTACGATCTTAATTTACTAGTTAGTAGGTCCTCAGAGTAAGTCGTTGGATTATTATGTTAATCAATAGTAAAAATATCCTCAATAAGTTTGAGCTTCATTTTGTAAGAGACCTTCATGTTTCAGTTCCCCACCCCATTTCTTCGAAACCAATATGAGTTCCCCTCCCGCAAGCTCAAATCTTGCCCCCTCTAGTTTTGATCCTTGATACGCCCTTGGGGGTGAGGGGTTCCCTCAAGATCTCATCTCACCATAGGGGGGAGGGGATCCAGATTTCCGAAAAATAACGTAACGCAATAATGGTCGTTCCCCCTACCAGATTATCACAGACTAAGTCTTAAGATTGTCAGAGAATAGTTTGTCGAATTTATTACTAGTATTTTAGGTTCTACTTACAGAGACTGGTGGTTTAGTGGTAACGCCTGATTCTGCCATTCAGGATAGGGCGGGTTTGAATCTTCGTCCGACAATCCAGATTGAGAAATGGTTATTTCACCTGGTCATAACTGACTTACTCCCAGTTATGTATTGAAGCGGATGCGGTATACCACCGTTATAATGGTAATTAATATTTATTTTAAATTTACCAAAAGCATATGAGTATTTATATTGTGGATTGAAAAGGGTTCTAAAAATGATTTTTGATCACTAATAAGAATTAAAAAGTCATAACCTGACCATATATTCTTCGAATGAAGGCCAACAGACATAAGGTGGATTTAAATTTAATAATGAAAAACAATCAAAATTATTCACACACAACACCTTTGTCCTACATTAATTGCAATTAAAATTAAGTAATACAAGATAACAAAATATCCGTTCAGAATTTCATAAACACGTTAACAGTTTACAGTTTTCGGCAGTACACATAATGTGATTATTTGTTAAATGCTAATGTCCGTTTCAATCACAGAAACTACTGAATCAATTTATAAAAAATAATGCCACGGCTAATCTCTCAGTTTATATATCGGAGAGTGAGAATTCTTATCGTGCGGCATTGGCGTAGTCAGCAAACTCCGACACCACACTGAATTTATCTGTCACCTTGTGACTCAAAATAAAGACACAACCGATCGCATGATATGCTGTCGGCTTTCTCGGTCGTTCTTGTGCGCCAGCACAATTGATCACGAACCAGTCAGACCCAAAAAGACCACGAAGAGCATCTCGCGCCACCTTTTAAAACCTCGGCATGCTTGCTCCATCTCCTGGCGATTTTCTCTGGTCCTATCGTCGATGTAGAAGTTCCTGCCTCTCTCCTCATTGGCGGACATGAAACAAGATTATACAAAAAAAAATAAGAACTATTCTATATACTAAAATACTATTGGCAAAACATTCGCCCCTCCAAGCACTCTCTGGTTCAACACATAAGTCCTATGACGGGGTTGGAGAATTTCTTCGGAAACTGTCGTTTTTATTTCGTGCTCACTCGGTTTTACTCGTTTCTCGCAGTAAGCATTCGCAGAATCTCTAATTTGGCGTGTCTTGACGTTATCACGTATCTGCAATTGGTCACGCGACATATATCTCACCCGTCAACGCTGTCCATGCACCGAACTGTGGCCGACCCCATACTGAGCAGTGAAAGGTCATAAATCTGCCTTTACAAACTGGCAAGTCCCCTTGTGTTTCGTCTATCTTCCAGCCTGAATGGAGAATTCACTGTAATGCACTTGAATTCGCTGACCCCTGTCCTGCAGAATGTCCTTCTAAGCCAGCGTAATGCGAGCCTTGTTTCATTACCCACATACCTCATGTTAATGTGGTTCTATGTCTCACCATAGTTGCTCATTTCTCTCCCAGCTGTAATTACGGTGACATTGTTTTTGGATTAATTGCAATACGTAGAGTGCTAGATTGATATTACTTCCAAAATTTAAATAAATTCAAGTCGTTATCGCACTAAACTTTTTTAAAGAAAATAATATTACATTTACCTAAATATATTGCTTAACCTTACTCCTCGCTTTGATTCGAATATAGTAACCAACGCGTGAAATCAAGGAAAACGTCGTGGCGAACAGCACTCAAACTTACAGAGTCCTCTTTCAACGTAAACTAGCTGTGGAGAACTCAATGGGAGCAGTCATCAGTAGCCAATAAGCATCTATTATAGGAGCCTTCAGTACGGTTACAAGGATTCGATCTCCCCAGATAGCAATGGAGAATCATCAATCGGATTCGAATAGGACAAGACAGATGCGACTACTTATTTGGGTCAGTTCTACAAATTGTGACTGTAGAGCAACCGTACAGATAATCGACCACATCGTTTTTGGCAACAGCGGAAATAAGAGATGCGCCAATCAGTACAATTGAATGGATAGAAACATTAAAATTAGAGATATAAAATTGAACAACCTTATGATATACATGCACATTTGTCCTCACCTTTTGTTTATCATACGATAAATAATTAAACAAATATTTCAGCCAATGTTTATATAAATGATCATTCGTTTTTATTATTCTTCCTTAGTATTTGCATTTAATGTACCCGCCTCTAATGACCTCGGTGTCGACGAGGCGTAAAGACATAAGCAAAAATAAAAAATAAAAAAAATTCAGTTAATATCTTTAATTGGGATTCAATAGAAATTAATGAAGAAACTCGCCAGTGTGGCTAAGGCTACGAACAATACGGAGAGGCATTGTGGGACAAGATCTATTTCTGGTACCCGTAAATCTGCCATCGTGATTGGATTTTTTAGGTGGTTATCAGCAATCACAAAGGTGAATGCCGAGACGGTTTCCAGTCTCCACCATTGAAACTATACATTACATGAACAAAAATACACTTAGCGCATACAGAACATAGTTACGCGTTTCGCAGACAGATGGCAACACAACTTTCCCCCCCCCCCCCCCCCCCCCCCCGGGAGGCATTAGACTCAGCGACAAGCGGGCCAGATTCAAAGCACGTCGCATCCTGAAAAAGCCTACCCTGCAATAGCGGGGAAAGTGCGAGAAAGAGGAAGAAGTAATTATTGAAGAAATAATACAAGATATCCTCTTGGATTACATCTACGCTATAGTTACTGACACTAAATTATTTCTATCCTTATACACACTAAAAAAAAAAAAGAAACAACTAATTTTATGTTGGTAACGTAGGTAATTAACATAAGTCCCTTTACCCCAAAAGTACAGAGCGTTCGCCGGGAAACGCTACCCTTCCAGTCTGTTGCCGTCGGCAACTTGCTGGGACAGTAGGGCCAGCAACTCCCGCCACACGGCGCCGTGAATCACCGCACTGTTTAACACCTCCGCTGCCCCAACAGTGTTGTGAATAAAAGTTTCTTTGCGGTTTGGCTGGTTTGGGGCTTCATACTCTTACTAATCTGTACCGTGTTTGAGTGTGAGTAAAATTATGGTACGTTACAGTTTGCAACAAAGAATATTTCTCTACGATACAAATGTGAAGAAGAAGTCGTTTAAAAAGTGTCGCAGTAAATTTCGTCGCGAATATCCTGGCGCTTTACTGCCAGCTAAATCAACAATTCTGTGTGTGGTTAAAAAAGTAAGAGAAACGGGTTCATTTTTTATCAAAAAGAGACTGTCGGTCAACCGTATTCTCACAGAGGAGAAAATTGACGATATCGCTTTTCGACTAGAACAGTCACCCAAAAAATCATTAAGTCAGTTAGCGCAGCAGGCAGGCGTATCTAAGACGTCAGCTTGGAAAGTAACAAAGCTAGTTCACTTAAAGCCGTACAAAACAATTGTGGTGCATAAAATTACAGAAATAGACCAGGGGCCTAGGATTAGATTTTGCAACTGGTACCTGCAGGGTGTCCACGATGGCACTGTTGATCCGCAACTGACGTCACATTTAAATGCTTAGCACTTACAAGTTTATGACGCGTAATTATTATGAAATAGTCCTCGGCCGACGGTCGAACATTGCCGGAAGCTGACCGCTCGCTCGCCGGGAGCAGTTTCTTCCTTGTAGCGCTAACAGTGGGTAGCGTTTCCCGGCGAACGCCCTGTATAATAAAGATTCTGATATACCTTTTACACGACTGTATAACACCGATACGTAAAATCAGTGTTATGGAAAATAAGCCTAGCTGAGTAAAGCCTGTTGGTGCCAGTAGTCAAAATGAAAAGAAAAGTAATTAACCATTTTAATCAGTAGCACTAACAATTCTTACTGATTAAACCAAGAAAGAATAATTAATTTACAACAAAACAGGCCTAACAATGCTGCTGCGTGAGTTCCAACCATTTATTCTATAAAGTAAAAATCATTTAGAAGATTCTCCGTTTTTCATTCCGAAGACCTTTAGTAAAAGATAAGCGAATAAGGGAGAATGAAGAAAGATTTTTTTCTTATTTAAGCGATAAACATTCCGTAATGCCTCAACAGTTTTCATTTTATTCCAGCGGTGTATTAACATTTGTGGAAAGCCGTGGACGTAATGTTGCTTCAGAATTTAAACCTTCTGCTTGATTGCCACCATAAATGATATGAAGCCTCTGGTCGGCGGTATTCACTTCGTAGGACGTCGCGGCGCTGTAGCAAACGTCCGTGCGTGTCCCTGCCAGGCACCAGCGAGAGCCCGTAGGCCGCCTATTACTATTAAATATTCCATTTGCATTCCAGATGTGCGCCCGGTCTCAGCTTCCTAATTGCTTATATGTATGGCCTGGGACGTCCTTTGACCCCCTGGGGCTCGATGCACTAATGGCATCCGAGACCATCAATTCGAGATGCGCTGCATGACACCTTCGATTTGCAACGTATAAAAAAAGGCAGGGACTTTCTTTTGTTTATCCATACTGAGATGCGTGCTGAGAATTACTATTCTCCATAATTTCTATAAGACCCATTTGACATCATATTGGCAACAAAGTAATGTTTTGGTTTGATAAAGAAGCAGAAATAGGTTTGCAGTAAGCAGTTACCAGGAATTACAAATACACACGTTCTGTCAAATAATATCTGAGTCTCCGAATAGTACCAATTCGAAAAAAGACAAGAACACTAGCATAGTGCCACGAATTAACTGTGTTCTCAATATCTCAACAATTAACGGTAGGTCTAACAGAAAGATCCACTCTAAAACATACGAATTATTTTAGGTAAAACTATTATTCACCGAAGTCACAACCCTACCAAACTAAAATCTTGTAATTAGGCTAACCGACATATTAATAACGATCTAAATGGTTATTTAAGAAGTGGACAACTGTAAATTTAATCTGAATTGTACTTCTTGTAACATTTGTCTCAAGATTTTCAATAACACATGTTTCCAATTCTTACACAAGATTTTAAATAGCAAAAGTAAGATTGTACTTAATATTTATAATTAGAATATTTAAGCAAAATTACTATTATAAGTAAAATTCAAAACAGGATACGTCTGATGGCTATATGGTTCCTGAACGGAATGCGAATAAAGAAAAAAGTAAGCTATTTATATTTCTCTGTCGTCAAAAAAAGAGGATACATGCAATTTCCATATCCTGATTGTGCAACGTTTTACAATCGATGAGTGTTATTTACAGTGTCAAATTATGGGTGCTGGAACTAAATTCTTGTGATATGGATTATTGGTAATTACATTCGTTCTATTAAAATAGAATTTCATGAACGTGCAATAGGATGAAAACTACAAAATTTGAACAAATACACACGCACATTACTGTTGAAATATGACATATATCAGTGCTAGTAATAATTTTTCAATCTGCAGCATTACAAGCGTGCTTTGCTGAGCTTAGCAAGCTTATTGGAAGATCGGGGTAAGAGTTTGTGTAAATCACAGTAAATGGTTATTACAGGTAATTGTTTTCATGTCTTCTGGTAGATAGCCTTCGGCTAAACATCATACGGTTTGAGCAGTAACATAAAAATAAAATTCGGTACTCAACTGCATCATAAAAACATAAAAAATGTACAAGCTCTGTATTAGGTTTATGAAGTCGTATGTGCCTATAACGCAAATTGGAAAATCATTCAAAATGGTTTGTCGGAAAAATTCTCGCCCTGGAATATATTCGGAAACATCAATTATTTTTATTGAATATTATAGTAAATTTTCAGAATGATTTATGAAATTTTTGTTTCTTTTAAAGTGTAACGTTCACTAAATTTTGGCTAAATTAAGTTTTCCATGTTTTATTAGTAGCAATTTCGTCCCTCGTAATGGTGCGAACTTTCCGCATCTTTTTTAAGTATGTCAGATCTATCTACATAGACGTATCGTAGATGTCAAATATCTGTATGTCAATCGATACAAAATGCAAATTTATAAACCGTAGGTATAAAATACAGTCGTTAAGCCAACAGATTCTAACCCTGACAGCCGTTATGTCAAGAAGTACAGGGAGCGATTACAATTACATAAAGCAGGCCAAGCGGAGCTGCGTCAGGAGGATGTCAGCGGAAAATGATTGGAACAGCTGACGGTGTGTACAGTGAAGGGCCTTAAAGACTGTTGAGTACCAGATCACCAAGCAGTAATGCTCTGGCTAGCTTTCAGAGTACACGGGTTCGAATTCCTGTCCAGACATCCAGATTTGGGTTATCCATGGTTTCCTCAAATCACTCCGGTGGAATGCAGGGACCTTCAAAACGTAGTGGCAGAATTCCTTCCCGTTCCATTCCCCCAGTTTTTTTCCCGCATCTAATGACCTCGACGTCGACTAGGCGTGCAACCATAGGAAGATTTTTTTTAACTGCTTTACGTCTCTTAACAGCGAGGTCTTTAGAGACGGGAAAGGATGGGCGGCAAGGATGGGGGCAAGGAATGGGAAGGAATTCGGCCATGGCCTTTTGAAGGAAGCATCCCGGCATTTGCCTGGAGTGATTTGGGAAACCATGGAAAACCCAAATCTGGATGCCCGGACGGGGATTCGAACCGCCGTCCTCCCGAAAACGAGGCGAGAACGCTAACCGTTACTTCGCCCCGCTCGGTCCCATAGGAAGAAGAAGAAGAAGAAAAATAAAAAACATCCAACCAGAAACCATGAAAATGAGAAATTTAATGGGTGGACCATTAAGCGAATCCGGATGCGAAAATCATAATTTCGGACTAGATCGCCAGGCTCAGCAATTTTTATTTTTTTCATCCTGGTTCCATTTTATGGCGAAGCATTACACGAAGGCCATCTACGGAATGGAAACTTTAAAATAAATGTTTTGCGCATCATTTTTTTAAGTTACAAGAATTTCAGAAATAAATATACATTCATACGTTGATAAATAAGCCAGAAGCTGCTGAATCGGAATCACTCAGTCTGTAAGTAATCCTATTGTAGTAACTATTAAACCAAGATGTTACCCACAGCTACTTTCATCAGCAACAAATTCTCCTTACTACAGTAACGATTTTTAAATGTTGGTTACCAGTTGAATTAAGCTTGTGCAGACAACAAATACAGTAGTTCATTTCATCACCATCATATAATGTGTTTCTTTGTAGTTTAGGTCCAACTATTGTCGTATGAGGCAGATGATATAGATAGGAAGATAGTATATTTGTGTTTCCCAAGAACTCAATAATTTGATTTGATCTTGCGCTAGCAATCTTAAGTCAAAATTACTTTTTCATATTTTTTCAGCTCTGCTGTTTAGTTCCCGTCTTAACAGACCGATATTTAACGATCCAACGAACAGTCAAGATTCTTATAAACAGTTGTTGTCGTCTGCAATAAAGCGGTTTCTGTAATGTGTGCATGTTTGTAACGTTACTGAATGGACTCAATGAATTAAATTTCGTTTCATTTTTATTGGCTCTTTACTCCTATTAAAACAGAAGTTGGGATAGTTAGTTATCAGTATTCAAAAATACGTAAGAGTTTTTTAGCATCTTGTCACACGAGTCATTTCCTGATTATGGGAACCGAGTCTAAATAATTATCAAACGAACTCAAAACATTACTGCTTATTCTTGACGAGAAGACTTAATTCCTAGGCTGTATCCACAAAGATCATTTATACTAAAATCCGAATGCTCCATGCCTTATCTGGATGAGTGGCAGCTCAAAGAACAAGCTCTTTCTTATGAGTAAACAAAAGTACGATGTATTAACTTTCGATGAATGAAGAAGCATATTACCTGATTGCCTGTGAGTGCCCACTCCGCAGACTGAAGCGTGAACTCTATACTGTATACTCTTCTAGCACTTTAAAGTGCTAAGAGTGAAAACGAACACCTGTGAAAACAAATTCCAATTATCAAAAGTGATCTTGAAGGTACTATTCATGAATGCTACCGTCTCGCCGCAGTTGATTGATTTCGCTGTTGGCGAACGCAAGATTTCCACTGATCTGGTGAAAACAAACTGAGAGAAGGAACGGGTCACAATGGTGAGAAAGATGGGAATCGCAAACTGCTCACCACTATACCAGCTGACCAGTTTAGGGTCTTAAACTTCGTACGTGCGATCTAGTCCATTCAGAGCTTCATCAGGCAAAAGGAAAAGTGTAAGCAGAGATGAAGACAGATGGTTATCAAGAAAATTTTATGTTCCCCATCTTCTTCCTTGAATGGTGGAGCTACAGAGAATTGTATGAAACAGACTATTGTTTAAAAGAATGTTATTTTCATTTCGGAAGTGTTGCTACAATTCTGTGTATAAATAATGGTTAAATATGGTTACAGTCATGTCGTCTAAACGAGCACAAATTATTCTTGGATGTATCGGCAGATTGTATTAAAAAAGCGTACCATTTCGACAGTGAGCATTGCCGTCTTCATCAGCTAAGGAGACTTTCTTGGATGAACACTTTCGGAATGCGTTCATAGATCTGCAAGTATTGCAGCTATAACCATGTATAAATTTTTTAGAACGACTTTAACAGTAACAATCATCAAAGTAAGTATTTCTTCGTTGTGAATCATTTTACACAAAGAAAACCTTTAACTGTCTCAATTTTTTCTTACAAAAGACTATAATATTGTCTCCACTACAATATTCTTTCAGACAAATACTACTTTATTTAGTATCTCTGACTTTTTCTTATTTACAGCTACAAGATAACGTTCATCAATTATAATTTTTATGGATCACATAACATTTTCTTTCTCAGTCTTATTTACTTTACAGAAAAGGAAACAACTTTTATCTGGTATTTTCAGTTACGAATATATCACTGATACCAGTAATTTATGAACATTGACCTTAAAAAGGATGCACGATAGCACTAAGACACAGCTGAACAGCAATTTAGAAATTTGAACGGCAGGATGGCATATGAACAGATACCAAATTTTATTTTGCCACTCTTGTGATGATGCCAAACGTATAAAACAGAGATATACGAACAGATATAACTCGGAGTTCGTATACAGTTCTGCGGATTCATTGGAAAGAGGAAATACAAGTTTAATGTCACCACCAGCTATAAAATGGCAGAGTCGACAGAGGAAATGAGATCGGCTCGGATGGATCCAGTTCATTCTGCAGAGTGGCGATGCAGCTTTCAAACGGTCTCGAGTTAAGAACGGAGCCTCATCCCGGAACGGAAAATGATTGTGGGTTTTATGGAACGTAACACGAAGATGGTTAGTTTGGTGTGCGGTGTGGGAGGCAATTTGGGGAAGCGAGCGCAGGGAAGGCCGAGATGGCATCGGACCACGCTCAGAGCTGGTCCCGACATTTACATAATCACCAATGAAGCGTACTCCCAAATTGACTTCCATAATGAGCGCCCGTTTCTACTCTTCACAGTATGTAATTTTCCACTATTCCTCGATAGTTTCCCTGCTATCAGTTCTTCATTTTTTCCACAAAAAAATATTTTTTTTACGTTTTTCGATTAAGAGGAGTTTGCTACTATGCTTTGACTGTAGCGATTCCAACTTATTGCTTAAATCGACAAGTTGGCTATCGTAAAGCTATTAAAATGAAATTGTCTTACCATTCTGATGAAACAGAAATAATACGTTGCTAATTTTCAGAGTATCTCCGAAAAAAACATTACGATCACGAAAATTTCTTATAGAACGTCACTTTTCATCCAAAAATTTAAATCTTCCTTGTAAATATTCATGGTCAATAACCTAATTAACAGAAAACACCAAATTAAATAATTCCTTCTAATGCTAGAAACTTAAAATCTCTTTAAGGCTTTATTGTCATCTGCAAATGAATGAACATCATCAGTATATTTATGACGGGAATCGTTGCCACATCATACGCAAATCCTTTGAAGTGTAGCTCTCTCATGATGAAATTTAGAGTAAATATGTTAAAAACAAGTAAATTTCCTTTTTCCTGATTAAGAATTTGATTTCTATACAGCAGTGTCACTTAGAAATATAGTACCTTCGTGTTTTAGAAGTATGGTTGTTAGAAGTAACCAAAAAATAAAACCAATTGGCAGTCACTGTGGACTGCCGATAGAAGTAAAACTTAAAACTATGAATGTCATACTCGTAACATGTCATATTTATAGCTACAGATATACTAAATAACAAAAATTCGGTGTGGTTGTAACGATCTTGTGATAGGGTTTCTATTGGCTGCGCTTTCCGCCTCTGTTTTAGCCGCCTTAACCCAACCCGGTAGTGCTACCGGGTACAGGAAACCTATAGCTTAACGTGGAATCCGAACCACGGAAGCGTTCTAGCGTACTTCACATTACACAGCAAGCTGTGCCAGAGGTGAAGGTCGGGTTAAGAGTGTATGAAAATCTCCACCGAAATAGGATTAGAACCCGGGAACCATTCGCTCCCCTGCCAGACACCTTAACCACTGAGCCATCAGACTGCAACAAATATGCTGTTAACATTAGCATGTTGGTGACGCGAACTAATAAGATATTACCCATACAAAAGTCGCCCAACACGCCTAAAGAAGTTGTCACCTAAAAAACTAAAAATCTAATTCCACAACCCAAAGGTTGGTTGAATCTTCCAGAAGGAGTGTAACAAGCTATTGTTCCAGAGGCAGGAAGGCCAATTCCTTTCCTCAGGAGCCTACAGTTTAATGTGGAATCAAAACGCCGGCTCATAAAAGTTTATGCTCACCACGAGATTTGAAATCGCTACCGGAGTGATAAACTTTCGGATGTAAGCACATTAACCGCTGGGCTACCAGACAGCCTTGTTTTGAAGTATACGTGTGTTAAGTACTATCAAAATCTGATAAAAATATGGGTTTGTAAGAAAAACTTTGACAGAAATTAAAGTGAGGGGTAACGGAGGAGAAGGTTTACATTTTTGTAAATCAAACTCAAACAGTGTTTTTCTATTTGTTTTATAGTATGCGTATGCAAAGTTCCATCAAAATCGAATAAAAGCTTTGAACACGCCTAGCGCGCCTATAGAAGTTTTCCATCACGTAAACAAATAATGAGTAACTGCTGAATATAAACTCCCAGCAGGTGTCAAGGACGACTTCTGTTCTTGACCCGTGAAGGTCAGTGCGTTGTTAACGAGGACTAGGAAGGTCGAATCCGGGTCAGTGGAACTATTGGTGTTCTCATGCCTAATACAACAAGGGTCCACTCCTTCACTTGCTCGACAATGTATCATACAAACTGTGATATATTTACTGTAATAACTGGCTTCTTTATAATATCGTGTAAAATTTATCTGGAAATTAAAACTGGGTAACTACAGTTATGTTACCCAAGTATGTCCTCTATCTTTTATACACAGCCTGATTATAAATTATTTTAATCATTTATAATACTACAGTAATTAATCGTTACCTTTGAGGCCAGAGGGTTAAAAGGATGTACCTCTTCATTACTTCAGAATGCATCTTAAAAAACTGTTATGATTTTATTTATTTTCTAATATTCATCGTACTATCCTTAAGCCTGTGCTTGGTATGTACAAGATATACAACGCCTTTGATTCATGTTAATCCTAGTGTTGTTGCTAGACGTTACACCGATTTCCCCAAATCCTACTACGTATAAAAATGTGTCATCAAAATTCCATCCTACGCTTGTTGTGTATTGCCACCATCATTGTCTTGGGCTGTTATTAACTAATTTACGGCAAGACATGTTGAATGCAACACTTGTTCCCGAAACAAAGGCTTACAAAAAGTGTCCAATGTAGTAAGTTGTCAATTTATATATTTTTTGAATTTCTGAAGAAACTCCCGCCCTACTTAAAATGTCGCCACGGTAATAACTATATGTGTTATTCGTAGCGCTCGTAAGAATGCTTCATTTTATCTAATTTGTAAAAATGACTTCTTGAATCGTATCTTGATCGGTGGAGAACATGTCACATTTCGGTCAAGGTAGTCGGAAGGACGCAGTTAGAGGCACAACGTCGTCATAGGTTCCACGGAATCACTCCATAAGAATTTCTGTAACCTATGACGGAATTCTTTTCCGTTTCTCTTCTGTTTCTAATGACTCCAATGCTCACTGCTGACTAGCCGTAATGCCCTTGTGTGTGTGTGTGTATGTTTTTTTTTTTTTTTTTTTTTTTTTTTTTTTTTTTTTTAAGATATATTCCACATACGTAATTATTCGTTACAACATTAATTAAGTCAAAAACCAACTAATAGATGATCTTACATGTTCTTAGGCTATCTCCATCTACTCGGTCAGTAGCACCAATTGAAACAATAGACAAAATTATATATATACTTTAGGAGTAAGCTATCATCATGGTTGAGTATGACAGAGATATTCGATAGTTCACTTGAAGAATTATTTGATGTTTTGAGTTCAAAGATAAAACGACATTTTTTTTTCTGTCTGTTGGCAAAACAGTCTTTGCAGTAATCTTCTGGTACTCAGATTGTACTATACTGAGGGACGAAACAAAGATTTTTAAAGCGCTTAATGTCAACGAAGAAGGAGTTAAAATTTCTGAGTATCCAAAGCATTAATGGCGATTTGTCTCAGTGTAATTTAGTATTATTATCAAATTTCCTAGTTTCTTCTCATTTAAATGGAAGCCGTGTTATCTAATTGTATAGATCGTATGAGTCGAATAGTGAGAAATCTTTTAATCAATATAACGCCGAATTATAAAGATAATGATTCTCTTTTATACTATCGAACAGTCTAGCATATTGAGGCAAATATTTGCTTTCATATTTTAGGAGGATTACTAAATAGACGCTGAAAAACCGAGAAGTGTGTAAAATTGTTTTGTTACTTTCTTTCCGTGGACGGTCTTAATACTTCATTAAAACAGCACCAATTTGCCTACTGATAGTATTCGCCAGTTAGCGAACAACTTCTTGGACATTAACAATAATCATTATTAAAAATTCATATAACCATATATTCAAGGTGACTTCCGCTCAACATGAAAAGAAATGATGCCTGCAATTAAATCACAAACATTTAAGCAAAAACTCTACTGAAATTCAAACATCTCTCCAATTCGGACATATGTCACGTATAGACGATACTGAACGATTCTGAGAAAAAAATTATATGCGTATCGCATCATAAATTTAATATCCATAACTGAGCTGAATTTTATTTTTTAAGTAAAAATTTCGTGAATGCTCAAACAGGCGATAGAGCAAACGATAGTGACTCAAATTCAGAAGCTGAATTTCTTGAAGGTTTCAAGCCCGCTAATACCACTTTTGAAATAGTAGCAAGGGGAACAATGAGGAAAATTTTTTTTTTTTTTTTTGGTCTCGTCACCATCGAGGTCATTTAAATCTAGAAAGGACGGTGGGCAAGAAACGGGAGGGAATTTGGCCATTTCTTTTTGAAGAAACCGTCCCAGCATTCGTCTGGCGTTGTTTTTGGAGACCATGGAAAACCCAAATCTGAATTTTCGGCCGGGGAATTGAATGCAAGACCAGAACGTTTACCGCTCATCCACCTAGGTCGGTATAAGATGACATGCTGTTGAACCAATACAGACATATGTTCCAGGACGCCGATGATGAAAATTAAATACGGATTGCTTGTAGGAATTCGTGGCATAAGACAGGAGTTATCTTTCGAAATTTACATACCTATATATGCATTATTATATTTCTGACAGTGTAATAGTTTATTAGACAATAACTGAGATGCTTTGCATCCAGTTGTAATTAATTGCATTCAGCTTGTTATTAATCTATTAGCGTGGGTGCAATTTTTAGCTTCACATTTGTACTTTATAAAGCTAACGTTGGTTAACGGTGTTTTATTCAATACAATGGAGTGCTAAATGGTGTACTGAATTAATAAATGTTCCCACGGTATGTGTGAATGTTGGCTGTGCGCCATGTCAAACAGCTATAGGTGAGTCAACAAATCGTCCAGAGTTACACATCCGGTGAGTGACTAAAGCTTTCTGCCTACTTGGACATTCAGTGGATTTATTGCCGACCATAAATAACTAAGGTTCGCTTTCTATTTGGGCACGTTTCGTAAAAGACCCACCAAATACCGTTAACTGGTGCCGGCGACCAAAAATACACCTTAATGCCGTTTCTTAGTAAAGAGGCGCTTTCTGAAAGTGGTGGGAGACGATCCAGCCAATAGAGAAGATGCCAACAGTTAATTAACGTTTTGGTGTCTTTTGTTTGATCTGTGAGGCTACCAGAAGCGGGGATTCACCGCAGTGCGAGGTGACCAGAGTTCTCTTCGGAGGAAGGAACATTCTGGTGCGGATCCTCATCTGACACAGCAGCAAGTGACCTTCACCGAGGCCTGACCACTGGACGAAATGGGGCAGCGGGAAGCGGCACCACGTTCCGCCGGTCGAGAAAGCTGGACGACCTCTGCGGTGCTATTCTCGCCATACTGTTCAAGGGTCTCCCGACATCTCCAGCGGTGCAACGGTAAAACTTCGCCCGCGACGGAAACTTATGCAATCTGTTCCGCCCAGTAATCGACCCTGAGATATTGCTCTAACTGTTTAAGATTAAAGAGATTCAACGATGTGTCTATATCTTAATAAAACAAACTTCATGTTTGCATAATTTCACAATAATCAAGTTTTAATAAACATTCACTTTTCAATTCTCCTATCAAGTTCAATAATATTTCATGTGGCTAGATAAAAATTCGTTATTATTTTAATATTCGAACTTTATAACTTTGTTATTGTTGGAACAGTATGACCCAGAATTTACTTTCCCTAAAAGTAGATGCCAAAATGGTGTAGTGATCAGGGTCACTACATAGTTTTTGTTGTGAATGGCAAGAGTGGCTGGATGAGACAGGGTATGCCACCTATTGAAAGAATATTGAGTTGTGTTCTCTCTTTTCATGGCGAACGGTGGGGGTTGACCAGCGGCTTAGACACCTAATTGGTCGATGGAATATCGCCCGCCAAAAGAGACAAAGGGTGCGTCGGTCGCCGGAAGAAGAGGGACACTGAGCCACAGGTGGCCGAACAAACAAGTCCTCTGTGCCACCTCTCAGTGGGTGCAGATCAGAAGCTGTGTTATGAAGTGTAAAGTCATGAGTCTAAGTGTGTTTTCAGCGGGAAGTAGTGCAGTGGTTGAACCTATAGTTTAACAAAGTTTACGGTTGGTTGGCGCAGCGGTTGAGCCTGTGGTTCAACAAAGAATACTGTGGCTTGGTGCACCTATGAACAACCTCAGACAGCACCAAGTGAGAAATTGATAAGGTGATTATATTTTACTACTGAAAATGTTTATGGATCAAGACTCCAGTAAACGGTCCTGGGTGAAGCAATTCACCAGTTAAGAACTTCTCATACTATTAAAATTGTTTTTATTATTTGAGCTAGTCGGAAAATTGTTGTATTGAGTATTAATAGCGTCTAACCATAAGCATATAGTAGTCTCATGTAGGGTGGCGCCCATGGTATACAGTGTTGTTTTATACTTGATCATCTTGTAAAAGAAAATAATTGTCAATTCTGTTTATAATCAAAGGTACAGGGTATGTTTTATATGTTAAAATAAATGTTTGCTTTTATAACTAATTATTTGTTCAGAGCGAATCTGTTCAGTTCCCTGCCAAGATGAAATGCTTAAAAGATATCAATACAAGAAATTTTGATCTAAAATTGAAATATTAAATTTTCATAATTTTCGTTGCTATTTAAGCACAGAGACGGTCGGACCGTCACAATGGTAAGCCACAACAATTCACACATTCCCTTCATGTCAGTAACCAACGATGTGTGTTTCTTGTTTAACCTATGGTAACATTCATTTTTGATGACGTCAAGGGATTTGAAGATCGAATCCGTTTTTCCCGGGAGCGTGACTACTGAATGATTCAGGCGTTGTTTGCCCCGTGGCTTAGCCGCCTCAGTTGTAATATTAACGACAGCAAGTTCCCCGCAGCTGGCTCGGATTATGGTGTCCACGCTCGTTGCCACTTGGGAGTCTACACCGAAGCCTATTAACACACCACTTCCCCTCGGCCTCCGAAGGAACTTCACCCCAACAAGATTTACGCCCATGTTCTAGCCTGTTGACTTCTCTCTGAACTTACACCTTCAATTAAAATTTAATGAGCTCCGTCTAAAGTTCGTTACCGGTATTGAATGAGACGACGAAATTTAGCCTTTGTAACGCAAACTTGCAGTTCCATTCCGCTGTAAATACAATTAAAACGCTTCTTGTTACCTTCTTCGCGAGAAGTCGGGCAGCAACGTGAAGCCCCAAAACGACAGAAACTTTGTGAAATGAATGCCCTCTCCCCACAGGCAGCAGTGTTATTCAAATGAAGCGGCGCTGCTGACTAGCATCGTAAGCCAGCGATTCGTGAAATTCAGTTCCCTCTTCATCTTATGATGCAGATTTGAATTCGACAATTAGAACTGAAAGTATTTACAAGCTTTATATAAAGCGTAGAATAATAAAAACATTTTCAGTCTACACTTTACTTACTTATTTTGCTTTACTTATTTTTAATAAAGAAAACATATTTAACGTTACCAATTAGAGCTGTAGCAAAACGTATGTATTCGTTGCAGAGTAACGAGTACATCACCGAAACGTTACTTTCAATTTTATTTAGTTATTCTCAAATGTCGTACAGGTAGATATCAGTTTTATTCGATAAACCAACGAATACGAAGCATCATGCATCATGCGGAGCTGGAACTAGTCGCCCAACAACTGAATGAACAGGTGTTTGTTTTTAAAATTAGTCTGATTTACATGCGATGTTATTGTAAAATTAGGTATTGTTCTTACATATTCAGTCCAATAAATCAAGTGTAGATACATTCAGTAGGCTTCCATAAGATTCGTGTGCTAGTTACTTTAAGTTTGATCCAAACGTACAATTTAACCTAATCCTGCCTCACAAATGAAAAATTGAGCGGTCTGGTGGCTCAGTGGTCAAGGTGTCTGACTGGTGATCGAAAGGACCCTGGTTCAAATCCCTATCTCGGCGAGGATTTTTCAAAGGCCCCAACCCGACCTTCACCTCTGGTAAAACTTGCGTCTGATACTAGTCGAAATAATATGTAACTTAGAATGAGTATGCTTCGAAATTTAATAAAACTTGAAAACTGCAGGATAGATTGTTGCAAAACGAATATTATTCCCCCACCATAGTGATTAACAGTCTCAGTTGTTATTATTGGGTAAATTTGAATGAGAATGCTTGAGACACTTATTTAGTTATCATTTAATAAAGGAATATTTCCAAAGTAGACATCAGATACTGAAGAGCCCCGTAAAACATTAAATAATAAATTTTGTGGAGCTTCCTCCTAGCGATACGCGGAGTGACTTTGCTTGTTGCAGTCAGAGCGATGTTTAAAAGCTCCACAGAAAATTATCGATGCTTACAAAGGTGCTTCGTTACCACTTTTCAAAACATAATCCGTTACTATTAAAAAAAAAAAAAAAAAAAAAAAAAAAAAACTAAAATAAAAAAAAAATAAGATTTTTTTTAGATTGTATTAAACTTTTTCGAGCCTCCTAATAGAGTTGAATTGTTGGGTTCCGGGACTGGCGCACACACTGATGATACAAAGTTAGTAACCTCATTTTTTTCATTACTTAAATCGGCTTGGAACAACGTAAAAATAGAAATTATAAACAATTCACAAAATGTTTGCATTTCTTTAAACGTAATAAACAATATCAATCAGTCGAAAGCACGACTGAATACGAAACAAGGTAAACAATTTAAATATGTCGAAAACACGATATTTGGCACACCGTAACATATCAATCGATTGGTTTGACAACTCAGTGGTTACGGTGATTGTTCAGAAAAGTTCAAGGACCAGTCCCAGCTTCAAATCCCGATGGAGCCAAGAATTTTTAAGAATTGCGTTTTTTCGTATGAGGTACGCCAGATCGCTTCATAGTTTGGAATCCACGTCAAACTGTAGGTCCCAGAGGAAAGTAACTGGCCGTCCTACCTCTGACACAATCTTTCGGGAGGATCGAACCACCGTTTGAGTTGTAGATTAAGTTGGTATATTTTAAGATGTTAATGTCATTTAAATAAAATATGAAGTTTCGAAAAACTTTAAACATACTAACAAAGTTTGTATCTTCATTACTTATGAAAATACTCTACTTGTAGTTTGTTGTTGACGTGCTCAAGTATTAAGTAAACTTACGGTCTACACATTCAACTGTCGTTAAGTTTGCAGATGATACAAGCAGATTCCTGAAATTCGTGAACACGAACAACTTTTTCAACCTGCAAGTAATCCAGCTGAAATATACAAGTAAATTATTACTTAAAATATACTTATAAAAATTAAAATTTTGGCAACATTATTTAATCTTAGGCTCCAATTTTCATATTATGATTCAACTATTTCTGTTATTTAGACCTATAAAAATATGTTTATGGCAAACTTTATGTAGGTAAAATTGTCTTCGAAAAAACAGGATGATCGAAGGAAAATTATGTAACAAAATTGGCTTAAAGAACAAGATATAAATGTACGAATGTCATAATGGAAGCAATATCGCTTAACTTCACAGCTTAACAGAAAGTTTGTCCGTTCTCTATCTGTGACAGCGATTTGTCTGGAGTATTTGCGGAAATAAATATTAAACATAACTATCACAAGACGGGAAGATACTGTACAGCAGCCAAAATGTAAATTTGAAACTATTCCACTACAATGCTGCGAGGCAACAGGCTTGCCTCCCGTGAAATAAGTTAATGTAACTTTTAATATGGTATCTTTAGGTTGGCAAGACATGTGAAAAAGGAAGAGATGAGGAACATCTTTGGATCAATGGAGGATTAGATCGGAAAGAGTTAATAATAGCAAGTAGTGCATGAAAAATGGCAGAAGGAATTATTGAATCTAATTTAATTTACAGGGAAACCTTAAATGTTATTAATGTAAAGTTTAATGTTTCATGAAAAACATTGTAAAGGAAATTGTAATAAAAAGAATACTGAAACTACTCCAGAGCGATTTTCGTATATTTTGTGGAAGCGGATCAAGATATACGCAAATATATCTCACAAATGCGTGACAGGACAAATATTTCTTACAACGCATTCCCTATAACATCTCTGATATACCTTTGAAGATATGTGAATAAATTTCATTGAATTAAAATGAATCCTTTGGCTACATCGGTGTTATAATTCTCAGCTTCATAACATAATTATCTAAATACTGGGACGATAATAATTTGAGCACCAAGGGATAATATTCCTACTCTAATATTACATCAGAATAATAACACATTTTTCAGACTCCACAGACTGGAATATTAAATAATTCTTCAGTCTGCCCTGTAGGCGATTTTTTCCTTTCTTAAATTTACCATAACATGATAATTTTCATCCATTTTAATATGAAAATTACACAGAAATAACAATCAATGCGTCTAATTTTATATTGTGCTTAAAACTGCGTTTACAACGAAATAATAAGGATGTACCTATAAGAAATTCCAGAAGTGTAACATGCACACATTGAGGCTGCCAGTAAAAACAGTTGACTGAAGAGAACTGCGTCTGCCTTCTGATGGAGCAGTGTATTTATTTTGAGAGGTGGGTCGTTCTAAATTCTTGGTTCACGCTGCTCCACATTAATCTGGAGCCGTGAGATGGAGAAGATAGCGTCCGTCCTAGCCACGGGCGTGTCTTTATTCCGTCTTGCCACAATTGTAAATAAATCACTGCTCGGTGACGTGCCTAATTATATATCATTAGCAGGTATCCCGCAGAAGTGATGAGATCCTATGATTAGATCCAGCGTAATGACTCTTCAGCTTACGTTGTTACTACACTCGCAGAGGGACCGAGAGGCGGGATGGGATGGGTAATTGATTTTGTTTACTTGCAAGCCCGACTTCTTGCTTGGAGACCGGGGCTAGTTGGTTACGGTTTTAGTTTGTTATTTAAAAAAAAAAAAAAATCAGTAAATGTTTCCAAAAATTTTTAAATGCACTTTAAAAGTATATTTATTTCTTAACATTTTTTTTTTTTTTTTTTTTTTTTTTTTTTTTTTTTTTTTTTTTTTTTTTTTTTTTTTTTTGCTGTCGTCAGTCATTCGACTGGTTTGATGCTATCCTCCATCCCTTCCTATCCTGTGCTAACCTCTTCATTTCTACATACCCCCTACAACCCACGTCCTCCATTATCTGCTTCATATATTCTAATCTCTGTCTTCCTCTACTGTTCCCTCCACTAACAAATTAACGAATCCAGCATGTCTCAAAATATGACCTACCAGCCTGTCTCTTCTTCCTGTAAGCTTCTTCCATAAACTTCTTTTCTCACCCATCATTTCCAAAACTCGTTCATTTCTTACTTTGTCTGTCCACTTAATTTTCAGCATTCTTCTGTAGCACCACATTTCAAATGCTTCAAGTTTCTTTCTTTCTGGTATTCCTAAAGTCCATGTTTCGCAACCGTAAAGTGCTGTGCTCCACACATATAGTTTTAAAAAGTTCTTTCTAATTCCTAGATCAATATTTGAAACTAAAAGGTTTCTCTTTTTCATGAAGGCTCTTTTTGCTAGTGCTATTCTGCTTTTAACATCATCAGGTAAAGTATATTGTTCGAACTTGCACAGTGTCAGGGATAGTTGCCTACTCCCACGAGGTAGGTAGACACGGGTTAGAAAAAGGATTATTTTTTCACAAATGAAGCCACACATTTAGAAACAAAATATGATTTTTTAATATTAAAAATATGAAATCATAATACAACTGGCAAAGAATGTTACATTCACAAAACTATTAGACCTATGCAGAAATAATTATAAGCTAATTCATTGTCATTTTAATTTATTCAGCAGCATCATCATCCAAGTTGCATTTATCAGAAACAAGGTATTCCATCTGTGCAAGCCATTGAACCTATTTTTCATTTGGTATACTTTCTGAATAATCTTTAACGCTCTCCAGAAAAAAAAGGCATTCCTCTTCATCTGAATTATCTTACAGTTACTATTTCATTAAGAGGGAACAACCTTCTTTTGACTTCACAGTTTTTCGTACATTCAGTTATCTTTTTCAATTCTCTCTCCCTTTTCTTTCCCTATTGATATTTTTTTCCTTTTCTGTTGTTTCTTTTCCTGTCCTTATGACTTTCAGATTTGGCGATTCTGTTAAAATTGTGTTGGTCCTTTTTTTTCTTTTAACTGTCTCCTTCATTGTCCCTGTTTTTATGAATGGCCTAATATCTTCAAAGCTTAGGCCTATGAGTGGAACGTTGGCTGGTGTTAAGGATTTTGTGTCAAGAAGTCCATCATTCAACGATAAGATTATATGAAGACCTAAGGAATTTTTATAACATCCAGCCTCTTGCTCGTCTTGGTCTGATATTACAAAATTCAATTCATCTGCATTAGACACATTTACAGCTGCCCCTGAATATGTAGGCTCATACAAAATTGTTTCAACGGTACATGTGATTGAATTCGGGCTGAAATCTTGATTGTATTCTGAATTGGTGTTAGGCGTATTAACTGGATTTGATCTACCAGTTGTCCATGCAGACATATACTCTTGGTCTGTGAAAATATCGATAGTTAATGGATAAAATGCATCGGGCTAAGTTGGCACATGTAGTCGACTAGCCCCCTCCTTACTGTCTACTAACTACAACTGACTCTTGTTTATAAAAGTGTTCGCTATAATGGTCAAGCGCGAAGAAAGTGAAAACAAACAAAAGCATATTGAAAGTTATACTAGATCACTCATAATAACTACATTTAATATTGAACAAAAAAAAATGGAATCGTAAGAAACTACTCATCTAGTCAAACATCAGTCATTGTGCAAATAAATCTTGGGCTGTCACGGCGATCACTCTGAAACTGCAGTGCTAGCTCCGCGTACCGAAGGTCGCCGGTTCGAGTCCGGCCGAGGGCATGGGTGTTTAGTGTTGTGTCTGTGAATGTCTTGTCCGTGTTGTAGTGTCCTTGTGTCAATACTTGAAAGTAACAAATCACATTGAGCTGGCTGTATGGCCCAGTACCCGAATGCCATTAAAAAAAAAAAAAAAACCTGCAGTGACCGGTGAAAAAAAAATAAGGCCTACTTATCCCTGTAGCCAACAAGCCCCGTCTTCCCTACCCTTCTAAGAACAATGAACAATAAAGAACATAGATTCCCCTCAATTCATGTTAATGTGCTCTAAGACTTTGAGGTTCTATAAAGCGTTAAGTTATCCAGTGAAGTAAATTTTGATTGTTTAAAGTTTATTTAAAGGAGGCCTTCAGATTTAAAGATAGTTCACCCAAGAAGAGGGCCAAATAAGTTGGGCCGAAATGTGGATCGTTTAGTTCTAGGAAGCTGCACCATACTGGGAGCATTGAAACCATTTCTTTTAACTTATTACTTTCAGTATGATTTTGCTACTTTTAATGTTGTTTTGGACTATCCCATTAGCTCAGATGTTTGCGGCAACGTAATGGTGTCCGCGCTGACACAGGGTTAGCTAGTTCGAGTCCTGGTGATGTAAAAAAATTTTATCATCCACAAATATTAGTCTGATTTTATTAGGAAGGTATTCTGCAGATCTCTGAACCCTAAGATCCATAAAATTTCGAAACACATTTTTCCAGATTACAATACAAGTCTTTATTTCGGCTGAAAGAGAAGGTTACAGCTAAATATTTTCTATGCGATGTTGTTGCAGGCCATGTTTCCACAGTTGCTTAATTAATTACTAGTTGAAATAACACGCCAATGCAACTGTTTAATTTATTTATTGCTGCGTCGTACGCGTTTCACCTCTCATCGAGGCATCATCAGCGACGAATCTGTGTTACAGTTTTTATATACAGTTTTATCCTATTATTATATAATTATGGGCATGAGATATTTTATAGCTACAAGTTACTTACAATTTACATTTGTTACTGTTGTATGCAGCTGCGCATCTCCGTTTTTATATACAACGCATGTTTTGCCTGTATCATATTTACAGTATTGTTTATCATCGTTCAGTCGTCTGTTAGCGTCAGCTGGTTTGTTTACGTCTTGTCGCGTCCTTCGGTTGTCTGCTGTGGCCATTTTGTTTGTATATGTCATGTCTCGGGCCGATAGCGCGAGTTTTGAAAAGTGTGTGTATGTGTGATGGTCTTGTTAGAATGTTTTATATTTATGTGTGATGTATATATGTGTGGGGTTTTATTATACAGTTTGTGTTTATTTTGTTTTGTCTGTCGAGTTTGTGTATATTAAATTGAGTAACGTTTTATTTGTGAGGTTTACTTGGTCGTTTAGTACCTGTTTGCCTTCATTTTTTGCTTTTTGTATATATAAGTTTTCCTGTATAGTGATTGTGCTGTGTCTGTGGTTATTGATAGTGAGAATTTGCATATCTGTGTTTATGTTTGTTGGTGAATGGTCATTTTCTATGAGGTGTTCGGCAAATGTGGAATGGTTACTGTATTTTAGTGCTCTCATGTGTTCTTTGTATCTGATTTGGAATTGTCTTCGTGTTTGCCCTATGTATACTGCTTCACATTCTTGACAGGTGAGTTGGTAAATGCCTGAATTGTGGTATTTGTTTGTGTCTGAATGGGGTTTAATTTGTCTCTGCAGTGAGTTGTCAGTTCGCAGTGCAATGTTAATACCTTGTTTTTTGAAAATGTTTGCGATTCGGTGTGTGTATTTGTTAGAATATGTCATTGCATACCATTTCCTTTTGTTTTCATTGTACTGTGTTGTTTGTGTGTTTGTTTGGACTGTGTGAGTTGTAGATGTGTTTTTCTGGTGGGATCTATATGGTTGCAGTTTGGTTGTGTGGTTTATTATTTGTTCTTTTTTCATTTGGTTAATTATTTTTCTGTTTATTGTGTCAACTGTGTGTGGTTCATATCCATTTTTTATTGCTATTTCCTTTATTGTGTTGAGTTCTATTTGGTAGTTGTTCTTTGTCTGTGGAATTCTGTTTAATCTGTTTAGCATGAAACGTATTGCAGCTTGTTTGTGATTGTGTGGGTGGTTTGATGTGGAATGTATTATCTGGTCTGTTGCTGTAGATTTTCTGTATACTTGGAATGAGTGTTTGTTTCCATGTTTTGTAATGGTGAGATCCAAAAAATTTATTTTTCCCATGTCTTCTTTTTCTATTGTGAATGTAATTTTTTTGTGAATATTGTTTATGTCCTGGTGTAATTCATTTATTCTTTCATCTGATTCATTTATGAGGCATAGAATATCATCAACATACCTCCACCAATACAGAATCTTGTATCCTTTCTGGGGGATTAGTTTTTGCAGTATTTCCATTTCTATGTTGTCTATGAATATATTGGCTAAGGTGCCTGATATTGGAGATCCCATAGGCAGTCCTTCCTGTTGTAGGTAATATTTATTATTAAAAGTGAAATAATTCTGAGATGTCAGTATTTCTATTGTGCTTTTGATTTCTTCTATATGGTTGCTAGGTAGTATTTTGTAAGTATTCAGGTTTGTGTTGATTAGTTCTATGGTTTCTTTGATTGGGATGTTACTGTACATATTTTCAATATCAAATGATACAAGTGTTGCTGTGTTTGGGATGTGTGAGTCTTTAATGTTCTGAATGAGTTCCATTGTGTTTTTGATACTTCTGTTCTCCTTTAATGTGTAGTGTTGGTTTAAAATGCTGTTTATGTGTTTGGCTACGTGATATGTTGGGGCTTTTCTAAAATTAATTACTGGTCTTATTGGAATCTGTGGTTTATGTATTTTTGGTTGGCTTCTCAGTGTTGGAGCTGAAGGATTTGTCTGTGTGATGTGTTGCTTTTGGCTGTCTGTAAGAATGATATTTGTTTTTTTCAGTTGTTTCTTCAGTTCTGCTTGATATCTATTTGTTGGATCAGATTTTAGTTGTGTTATGTTGTTCTTTTCTATAAATTCTTCTGTTTTTGTTATGTATTCTGTTTTATCCATCAAGACTATTGAATTGCTTTTATCTGCCTTTGTAACTATTGTGTTTTCAGACCAGAGTTTTTTCTTTAAACATTTGAGTGTTTTTGTTTCTTTGTTGGTATTAATATTTATGTTACCCTGTGATGTGATTTGTTTCAATTCTTTTGCTATAAGTTCCCTGGTTAATCCTATGTTTATTTTGCTTTCAGATTTTTGCTCTTGGGTTAGTATATATTCTGCTTCTATTGCTGTTTTTTCAACGAATTTTTCTAATGAAGTGTTAACTGTGTTGTATTTAAGGCCTTTTTCTAAGATTTCTGTTTCTTGTTGATTGATGTTTGTTTTTGATAAGTTTATGAGCTTTGGATAGAAGGTGTGGGAATCAGATGTTGTATTTAATCTGTTGCAACTGTTTTCACTATATTTCTGTCTTTGTAATAACTGATCCAGTTTTTTGTTATGAGTTTGATTTATTTGCATCAATATCTGGTCTGTATAGTTTTCAGTTTTTTCTATTAGATATGCAAGGATTGATGTATTATCTATCGATTTGGCAAGCTCTAAATGTGTTCTGTACAAAATCTTGTTCAAATTGTCTTTTTTAGCATATAGAGATTTTATTTCATTACTTAACCACATTTTTTCAGCGACATGCTTTGTTTTAATTGCGGAGGCTGAGCAGCTGCTTACCTTCACATTAATGTATTTGGGTATTACATTATTAATTTTGCACTTCTTGTTGAATCTGATGCTCGCCATGGTTTTGTGCAGTTTGAGGTGTGTTTTCTTGTAGGTGCTGAATAGGCCTGTTGGAAATGTCTGGCAGGACTGAATCAATGCGATGTTGTTGCAGGCCATGTTTCCACAGTTGCTTAATTAATTACTAGTTGAAATAACACGCCAATGCAACTGTTTAATTTATTTATTGCTGCGTCGTACGCGTTTCACCTCTCATCGAGGCATCATCAGCGACGAATCTGTGTTACAGTTTTTATATACAGTTTTATCCTATTATTATATAATTATGGGCATGAGATATTTTATAGCTACAAGTTACTTACAATTTACATTTGTTACTGTTGTATGCAGCTGCGCATCTCCGTTTTTATATACAACGCATGTTTTGCCTGTATCATATTTACAGTATTGTTTATCATCGTTCAGTCGTCTGTTAGCGTCAGCTGGTTTGTTTACGTCTTGTCGCGTCCTTCGGTTGTCTGCTGTGGCCATTTTGTTTGTATATGTCATGTCTCGGGCCGATAGCGCGAGTTTTGAAAAGTGTGTGTATGTGTGATGGTCTTGTTAGAATGTTTTATATTTATGTGTGATGTATATATGTGTGGGGTTTTATTATACAGTTTGTGTTTATTTTGTTTTGTCTGTCGAGTTTGTGTATATTAAATTGAGTAACGTTTTATTTGTGAGGTTTACTTGGTCGTTTAGTACCTGTTTGCCTTCATTTTTTGCTTTTTGTATATATAAGTTTTCCTGTATAGTGATTGTGCTGTGTCTGTGGTTATTGATAGTGAGAATTTGCATATCTGTGTTTATGTTTGTTGGTGAATGGTCATTTTCTATGAGGTGTTCGGCAAATGTGGAATGGTTACTGTATTTTAGTGCTCTCATGTGTTCTTTGTATCTGATTTGGAATTGTCTTCGTGTTTGCCCTATGTATACTGCTTCACATTCTTGACAGGTGAGTTGGTAAATGCCTGAATTGTGGTATTTGTTTGTGTCTGAATGGGGTTTAATTTGTCTCTGCAGTGAGTTGTCAGTTCGCAGTGCAATGTTAATACCTTGTTTTTTGAAAATGTTTGCGATTCGGTGTGTGTATTTGTTAGAATATGTCATTGCATACCATTTCCTTTTGTTTTCATTGTACTGTGTTGTTTGTGTGTTTGTTTGGACTGTGTGAGTTGTAGATGTGTTTTTCTGGTGGGATCTATATGGTTGCAGTTTGGTTGTGTGGTTTATTATTTGTTCTTTTTTCATTTGGTTAATTATTTTTCTGTTTATTGTGTCAACTGTGTGTGGTTCATATCCATTTTTTATTGCTATTTCCTTTATTGTGTTGAGTTCTATTTGGTAGTTGTTCTTTGTCTGTGGAATTCTGTTTAATCTGTTTAGCATGAAACGTATTGCAGCTTGTTTGTGATTGTGTGGGTGGTTTGATGTGGAATGTATTATCTGGTCTGTTGCTGTAGATTTTCTGTATACTTGGAATGAGTGTTTGTTTTCATGTTTTGTAATGGTGAGATCCAAAAAATTTATTTTTCCCATGTCTTCTTTTTCTATTGTGAATGTAATTTTTTTGTGAATATTGTTTATGTCCTGGTGTAATTCATTTATTCTTTCATCTGATTCATTTATGAGGCATAGAATATCATCAACATACCTCCACCAATACAGAATCTTGTATCCTTTCTGGGGGATTAGTTTTTGCAGTATTTCCATTTCTATGTTGTCTATGAATATATTGGCTAAGGTGCCTGATATTGGAGATCCCATAGGCAGTCCTTCCTGTTGTAGGTAATATTTATTATTAAAAGTGAAATAATTCTGAGATGTCAGTATTTCTATTGTGCTTTTGATTTCTTCTATATGGTTGCTAGGTAGTATTTTGTAAGTATTCAGGTTTGTGTTGATTAGTTCTATGGTTTCTTTGATTGGGATGTTACTGTACATATTTTCAATATCAAATGATACAAGTGTTGCTGTGTTTGGGATGTGTGAGTCTTTAATGTTCTGAATGAGTTCCATTGTGTTTTTGATACTTCTGTTCTCCTTTAATGTGTAGTGTTGGTTTAAAATGCTGTTTATGTGTTTGGCTACGTGATATGTTGGGGCTTTTCTAAAATTAATTACTGGTCTTATTGGAATCTGTGGTTTATGTATTTTTGGTTGGCTTCTCAGTGTTGGAGCTGAAGGATTTGTCTGTGTGATGTGTTGCTTTTGGCTGTCTGTAAGAATGATATTTGTTTTTTTCAGTTGTTTCTTCAGTTCTGCTTGATATCTATTTGTTGGATCAGATTTTAGTTGTGTTATGTTGTTCTTTTCTATAAATTCTTCTGTTTTTGTTATGTATTCTGTTTTATCCATCAAGACTATTGAATTGCTTTTATCTGCCTTTGTAACTATTGTGTTTTCAGACCAGAGTTTTTTCTTTAAACATTTGAGTGTTTTTGTTTCTTTGTTGGTATTAATATTTATGTTACCCTGTGATGTGATTTGTTTCAATTCTTTTGCTATAAGTTCCCTGGTTAATCCTATGTTTATTTTGCTTTCAGATTTTTGCTCTTGGGTTAGTATATATTCTGCTTCTATTGCTGTTTTTTCAACGAATTTTTCTAATGAAGTGTTAACTGTGTTGTATTTAAGGCCTTTTTCTAAGATTTCTGTTTCTTGTTGATTGATGTTTGTTTTTGATAAGTTTATGAGCTTTGGATAGAAGGTGTGGGAATCAGATGTTGTATTTAATCTGTTGCAACTGTTTTCACTATATTTCTGTCTTTGTAATAACTGATCCAGTTTTTTGTTATGAGTTTGATTTATTTGCATCAATATCTGGTCTGTATAGTTTTCAGTTTTTTCTATTAGATATGCAAGGATTGATGTATTATCTATCGATTTGGCAAGCTCTAAATGTGTTCTGTACAAAATCTTGTTCAAATTGTCTTTTTTAGCATATAGAGATTTTATTTCATTACTTAACCACATTTTTTCAGCGACATGCTTTGTTTTAATTGCGGAGGCTGAGCAGCTGCTTACCTTCACATTAATGTATTTGGGTATTACATTATTAATTTTGCACTTCTTGTTGAATCTGATGCTCGCCATGGTTTTGTGCAGTTTGAGGTGTGTTTTCTTGTAGGTGCTGAATAGGCCTGTTGGAAATGTCTGGCAGGACTGAATCAATGCGATGTTGTTGCAGGCCATGTTTCCACAGTTGCTTAATTAATTACTAGTTGAAATAACACGCCAATGCAACTGTTTAATTTATTTATTGCTGCGTCGTACGCGTTTCACCTCTCATCGAGGCATCATCAGCGACGAATCTGTGTTACAGTTTTTATATACAGTTTTATCCTATTATTATATAATTATGGGCATGAGATATTTTATAGCTACAAGTTACTTACAATTTACATTTGTTACTGTTGTATGCAGCTGCGCATCTCCGTTTTTATATACAACGCATGTTTTGCCTGTATCATATTTACAGTATTGTTTATCATCGTTCAGTCGTCTGTTAGCGTCAGCTGGTTTGTTTACGTCTTGTCGCGTCCTTCGGTTGTCTGCTGTGGCCATTTTGTTTGTATATGTCATGTCTCGGGCCGATAGCGCGAGTTTTGAAAAGTGTGTGTATGTGTGATGGTCTTGTTAGAATGTTTTATATTTATGTGTGATGTATATATGTGTGGGGTTTTATTATACAGTTTGTGTTTATTTTGTTTTGTCTGTCGAGTTTGTGTATATTAAATTGAGTAACGTTTTATTTGTGAGGTTTACTTGGTCGTTTAGTACCTGTTTGCCTTCATTTTTTGCTTTTTGTATATATAAGTTTTCCTGTATAGTGATTGTGCTGTGTCTGTGGTTATTGATAGTGAGAATTTGCATATCTGTGTTTATGTTTGTTGGTGAATGGTCATTTTCTATGAGGTGTTCGGCAAATGTGGAATGGTTACTGTATTTTAGTGCTCTCATGTGTTCTTTGTATCTGATTTGGAATTGTCTTCGTGTTTGCCCTATGTATACTGCTTCACATTCTTGACAGGTGAGTTGGTAAATGCCTGAATTGTGGTATTTGTTTGTGTCTGAATGGGGTTTAATTTGTCTCTGCAGTGAGTTGTCAGTTCGCAGTGCAATGTTAATACCTTGTTTTTTGAAAATGTTTGCGATTCGGTGTGTGTATTTGTTAGAATATGTCATTGCATACCATTTCCTTTTGTTTTCATTGTACTGTGTTGTTTGTGTGTTTGTTTGGACTGTGTGAGTTGTAGATGTGTTTTTCTGGTGGGATCTATATGGTTGCAGTTTGGTTGTGTGGTTTATTATTTGTTCTTTTTTCATTTGGTTAATTATTTTTCTGTTTATTGTGTCAACTGTGTGTGGTTCATATCCATTTTTTATTGCTATTTCCTTTATTGTGTTGAGTTCTATTTGGTAGTTGTTCTTTGTCTGTGGAATTCTGTTTAATCTGTTTAGCATGAAACGTATTGCAGCTTGTTTGTGATTGTGTGGGTGGTTTGATGTGGAATGTATTATCTGGTCTGTTGCTGTAGATTTTCTGTATACTTGGAATGAGTGTTTGTTTTCATGTTTTGTAATGGTGAGATCCAAAAAATTTATTTTTCCCATGTCTTCTTTTTCTATTGTGAATGTAATTTTTTTGTGAATATTGTTTATGTCCTGGTGTAATTCATTTATTCTTTCATCTGATTCATTTATGAGGCATAGAATATCATCAACATACCTCCACCAATACAGAATCTTGTATCCTTTCTGGGGGATTAGTTTTTGCAGTATTTCCATTTCTATGTTGTCTATGAATATATTGGCTAAGGTGCCTGATATTGGAGATCCCATAGGAAGTCCTTCCTGTTGTAGGTAATATTTATTATTAAAAGTGAAATAATTCTGAGATGTCAGTATTTCTATTGTGCTTTTGATTTCTTCTATATGGTTGCTAGGTAGTATTTTGTAAGTATTCAGGTTTGTGTTGATTAGTTCTATGGTTTCTTTGATTGGGATGTTACTGTACATATTTTCAATATCAAATGATACAAGTGTTGCTGTGTTTGGGATGTGTGAGTCTTTAATGTTCTGAATGAGTTCCATTGTGTTTTTGATACTTCTGTTCTCCTTTAATGTGTAGTGTTGGTTTAAAATGCTGTTTATGTGTTTGGCTACGTGATATGTTGGGGCTTTTCTAAAATTAATTACTGGTCTTATTGGAATCTGTGGTTTATGTATTTTTGGTTGGCTTCTCAGTGTTGGAGCTGAAGGATTTGTCTGTGTGATGTGTTGCTTTTGGCTGTCTGTAAGAATGATATTTGTTTTTTTCAGTTGTTTCTTCAGTTCTGCTTGATATCTATTTGTTGGATCAGATTTTAGTTGTGTTATGTTGTTCTTTTCTATAAATTCTTCTGTTTTTGTTATGTATTCTGTTTTATCCATCAAGACTATTGAATTGCTTTTATCTGCCTTTGTAACTATTGTGTTTTCAGACCAGAGTTTTTTCTTTAAACATTTGAGTGTTTTTGTTTCTTTGTTGGTATTAATATTTATGTTACCCTGTGATGTGATTTGTTTCAATTCTTTTGCTATAAGTTCCCTGGTTAATCCTATGTTTATTTTGCTTTCAGATTTTTGCTCTTGGGTTAGTATATATTCTGCTTCTATTGCTGTTTTTTCAACGAATTTTTCTAATGAAGTGTTAACTGTGTTGTATTTAAGGCCTTTTTCTAAGATTTCTGTTTCTTGTTGATTGATGTTTGTTTTTGATAAGTTTATGAGCTTTGGATAGAAGGTGTGGGAATCAGATGTTGTATTTAATCTGTTGCAACTGTTTTCACTATATTTCTGTCTTTGTAATAACTGATCCAGTTTTTTGTTATGAGTTTGATTTATTTGCATCAATATCTGGTCTGTATAGTTTTCAGTTTTTTCTATTAGATATGCAAGGATTGATGTATTATCTATCGATTTGGCAAGCTCTAAATGTGTTCTGTACAAAATCTTGTTCAAATTGTCTTTTTTAGCATATAGAGATTTTATTTCATTACTTAACCACATTTTTTCAGCGACATGCTTTGTTTTAATTGCGGAGGCTGAGCAGCTGCTTACCTTCACATTAATGTATTTGGGTATTACATTATTAATTTTGCACTTCTTGTTGAATCTGATGCTCGCCATGGTTTTGTGCAGTTTGAGGTGTGTTTTCTTGTAGGTGCTGAATAGGCCTGTTGGAAATGTCTGGCAGGACTGAATCAATGCGATGTTGTTGCAGGCCATGTTTCCACAGTTGCTTAATTAATTACTAGTTGAAATAACACGCCAATGCAACTGTTTAATTTATTTATTGCTGCGTCGTACGCGTTTCACCTCTCATCGAGGCATCATCAGCGACGAATCTGTGTTACAGTTTTTATATACAGTTTTATCCTATTATTATATAATTATGGGCATGAGATATTTTATAGCTACAAGTTACTTACAATTTACATTTGTTACTGTTGTATGCAGCTGCGCATCTCCGTTTTTATATACAACGCATGTTTTGCCTGTATCATATTTACAGTATTGTTTATCATCGTTCAGTCGTCTGTTAGCGTCAGCTGGTTTGTTTACGTCTTGTCGCGTCCTTCGGTTGTCTGCTGTGGCCATTTTGTTTGTATATGTCATGTCTCGGGCCGATAGCGCGAGTTTTGAAAAGTGTGTGTATGTGTGATGGTCTTGTTAGAATGTTTTATATTTATGTGTGATGTATATATGTGTGGGGTTTTATTATACAGTTTGTGTTTATTTTGTTTTGTCTGTCGAGTTTGTGTATATTAAATTGAGTAACGTTTTATTTGTGAGGTTTACTTGGTCGTTTAGTACCTGTTTGCCTTCATTTTTTGCTTTTTGTATATATAAGTTTTCCTGTATAGTGATTGTGCTGTGTCTGTGGTTATTGATAGTGAGAATTTGCATATCTGTGTTTATGTTTGTTGGTGAATGGTCATTTTCTATGAGGTGTTCGGCAAATGTGGAATGGTTACTGTATTTTAGTGCTCTCATGTGTTCTTTGTATCTGATTTGGAATTGTCTTCGTGTTTGCCCTATGTATACTGCTTCACATTCTTGACAGGTGAGTTGGTAAATGCCTGAATTGTGGTATTTGTTTGTGTCTGAATGGGGTTTAATTTGTCTCTGCAGTGAGTTGTCAGTTCGCAGTGCAATGTTAATACCTTGTTTTTTGAAAATGTTTGCGATTCGGTGTGTGTATTTGTTAGAATATGTCATTGCATACCATTTCCTTTTGTTTTCATTGTACTGTGTTGTTTGTGTGTTTGTTTGGACTGTGTGAGTTGTAGATGTGTTTTTCTGGTGGGATCTATATGGTTGCAGTTTGGTTGTGTGGTTTATTATTTGTTCTTTTTTCATTTGGTTAATTATTTTTCTGTTTATTGTGTCAACTGTGTGTGGTTCATATCCATTTTTTATTGCTATTTCCTTTATTGTGTTGAGTTCTATTTGGTAGTTGTTCTTTGTCTGTGGAATTCTGTTTAATCTGTTTAGCATGAAACGTATTGCAGCTTGTTTGTGATTGTGTGGGTGGTTTGATGTGGAATGTATTATCTGGTCTGTTGCTGTAGATTTTCTGTATACTTGGAATGAGTGTTTGTTTTCATGTTTTGTAATGGTGAGATCCAAAAAATTTATTTTTCCCATGTCTTCTTTTTCTATTGTGAATGTAATTTTTTTGTGAATATTGTTTATGTCCTGGTGTAATTCATTTATTCTTTCATCTGATTCATTTATGAGGCATAGAATATCATCAACATACCTCCACCAATACAGAATCTTGTATCCTTTCTGGGGGATTAGTTTTTGCAGTATTTCCATTTCTATGTTGTCTATGAATATATTGGCTAAGGTGCCTGATATTGGAGATCCCATAGGCAGTCCTTCCTGTTGTAGGTAATATTTATTATTAAAAGTGAAATAATTCTGAGATGTCAGTATTTCTATTGTGCTTTTGATTTCTTCTATATGGTTGCTAGGTAGTATTTTGTAAGTATTCAGGTTTGTGTTGATTAGTTCTATGGTTTCTTTGATTGGGATGTTACTGTACATATTTTCAATATCAAATGATACAAGTGTTGCTGTGTTTGGGATGTGTGAGTCTTTAATGTTCTGAATGAGTTCCATTGTGTTTTTGATACTTCTGTTCTCCTTTAATGTGTAGTGTTGGTTTAAAATGCTGTTTATGTGTTTGGCTACGTGATATGTTGGGGCTTTTCTAAAATTAATTACTGGTCTTATTGGAATCTGTGGTTTATGTATTTTTGGTTGGCTTCTCAGTGTTGGAGCTGAAGGATTTGTCTGTGTGATGTGTTGCTTTTGGCTGTCTGTAAGAATGATATTTGTTTTTTTCAGTTGTTTCTTCAGTTCTGCTTGATATCTATTTGTTGGATCAGATTTTAGTTGTGTTATGTTGTTCTTTTCTATAAATTCTTCTGTTTTTGTTATGTATTCTGTTTTATCCATCAAGACTATTGAATTGCTTTTATCTGCCTTTGTAACTATTGTGTTTTCAGACCAGAGTTTTTTCTTTAAACATTTGAGTGTTTTTGTTTCTTTGTTGGTATTAATATTATGAAGAAATCAAAAGCACAATAGAAATACTGACATCTCAGAATTATTTCACTTTAATAATAAATATTACCTACAACAGGAAGGACTGCCTATGGGATCTCCAATATCAGGCACCTTAGCCAATATATTCATAGACAACATAGAAATGGAAATACTGCAAAAACTAATCCCCCAGAAAGGATACAAGATTCTGTATTGGTGGAGGTATGTTGATGATATTCTATGCCTCATAAATGAATCAGATGAAAGAATAAATGAATTACACCAGGACATAAACAATATTCACAAAAAAATTACATTCACAATAGAAAAAGAAGACATGGGAAAAATAAATTTTTTGGATCTCACCATTACAAAACATGAAAACAAACACTCATTCCAAGTATACAGAAAATCTACAGCAACAGACCAGATAATACATTCCACATCAAACCACCCACACAATCACAAACAAGCTGCAATACGTTTCATGCTAAACAGATTAAACAGAATTCCACAGACAAAGAACAACTACCAAATAGAACTCAACACAATAAAGGAAATAGCAATAAAAAATGGATATGAACCACACACAGTTGACACAATAAACAGAAAAATAATTAACCAAATGAAAAAAGAACAAATAATAAACCACACAACCAAACTGCAACCATATAGATCCCACCAGAAAAACACATCTACAACTCACACAGTCCAAACAAACACACAAACAACACAGTACAATGAAAACAAAAGGAAATGGTATGCAATGACATATTCTAACAAATACACACACCGAATCGCAAACATTTTCAAAAAACAAGGTATTAACATTGCACTGCGAACTGACAACTCACTGCAGAGACAAATTAAACCCCATTCAGACACAAACAAATACCACAATTCAGGCATTTACCAACTCACCTGTCAAGAATGTGAAGCAGTATACATAGGGCAAACACGAAGACAATTCCAAATCAGATACAAAGAACACATGAGAGCACTAAAATACAGTAACCATTCCACATTTGCCGAACACCTCATAGAAAATGACCATTCACCAACAAACATAAACACAGATATGCAAATTCTCACTATCAATAACCACAGACACAGCACAATCACTATACAGGAAAACTTATATATACAAAAAGCAAAAAATGAAGGCAAACAGGTACTAAACGACCAAGTAAACCTCACAAATAAAACGTTACTCAATTTAATATACACAAACTCGACAGACAAAACAAAATAAACACAAACTGTATAATAAAACCCCACACATATATACATCACACATAAATATAAAACATTCTAACAAGACCATCACACATACACACACTTTTCAAAACTCGCGCTATCGGCCCGAGACATGACATATACAAACAAAATGGCCACAGCAGACAACCGAAGGACGCGACAAGACGTAAACAAACCAGCTGACGCTAACAGACGACTGAACGATGATAAACAATACTGTAAATATGATACAGGCAAAACATGCGTTGTATATAAAAACGGAGATGCGCAGCTGCATACAACAGTAACAAATGTAAATTGTAAGTAACTTGTAGCTATAAAATATCTCATGCCCATAATTATATAATAATAGGATAAAACTGTATATAAAAACTGTAACACAGATTCGTCGCTGATGATGCCTAGATGAGAGGTGAAACGCGTACGACGCAGCAATAAATAAATTAAACAGTTGCATTGGCGTGTTATTTCAACTAGTAATTAATTAAGCAACTGTGGAAACATGGCCTGCAACAACATCGCATTGATTCAGTCCTGCCAGACATTTCCAACAGGCCTATTCAGCACCTACAAGAAAACACACCTCAAACTGCACAAAACCATGGCGAGCATCAGATTCAACAAGAAGTGCAAAATTAATAATGTAATACCCAAATACATTAATGTGAAGGTAAGCAGCTGCTCAGCCTCCGCAATTAAAACAAAGCATGTCGCTGAAAAAATGTGGTTAAGTAATGAAATAAAATCTCTATATGCTAAAAAAGACAATTTGAACAAGATTTTGTACAGAACACATTTAGAGCTTGCCAAATCGATAGATAATACATCAATCCTTGCATATCTAATAGAAAAACTGAAAACTATACAGACCAGATATTGATGCAAATAAATCAAACTCATAACAAAAAACTGGATCAGTTATTACAAAGACAGAAATATAGTGAAAACAGTTGCAACAGATTAAATACAACATCTGATTCCCACACCTTCTATCCAAAGCTCATAAACTTATCAAAAACAAACATCAATCAACAAGAAACAGAAATCTTAGAAAAAGGCCTTAAATACAACACAGTTAACACTTCATTAGAAAAATTCGTTGAAAAAACAGCAATAGAAGCAGAATATATACTAACCCAAGAGCAAAAATCTGAAAGCAAAATAAACATAGGATTAACCAGGGAACTTATAGCAAAAGAATTGAAACAAATCACATCACAGGGTAACATAAATATTAATACCAACAAAGAAACAAAAACACTCAAATGTTTAAAGAAAAAACTCTGGTCTGAAAACACAATAGTTACAAAGGCAGATAAAAGCAATTCAATAGTCTTGATGGATAAAACAGAATACATAACAAAAACAGAAGAATTTATAGAAAAGAACAACATAACACAACTAAAATCTGATCCAACAAATAGATATCAAGCAGAACTGAAGAAACAACTGAAAAAAAACAAATATCATTCTTACAGACAGCCAAAAGCAACACATCACACAGACAAATCCTTCAGCTCCAACACTGAGAAGCCAACCAAAAATACATAAACCACAGATTCCAATAAGACCAGTAATTAATTTTAGAAAAGCCCCAACATATCACGTAGCCAAACACATAAACAGCATTTTAAACCAACACTACACATTAAAGGAGAACAGAAGTATCAAAAACACAATGGAACTCATTCAGAACATTAAAGACTCACACATCCCAAACACAGCAACACTTGTATCATTTGATATTGAAAATATGTACAGTAACATCCCAATCAAAGAAACCATAGAACTAATCAACACAAACCTGAATACTTACAAAATACTACCTAGCAACCATATAGAAGAAATCAAAAGCACAATAGAAATACTGACATCTCAGAATTATTTCACTTTTAATAATAAATATTACCTACAACAGGAAGGACTGCCTATGGGATCTCCAATATCAGGCACCTTAGCCAATATATTCATAGACAACATAGAAATGGAAATACTGCAAAAACTAATCCCCCAGAAAGGATACAAGATTCTGTATTGGTGGAGGTATGTTGATGATATTCTATGCCTCATAAATGAATCAGATGAAAGAATAAATGAATTACACCAGGACATAAACAATATTCACAAAAAAATTACATTCACAATAGAAAAAGAAGACATGGGAAAAATAAATTTTTTGGATCTCACCATTACAAAACATGAAAACAAACACTCATTCCAAGTATACAGAAAATCTACAGCAACAGACCAGATAATACATTCCACATCAAACCACCCACACAATCACAAACAAGCTGCAATACGTTTCATGCTAAACAGATTAAACAGAATTCCACAGACAAAGAACAACTACCAAATAGAACTCAACACAATAAAGGAAATAGCAATAAAAAATGGATATGAACCACACACAGTTGACACAATAAACAGAAAAATAATTAACCAAATGAAAAAAGAACAAATAATAAACCACACAACCAAACTGCAACCATATAGATCCCACCAGAAAAACACATCTACAACTCACACAGTCCAAACAAACACACAAACAACACAGTACAATGAAAACAAAAGGAAATGGTATGCAATGACATATTCTAACAAATACACACACCGAATCGCAAACATTTTCAAAAAACAAGGTATTAACATTGCACTGCGAACTGACAACTCACTGCAGAGACAAATTAAACCCCATTCAGACACAAACAAATACCACAATTCAGGCATTTACCAACTCACCTGTCAAGAATGTGAAGCAGTATACATAGGGCAAACACGAAGACAATTCCAAATCAGATACAAAGAACACATGAGAGCACTAAAATACAGTAACCATTCCACATTTGCCGAACACCTCATAGAAAATGACCATTCACCAACAAACATAAACACAGATATGCAAATTCTCACTATCAATAACCACAGACACAGCACAATCACTATACAGGAAAACTTATATATACAAAAAGCAAAAAATGAAGGCAAACAGGTACTAAACGACCAAGTAAACCTCACAAATAAAACGTTACTCAATTTAATATACACAAACTCGACAGACAAAACAAAATAAACACAAACTGTATAATAAAACCCCACACATATATACATCACACATAAATATAAAACATTCTAACAAGACCATCACACATACACACACTTTTCAAAACTCGCGCTATCGGCCCGAGACATGACATATACAAACAAAATGGCCACAGCAGACAACCGAAGGACGCGACAAGACGTAAACAAACCAGCTGACGCTAACAGACGACTGAACGATGATAAACAATACTGTTTATTTATTATTTATTTATTTATCAATCTTGTTCCATGGATCCCTGCTGAGGAAGTACCTCTGGGATGTGAAACATGTCATTGTTGATACATATACACATAATATGAGTCATATCATAGTAAATATATATATACATATTTTACAAATACAAGAAATAATAATAAACATACATTTTTGCAACTGAGTTTTGCTAACGTCATAATGAGTACAATTAATTATTTTCTTCAAATTCTTGAATGGAGTAGAAGGAGTTGCCAATAAGATAATCTCTAAGTTTTTGTTTGAATACATCTTTATTATCTGAAAGCTGTTTTATACGATTAGGTAGTTTATTAAACAGATGTATCCAGAATAATTAACTCCTCTTTGTACTAATGACAGAGATGTTTGTGTTTTATGCAAGTTATTTCTGTTTCTTGTATTGAAACTGTGTACCTGTGAATTAGGTGTAAACAGGTTAAAATTTTCTATGACAAAGCTCATGAGAGAATATATATACTGAGAATACATTGTAAGAATATTGAGTTTCTTAAAGAGTTGTCTGCAAGAAGTTCTTGGTTTTACCCTACACAGAAACCTAATAGCTCTTTTCTGTGCTATGAAAACTTTTTTACTTTGTGAAGAGTTTCCCCAAAAAATTATGCCATATGACATTACTGAATGAAAATATGAGGAGTACACCTGTTTCATTAATTCTAGATCTGCTGTTAGAGAAAGTGTTCGTATTGCGAAGGTGGCACTACTTAACTTTGCCAGTAGTGTAGTGATATGATCATGCCAACAGAGTTTCTGATCTATTTTAATACCAAGAAATTTTATACTCTCTGTTTCTAAGATTGTGTTGTTTTTATAGTTTATACATATATCTGGCTGTGCATAGTTTTTTGTTTTAAACCTAATATAATGTGTTTTTTCAAAATTTAATTTTAATGAATTTGCCTTAAACCAATTTGCTACTACTCTAAGTACTTCATTTACATTAAATTCTATAGTACTGTTTGGTGTTTTACGCACAGTCAGGTTAGTGTCATCTGCAAATAAAACACTCTTAACTTTGTCGGATAAATTTCCAGGAAGGTCATTGATGTATAACAGAAAGAGGAGGGGACCTAAGACAGAGCCTTGTGGAATTCCATGTTTTATTTTCTCCCAGTCTGATGAAGCATCTTTACTTATTTTAGAATCAAAAATTGAAACTTTTTGCATTCGGCTTTCAATGTATGATTTAAACCATTTACCTGCGGTCCCAAAAATACCATAGTATTCCATTTTTTTAAAAAGTAATTCATGATTTACACAGTCAAATGCTTTTGCAAGATCACAAAATATTCCTACAGGATTCATTTTATTATTCAGTTCCTCAAATGTGTTATTTAAAAATGAATATATAGCCATTTCTATGGATGATCCTTTTTTGAACCCAAATTGTGAATTAGTTAGGATATTATAGTGTGTAACATGTTTTATTACTCTACTATACATGACTTTTTCAAAAACCTTTGAGAATGTTGAAAGTAATGAAATGGGACGGTAGTTGTCTACACATGTTACGTCTCCTTTTTTAAATAATGGTTTTACAACAGCATATTTTAGTCTATCGGGAAAAACACCTTGTATTAAGGATTCATTACAAATGTGAGCAAGTACATGACTGATACAGTCTGAACATCTTTTCAGTAATTTACTTGAAATATTGTCATAGCTGGAAGAATTTTTAGGTTTTAATTGTTTAATGAGTTTATTTATTTCTGAGACTGTTACTGGTGGCAATTTCATCTCCACAAAGCTATTTGGGAAAGCAGTCTCAAGAAGCCTTAGAGCACTATGTGGGGATTGCTTTTCTATGCCTAATTTATCTACTACTGACGTAAAATGTTTGTTAAATATTTCACAAACCTCCCCTACTTCGCTATACACATGTCCATTTTGTTCTATTTTTATGTCTTTAGAGTGATTTACAGTTTTTCCTGTTTCAGTCTTTATTATATTCCATATTGTTCTCATTTTATTGTCTGAATTTTCTATTTTCGCCGATATGTACTTGTTCTTGGCCTTCCTTATTACATTTCTTAGTATTTTAGAATAAAGTTTATAGTGAACTTTCAGCGCATAGTTATCTGATTCTCTCATTTTTAAATAAAGGTCCCTCTTTGTTTTACTAGAGATTCTAATACCCTTTGTTATCCATCCCATGCCCAGTTCATTGTTTGGAGTGTTGAGAATTTTCCTTTTTTTGAAACTACCTTCAAAAAGTGTTAGAAATATATTCAGAAAGGAATCAAATTTCGCATTAACACCCTGCGCATTATATACTTCTAACCAGTTTTCATTGTTTAAGGTATCTATGAAGTGTTTTATATTATTTTCACTAATATTTCTTCTATAAACCCAGCTTTTCTTTATCTGTTTAACAGTGTTCCTGGACTCGATACATAATAGCTGGGCATCATGATCTGAGATACCATTTATTACTGGATGTATGCTGTAATTACTGCACTGAGAAATATCCATAAAAAAATTATCAATTGCAGTCCTGCTATTATTTTGTATTCTCGTAGGAAAATTTACAAGTGCTGTTAAATTAAAAGACAACATCAAGGCTTCCATATCTAATCTATCATTGCTGTGATTTAGAAAGTCAACATTGAAATCTCCACATAATACTATTTGTTTGCTATTTGTAAAACTTAGTAGCAAAGACTCTAAATGAGATAAAAACAGTCTGAAGTTACCTGAGGGGGCCCTGTAAATTGCTATCACTATCAGCTCTTCCTTATCATATTCTAGTTTAGTAACACAACATTCAAAGTGTTGTTCTATACAATACTTACTTACAACTACACTACTGCATTCAATATTATTTTTAACAAAAATGGCAACTCCCCCTTTCTCCATTTTACATCTGCAGAAATGAGAGCTTAATTTATAATTTGGGATGGACAGCTGAGATATTCCTGTATCAGACAAATGATGCTCAGATATACACAAAACGTCTACATTAAAATTTCTGGAATTTGAATCTCTTCTAGGCTTAAGGTAATGTCATCAGTTTTACTAAATATTCCTCTTATATTTTGGTGGAAAATACTGGTCTGAACACTTTGACGCAATGACTTTGAATTGTTTATTTTATTATTACATACTGGTATATCAGTTGGAATTTTTAATTTCAACAAATTATGATCATCAGAGACATTAATTTCCTTAAGACATCTTAATAAATCTATTTTATTTACCCTAAAAAAGGCCGCGACTTAACACCATTTATCACAGGAATACCTCTTTCCCTCACCTGGCATCCTCTGACCTCATCAGCAATAAGAAGCGAAAGCTTCCTCTTACCTCTGACATTCAGATGGAGTCCATGGCGAGTATAACTGTCCCTACCAATGCAGGCCACATCAATCAAACCAATGTGTGAATTAGCCGGCTGCCAGAGAACCCTTTCCAAGGATGCATTTGTACGCCTGATGTTATGCCACATCCAGGGTTTATCGTAACGCTCAAGCAAACCAACAAATCTCACACTTGTCTGACGTGTGTTCTTGGAAATGTGGGCAATGTCTCCCTCAATTGAATAATTGAGGTCTTTATCAAGGCTATTTCCTGGTCCCCCAACAATTACAACACAATCCTCATCTGAAAAATCTTTAACTAGGTCTTTCACATTTGCTACCACAATATGATACAGGCAAAACATGCGTTGTATATAAAAACGGAGATGCGCAGCTGCATACAACAGTAACAAATGTAAATTGTAAGTAACTTGTAGCTATAAAATATCTCATGCCCATAATTATATAATAATAGGATAAAAACTGTATATAAAAACTGTAACACAGATTCGTCGCTGATGATGCCTCGATGAGAGGTGAAACGCGTACGACGCAGCAATAAATAAATTAAACAGTTGCATTGGCGTGTTATTTCAACTAGTAATTAATTAAGCAACTGTGGAAACATGGCCTGCAACAACATCGCATTGATTCAGTCCTGCCAGACATTTCCAACAGGCCTATTCAGCACCTACAAGAAAACACACCTCAAACTGCACAAAACCATGGCGAGCATCAGATTCAACAAGAAGTGCAAAATTAATAATGTAATACCCAAATACATTAATGTGAAGGTAAGCAGCTGCTCAGCCTCCGCAATTAAACAAAGCATGTCGCTGAAAAAATGTGGTTAAGTAATGAAATAAAATCTCTATATGCTAAAAAAGACAATTGAACAAGATTTTGTACAGAACACATTTAGAGCTTGCCAAATCGATAGATAATACATCAATCCTTGCATATCTAATAGAAAAAACTGAAAACTATACAGACCAGATATTGATGCAAATAAATCAAACTCATAACAAAAAACTGGATCAGTTATTACAAAGACAGAAATATAGTGAAAACAGTTGCAACAGATTAAATACAACATCTGATTCCAACACCTTCTAATCCAAAGCTCATAAACTTATCAAAAACAAACATCAATCAACAAGAAACAGAAATCTTAGAAAAAGGCCTTAAATACAACACAGTTAACACTTCATTAGAAAAATTCGTTGAAAAAACAGCAATAGAAGCAGAATATATACTAACCCAAGAGCAAAAATCTGAAAGCAAATAAACATAGGATTAACCAGGGAACTTATAGCAAAAGAATTGAAACAAATCACATCACAGGGTAACATAAATATTAATACCAACAAAGAAACAAAAACACTCATAATGTTTAAAGAAAAAACTCTGGTCTGAAAACACAATAGTTACAAAGGCAGATAAAGCAATTCAATAGTCTTGATGGATAAAACAGAATACATAACAAAAACAGAAGAATTTATAGAAAAGAACAACATAACACAACTAAAATCTGATCCAACAAATAGATATCAAGCAGAACTGAAGAAACAACTGAAAAAAAACAAATATCATTCTTACAGACAGCCAAAAGCAACACATCACACAGACAAATCCTTCAGCTCCAACACTGAGAAGCCAACCAAAAATACATAAACCACAGATTCCAATAAGACCAGTAATTAATTTTAGAAAAGCCCCAACATATCACGTAGCCAAACACATAAACAGCATTTTAAACCAACACTACACATTAAAGGAGAACAGAAGTATCAAAAACACAATGGAACTCATCAGAACATTAAAGACTCACACATCCCAAACACAGCAACACTTGTATCATTTGATATTGAAAATATGTACAGTAACATCCCAATCAAAGAAACCATAGAACTAATCAACACAAACCTGAATACTTACAAAATACTACTAGCAACCATATAGAGAAATCA
>JARYHS010009186.1:82206029-82334483 GCA_031002005.1 Vandiemenella viatica
TTTGTGCTTGTTCCTATATTTATGTTACTGAGATATCTAAAATCTATAGAAGTAGGTACTGCTGATTGGAAAAAAATAAAAGCTTGGACAACCATACAGATTACTGTAACAGATGAGTAAGTTTTATATACCCGTGCATCACAGTTTTACATTATTTAGTTTTAATGTCAAACAAACATTAATAAGTTTACATTTACATTTCTATGAACAATTTAATGGGTTACTGTTTCACTATTTGGTTTTGATACTTCATTTCATTTCCAGAATTCTCACACATTATTTTTCTTTCCAACACAAAATATTTTAGTTCTCTAGTCATAGATAAAATCATATACAGACTAATTATTTGTGCAAATTAGCCACCCATTTTCCTCAAAGACTGATAGTAAAATCATAAACATGTATGATCACAGAAGTTGTTTCACTGTTTGTGTGATAAGCATCCACCGGTGTCATATCAGTTAAGACATTGCACCTCATCATACTCATCTCTTCTGATTTATCCTAATTATCATTTCTCTCAGACCCCCATTTTTTACTTCCATCTGTATCTTATAACCACAGCATTACTCTTCCCTCACTTGTAAAAACATTCTTTACAATTTGCTTTATTTTATCTGTCAGTAAATTAATAAAGAGGTTTGTTAAAGAACATGGAAAGTCCTAAAATTAACCAGAAGATTGTTTAAAGGGAAAAGTGAGGGTTGGAATTTTAATAGTGACAATGATGCTGTAGACACACCATGCAATGGAACTGAAAAGCTTATATCACACATTAGTTCCTCAAAGACTGATAGTAAAATCATAAACATGTATGATCACAAAAGTTGTTTCACTGTTTGCGTGATCAGCATCCACCGGTGTCATATCAGTTAAGACATTGCACCTCATCATACTCATCTCTTCTGATTTATCCTAATCATCATTTCACTCAGACCCCCATTTTTTACTTCCATCTGTATCTTATAACCACAGCATTACTCTTCCCTCACTTGTAAAAACATTCTTTACAATTTGCTTTATTTTATCTGTCAGTAAATTAATAAAGAGGTTTGTTAAAGAACATGGAAAGTCCTAAAATTAACCAGAAGATTGTTTAAAGGGAAACGTGAGGGTTGGAATTTAAATAGTGACAATGATGCTGTAGACACACCATGCAATGGAATTGAAAAGCTTATATCACACATTAGTTACATACCTTCCTTACCTCAGAGCAAATGGACTCTCCCCTCCCACATCAAGATGTTGCCCAGTGTCCAGTAACGTGGTAAGATCATACACTTCTTCTTCACATTTTCCCACATTTTAGCATTGGCTTTTAACCACCTACTCATAGTTCTGTAAAGCTCGTTAAACACTAGGCAGTTTTTGCCACAGCGGAAAATCAACGTTTGCCGCCTACAGAATTTGAGGTGTTTACATATTCAGCGGTAGAATTGCCGTTGCTATTTCAGCAGTAAAACTTCCTCTACTATGAAGAGCTGACAAAAGGTGACGTGGCTGGGCGCCTGGACACTCCCCCAGATGGGGTGAGATGGACTGTAGATCAATCCTGCCCTCTTACCCCACTGCAGATCCTGAACACTCCCCCAGATGGGGGGGGGGGGAGATGGACTGTAATCCAGATTAGTCTCTTGTCCACCCAAAAACTGAACAATGTCTTAGAAACCCACTCCTCTAAATACGTGTTTCCTATTCTGGAACGTCTGTGGACTGAAATGCAAAAGTAGAATTGGCAGCATTTATGGAACAGCACGGTCTCCATATTGCTCTTATAAACGAGACACACCTGGGCGCAAAAGATAACTTTCACATGAGCCAATACTGTGTGCACCGTACTGACAGGCAGAACGGCGCACGGGGTGGAGGCATGGCCGTGATTATACACACGGACATAGAGCAATCAAACATAGTGCTCCACAAGTTAGAGAGGATCGAAGCCACAGCCATAAAAACCCGGTTTAATGGAGCATACACTAATCTCATGACAGTCTACAATAGGCCCGATAATATTAGCACGCATGATATCAGTAGGCTGCTAAATACCGCACCTGGAGTAAGAGTCACTGGAGATCTAAACGCCAAACATCGTTGTTGGAATTCACAGCGTCTAAACTCCAATGGCAGGAAACTGTACGAACATTCACTAGAGCACAATTACCTTATACTGGGGCCAAACGAACAGACGTTGTCCCCCATGCTCGGAAAAAGATACAGACATATTAGATTAGCCCTCCTCCAGGGTATAACCCACACATGCGACCTACAGGTTGTAAACGATCTGGATTCAGACCACATGCCACTCATATTTAACACTGAAGGTACACCGCAGAACACTGACAACCGACGGATGTTAAACTATTGATACGCCAACTGGGCTCTGTTCAAGGAGGTGTTTTATATAGTCACATATCTTACAGAAACGAGATTAACCAACAACGCATTAACGAGTCTGTTGAAATTTTAGCCATTGCCATACAGGAAGCTATGTTGAGTAGCATCCCCAAATCAAACCCACACAGAGACAAATGGCGATACCTGAGGCAATCACGGGGTTAATCACAACTACAAATAGGCTCAAGAGATACTGGCAATGTACTAGGCGTCCCATTTATAGAGTGCATATCAACAGAACCAAAGATATAATTAGTTGTAGAATCCAGGAGTACAAAAATCAACAATGGGAGCGTCTGCTCTCGAAGTTGAACACTGACACCTCTGACCACTCCATGTGGTCTTTAGCTCATCACTTCACTCGTGAAGCACATCACACACCCACCCTACATGGGCCAGACTGACTTGTCTATTCTTCCGAGGGCAAGGCGGAACTGATGGCCAAAAACACTTGCAGCATCTTTTTGACCAAACGTAGATCCTTCCCATCCTGCATTTACATTGGAAATGGACCAGATGGATACACAGCTGTTAGCCCAACCAGATCACAAGTATCTGCGTAGGGCAACTTCCGATGAAATCTCAAGGGCTATATAGCACTCGGATGCTAAGAAAGCACCTGGTCCGAATGGTATTCAGAACCACGTTCTTAACAGCTCATGGGGAAAGCGATAGAGTACCTTACAGACATTGCGAATCTTACACAACCAGTATTTCCCTGACCGATGGAAGGAGGCCAAAGTGTTAATGTTCAGAAAGCCGCGGAAAGATCCATCTTCACCCAACAACTACCGTCCGGTTAGCTTACATCAACAAAGCCCCGACCACAGACAAAACGATGCAAGCCATTTATGCTGAAGATACCACCTACCTTGCACATTTTTTTCTTATGGCTTTACGCCTCGTTGATGTTGAGATCATTAGAGTTGGGATGGGACTGGGGACAAGGAACAGGAAGGAATTTGACCATGGCCTTTTGAAGGAAGCATCCCGGCATTCACCTGGAGTGATTTGGGGAAACCACGGAAAACCTAAATCTGGATGCCCGGACCCGGATTCGAACTGGCGTCCTCCCGAATACCTTGCACAGTCACGGAAACCTTCCCATATAAACAGTATATTACAGCACACGCTTAATGTAATCGAACCTTAGCTCACACGATGGCGAATTAAAGTCAAGATAGGTAAATGTGAAGCACTCCTATTTACACAAAGACCTAGGCAAAAACGTATTCAAGAACACTGTCGACCGCTAACACTACACAATCAACCTATACATTTCCAGAACGAAGTTAAGTGTCTTGGAGTCAAATTAGACGCAAAGCTAACATGGAGGTTCCATATAGACCACATAATTAATAAAGCAAACATTAAACTCAGACAACTATACCCTATGCAAAACAGTCAAAGCATACAACATCAAGGTAATGCCCGAACATGTACTTAGCACTCATTCAGCCACTTATGACATATGCAGCTCCGGTTTGGGGGTATGTCCCTAAGTCTCACATTCGGAGAGTGCAATTAATTCAAAACAAAGTAATCAGGATCATAGAAAATGCTCCTTGGGGAACACAAACAACAGACTTACATCGAGATTTCCGACTCGAGCCAATACAGCGAGTAATTAAGAAGCTTGCCATAAACATGTTCGGGAAATCCCAAATGTTGCGAAATTCTTTGATAGTTACTATAGGCAGTTACGATCACAACCACAGATTTAAACACCCATGGCCGAAAATAATATTCCGGGACCATCTCAATGGCGGGCGGCACCAGCTGACAATCTCAAAGGCAGCGATGGTGTGTGGACCAGCTGTAATTTGTTGCATGATACCATATCCTAACAAAAACTAACAAATCATTCATACATCCGTATCTTGTAGCATAGAATCTGTCGCGGTACTGGAAGTATCTTAGCCAGCCACTCTAATTCCCTCACCTAACTATTGCAGAGATTTTTTTCCCATGGGTAAAAGCTTGGCACTTTTTCCCTCTGCCCTGTCTTTTCAAAAGTTTCTGCCTATCTTATCCAATGGACCCATGTAAACGGGCAGACGCCTGGACACATGGAATACATAACAATCCCGTTCCTGTGATCACCTACAGAATTACTAACTTAATGCATGTGCAGAGGCGAGCAGTAGATAACAGGACGGCCGCTATGCTTGGAAGACCCGGTTTTGGGGGCTCCCTCATAAAAATAAAAATAAAGCATCAGTACCTTGCTTTTGCTAATCTCAGTACCATTTTCTGAAATAGAAGTTAATTTAGTTAATTTGGTAATTATTACTTCATGGTTAGGTTTAAAAATTGTTACTTTGACGGTTCTGTCACCCTAGAAATAGGAAAAGAAACTATCATCTTATTTGGATCCATCAGCTCAACCAAAAGAGAACAGAATTTTTGAGGAACAACAACACCAAGTTTTTCAATTATTTTTGGATGTTTATTTTGATTAACTGCTTCGGAAATTTAAGTTACCTTACAATTTTTCAAATTCTAACAGTGAAGTTTGTTTACAGTAGAATGGGCATAGGTGGAAGATCCGATACCTCAGCCTTTGAGCCATTTATGCAGCAAATTAAAGCCACTAAGCAAACTAAATAGTAAATAGAGACAATAGATCAACTTTAAATAGTAAAAATCACATTCTAAACCTACCTAAACAGCTGTAGCCGAATGTAATCAATCTCAGTAGATGCAATAGTTTGTTACGAGATAATTTCACTAAAAAATCAACACTTTTCTTCAATCTGAGAGTTCCTCATAATAATAAAGTCTTTAGATAATAAATTTTGTTACAATGAAACCATAATAAAAACTTTAAAGCCTGAAAAGTCAGTATAGAATTTTATCACATAAATAGGCACTACAAAATCCATGAAGCCATATGCTAGAAGTGATATTAGAATTCAGCTGATAATGTGAGACAAATGTAACTTCTTCCCGTACAATATACTTAAATTTTAGGAAGTTGTACTCTATTTAAATGTTGTTTTAAATAAATAGTCAAAGCACCCATGCTAGTAGAAGCTTTTAATTACTGCAAACCTGCCACGTAAATTCAATAGGAGAAATGATGCTCAGAATATGAAACAGTAATTTTACACCATATCTGGTAAACCTTTTTGATAAACATGGAGTATCTTAATTGTAATCACAGGAAATAGTGATGTTTTGCATATGGCTGCAATGTTATTATGGAACAAGGAAGTACGTTATTTCAGAAATTAATTGTGAAGCAAATAAAGCAGCTAGAGACTTGAAAGACGAGATAGAGGCATTTGAGGATCTGTAGAATCTGTTAAAATATGTCTTAAAGTCATTAGCTTATTATTACTGCACTAAAAAATCCTGATATTACATCATTTATCGTTTTTGGCTACAGATGAATAAACTGGTCATATTTGGTATTAAACGCAAGCTAATTTTATTAGAAGCTGTAAAAACCTTATTTGAACCTTCTAGCATCAAAACTTCTAAAATTATTAACAGATTGCATCACACCACAAAATCACTTTTTATGGCAAACCTGTCATAGCTACAAAAAATTTTATAAGAATATAAATTGTTAATTACCCTTAAATCTATCTACTGGTTAAGTTTCAGAATGATAGAAGCTGTAGGAGTTAAGATAGAAGAACTATTTTGCCTAGTTGAACTTTGGACCCGTGGAGGGATTCCGAGCCTATAAATAAGGGCCGTGCAGGTTTTCATCATTCTTTTGCCAGTGGTCGCTCAGCGTGTGAAGATTGTAGGTCCGTGTCGAGCATTACGCTCAAAGGCAGGAAGTGTGTGCGTGTGTGGAGACCCATGTGTTGAGGCAGACATCTTAGATTTTTGGTAGTGCCGGGGAACTTTCGTAACCAACATGTGACTTTTGAATTTCACTAAGGGGTTTGGTTTGGTCTGATTGCTTTTTACTACTTGCAGTTTAGAAAGTTTGGTAAAGAATATCCAATTGCCTTCGATTGCTGTGAACTTGTAAATTAATTCAAGAATATAATGAGCTTTCACTTTGAAACAATAGTAGTGACTTCATTATGATGTTAACCTAACCTTTCCTTGCTTGGGGTTTAAATCAAGCCAGGTGGCGGCCGAAGTAAGTTCAAGCAATTGATAATCCAGTGGCTACTTACTACACACTACACGGTTGGAGCTAATGTGATAAACTATATCCTAACCCCGGTATAGGTAGTGTCCCTTACAGAAACTAAAGGGAGAAATACCCAGTTGATGAATTGTATTCAACGTGTGGAAATGCTGGCAGTCACATTAAAGCAAGCAGTTTTCTCATGGGCCTACTATAAACATTTAATTTTATATAATTCAGTCGCCAATATTTATTTCATGTTAATTGGGTAAAAATCCTTGAAGTGAATAGGAATAGGTGCACAGGAAAAGTTTGAAAAATACACTAATCATATAATGGCTAAGACTTATATTTATTTGTAACTAATTTATATACTTCACTGTGTAATCAACACTTCACTGTTGAGTTTATACTGCTTTATCCTGACCAGCACAGATTGTAATATGTTGAATGTTTTAACAATTGTTACTATGCAAAGAAAATCAAAAGTAATTGGTGAAGATCCTGCATTTACTGAATGGCTTGTCTCACTGTATTCGTTCACTGCTGTGTTATAAAAAAAAAGTCTCATAATGTTGAGCAGCAGAATTTCGGTTTGATGTTGGAAGTGTTCCTTGGCAAATGTCTAAGATATAAGGACACAGTTACACACTATTAAACACCAAAAACCTTTTTATTAAATCTGACTCAACATTTTTCAAGTTATAGTTGAAGCTGTAAAAATGTATGTAAATATGTGATCAAAAAGTTTACTATCCAAAGGCAATTTATCCCCATTTTCCAGTACGTCAAAATCATTCCTAATTTCAAGACACACTTCTTTCCAAGCGTTATCGAGAGCGTCCCGATCTTTAAAAGAATTTAATATTTTGTCCCATTAAACTGGTCTCGTTTCTACTAACAAAATGGGAAGATCATTATCTACCACCACTTAACTCATACTGCGATTTTTAAATTTAAAAAAAATGTTAACTTTACACAGACCAAAATGTACAAGCGATTAAAAATCCGCTGTGTGTAAGCGCCTATCTGGTCATATGGGCCACTGTCTGGAATTGGGTGGTCAAACTACCATCGAATGTAGAGGCAGCGTATTGACGACACTATATCTGACAGCCTATAACACAATGCACTGTTTTTCTTGTCACTGTGCATATGCATGATGTGGGAAGGGAGAGTCCATCTGCTCTGAGATAAGGCAGGGGTGTAACTAACATTTGTGATTTGGTTCTGTTGCATGGCATTTCTACCACAGAGTGGCCACTATTAAATTTCTGGCCCTCATAATAGTAATGGCATACAGCTGAAAGAATTCAGCTGAGGATGAGTACATTTAGACCTTGAATTTTGCAATGTCAATAAAAACATTAAGGGAAAACAGAAATGTTCTCTGAAAGTGTTTTGTCAGGAGTGCAGGCTAGGTTTTAGCAACATAAAAAGAAAGAAAGTTGCAGCCTTCCAGATATAGTATACAGAAGAATACATTAAAATATAGGTATTATTACAATTGAAAATGGTGTCAGCATTTAGTAAAACTATGAATACATTGTTATGAATTGTTTTGAGGCTTTCAGCTCTTAATATTAATACAAGCAATTAAAACTGTACTGTGAAAAAAAAAATTAAACAAATAAATGCCATTAAGTGAAAGGGAAATTCAGTCATGGTGTTGAGATGAGATATTAGAATGGGAATATTAAATTAGTCCATCACGCTATGAGACAGAGAACCCTCTGGCTTCCATTTAATTAACATACCCAGGAATGAGAGACTCTGATAAGTCTCAACATCTATGGTGAAGAGTATGTTTGGTTGAACTGAATTCAGGTGTTACATGAATTCTTTTAATGGCAGAATGCTACATAGTAACACTATCAACGCATCATCCACATAGCTATAGAAGCATGTAGATTTCAGTGGAGCAGAATCGAAGGATCTTTCTTCAATTTTCTCTTTATATAAATTCACAGCTATACATGAAAGTGGCAACCCCACAGACACACAGTTGGATTGTTTCTAATACTTCCAGTCATACACAAAGTATGTAGACGTAATCATATGCAGGAAGACATCTGCAATGCAAAGCATGAATTTGGCATCATATTAATTCCAAGGCCTCATTCACAGGCATTCATGTGAAAGTGATGGCATCAAAGGTAACAACAATATCAGAATCTGAGCAGTACACCCTTGGATAGCATGTACAAATTCACCCGAGTTCCTTAAATGGTGTTAATAATGCCTCACAGGCGGACATATTTTATCAACTGCTTATTCAGACATCAAACATTGTAGTAAATCAATTTATTCCCAGTTTTCTTTATCTCAATTCCTTGATATTTTAGTACTCTTAAAATATATCCCTGGAGGGATTTTTTTGTTTGTTTTTATTATTTTAATAGAATTCTATAATAGAATAATTTCTTTAGTATAGTTAGAGACAAATGAAAGTTAATTTGGGATCATAGTCTGAACAACTAACACCACATACATTGTAAGGGTGACAATTATTTATCTATTGAAAATACTATTGGGGGGGGGGGGAGAGAGCTGACTATGCAATTCTTCTCATAACTGCATTGCAGAACAAAACTGGACTTCATCCTGAAATAAGCATGACAAAATCAGTTATGGTGCTGAGAAAGAAAACTAATTTCCTAGTAGTATAATTTTGATTCTAAGCTAGCTTGTTACTTTTATAAGACATGACACCTTCATCATGTTTATATTCTTTTCTGTCACTAGTACTGACAGAAAACTAGATTTAGTCAGCAGGAAGCTGGCATTCTCAAGAAAACATTTCTTACAAAATTACAGTTATTCCAATTTTATTACACTCCATAATCTGCTATTTGACTGATTGGTTTGCTGTCACTTTGACATTTCAGTGTCAGCTAAGATGTCCAGTGACAGGCTTAGAAGATTTGCTAAACCAACAATTTCCAGAATATCAGGATCTTTAAATAAACATGCAAATTTTTCAGCGCACACTACAAATATCTGTATAATTTCCCTTCCAATCGATAACATACCCCTACTGTTCATGGACACAAAACAGTAACACCTAGTGTAAATGAAGCTATACGCAAAAATAAAAAGGGAACATGTTTATTAAATTTAACTTAGAAAAAAAAGAGGAGGGAGGGGTGAGAGGATTTAATTAAAACCAACATACCTCAATACCACTATGGAACAGGGTTACCGAAGTTGGATCACAAAAGCCCTGTCCTGATTCAGTGGCTCCTTCATGTTGCATGTAGAATGTATGCTGAACAGAATAAAACATAATTTTAGTAATAACTATAGTTTATTTACAGTGAAATATGTTTAGTTTGATAATAAATTGGCAACAGGAATATTACCCATCTTATGCTGTAGTGGAAAATAAGATGGCATACAAGATTTGTCGAAATAGGTCAACCATTAATTATTACTGCAATGTTGTTGCAGGCCATGTTTCCACAGTTGCTTAGTTAATTTCTAGTTGAAAATATAACGCCAATGCAACTGTTTCATTTATTTATTTTGCGTCGTACGCGTTTCACCTCTCATCGAGGCATCATCAGCGACGAATCTGTGTTACAGTTTTTATATACAGTTTTCCTATTATTACATAATTATGGGCATGAGATATTTTATAGCTAATAGTTACTTACTATTTACATTTGTTACTATGGTATGCAGCTGCGCTTCTACGTTTTTATATACAAAGCATGTTTTGCCTGTATCATATTTACAATATTGTTTTTTATCATCGTTCAGTCGTCTGTTAGCGTCAGCTGGTTTGTTTATGTCTTGTCTCTGGTGCGCTTTTCGCGTCCTTCGGTTGTCTGCTGTGGCCATCTTTGTTTGTATATGTCATGTCTCGGGCCGATAGCGTGAGTTTTGAAAAGTGTGTGTATGCGTGATGATCTTGTTAGTGTGTTTTTATGTTTATGTGTGATGTATATGTGTGTGGGTTTTTTATTTATTTTTTATACAGTTTGTGTTTTTTTATTTGTCTGTCGAGTTTGTGTATATTATATTGAGTAACGTTTTATTTGGTCGTTTAGTACCGTTTGCCTTCATATTTGCTTTTTGAATATATAAGTTTTCCTGTATAGTGAGTGTTGTGTCTGTGGTTGTTGATAGTGAGAATTTGCATATCTGTTTTATGTTTGTTGGTGAATGGTCGTTTTCTATGAGGTGTTCGCAAATGTGGAATGGTTACTGTATTTTAATGCTCTCATGTGCTCTTTGTATCTGATTTGGAATTGCTTCGGGTTTGCCCTATGTATACTGCTTCACATTTTTGACAGGTGAGTTGGTAAATGCCTGAATTTGGTATTTGTTTGTGTCTGAATGGGGTCTAATTTGTTTTGCAGTGAGTTGTCAGTTCGCAGTGCAATGTTGATGCCTTGTTTTTTGAAAATGTTTGCGATTCGATGTGTGTATTTGTTAGAATATGTCATTGCATACCATTTCCTTTTGTTTTCATTGTCTGTGTGGTTTGTATGTTTGTTTGAATTGTGTTGTGATGTGTTTTTCTGGTGGGATCTATGTGGTTGCAGTTTGGTTGTGTTGTTATTATTTTCTTTTTTCATTTGGTTAATTATTTTCTGTTTATTGTGTCAACTGTGTGTGGTTCATATCCATTTTTTGTTGCTATTTCCTTTATTGTGTTGAGTTCTATTTGGTAGTTGTTCTTTGTTGTGGGATTCTGTTTAATCTGTTTAGCATGAAACGTATTGCAGCTTGTTTGTGATTGTGTGGGTGGTTTGATGTGGAATGTATTATCTGGTCTGTTGCTGTAGGTTTTCTGTATATTGGAATGAGTGTTTGTTTTCATGTTTTGTAATGGTGAGATCCAAAAAATTATTTTTCCTATGTCTTCTTTTTCTATTGTGAATGTAATTTTTTGTGTATTGTTTATGTCCTGGTGTAATTCATTTATTCTTTCATCTGATTCATTTATGAGGCATAGAATATCATCAACATACCTCCACCAATACAGAATCTTGTATCCTTTTGGGGGATTAGTTTTTGCAGTATTTCCATTTCTATGTTGTCTATGAATATATTGGCTAAGGTGCCTGATATTGGGGATCCCATAGGCAGTCCTTCCTGTTGTAGGTAATATTTATTATTAAAAGTGAAATAATTCTGAGTGTCAGTATTTCTATTGTGCTTTTGATTTCTTCTATATGGTTGCTGGTAGTATTTTGTAAGTATTCAGGTTTGTGTTGATTAGTTCTATGGTTTCTTTGATTGGGATGTTACTGTACATATTTTCAATATCAAATGATACAAGTGTTGCTGTGTTTGGGATGTGTGTCTTTTATGTTCTGAATGAGTTCTGTTGTGTTTTTTATACTTCTGTTCTCCTTTAATGTGTAGTGTTGGTTTAAAATGCTGTTTATGTTTGGCTAAGTGATATGTTGGGGCTTTTCTAAAATTAATTACTGGTCTTATTGGAATTTGTGGTTTATGTATTTTTGGTTGGCTTCTCAGTGTGGAGCTGAAGGATTTGTCTGTGTGATGTGTTGCTTTTGGCTGTCTGTGAGAATTTGTTTTTTTCAGTAGTTTCTTCAGTTCTGCTTGATACTATTTGTTGGATCAGATTTTAGTTGTGTTATGTTGTTCTTTTCTATAAATTCTTCTGTTTTTGTTATGTATTCTGTTTTATCCATCAAGACTATTGAATTGCTTTTATCTGCTTTGTAACTATTGTGTTTTCAGACCAGAGTTTTTTCTTTAAACATTTGAGTGTTTTTGTTTCTTTGTTGGTATTAATATTTATGTTACCCTGTGATGTGATTTGTTTCAATTCTTTTGCTATAAGTTCCCTGGTTAATCCTATGTTTATTTTGCTTCAGATTTTTGTTCTTGGGTTAGGATATATTCTGCTTCTATTGCTGTTTTTTCAACGAATTTTTCTACTGAAGTGTTAACTGTGTTGTATTTGAGGCCTTTTTCTAAATTTCTGTTTCTTGTGATTGATGTTTGTTTTTGATAAGTTTATGAGTTTTGGATAGAAGGTGTGGGCAACAGGTGTTGTATTTAATCTGTTGCAACTGTTTTCACTATATTTTTGTCTATGTAATAACTGATCTAGCTTTTTGTTATGAGTTTGATTTATTTGCATCAATATCTGGTCTGTATAGTTTTCAGTTTTTTCTATTAGATATGCAAGGATTGATGTATTATCTATCGATTTGGCAAGCTCTAAATGTGTTCTGTACAAAATCTTGTTCAAATTGTCTTTTTTAGCATATAGAGATTTTATTTCATTACTTAACCACATTTTTTCAGCGACATGCTTTGTTTTAATTGCGGAGGCTGAGCAGCTGCTTACCTTCACATTAATGTATTTGGGTATTACATTATTAATTTTGCACTTCTTGTTGAATCTGATGCTCGCCATGGTTTTGTGCAGTTTGAGGTGTGTTTTCTTGTAGGTGCTGAATAGGCCTGTTGGAAATGTCTGGCAGGACTGAATCAATGCGATGTTGTTGCAGGCCATGTTTCCACAGTTGCTTAATTAATTACTAGTTGAAATAACACGCCAATGCAACTGTTTAATTTATTTATTGCTGCGTCGTACGCGTTTCACCTCTCATCGAGGCATCATCAGCGACGAATCTGTGTTACAGTTTTTATATACAGTTTTATCCTATTATTATATAATTATGGGCATGAGATATTTTATAGCTACAAGTTACTTACAATTTACATTTGTTACTGTTGTATGCAGCTGCGCATCTCCGTTTTTATATACAACGCATGTTTTGCCTGTATCATATTTACAGTATTGTTTATCATCGTTCAGTCGTCTGTTAGCGTCAGCTGGTTTGTTTACGTCTTGTCGCGTCCTTCGGTTGTCTGCTGTGGCCATTTTGTTTGTATATGTCATGTCTCGGGCCGATAGCGCGAGTTTTGAAAAGTGTGTGTATGTGTGATGGTCTTGTTAGAATGTTTTATATTTATGTGTGATGTATATATGTGTGGGGTTTTATTATACAGTTTGTGTTTATTTTGTTTTGTCTGTCGAGTTTGTGTATATTAAATTGAGTAACGTTTTATTTGTGAGGTTTACTTGGTCGTTTAGTACCGGTTTGCCTTCATTTTTTGCTTTTTGAATATATAAGATTTCCTGTATACTGAGTGTGTTGTGTCCTGTGGTGTTTACAGTGAGGAATTTGCATAACTGTGTTTATGTTTGTTGGTGAAATGGTCATTTTCTGTAGGTGTTTTGCAAATGTGGAATGGCTACTGATATTTTATATGCTCTCATGTGTTCTTTGTATCTGATTTGAACTGGCTTCGTGTTTGCCCTATGTATATTGCTTCACATTTTTGACAGGTGAGTTGGTAAATGCCTGAATTGTGGTATTTGTTTGTGTCTGAAAGGGGTCTAATTTGTCTTTGCAGTGAGTTGTCAGTTCGCAGTGCAATGTTGATGCTTTGTTTTGTTTGAAATGTTTGCGATTTCAGTGTGTGTATTTGTTGGAATATGTCATTGCATACCATTTCCTTTTGTTTTCATTGTCCTGTGTGGTTTGTGTGTTGTTTGAACTGTGTGTGTTGCAGATGGGTTTTTCTGGTGTGATCTGTGTGGTTGCAGTTTGGCTGTGTTGCTTATTATTTGTTCTTTTTTCATAGGGTTAATTATTTTTCTGTTTATTGTGTCAACTGTGTGTGGTTCATATCCATTTTTTGTCACTATTTCCTTTGTTGTGTTGAGTTCTATTTGGTAGTTGTTCTTTGTGGGTTTCTGTTTAATCTGTTTAGCATGAAATGTATTGCAGCTTGTTTGTGAATGTGTGGGTGGTTTGATGTGGAATGTATTATCTGGTCTGTTCCTGTAGGTTTTCTGTATACTTGGAATGAGTGTTTGTTTTCCATGTTTTTATGTGAGATCCAGAATATTTATTTTTCCTATTTCCCTTTTTCTATTGTCAATGTTTTTTTTTTGTATATTGTTTATGTCCTGGTGTAATTCATTTATTCTTTCATCTCATTCATTTATGAGGCATAGACTATCACCAACGTACCTCCACCAATACAGAATATTATATCCTTTCTGGGAGAATAGTTTTGCAGTAATTCTATGTTGTCTATGAATATATTGGCTAAGGTGCCTGAGATTGGGAATCCCATAGGCAGTCCTTCCTGTTGTAGGTAATATTTATTAGTTAAAAGTGAAATAAATCTGACATTTTAGTATTTCTATTGTGCTTTTGATTTCTTCTATATGGTTGCTGGGTAGTGTTTTGTAAGTATTCAGGTTTGTGTTGATTAGTTCTATGGTTTCTTTGATTGGAATATTACTGTACATATTCTCAATATCAAATGATACAAGTGTTGCTCTGTTTGGGATGTGTGTGTCTTTTATGTTCAGAATGAGTTCTGTTCTCTTTTTTATACTTCTGATTCTCCTTTAATGTGAAGTGTTGGTTTAAAATTCTGTTTATGTGTTTTGCTAAGTGATAGGATGGGGCTTTTCTAAAATTAATTACTGGTCTTATCTGAATTTGTGGTTTATTTATTTTTGGATGGCTTCTCAGTGTTGGAGCTGAAGGATTTGTCTGTGAGAAGTGTTGCTTTTGGATGTCAGTAAGAATGATATTTGTTTTTTTTCAGTAGTTTCTTCAGTTCTGCTTGATATCTATTTGTTGGATCTGATTTTAGTTGTGTTATGTTGTTCATTTTTTTAATAAATTCTTCTGTTTTTGTTATGTATTCGGTTTTATCCATCAAGAATATTGAATTGCTTTTATCTGCCTTTGGAACTATTGTGTTTTCAGACCAGAGTTTTTTATTTAAACATTTGAGTGTTTTTGTTTATTCATTTACATTAATATTTATGTTATCCTGTGACGTGATTTGTTTCAATTCTTTTGCTGTAAGTTCCATAGTTAATCCTACGTTTATTTTGCTTTCAGATTTTTGTTGTTGGGTTAGGAAATATTTTGCTTTTTTGCTGTTTTTTCTCAACGACTTTTTTTTCCTACTGATGTTTTAATTGTGTTGTATTTGAAGCCCGTTTTTAAGGTTTTTGTTTCTTGTTGATTGACGTATGTTTCTGATAAGTTTATGTGTTTTGGACAGAAGGTGTGGGCATCAGGTGTTGTATTTAACCTGTTGCAACTGTTTTCACCATATTTTTGTCTATGTAATAACTGACCAAACTTGTTGTTATGAATTTGCTTTAGTATCTGGTCTGTATAGTTTTCAGTTTTTTCTATTACATAAGCAAGGTTTGATGTATTATCTAACGATTTGGAAAGCTCTTAATGTCTTCTGTACAAAATCTTGTTTAAATTGTCTTTTTTAGCATAGAGAGATTTTATTTCATTGCTTCACCACATATTTTCAGCGACATGCTTTGTTTTAATTGCGGAGGCTGTGCAGCTACTTACCTTCACATTAATGTATTTAGGTATTATATTATTAATTTTGCAGTTCTTGTCGAATCTGATATTTGCCATGGTTTTGAGAGTTTAAATTGTGTTTTCTTGTAGTTGCTGAATAGTCCTGTGTGAAATGTCTGGCAGGACTGAATCAATGCAATGTTGTTGCAGGCCATGTTTCCATAGTTGCTTAATTAATTACCAGTTGAATGATAACACCAATACAACTGTTTAATTTATTTGTTGTTGCATCGTATGCATTTCACCTCTCATCGAGACATCATCTGCGACGAATCTGTGTTACAGTTTTTATATACAGTTTATATACATTTTTATCCTATTATTATGTAATATTGAGCATCGGATATTTTTATGTCTAATAGTTACATACTATTTACATTTGTTAGTATGGTATGCAGCTTCACATCTCCGTTTTGTTGTAGAAAGCATGTTTTGCCTGTATCATTTTTACAGTATTGTTTATCATCGTTCAGTCGTCTGTTAGCGTCAGCTGGTTTGTTTACGTCTTGTCGCGTCCTTCGGTTGTCTGCTGTGGCCATTTTGTTTGTATATGTCATGTCTCGGGCCGATAGCGCGAGTTTTGAAAAGTGTGTGTATGTGTGATGGTCTTGTTAGAATGTTTTATATTTATGTGTGATGTATATATGTGTGGGGTTTTATTATACAGTTTGTGTTTATTTTGTTTTGTCTGTCGAGTTTGTGTATATTAAATTGAGTAACGTTTTATTTGTGAGGTTTACTTGGTCGTTTAGTACCTGTTTGCCTTCATTTTTTGCTTTTTGTATATATAAGTTTTCCTGTATAGTGATTGTGCTGTGTCTGTGGTTATTGATAGTGAGAATTTGCATATCTGTGTTTATGTTTGTTGGTGAATGGTCACATAACAAAAAACTGGATCACTTATTACAAAGACAGAAATATAGTGAAAACAGTTGCAACAGATTAAATACAACATCTGATTCCCACACCTTCTATCCAAAGCTCATAAACTTATCAAAAACAAACATCAATCAACAAGAAACAGAAATCTTAGAAAAAGGCCTAAATACAACACAGTTAACACTTCATTAGAAAAATTCGTTGAAAAAACAGCAATAGAAGCAGAATATATACTAACCCAAGAGCAAAAATCTGAAAGCAAAATAAACATAGGATTAACCAGGGAACTTATAGCAAAAGAATTGAAACAAATCACATCACAGGGTAACATAAATATTAATACCAACAAAGAAACAAAAACACTCAAATGTTTAAAGAAAAAACTCTGGTCTGAAAACACAATAGTTACAAAGGCAGATAAAAGCAATTCAATAGTCTTGATGGATAAAACAGAATACATAACAAAAACAGAAGAATTTATAGAAAAGAACAACATAACACAACTAAAATCTGATCCAACAAATAGATATCAAGCAGAACTGAAGAAACAACTGAAAAAAACAAATATCATTCTTACAGACAGCCAAAAGCAACACATCACACAGACAAATCCTTCAGCTCCAACACTGAGAAGCCAACCAAAAATACATAAACCACAATTCCAATAAGACCAGTAATTAATTTTAGAAAAGCCCCAACATATCACTTAGCCAAACACATAAACAGCATTTTAAACCAACACTACACATTAAAGGAGAACAGAAGTATCAAAAACACAAGAACTCATTCAGAACATTAAAGACTCACACATCCCAAACACAGCAACACTTGTATCATTTGATATTGAAAATATGTACAGTAACATCCCAATCAAAGAAACCATAGAACTAATCAACACAAACCTGAATACTTACAAAATACTACCAGCAACCATATAGAAGAAATCAAAAGCACAATAGAAATACTGACATCTCAGAATTATTTCACTTTTAATAATAAATATTACCTACAACAGGAAGGACTGCCTATGGGATCCCAATATCAGGCACCTTAGCCAATATATTCATAGACAACATAGAAATGGAAATACTGCAAAAACTAATCCCCCAGAAAGGATACAAGATTCTGTATTGGTGGAGGTATGTTGATGATATTCTATGCCTCATAAATGAATCAGATGAAAGAATAAATGAATTACACCAGGACATAAACAATATTCACACACACACACACATTGACAATAGAAAAAGGCAATAGGAAAGATAAATTTTCTGGATCTCGCCATTACATAACATCAAAACAAACACTCGTTCCAAGTATACAGAAAACCTACAGGACGACCAGTTAATACGTTCCACATCAAACCACCCACACAATCACAAACAAGCTGCAATACATTTCATGCTAAACAGATTAAACAGAATCCACAAGAACAACTACCAAATAGAACTCAACACAACAAAGGAAATAGTTAACAAAAAATGGATATGAACCACACACAATTGACACAATAAACAGAAAAATAATTAACCATATGAAAAAAGAACAAATAATAACAACACAGCCAAACTGCAACCACACAACTCACACCAGAAAAACACACATCTGCAACACACACAGTTTCAAACAAAACACACATACCACACAGGACATGAAAACAAAAGGAAATAGTATGCAATGACAGATTCCAACAAATACACACACCGAATCGCAAACAGTTTCAACAAGCAAGGCATCAACATTGCACTGCGACTGACAACTCACTGCAAAGACAAATTAGACCCCTTTCAGACACAAACAAATACCACAATTCAGGCATTTACCAACTCACCTGTCAAAAATGTGAAGCAATATACATAGGGCAAACACGAAGGCAGATTCAAAATCAGATACAAAGAACACATGAAAGCATTAAAATACAGTAACCATTCCACATTTGCCGAACACCTCATAGAAAATGACCATTCACCAACAAACATAAACACAGATATGCAAATTCTCACTATCAATAACCACAGACACACACAATCACTATACAGGAAAACTTATATATACAAAAAGCAAAAAATGAAGGCAAACAGGTACTAAACGACCAAGTAAACCTCACAAATAAAACGTTACTCAATTTAATATACACAAACTCGACAGACAAAACAAAATAAACACAAACTGTATAATAAAACCCCACACATATATACATCACACATAAATATAAAACATTCTAACAAGACCATCACACATACACACTTTTCAAAACTCGCGCTATCGGCCCGAGACATGACATATACAAACAAAATGGCCACAGCAGACAACCGAAGGACGCGACAAGACGTAAACAAACCAGCTGACGCTAACAGACGACTGAACGATGATAAACAATACTGTAAATATGATACAGGCAAAACATGCGTTGTATATAAAAACGGAGATGCGCAGCTGCATACAACAGTAACAAATGTAAATTGTAAGTAACTTGTAGCTATAAAATATCTCATGCCCATAATTTATAATAATAGGATAAAACTGTATATAAAAACTGTAACACAGATTCGTCGCTGATGATGCCTCGATGAGAGGTGAAACGCGTACGACGCAGCAATAAATAAATTAAACAGTTGATTGGCGTGTGTTATTTCAACTAGTAAAATATTTTCTTGTCCGAGAAGACACTAACGTTTTGCCACTTCAGTTACCGGTGTCCGCGACACTTACCGAGTGGCAGCTAACACGTTTTGTCTGTTCCTGCTTGTTTTCACGGGCTGGCGTTATCGCCATAACTGCCAGCATCCATTACGTAAACATGGTTCCACGACCAAATCCCGTGTCAACGTGAAAGAGTTCTAAAGTGCATTTGCCTCGACAAGGTTAAGGCCGAAAAGTACTCAACAATGTGCATAAATCAGTACAGTTGAGAATCACAATAGATTGACTCCACTAACACCTCACAGCATTTATCTGCCAAGAATATTTATTTACTTAAAATTAAAGCGGTATTCTACTTATCTCTGTGAGAACAAAAAAACATGAAATCTTACAGCTGAAGTTTTCATTGATCAACAATGTTATGAAAAATTATCTGTCTGTTTGGAACGATGAAAAATTCCGTATCTTCCGAGAAACAGACGAAGCCCTTATGGAATCGTCGAATTTTGCGTCTCAGTCTGTTACTTCAGAGTCATATCAATCTCAAATTTTTAACAGCCCAATACTTTTAATACTGTTCCCTTGGTTATAACAAAAAGTTTAGTGGGTTCAAAGAGGTAAAAAAAAAAAAATAGGTATCATACTAAATCTAGCAACACAAAAAATCTAATTTTTTTGAAATTTTTGTTACTCCAAGATTTGAACGATATTTTAGCTGAAACTTTAATTCCACCATATATTTCTGAAACTACTGATCGAATATAATTACATAATTTACAATACGTACATTTCTGAAGGTTACAGGAAACCAATCTCTTCGCCGTTTCTATTTTTCGATAAATAACTAAACGAATGATTTAAACAAATTCGACTCTACAGAACATATATGATCTTTTTTTTTTTTTGGTGTGTGTGTGTGTGTGTGTGTGTGTGTGTGTGTGTGTGTGTGCGCGCGCGCGTGTGTGTGGTAGGTATAAGAAAATCGTATTCATCATTTGACTGAAAATTTCACGAAACCTATAAAGTATTATGTCGTCAAAATACTACTTGCAAATTTTTAATATTTTCCTTAGATGCACTACACATTGTTTAAACATACCATATGACGGATAATTTCGCAAAATAAATAACTACATTCATTTAAAAAAGTCTTTATATTTTTATAAATTTTTTATAAAAAAGATAAGAGTGATTTCTGTACTGAGTAAATTTGATACAAAACCTATGTAACGATACCTTGTAAGAAGAAAAGGTCTAACCGGTATTTGAAAAAAAGGTCCAAGAGAAAGTAACGATTTCCATGTTTGTAAAACGAGAACAGCAAAGGATTTATTTCTTCATCTTCATTAATGATAATAATGTTTATAATTTTATAGTTAAGATACATATATAAGGATGCACATTTGCTTCAGGGAAGAGTAGAATAATTTTAAGTAAAAATATATAACGGTCCATAAGACTAAAGTAAGATTTAAAAAGGAATAGAATAGGCTGTAGCCTGTAGCATATTTTTCACCATGTATCCAAATGGTTCAGAAAATAAAGGAATAAAAATGGTTGAGGAATATTTCCACAATGAAGAAGAACCATTATATTAAGCTTTGCATTTGATCTTATCCTATATCTGAATGGTATGATAAAATTAATTAATAAATAACATACAAATATTACAAGGAGAAGAGATTAGACTGAGGATAAAAGCCACAAAATGTTTTGAAATTACAGCAGAAACACCAAAATACTAAACAGGTATCATTATTTGATCAAGGAAAACCTATAGATTAAAAAAAAAAAATTGTTGAAGGTTATCAGAAATATTCGAAATAAGCTTGCCTTAAATACAAAACGTTTGTAATGGAATACGAATTTGGAATTGTTTTTGATGAATAGCAGGAGAGTAGAACTATGCTAATGACGTGCTGATTACTGAGGACACTATTTTGGTAAAAGAAGCTTTGGCAATAGAAACAGCAGAATAAATATGTTTCTATACTCTTTTTGAAATGTGTTAGTCAGCCTCGTTTTACATTCAGTTGGTAGAAGAGAGAAAAAACTTGTCACATCATGTAATTGGGCATAAAATGTTATTTGATTTATGTATGGACGTTCCGCAGGAAAGAATGAGCTAAGGATAGCGACAAATATTATAGCTAATGAAGTAGATATCCGCCAGAGTCGATGTTCGAAACATGCGTAACTGTATGCCGTGAGTAAAAGTAGATTGGAGTTTTAAAACTATGAATCACCTAACTGTAAAAGTCAGTGGAAATTACTCTAAATACAGCATCAAGAAAATAGTTAAAAAGCAAAAAATTTAAAAATATGGAGTAAAAGCTCGTGTATTTAATTGATAAGTAAGTAAATAATTTTACTTCAACACGGTTGCTTTTGACGATATTTTATTATGTTTTACGTGACGCGTTTCGAGAACTGATTCTCATTATCAAACATAATATTAATACATTATTAATGCATTTTAATGTGTGCAGTGCTTGTGTTTGTTTCTGTTGGATATTAGTAAAACTTATGGAGTTTTCCTGGAAATAAGAATATGGAGTGCTGTAATAGATCAAGAATTTACAACTAAGTAGATGCGGGATAATATCTAGTCAAACTTACGTTTTTGAAGGTTTCTTAAAATATGCAATCACAGAAACTTACATTTACACATTATTATTACATTACATAAAGGTATTATGTACACAATTTGAAAGTTAACATTATCTAAACAAAGCAAAGATGATTCAGTACATCTAACATTGAAGAAACAAAGATAATATATGACATAATTAAGGATCTATGATATTATACAGCAGAAGTTACTTATGATTTTGCAGATGTGATTGATATCTAATAAACAAAATTACATATACGTTGGGATTTAGCAGATGATGGTATATAATTTACAATACAGTGTCAAAAACATTTTAAAAAGGTCACAGAATCACATTCTAATTTTTCATTTAGTATCAAATCTTTAGATAATTTATGATGAAAATAAATTTCACATTCTTCCACCAATTTATTTAGGCGTTGGAGTACCTTCAAATCTTTGTCAATGTCATTGAAATGGTGGACAGTATTGTATATGTGGGTTGTAATAGCTGATTTAGTGTGTTGCCCATTTTTGAAAGGATTAATGTGTTCTAGGTATCTAATTTGGAAATTCCTGCCAATTTGCCCTAAGTTAAATTTTGAACATAGTCTACATGTTATTTTATAAATATTTGACTCTAGGAATGGGTCAGCATTTGTGTTAATATTTATTTACTTACTTGTCAATTGAAAACAGCTACAGACTTTCCTATATCCATTTATTATGGATAAAGTTAAGAACACGTATATTTAGCTGCCTCGTTGCGCTGGGCTGTGTGGCTATCCAAACAGATCTCAGAAATTTAAGCAGATGTCATTATCAACGTTTCGATATAAAAAGACAAGGAACCGATCTGTCTGTTTATCGTCTGTTTGTAGATCTTAACCTCTGACGTAGCTCATTATCATTCCGTCAAGGTATATCGCAAAAACTGAAGATGACAAGTGCAATCATGAAATGCATAAAAAACATTCCATGATACTAGCACGGAATACGCTCCTAGAAAGTCCACTTGAAGAAATAAAAATTTACTATAGACTTAAGTATTTTTCCTGACTTAATTTAATTTAATTTAATTTAATTTAATTGCAATGGAGCACAGGCTCCGGTGGCAATTTCCCTACACAGCTATCTTCCCCCTATCCTGCACCCACCTACATTTGCCCTCTACAAATTTTATCTTTAAATTCCTTCAAAGTTTTCGGTAAATTATTCATCGTTTCTCTTGGTAACTCATTCCAATCCCTGACACCCTTACCTAAAAAAGAGAATCTTCCTACACCCTTGTGCCTGAAATCGAGTGCCAGCTTGTGGTCATGGTCATCTTTTCCCTTCCATGCACTACTTTTCATACCTATTGCAATATCTTTCCATGCCTCATCACCAGTATATGCCCTGTACTTACAACCAGTTATGTGTTAAAATTTATCAGTAGACAAAAGAAATGGATAGACATACAGGTATATGCAATCTTGTGTTAAAATAAACAGTACATACTGCTAATGAATGCACATGCTTTAAAAGAAAATGGGTCCCAGCTGTTTAAAGGGATCTATTTTACAACTAGTACAAGGGTAACTCAACCTTCAAATTTGGTCATTAGGGTTCAGTATTTTTTTTTCCGTTAGATGAAAAGAAAATAGTAGTGCATGTAGGAAAGAGTGTAGCAAGGTTTTTTAATTCTAACAACATTTTGTCTTAGGTCAGTCTCCACTTTTGGCAGGAAAAAATAATGTGACTCAAGTCGCCCAATGCTGGGTCCAAGCAGTCGCATTGGGAGCTTTCTCTAAGTCCTATTCGTTATAAGTAAGGCAGCACGCAAATTTTTATATCTTTTTCCTTCTTTTACAAAATTTACACCATTTCTTCAATGGTATAGTTAGCATAAGTGCATCAGTTTGAAATTTTTTTTTTACTCACAGAAGTTTTTTATAATTGTAGATTCTTATCTGCAATGCATGATAGTATTTTTTTCAATTTCGCATTATTTTCACTGCACTGATTTCACTTCTCTTCATTTACGTTCTACGAGTATTTCTGGATTTACAGTTCAACTTGTGTTGGCAGATCCACATTCAGGTAATGATTCTTTTTCGAGTAATTAATTTTACTAGTTATTCACTTAAGAGGTACATCTACCTAACTTCAAACTTCCAGTAAGTATTTTTGGTACAGTCAAGTTAGTTAACTAAGTCTGAATTAGAACGTGACCGAGAATGTAGAGAACAAAAATAATAACTTTCTTTTAACTAATGGATTTACGCTTGTCGACGTCGAGGTCATTAGAGGCGGGATGGGACTGGCAACAAGAAACGGAAAGGAATTTTCCCACGGCTCTTTTTAAGGAAAAATCCCAGTATCCACCTGGAGTGATTTGAGGAAACCATAAAAAACCAAACCCTGGATGCTCGGACGGGGATTCGAACCGTCGTCCTTCTGAATGGGAGGCCAGAGCGTAGACCACTCACCCACTACGCTCGGTAAGTAAAAACTGGTTAACATTTAATTATATATATGTGACAAACATAATTATTTCAAATTTATTTCCTTTTACTGCTTTAAGTTTCGTTACGTTAATAACTAGACCAGTTTACCTGTGAAGGAATCAACTATTTTCTTAGTTGAGAAATAAACAATATAAAACAAAAGTATTTTTTTTTTTAAGGAATGTAAGTTACATTAACCGTTTTGTTACGAAGTTGTAGTTTATTAAATCCTTTAGAATAATTAGACTAATGTTTTTTTCATGTTATATCAATCGCATTATGCTGAGCCTCATTCAGAGACCTTGAAATGATTGCGTACCCTGAACGGTATTAAAAATCTCATTTGCGGCACCGTTTTCTGCAAAAAGTAACTTTTTTCATTCTGTTTATAAAATCTTGTCATACCTGAATATGTATGGGTTGCATGACACTTGGTTTATCCGACATCATTTCGAAAAATTGAAAATCTGGGTCAAGGTTCCAACACGAAAAGGTTCTTTAGATTTTGTAATTTCATGATTTATTGGCCTGTAAAATTAAGAATAAACAGTAATAGTAAGGCATAACATTAATATCTATCCGATCCTGTTACTTAATTGATTCAATGAATGGCTTTTTTCTCTTTTGGTTTGCTTGTAGCTATATTTCTGCTTGTCTCGGATGCCACCGAGCACGACCCCTGTTATAGCGCTAGGGTAGGCCGACCCGCGCGGCATATTACAGCGGACAGCTGGAAGCGGCAACAGTAGCAGAGCAGCCACGATTGTCCGAGAGTCTAGCCGCCGCGCCGGCCGTACAATTTAATAAGGAAGGCCGTGCCTGAGGGGTATCGGCCATTACAATAAACAGCAGTTAGGATGCGTGGCCGGTTGTAATCCCCTCGGTTCGCATCAAATATTTAGGAGCGCGGTAATCCAGCCTGCGGATTAGCGGAAGCTGCGCCCAGGTGGCGCCACGGTAGGCCCGAACGGATAAATGCTACACAGTGGGGAGTGCGGTGGAATTTGCTTCTCTGGTGCGTTCTAGCTGCAAGCAAGATGATACACGAATTCAGCATTTTCGTAGTATCAACATCCAAATATAAGGATATTGTAACTTACTGCACGATTTCAAAACTTTATTGTAATTATATTATTTGATATATTTTTCATAAAATTTTGCAGTCAAATAGAAAAAATCAGAAAGGATTTTTTTTCTTGCATATAACACGTGCTCTATGTTTGTTCCCTTCCTGTTTCTGCAGATATCAAGTGGATAATCAAGTTCTTATTACACTGGGTCCCAATCATTATGTTCAAAAGCACTGTTGATGCCAACTCTCAAATGTGGTAGGTTTGTTGGTAGAGGAGGCTGAAACAATGAATCTTTCACATAACCCCACAAAAAATCGTATGGGGTTAGATTGGGAGAGCGTGGAGGCCATGATAGGAATTGCTGAGCAATATCCCCACCATTACAGATCCTGTAGCCATCTTGAGTTACCGCTCACGTCTGTGCTTTCGTGGCTGAAATTTGAAACGCGGCTGCAAAACTTCTTGAGTTTTTCTATATGACTGTAACGGTTTATAACAATATGTCAGATAATACAGTTACAGTATGTTTTTGAAATCGCTATCCTGTGCATTAATGCTATAAACTAATGACGCTTACAAATTCTACAAATTACGAGGAAACATATTACTTGTTTGTGATTTACTTGTAACTAAACACATTAACTAAATCAGAAAAGCTCAGAAATTCCGCTTGTAACTCGAGCTGAGATCAGGTGCTTAGAGGAATTTTCATCTCCATACGACTGAAAAAAAAAAAACTGCTCGTGGTCAAACAATGCTGCCTACTAATTACATTATATTCAAAATGCTGATTAAATTCCTAAACTTTTGTAGCAGATGTGATCTGAGGGACATTTGGTGTACCGCATGAAATATTAGGATTCTTCAGCAAATAACAATAATTGAAAAGTTTGGAGACAGTGGCAGCCGCCAGAAACCGAACAAACAAACAACAACTCTTAAGGGGCTGGATTGGGTCCCATGCCGTTAGGGCCAGGAACGGGTTAATCTTGAAGAGGCGACAGCAACGGTAATGCCCATCCCACGAGCCAGTGAATCAGCTGTGATACAACCGGAGAAATACGATATTGGATGAAGGCAGGCTCTGGTTGAACTGTTCGTGTAGTTTCGTGAGAATTCGGGATACTTCGAAAATGGCGGTATGAGCTGTTTAAAGACTGACAAATGAAGACAGAACATCCATATTTTGTTATAACAGAAGGCTCTATTTTTCTCCGAGCGTGCTGGGCGAACGGCTAACATTCAGGCCTCGCATTCGGGAGTACGCGGGTTCGAATCCCCGTCCGGGTATCCAGATTTCGGTTTTCCATGGTTTCCCCAAATCACTCAAGGCGAATGCCGGGATGCTTTTTTCAAAAAAGGCCATGGATGAATTCCTTCCCGTTTCTTGTCTCCAGTCCCATACCACCTCTAATGACCTCAGCCGTCGACGGGGCGTAAAAATAAATAAATAAATAAATAAGAAAAAAAACTACTTTCCATGTTCTCGAGGGAAATTCCGGTCAGAAGAAAACGGCGATTGGTGACGAGAAAAATAGGAGGGTGAGTGTGAAGCGACAAGTTCAGACAGCTAAAGAGAAAATAGCGAGCCGCTCTGACTGGTTATTTTGTTAGAGATTCGTGGCGAAACGTGATATCTACAGTCAGTTAACGATTAATGATTAGTCAGTTTATGAGTCCACAACTGGTCTCCCGCTGTCAGCCAGTGGTAGAAATTATACAGTGCTTCGATAATTGTGAAATTCTCACAGCCATGTGGACTTTTTTGTAAGCGAAAACTTTAGTGATTTGCATTCTTGAAGATTCCAGTTCATTCCGTAGACACCCGAAAAACGATCTGTGAAGTGATTTGCAGAGATAAAGAAACTCATGTGCTAAATATAAATTTTTTGAGCTAGTAGAACTGTAATTTTTTTGGACAATCTACGAATATTTTCATTATAAATGTGTGCTATATCCATTCAGTTGTAATTGTCCTTCTCGTTAAATATTAGTAATAAACTGTAATATTTGCAGATGTTGCCTTATGTATACGTTATCGTTATCTAAAAGGAAAGCTAACCCTGTTCATGCAATACACAAATTAATTATAAAAGGCGTCCAAAATAATTAACGGTAATTAAATCAACCCCTGATAACCCAGGTAAGCCATTTTCATTACATTTTGCATAAAATGTACTGAGTGATGGCATACTGCGGCATGATTGTTGGATTTTCTATGGATAAGGATTTTACGAAGCAATAGATGGTGTACGACTAGACTAGGACAAGATTAGGAAGTACTGTTCAACTTGGTATTGGAGAGGGCAGTCTGGGTCTGATTGCATTAATTAATTTACAAAAAGATTTATTTTAATTTGTTTAATATTTGATGAGTAAGGTGACTTTAATTTAGAATCATTTCTCTTTTAATCGAAGGATGCCATAACCTGGCGATTTATCCATTAATGACATTCAATTGACCTTCGGACGTGGTGTATTTATCATTTGTGAAAAAAATAAATAATAAAAAATAGTTTGCAAGCAAACACCAACGCACTACATTAATGGGTCGATTCTTTACAGTACATACAATGATCTACAGAATGCATAATAAGCATCATCATCAAGTTACATAATTAACAATAATATTAAACAATTACTCATACAAAACAACCTCCAAAACTAAATTACATTTTTCTCTTTTAATAAATTGTCTCTTATCAGGTAAATTTCTTTGTTCAGTGAGTTATAGGGCATTGAGTGTTAAAAGGCAAACAATGTTGAAAAAATGATCAGATCCTTACCAGGATCTGCAGTCCAACTGGCAGCACCATTCTCTGGAAGACCTAAGATTCCGATAACCATAAAATATATAGTCAGTAGCGAAAAGGCTTAAGGTGGACAGTGGCGTGCTTGTGGTCTTCAGCGCACTGTGGTCATCCACGAAGGGTCGCAGATCACTTCCGTCCAGTGTATCGGAAGCACCCTGGTGTCTGCAACAGCCAATGAGACGTGTTGCTTCTCTCCCATCACGTCTGGTAGCTCCCACATGAGACAGAATCTTTATAACAATTCACAACATTTAATCAACAATGTTTTCTTATTGGAGGACCCATTCGCATGTAATACACCTCAAGAATCCATAGTCTTATATTGGAGAGCCTAAGCGTGACGTTAAATGACACATCTGTTTCTTTCTACAGTCTTTTCATTCTCTTAGACTAATATATAGGGTGTTACAAAAAGGTACGGCCAAACTTTCAGGAAACATTCCTCACACACAAACAAAGAAAATATGTTATGTGGACAAGTGCCCGGAAACGCTTACTTTCCATTTTAGAGCTCATATTGTGGACGGCAGTGATACAATACGCCATTCTCCTGGGCTGCATCAGCGCATCAGGGATTCCATGCGACGGAGGGTGGATGCATGTATCCTCGCTAACGGAGGACATTTTGAACATTTCCTGAAACAAAGTGTTTGAAGTCACGCTGGTACGTTCTGCTGCTGTGTGTTTCCATTCCATGTTTAATGTGATTTGAAGAGAAGTAATAAAATGAGCTCTAACATGGAAAGTAAGCGTTTCTGGACGCATGTCCGCATAACATATTTTCTTTGTTTGTGTGGGAGGAATGTTTCCTGAAAGTTTGGCCGTACCTTTTTGTAACACCCTGTATATATATATCGGAAAGTGACAACAGTGTACCTACAGCAAACACGTACTTAGAAAGCTTACTCTTGTCGTTTTAGGAGGCACATCCAGCTTTCCTTGCCGAACAAATAGAAACATCTGTAGAACGTCTTTAACTGGGAAAGTGATCTGATTCTGTCGCCTGCCCGTCGTCTTAGTTATATTAGGGAAGCCGAAACAAACATTTCCGCCTATCTGTTCGCTGTCAAACTCCTCCTCTGCTTGGGAACCGAAATCTTAATTCTGACCACTGGAGTCTATCACATGGAGTACAGCTTATTTCCTTCATTTTTAAATTACATATGCAGAGTATTAATTGCGTCATACTATAGTAGAGAGAGACAATAGTTAGCAATTCTGAGGCACTTTTTTTTCTTTTTCTTATTTCTTTACGCCTCGTCGACGTCGAAGTCATTAGAGGAGGAAAAGGTATGGAGGCTAAGAATGGAAACGAATTCGGCGATGATCTTTTAAAGGAAGCATCCCGTCATTCGCCTCGAGTAATTTGGGAAAACCATGTAAAACCCATAATCTGGATCCCCGGACGAGGATTCGAACCCCCGTCCTCCCGAAAGCGAGACCAGAGTGTTAAACGTTCACCCATCATGCTCCGTCGGACCGAGCGTGGTGTTGTATCGGCTAGCGTTCTGGCCTCGCATTCGGGAGGACGGCGGTTCGAATCCCCGTCCGGGCATCCAGATTTGGGTTTTCCATGGTTTCCCCAAATCACTCCAGGTGAATGCCGGGATGCTTCCTTCAAAAAGGCCATGGCCGAATTCCTTCCCAATCCTTGCCCCCCATCCTTTCCCGTCTCTAAAGACCTAATTGTTATAGAAGACGTTAAGCAGTTAAAAAAAAAAAAAAAAAAAAAAAAAAATGCTCCGTCGGAAGCAGGTAACCAAGGGCGTAGACCGTGAACGGGTATCTTGTGATTCAGATTGATTGGAGATGGGAAGAAATGGTGGTTTTTCTTTGGACCTGCCTTTAAGACCATACTAATAGTTTTTACCTTTCCGCTTTTCATCCTGATATACAGCACAAGTAACCATATAACCACCCATCACAGTATCTAACCGGAAAAAAAAATACTATTGCCCCGAGCCTAGAGTGGCAGCTTAAATGCTTGGTCCAGGTATACGGCAGGACGTGGGATCAAATCTGTGTCTAGCCATTCAGACTTTGATTTTCTATGGTTTCCTGAAATCAGTCCAGGGGAAAGTCGGGATGATTCCTCAAAATTAAATTGCCAAATTCGTATCTGTTCTTGTCCTCCATTCTCTTCCACCTTTTATGACCACGGAGTCGAAGAACTGAAAAGTCCTAACCAAATAAACTATTTCACATATGGATAAATGGAAATATACATAGTAGTCTACCGTGTACCGTTACAGGGTTAATATGCCTCCCGCAAGAAGACCCTTAGGGTTGTTTACCATGAGATGAATAACAGTATTTTGCATAATAAATCATAAGATAAACAAGAACTTTCAAATTAAATTATTTTGAGCAAGATATTCCTAGGTTTTAGTCTATTCCGTAATTTATATTTAACACATTACATCTGACAGGACCTACGAATGATATTCGCTGCATCCTGATCCCGGCTTCCACATCAGAAATCCTCATTAACGGTAATAGTGGTCATTTTTAGTTGCAGGTATGGAACACTATTAAAAAATGTAAGTTGAGAAACAAGGAGGTAGGGGGGAGTGCGTTCTCAAAGACAGGTTCCAAAATACCGGTCATCCTGAATTAAAATTTTAGACCATTTTGATGTAGTTTTTCAGCATATTTGGGACTATTTTTTGGGAGCTTAAGCATTTATAATAACGTATTACACCTGTAGACTATAATGCCTATAAATATAGTTGTGCTGTCTGCAGGACATTGGTACCAAATAACACAAACATAGAGGTGCACATGAACAAAAACGGGTTTGATACTAGTTTACCAAGCAAGAATTAACTTGTGACTGCCAGGATCTTGATCAATTAATCAACGTAATAAACGTGCTTGTTAGATCTGGAGCATACAAGCTGCTCGTTTGGTGACGTGCTCTTAATTATGCTAATCAGATTCGTACAGACTGTGCGCAACTATTAATGGCATCGGACATGCTGTTAAATCAGAGTGTGTAGACGTTAACGAAACACATCTTACAAGGCATGAAACCGTTTCAAGAACTTTGCGGGAACAAATGCTTCTACCATGTTAATTACAAATGCTGCCACTAATTGTTTGGACAACTGAGTGTTAACAACTCATTCTCTCCAATGATATCCACAGTTTTAGAGGATATGAGCAATCGAAATAACAAGAATTAACAACAAGCTAAATGTGCGAATTATAAATGGTGATAAATTTGTGCTATCATCAATATCTCAAGATTGATCATTTTAACCCATGTGGTACAATATGTTAAATAACATGAGAAACGCCAAAGATAAATTAAATTAAAAATTATTTTATAAATAATTCCGTCAAAAACAACTGGTTTGGTGAATTTTGTTTTTATTTGATTCCACAGACGCGTTTCGCCCTTGTGGTGTAGGGCATCGTCAGTGGCTGTAAAGTGTTTTTACATGTGTTGTTACAATAATTATCTACAGTACTACTCTTTATATATATGTACACACTGTACTCATAGATATAGTGGTATTCCTTACATACCGATCTGGAACAGCACATCACACCCTTTCACATCACTATTCATTGCAATTCCATTTGAGCAATAAATCAGTAGTTGTTTTTTATATTGCACTTTTGTTGTAGTGAATATTTTATGTTGATTTGCACAAGTGTGTAGTACACGGATTGTTTTGTTTTACCAGATCCTTACAGTAGGCACTACTGTAAGCATCTGTTAAAACAAAACAAACCGTGTGGTACACACATCTGCAAATCAACAGAAAATATACACTACAACAAAAGTGAGCATAAAAAACAACTAGTGATATAATGCTCAAATAGAATTACAATGAATAGTGATGTGAAAGTGTGTGATGTGATCTTCCAGACCGGCATGTAAGGAATACCACTATATCTGTGAATACAGTGTGTACATATGTATATATATATTTATAAAGAGCATTACTGTAGATAATTATTTTAAAAACACTTTACAGCCACTGAAGATACCCTACACCACAAGGGCGAAACTTGTATGGGGAATCAAATAAAAACTAAATTCACCAAAACAGTTGTTTTTGACGGTTTTATTTACAAAATTATTCTTCAACAACTGCGGAAATATGGTCTATCACCAGATTAAATTTAATATGAATCCGCACTACGAACAAGTGCAGTGCCAAGAAAATGACGTCATAATCCACAGTTTAAAGGTCAGAGAATTCGAGAAATATGAGATTGGGCAGCAATAATAAGCAGAACTTCCAATAAACAGAGCAGTCTTTTATATACTTAGAAATATAAACAAATAAAAACGATGATTATTGGTTTTATTTAAGACAGTAATTTATCAAAATGAATTTCATCCAAAAAAGAACCTCCTCGGCAACTTTTTATCTGTCATAGAAAAGTATATTAAAAACTTTGTTCTTGTTGTGAAAACTTCGCAAACGATATTAAAAATAGTGTTAATGGTAAGATACAGAACAAAGAATGCATTCACATGGATAAGCAGAGGATAATTATTGTTGGTACTGATATGTCTCAAAGTAAGGAATAAACTCGTGTATTGTCACATTGGTAAGATTAAAATGTTTAAAATACATCTGGAATTGATGGGAGGGAGTTAGGGTCCAGGAATAAAATGTTATAAATTTAATTAATAATGACAGAATATTGTTGTATTACCACTTTTTCAATTGTTATGAGAATAACTTCAATCATGGCCAAATACTTTGTCTAATACAATTGGTAAATTAATATTTGGACAGCTGTATTTCCAGATATAAGCTTAGTCACTAAGAATCTGGCTCGGGCTCGTTTAACTGTCTGCAAGTGTGTGTTACGTGGATAAATTCTTGTGTGATTCACGAATCTAATGTATGCATACTGTAACGGTCCAACACAAACTAAATATTTTATTGCTAAATATTACAGGGTAAATATGCCTAAGCTAAGTATTCTGAGGGTTGAATGCCATGAGAAGAATAAGCTTTTGGATAATAAGTTTAAAGGCAAATAAGGAAGAGTTTTCGGTCACTTTCGTTGTTGTTATTCAAGGCAGTACATTTGATAGGAATATCGAATATTTCTAGCTGTACTCTATAAATTCCTCTTTCGCACTAAAAAGTGAAAGTAATTGCTTACAGTGTATGTTTGCCAAGAGAGTAGTTCTGCCTGCACTGATGCTGGTTATTTCAAACATTGCAGACATAGAATGGGTTAACAAACAAACAAGTTGGACATTAGTGGGCTTAGTCGCCAGTTTGAACGAGCTCCTGTTCCAAATTTAGAGCCATGCTTACAAACCATCCTGAAAAGGATTTTTTAGGTATTTTTCGTGGCTCTCTTTTTTTTTGTTTTACTTGTGGCTCGTCGACGTCGAGGTCATTAGAGACGTGATGGGACTGGGGACAAGGAACTGGAATGAATTCAGCCTTTTGAAGGAAGCATCCAGGCAGTTGCCTGTTGTGATTTGGGGAAACCATTGAAAACCCAAATCTGGATGCCCGGATGGGGATTCGAACCGGCGTTCTCTCGAATGCGTGGCCAGAGTGTTAACCGCTCACCCACCACGCTCGTTTTTTTGTAACGACCTTGGTGAACTTCCGGATGATTGCCTCTTTCCATCAAAAAAGAACTATGTCTCTCATGTAGAATAACACATTCATGCCGCAAGTTATATTGTCCCTAGTTATCGATGTACTGTAACAGTATGTTGAGGCCAAACAGCGAAAAAGTAATTAGCAATTATGGAGTTTTTACAACGATAATCAACTTTGCACACAATTTCTGTCAGCGATAAACTTCATGTAAATTTATTATCCTTTTTAATCACATTTGTTTGTGTCACGCAGAATGTATTCAATTCCACTTTTTAACAAATTTTGAAACTGCATTATCTGGATTATGTTTTAGTTTCTGTATATTGCAGCCTTTCCTTTGGATATGATACTCATGTAGGAATGTGAGATAGATTTATAGTTATAGAATTAAACCCCACATAAATTAAAATTTGTAGCTACATATCATTACTTGAAAGTGTTATTTAAATTTCTCACACTGCCTGTTGCACCAGATTCTGTCATTAGAGCTACTGTGATTCATTATGGCTACCATCTGTGATATGAGACCACAGCTCATTCATTTCGAAATTAAGAACAACTGTTTTAATAAGGAGGTGTCAGCGTTAACGGCCAGAACACTTTACAGGAATTGCGTTCATCAACGCGTCCAAAAGACGTCACAAAACAGCTCACACTGAATAATGAATGCCAGTGAGTATATCATCGCCCTTGCCACAGAGTGCCCCGTCTGGGGATCCTGTGTCCTTAATTTACGAAGCACCGGGATGCTACGACAGTAATTAATTATTGCTGCAAGACGCTCCCACTTGAGCGATGCTCCCCATGGCTCGCCGACCGAGAAAAGGAATAATTTATGGCAGCTGATTATCGTGGTAATGATGAGCGGAGCCGTGATATCTCAAAGTCATGAACTTATTATGAAAGTGCTTCATGGAGAACGTGGGGGAGTGAAAAGTTAGAACGAAAAAAGAGTAAACCTTTATTCACTTCCGAACTCTAGTTCCAGAACTTCCTGACTCAAGTTGCGAACAAAACTTTTGTGCTTTTGTTTAAAATAATTAAATGGCTTCTTTCTATGTGGGAGGCGGATATTTTTCCTTAATCAGCTGAGCGAGTGAATCCTTTGATGAACAGGGACCGGCGTTATTAGCTGTAGGTTTAATGGGTAAAAAAAACCACTGTGTATGAGAGCTCCGTTTCCGCTGGATGAAATTTTCTTTAATAAAGGAACGTTTTTAATTTATTTCGCGCGCTATGTATACAGCAGGATTTCTGACGTCACTCATCGCATCACGGCGTTTTTAATAACTGTTAATTGCAACGTTTTCTGCAGAGTAGAAGTTAATTCCAATTTTGAGCAATAATAAGATGTTGCTGGTTGGAGAATAATCTCAGGCAACACAAAATATTTTCTGATGATGAATACTGAGATTTTTATTTCTGTAAGGGTTCTAGATATACCTAGCAGGTACACTAGTGATTCGGTCACTTTTGTCTGAAAGATGTAGCTGAAGTAGTAGATATGACTTACAGTATTATGATACAATAGAGCACTCGCAAATATAACGTACAGAAATCTATTGGCTTTCACTAATGAATGAAATATTTATGGAAAAAAAACAGTCAAGAGTTTCAAACATATACATATCTGTTAATAAACCAACACTAACAAATTTGTTATTCTACGCAGGAAATTTGGTGCAAGAATTACCCTAATTACGTGCAGTTATAGGACTAAAATATGTTGCCTAAGTATGTTACACATGTTTCTCTTTCCGGTTTCTTTATTAATTTGTTTAGCGGATAAGAATCTATAAGTTGTATGTATAATTATTTACAACTTAGATGACTGAAGTTAATTTCAGATATGTGTGTGCAGCGTGGAATAAAAATACACAGGAAAACCTTAGTATGGAGAGCGAGACAATAAGTATTTTTATTTTTTGTTACAGAAAGGATGCTGGTTCCAATCTCCATCCGGCCATCCAGATTTGGGTTTTCCATGGTTTTCCCCAAATCACTCCAGACGAATGGCGGGTTGGTTCCTTCAAAAGGCCAGCAAAAAATTCTTTCCAGTTCCTTATTCTCTGTTCTTTATCATCTGTAATGACCTGGACGTCGACGTGGCGTAAAGTCAGAACAAAAAAAAAAAAAAAAAAAAAAAAAAAAATAGAAAGGTAAAGATTATGCTCGGCGCAGGCGTATATACAATTTTTTGGTTTTTCTTTTGAATGGGCGATTATAATTATATTTTTATTTGGTTTATCACAATGCCATGGGTGCCCCAAGTAACTGGTAACCGGTTATTGAAGCATGTTAATAGAGAACAGGATATTCGACGAACATTGACCAGCAGTAACAGGTACAAAATACGTGGGCGTAGCGTGTTTTTTCCGAGGCTGTTGCCAGATGCTCGTTCCCTCGGCTCGCTGGGGAAGGGAATACATGATTTATCACGGTGTCGCCAGCGATGCGTGGCTGTGTGGGTCTTTAAGGAAGGGCCTATCTAATCACAGGCATTGTGGCTTCTAGGAACGACACCCACGCAACCTACACCCTGATCACGGCCGGCTGCTCTTTCGATGTTTGCTTCTACCTACAGTACTCGCAGCTCCTTCGTGGCGTAAATACGTTCAACCCATCTCTTTTGTTGTTTGTTCTGTTGAAATACAAGACTTAAACATTGTTGGTTGCAGCACATTCATTAGATAGGAATCTGTGTGAAACATCTAAGGGGACTTGTACGTGAATAACTTTCAAAAATTCGATTTTTCAATTTTTGTTTTAAATATTTTTCTGTAGTTTTCTGAACAAGAAAAAAAAGTTTAAGGATATTGAACCGAAGGAAGCCCAAAAATTACAGAAATTTAAAAGTGGCTGCACACACACCTACGTTCCGATGCCAGCTCTGTCAAAAAGAGAATTTTGGTATAACTTATTTTGTTTTTAGGGATTTTTAGTCGCTAATGTTGGCTAGCCTGTGAAAGCATCGTGGTTGCTTCACTTTTGTTTATACAGAGAGTTTAGCCATTGTTCTGCTGCTGTTTTGCAGTGAATACTTCTGTTAACAGGTAATAGAAAAACAAGTTTTTAACTTTAACTTGAATTTGCCGAAAGATAATTTTTAATGTTCTTGTACACATAAGCTGAAAACTATTAAAGATGGGTAGCTGGAATTTTGTATGCAGTTTTAAATCTTACTTAACTAAAAAGTAGACTACTCTTGTTACTTAAGTTTGAAAATTAAATATTTCATAATGAAAAGCTATGAACATGATTCTAACATTTTTGATAATCAAATTTAAAAAAATTATTGACCAATAACTAATGACAGTACAATCTTTTTAATAGTCTATTTTAAATATGTAAGGACGAAGACTTTCCCCTAGTACGACTGCAATGAAGTCTTCACGGGTGTACCGCCGGATTGTGTTGTGGAAACACGATATTTCGACGACTAGCTCCGCAGTCTTCTTCAGGTGTGGAGACATCTCCACTGGTCGGCTGACCCACAGCGAACCAATGCAGATATCTCCGCATCTGATGTATACGGCGGAGCTAGCCGTCGAAATATCATGTTTTCACAACGCAATTCGGCGGTACACCTGTGAAGACTTCATTGTATTTTAAAGATAATAGTGTAAATAAATTACAAGGGAAAAATCAAGCTTCTACTCTGTTTGTATAATGAGATATGTGTACCTATGATGTATATAAATAATTTACTTCCTATATTTCAAATGCAACACAAAATAGAATTAATAAAAAAGTTTCAAACCAAATTCTGTAGTTCATTCAACAAAATTCTCCCAAAATATGTTTTAAAATATTGTTAACATTGCGTGGGCTTATGGTGAGCTGCACTGTTTAGAACACTGACACAATTTTCCCTAGAGTTCAGAGACTAGTCCTCTTAAATAATTGATGTATTGTGATCGATAACCAATTACTGTTAATTACTTTAGTTCAGTGTTTTTGTCGACTACCATCAAATAGATAAAATGAATCAGGTTCTTGAGTAACAAGTTGAGTTTACGGTCTTATCCTTCTTTGTACGTGAATTACTAAGCAGACAAGAAGTTTCGCGCATTTTCTCCAAGGAACGGTTTATACAAATTGAGCCACATGTAACAATTATTCATTTAGTGTTAAATAAAGTAAGTTTATCAAAAGGTAGCTTTAGATCAAGGCTGCCCAACCCAGTCCCGCGGGCAGTTGAATATACCCACCAACAGCAGCAGTCTACAATAGGCTAGCTGAAAAACCTCTGCAAAGGTATCATTGATAGTTTTTACTTTTTGATTGAAATTATAATGTGTTACTTATATCTTTCTTATATCTAAATATCTATTATAACTACAGTCAAGTATTATGTAGCCCGGAGGTTAACTTGGAATCGAAATTGTTGCCCGCAGGCTAAGTAAGAATTGAAATTGTGGCCCAACTCCAAAATTGGTTGGGCAGTCTTGCTTTAGAGTGGAGTGGCCAACCCAAATGATCTTGCGGGCCACTTTGGAAATGCTTCATAACTCCGCGGGCCGCATATAAAATTATATATCCCCACTAGAGACATTTTATTGGAGTTAAAAATTGGAACATGAGTTATTATTGTGTTTACTATTATTCTTACATGTAAACATAGATAATATAATAATAATGATACTAAACGCACATCGTAGAGAAATATATAACATTAAAAACGAAATATAAAATGTTCTAGGCGGGCCACATGCCGCCCGCGGGTCGTGGGTTGGCCACCCCTGCTTTAGACGAATGAATACTCCCTTCAGCGTTGACTATGAATTGTAAAGAACCTCCCGTATCGACTGAATTACGTAGGCCTACTACGGGATGAAATTTTTTGCCAATTCGGTTGATACTTGACCAAAAACAAAAAATAAGAGAGGTAAAAATACAAATTCTAAAGATTATAAAATTAAAAACTGTAACTAACTTACAGATATGTAACAATTTGAAGCAGCCACGAACGATTTATCCAACAAAAAAATTTATAGTAAATAAATCAACGGCGGAACGATCGTTCAAACAATCTTTTTTTCTCTGTTATAATTCTATAAGTGAAGTTTTTCTGCAATGCAAATACTAGTCTTAACTAATTACTGTTCATTAAAAAAAATTAATTGAAAAACATCAAAAAGAATTTTCTTATGGATCATGTTATTGTGATATCTGCTCCAATGATCTTACAATAATTTCATACAATATAACGAGCAGTAACATAGAGTTCTGAAGTTCTACAAATATATTTACTTGTAACCTATCTGAATGCCACCACGTATGTCTCTAGCCTTTTACACTTTATTACTAAGTTGGGTTAAAAATAATAAACAAAAAATAACTATAGCGATTAAAACATAAAACTGCAATCATGTTTGCATAGTCCAACCATTTTGACAGTAAAAAAGGCTAAATTACTATGGAGTCGGATGATTTAATTCTGTTCCGAACAACCACAACCCCTAATTCACCATGTTTCATACCAGCTTGACATTGTGATAGATTCTCCAATGAGAGTGTTCTTTTCACATAGGTAGCTGGACCGAAACAAGTTGAGCTGTCATTAAAATCTTTGAACGAAATTTAATAACATAACTACCTAACTACCCCTCCAAAATCGCTTTTTTTTTTTGTATGGTGTTAATTTCCATGATGCAGCTTTTTTTTAAAAAATTATAAAAATCGTATGATTCTTGTAGAAACAAATAATGCTTGGAAAATACTTTTTATTCGCTAACCTAGACTTGCCAGTACGATTAAGGGATACTCTGTTTGTCTCCCTAATTCGCCAATCTAATTTGCAAAAACTGCATTTAATTCTTTCATAACCTGAAATTTTTTTGGTATAATACAAATATCACTGACTTTTTATTTCATTTCACGACAAAATTTTGCAACCAAAATTAGAAGTTAACAGCTGGCTATCTTTTTTTTTTAACTGCTTTACGTCTCTCAACAGCGAGGTCTTTAGAGACGGGAAAGGATGGGGGGGGGGCAAGGATGGGGGCAAGGAATGGGAAGGAATTCGACCATGGCCTTTTGAAGAGAGCATCCCGGCATTTGCCTGGAGTGATTTGGGAAACCATGGAAAACCCAAATCTGGATGCCCGGACGGGGATTCGAACCGCCGTCCTCCCGAATGCGAGGCGAGAACGCTAACCGTTACACCGCCACGCTCGGTAGCTGGCTATCAATGTCACATAACGTAATAGTGTTTGTTGTCAATATTGGTTGTTTTATTTCCATGTGTTCATTCTTATTGGTAGGAGTTTTGCGATATAATAAACGTATTTCAGAAATGAATTAGTTTTATGGTTGTTGCATCTTTTAACATTTCTGGCCATTTGAACAAATGTGTTAGCAGAGAGATTACTTGATGGCTGACAGCCTGTTTGATTGGTAGGATTTTCATAAATGATACGACGAGGTTTCACTTAAAGCTGGTATTAAATTTATTAAAATCTAATTCCATTTAAAAAAAATTGTTAAATACCAAAGAGTGGAAATCGTGTCTGCAAGTGCAGTTACCGAAAACTATGTAGGCCCTCGTTGATGTACAAAGAATTATCGAATAGTATGGAAACCCAAAGAAACCGCAGTAAACCTGGTTTTTTCGGTATATTACTGATGTTAGTGGAAGCAAAGAAAACGCTAAAAATAAGAATAGAACCAGAAACAAAACAATAACTTCACAGAGAGATTACAGATTGACGCATTAGAAGAAACAATAACAAAAAAAGTTGTAATAACCGTGTCATGTCAAGAGAATAGTGGATGGAAGAGTGCTAAAGTAAACGGTCTTGAACAGAGGTAAGGGAAATCAGAATACCGGTGACGAAATTGTTGAATCGGGCGGTGAAAGAGAGACAAACGAATTTGTTTGGAGCCAATTAGAATCTTGGAGAGGCGTTAAAAAGAAAGATGATATGTCCAGCAAACAGAAAAAGCGAAATTATCAAATAATAATGTGATGAAAAACTGGGAAACAGTGCGCTTTTTTATATATATTTTAGAAAAACAGAATTTAGTTTAAAAAGGTTTGGTCGTAAGCGTTTTCCGTAAAACGGTACGTTATCTATTGGTGCCAAATCGATATATCCCCAGCACCACGTAAACGCTCATTTTTGATAATTTTTGAACGCAACCTCAAATGCCAACATAATCAATGTCATTTTCGTGTCAAAACGTTTTGTTTGTTTTGTGTAAAGCGTTTTGAGAGCCATAACTATACGATTTATCAGTTTTATAGATTTATATTATAGTAAATCATGGACAAGGACATCTTCAGTAAACAAAGTACTCCATGTACATCAACAAAACATAATTTTGATAGAGAAACGGGTCAAATAGATAGTGAATATGTTACGCTGAAATTTAATTTATTATATATTTGCAAAGCCTTAGAGTACCTAAATGAATTGTTTGATTTTAATGACACAAACTGCTTATTTACACTTGGCAATATAAATTTAAAGAGCAATGCTGAATTTGATAATATTGTTAACATAATTCAAAATTTAAAACTGCAAAACCTTAATACAGATATGGATTATTTTTATGGAGCAATTTCTTTATTTAACAAACTTTGTGATCTGATATATAGTTCTAAAGGTTTGTCGGAATTATCTACTGCACAAAAATAGTAGCAAGTATTTAATAAGACTGAAGATAATTTTGCAAACTTGTATAAAGCAATTTCATTATTACTGCCTATTCCCACCACGTCAACTTTCACAGAGAGAGTTTTATCTGTAATGAATTGCAAATGGCGAGACGAAAGAAACACGCCGTCTCTGAATCTGATCAAAAAAAAAAAAAACGAATTACTTATTTATTTTAATTAATATAGACTGTAAAGATGCTGTGCAATTGTTTAGCAGTTATAATAATTTGATAAAACTTGCGAAAAGAAATAAAAATATGTTTTTAAACATAATAATAAAAAAATGTACTTTATTTTGCCACTGTGTACTTTTTTTTCCTTATCTTTAACAACCAATGTACTTTTTTTTTCAATAAAAAAAAGGTGGAAACCCTAACTATAGTCTCAGAAGATCTTCCAAAAACATTAAAATAGTAACATGGTGTAGGTTGAGAGCAAATGCAAAATCGTTACGTACTAAATGTGTGCCAGGAGACTCTTAAGAGACTTGTTCAAATTGTAAATGAGTCCGCCAGAGTAAATTCCCAGTGTACAACGTCCGAAGTAACAACAAGTGTTTGATAACAACTAGGAAGACAGCATTTGGCTTCGAAAATTCTATAAAATTCCTACAAACTGGATAGTGGGTACGGACCAACGTAAGGAATAAAACATTATTGATTATTGCTATTACTATCATCATTTAATTGCGGGTGCGCAGTCTTCCGCGGTCGTTGTCGATGTTATCTTGGTTGTCCGGGTTGAGCCGCGTCAATTTATGAAAAACTAACGTTTCGGCCATCATTTTTCGGCCTTCTTCAGAGGACTGTCCTCTGAAGAAGGCAGCAAAATGATGGCCGAAGCGTTAGTTTTTCATAAATTGACGCGGCTCAACCCGGACAACCAAGATAACATCATTTAATTGCGTTGGAACAAATCTTCTTGTGGCTATTTCTTTCACACTTAATTTTGCATTTCACGAAAAAAAATAAAACTACTACCTTAGGTCTGAACTTAAGTACTACTCTTAAAGCTTCTGCGAATATCCATTCATAACTCATCACCTACAAATGCCCTGTAGATCTCCAGAAGTCTTCAAACGACTCTCAAATAAACTGCTGTATCTTTTCAGTCATTGGTTGTGTTGCACGGTTGTTCTCACATTCACATCTAGTGGTCGTCCTTTACTCTTCTTTCACTACAGTATTTGATACCCATAACCCGGTTCCATACTGTCACACCAAACTAAAACAATAATCTGGCAAATATTTAGCATCCTAATTCCTTCACAACCTTGATACACTCCTCATCGCCTTCTCTAGTAGAGACGAGATTTTAGAATCTCTTGGGGAGTTTAATCTTTTAGGATGAAAGTTTCACCAATCCATCCTATTGCGCTCAAATATCTCCAAGAATGGTAATATTCAATTTATTCTGATTAAACCTCTGTAGCAACGTTTGATATGTACCTTGAAACGCAAAAAACTTCAGGTTTCGTCTTCGAAGAGTAAGAATTAGTGAAAACAAAAGTAACATAAAAACACTTTGATAATTTACTTTTTGCGATGATGCTTTGTGATTACTTTATAACATTTATACAGGGCGTTCGCCGGAAAACGCTACCCTCCCAGTCTGTTGCCGTCGGCAACTTGCTCGGTCAGTCAAGCCAGCAGTTTCCGCCACACGGTACCGTGAATCACCGCACTGTTTAACACCTCCGCTGCCCCAACAGTGCAGTGCAGTGACCCTTACATTGTTAAGAACGGTTTCTTTGCATTTTAGATAGTTTGTGACTTCAGTCTCTTATTAATCAGTGTTGTGAATAAACGTTTCTTTGCGGTTTGGCTGGTTTGGGGCTTCATACACTTATTAATCTGTACCGTGTTTGAGTGTGAGTAAAATTATGGTACGTTACAGTTTGCAACAAAGAATATTTCTCTACGATACATATGTGAAGAAGAAGTCGTTTAAAAAGTGTCGCAGTAAATTTCGTCGCGAATTTCCTGGCGCTTTACTGCCAGCTAAATCAACAATTCTGCGTCTGGTTAAAAAAGTAAGAGAAACGGGTTCATTTTTTAACAAAAAGAGACTGTCGGTCAACCGTATTCTCACAGAGGAGAAAATTGACGATATCGCTTTTCGACCCAAAAAATCATTAAGTCAGTTAGGGCAGCGTGTGTCTCGAAATATGTTCAGAAGATGTGAAATGTGCATTACACAAGAGGGTCAACACTTCCAGCATCTTTTATAAGATAAGCTAATGAATTACGTCACATTTAAATGCTTAGCACACAAGTTTATGAAGTTTATGAAGCGTAATTATTATGAAATAGTCCGCGGCCGACGGTCGAACAATGCCGGAAGCCGGGAGCAGTTTCTTCCTTGTAGCGCTAACAGTGGGTTGCGTTTCCCGGCGAACGCCCTGTAGTTTTACACAATCAAAACGCATATTTTGCTTCGTATATCGATCTTCTTCTGGTTTTAAAGCTACTTATATTACATGTGCACATGTTCTCCTTTGTGTTCCAGGAGGTAGCCCAAGTTCTTTCATCCACTTTCGTGGGTGATCACATCAATTTAGTAACTTATGTTCTTATTTAACAATGCTGTACTTTTACATCTTATTTCTTTGTCTTATTACTTACATTTCTGAGCTGCGTTGCTTCTCTAGCTTTATCTCACTGAATCCTACACTTTTAACCTGTATACAGAAAAATCCTTCAACAGTGTTTTCTACATACTTTTAATGACATCATTTATTATTTATTTGCTACATCAGACACTGTTAGTTAATCTTGCTACGTCAAATAGCTTACCTTCCACTTGGCTGCTCTGGAGGGGATTGTAAACGAAGGGAAAATAAGAGGTCAACGAAGGAAGAAAATGATTGATAATATAATGACAAATGGAAAATATATATAGACTAAAATAATGGCGGAACACAGGGAGGCGTGGATGGTTGTCAATGTGCGTGGAACAGCTGAATAGCAGAAAACCCTTGATATGTGATGTAATGCTTATGGTTAATTCTGGCCTTGAAGAGAAGATAGTGATGAACCTTTCAGGCCTGGAGGTACAATCCTTTTGTTTCCAGCGGAGAAGTTATCGTATTGGATGAGAGCTCAAGGATACGTCGGGGAGTGGTCATTGCTCTCCCCTCATCCGTTAAGCCGTATTCTGTGCTCACGACTCACACAAACCCCGGCAATTAGGAGCCTGGCTGTGTCAGGCCACTCTGTCCCGTTAGGTCCCTCAATGCAACACTCGACCCCGCAGGACAGCTTTTTCCTCTCTTTCCTCGCCTTTTCTTCTCTTTTTAACGGCGGCTATTGTCTCGTGTCCGCGGGTCTGTTTTTTAGAGCGTGCCAGGCCGCAGCGGAGCCATTCTTGCACTGAGATTGCTGGACTGGGTGAACTCTGCTTGCCCTGGGGATCCATATAAGGCACAGGTGCCGTGCATGTCTCTCCGGTACAACGGCACTGGAAAAAAATTAATCCCAGTGTGTTATTATCATTAACAGTTATTGAGAGAGTACATTTGTTTATGTATACTAGTTTATACTGGCATGTTCTTGCATAGTTTTTAACGGTGTTATCGGATGCCTAAACTAACATTTCAGAAGAAGAATCGTAAGAAATGAAATTGATTTTTTTTTTTTTGCATCATTCAGCTATTTAAATCCCAGAGAAATCAAATCATGCGAAATATAGTACTTTATTGTTTTCACAAAGTATAGAGTACAATTACCAGAAATAACGTACAATACTTTATTATAAAGTACGGGTGGCAACCCTAACTATAGTCCAGTGAACATCTAAACTCAAAGAGTTGATTAAAGTTACGTATAATTCGTGACCTAGTTAAGTGGTGCTTTTTTATTTCATATCAAAATAATGTTAGGAAATCAAGAAGAATACTTTTGCAAAAAGTATAAATTACTGGATGAACAATTTAATCTGCAAACTACGGAACAAATTAAGAACTTAAAGAGGCGTAACCACGTTTATTGAAACAAAAAACTATTTTTTTGTACAAAACAAATTAAATACTAGTGGTTTTGTTTAAGGATTAGAGTGAGGTAAAAGTATTTGACATTTTATTCACCTGTGCCTTATTTAGAATACCAAAAAAAAATGAAATAAAAAAGTCAATGTTGATATAAACGGTAAATTCTAATATTTTTATCTCTTTTTTCGGTTTTCTATCGCAGTTGCTTTGAAAGTTTTGGGATTTGAATAAATGGTTTATTATATATCTTCACAAGTGGGTTAACAAGAATGGTACTCTAGCTCTAGACACATATCTTTACTAAAATTTCTAAAGTGTTTATAACAAAATACAGAGACCTGAAGAAACTAGATACATATTCTATAACATTGTATTCCTTTTAAAGGATTCATTGGTTTTCATATTTATCGTGAATACCACTGCAAGCTTTATTTAAACGGAACAAATAACATTGTCATTATGACTATATACTGCAGTATTTACATCATATATATGTAGCTGATGAATATATTAAAAAGCTTAAGCTAACAACATTCCCCTCTGCAGCTATTTCTCTCTTCAAATATTGGTTGCCGTATTTGTTGATCATATAGCACGCTTGGTCGTACGTTAATATGTTTTAAAATGTAGCTACACTCTACATTTAGTTACTAATACTCGTTTCATTACGTGCTTCTGTTAAAAACCAATAATAATTTTCTGATTTAGTTTAATCTTTTTGAATTAAATACAGTGAAAATACTTTAATCCGCATAAATGTGGATCTCAAGATTTAAGCTGTTTCACAATTTGCGGTTATGTTTAGCTTCTTTGAATATTTTATACAACATGGGTGTTAAACTTATAGATCGGTGCATCTATATTATGCTGAAGACGATAACTGGAGTATTAATAATCGCATCAAAGTATATTCCGTATTTAGCTCACCGTATACTGTTTTCTTATGATATTACTATCGGTTATTATTGAAGTATTTTTAATTTCATATTCATAATTTAAACCAGAGTGTTTCATATCTTCACGTATAATGTTTATATATGATCGAATGATATGTATTATACAGTAACAGATATTTGACCAACGCTAGAACATTTGTTCGAAGGGGATTTTTGTTTATTGAACAAAGGCATTCCATGATTTTTTGTTATTATTACAACTAAGATAATAATTATTCCATTTCAGAGAATATGAATCCTACAATTTCGCTAATTAAGCAAGGATTATAATATAAAAGTCTACATTTGAACATTTTACGTAAGAACTTAATCGTAAATATCACGTTACAAATAAATTAAGCCATTTTTTTATCTATCGTATAATACAATTTTTTCAAAACAACAGATGAAAATATGCGAAAATCATTCAACCATGAACTGAAATACTTAACTTGTATTTCTTTTATTTCAATGCAAAAAAGGGGAAATTGTATTATCTATGGTGTAATTGGTTACTCATTATAAAATTTCTGTTGCACTTTTCAAAATACTGCACTGAATATATATCCTCCACTACTTCAACCAGATATCGCCCTCAAAAATTGCTTCATTTAATTTTTATAAAGTTTCCAAGTTAAATCTTCATCCTCACTTTGTAAAAAAAGCCATTACTCGATAATTCAGAACTTATTTAGGAGATTTAGCTATTACATTTTAGCACCAATGTTTCTAGAAATGATGCCGTTTGTAACACAGACGAAGTGATTTCATTAGCATACTAGTGAATTCAGTTATGTAACAGTCTATTAAAATAAATGGTAAAGCTCTATATTCCGGGTCCTTTGCAGTACGGAACCTGTTTGGAAACTTCTTCCAAAGAGACTATCCGAGAACGTTCCTTCTCATTAACGGTTAGGCCAATAAATAATACAAGCGTGATGACGCAATCCACAGCCACTTTTCAGAGACTCTGTAATTCACACAGGAAGTCGTAAATTATTCTTTGTGTTGCATATGTACTGTACCTCACAGCTACATTGACCGCTGGTCCTATAAAACAAACAATGCTGAATTGCACTGAGAAAAATAAAGATAAAGAGATATGCGTTCAAGTAATATAAAGAATTGTGTAAAATGAAGGAGATTCAAATTTAATGCACAATTTCTTACTTTTCAAAAACTACAATAGATGAACTAATTTATTCACATCAACACCCTTTTCACTAGTTCTCTTCTTTAGTATACAGACGGCATCTTTCCGCTATGTTACATATTCCTTTTGAGAAAAAAATTCTTCACCTGTCGATGTTCCCCAACATCAAGAACGTTGTTAATACATGGACGCTTATATGGGACAAGATTACCTAAACAAATTATCTTTCAAGACTTTGACAAATTTATGATGACGTCTTCTTTTATAAGAATCTTAAGAATAATGATTATTCCCATCCGTTAACACTTCTGAATCATTCGTAACCGTCAAACACAAATCATTACATACGGCACGATAGTTTTTGGAGGACTGAAATACGTTTCTAGGTGTTCTTGCGCGTCTGGAAATACAAACAACTTCGACTATTTGTTAAATTCATTTTATATTTTAAAACTGAATGACCGTAGTACGTGCAGCAGTTAATCAGAAAAGTAGAAAACTTAGGAATAATGACTGTCTCTAAACACTATTTTATCTATGCTGTTATAAATTTGTAGCGAAATTGCGTCTACACATAGAATTCCCCTCTTTCCCCTCGATCAGGCCATCTAAGGGCACGTGCAACCGTTACGCAGCTGTACACAGGTGGCCAATGCGAATCATGAGAGAGGGCAAAAGACTTGAGTCCTATATAAAATATCACACTTTTCGCAGGCGTCATTATTGGTAAAAAAATCGCACTTACTTGTATCTTTTTAAAAGGTTTGTGATGCGTTTTTTTTTATTTACCTCAACAACGTTTCGGCACCAACCTGAAGCCATCTTCAGGCTTCTATCTATCTAGCGGGCTGGTCCTTTTTTATGAACTTTTACACTGATTTACTGTTTATTTTTCGCCGGCAAAGATGATTTTGTTTCTCCCCCAAAGAATATTTACTGTTCCAAAGAGGTTCGTGTATAATGGAGCGATCTTGTAGTTGTTACAACGTGTTCATTTGCTAGTACTCATTTCCACATGTGGCTAAAGCCAATAAAGACGGCGGCTATGGTTTGAGTAAGTGCGACTTGAGTCCTGCCTGAATTCAAATCTGGTTTGTGAGACCTGCGTATTTAAGCTATTGGTGTAAAGTCTGCTTGCGAAACTTGTAACTTTCGTGTTCTGTATGGTAAGTGCATTTTTGTTTGTGAAATGTATAGATTGAATACCTTCTTAGCATTCACCTTGATGATTTCGGAAACCACCTAAAAACCGCAATCGGCACGACCGGTACGAGGGGACCTGGACACGAACCTGGTTCCGTTGTACCTCCCCGATAGAATCAGGAGCTAAGGACCTCACTATCGACGCGCCCTAAAGCCACAAAAACAACAACGGATCCAATGTGCGCCGTTTTAATGCAATGAGTCACGTTAGCGGATATATATTGATATTTATATACATTTGTAAATACCGAGCGTGGTGGGTGAACGGTTAACGTTCTGGCCTCGCATTCGTGAGGACGCGGGTTTGAATCCCCGTCCGGGCATCCAGATTTGGGTTTTCCATGGTTTCCCCAAATCACTCCAGGCGAATTCCGGATGCTTCCTTCAAAAAGGTCATGGCCGAATTTCTTCCTGTTCCTTTTCCCCAGTCCCATCCCGCCTCTAGTGACCTTAGCCGCCGACGAGGCGTAAAGGTGTAAGTAATGTGTATATATATATATATATATATTTATAAGATTGGTGGCTCCTGAAACCAAAGCAGTTTACAATTTTAGATTTTGATTAGACTAGTTTGAAAGCTTAAAATCAGAGGTAAGCCTCTTGCCACCTCAGTTGTGGAGGAGCTTGAAATTATAGTTTATTCTGAACAGTACGCACTTTTAACATTAATCTCTCATCAGCACATTACACATCACTGAGCTCAACACGATACTGTCATGTGCTTATGTGGCCATGTTTTCTGGGTCGTTAACTGGCGTTCTATAAACTATGATTTACCTTAACTTCTAGGTGCTAACTAATGCATTTTTTTTACTTATGGCTTTACGGTTCGTCGATGTCGAGGTCATTAGAGGCGGTATGGGACTGGGGACAAGAAACGGGAAGGAATTCATCCATGGCATTTTTGAAGGAAGAATCCCGGCATTCGCCTGGAGTGATTTGGGGAAACCATGGAAAACCCAAATCTGGATTCTCGGATGGGGATTCGACCCGCGGTCCTCCCGAATGCGAGGCCATAGCGTTAACCACTCACCCACCACGCTCGGTGTTAACTGCTGCACGAGTCTTCTCTCCACCTTACTATTGCTCTTGTAGATCTCTCTGTTTTCGCTTCGTACACCTTTGCGACTTGCAGCAGTGTTTATTTAACTCTTTGGTGACGCACGGGAACATGTTGACTTTTTGCTCTCGCTTGTCAAAGTAAGCTGTCTTGTGAATGGGTTACCTTGCACTAAAATCACCGCCGGCACAGCTTGTTGTGTAATCTGAAGTACGCCAAAACGGTTCAGCAGTTCTGATTGCTCCTCCAGATTCCTCATCAAATTGGTCCGGAAACAAATCACACCTGCTCCAAGTTTTCATCCCTACAGCTCATGCCATTCTCCATATTCTCGAAATAAATGAGGAAAAAAATGCCAATTAATGACAAAGACAAAATTCAGACACAATGCTCCAGTATGTTGCTGGTGAGTTAGAAATTTTCCTGTCTGCGATTTTGGAGCCGATGAAGTAATTGTAAAATAATTTTTTAATGAAAAGGGTGGAAAAATTGGTCACAGCTTCCATTCTGGCAGGAGGCTCATTTAAGATAGTAAAAAGTCCTTCCTTCAACTCTCCATGACTGTCAAAGACAAGCACAAAAGGCAAATGTAGATGTTCAATGACAAAATATTTGAGTACTTGTCAGAATGAATCGGGTTTAAGCCCGATGACAAACAACAGCACCAATTTTCCTTTCTGGCTAACGTTGCTTTGGTATATGATGTATGCCGAGAAAGCTTCAGTGATTCAGATTTCACGTTAAATTACAAACCACTGGGGAAGGAGCTGACCATAACACATTTAACATAATAATTTAATATGCCTTCTGTAGGACAGGAGGAATATCTAACCAATTCTACATCTACATATATATACTCTGCAATTCACAAAATTGTGGATGGCAGCGGGTGCTCAGCACCAAAGTTAATCTCTTTGTTGTGCCTTCCAATCCCTAATGGTGCGAGGGGAAAAAAAATTCATATAAGAATCATTGTGGCACCTTATTTCTCTAATCTTGTCTTTTCTGTCATTCCGGCTCAAATAGGTTGGTGGATGAAGTATTTAACTACACTCGTAAGTGAAAGTGGGAGTACACATGATTACCAATAAGTTTAAACGAAACGTGCGTCGTACTCCCAGTCTAGTCTACTAATCAGTTCTGTGACGCTTTCATAAAAACTGTAGCAAGCGGTCACAAATCGAGCGGCTCTTCTCTGTACTTTCTCTATACTTTCGATCAACCCCTTACGAAACGGATCCCAAATGGCACAACAATAGTCCAAATGTGGGTGCACAATTTCCACAGTGTCAAGAAAGTTTCAGGTAAAAAATAATGAATTTCAGTAGATACTCTGTACATGAACAGGTGTTCCTGATATTTGTATCTTCCAATAACTTCCTTTGGCTTGGTAATGTGGGTTTCTGCTAATCCAGTACTCTCCTCCATTCAGAAAAAATATGAAATGGTCTAAACATTTCTGTCTCTCCGAATAGATATATATCCTTCAGCTAGTTTATGGAGTTTGTAAGAAATAACTTTATTTGGTTCTCTTCTACAAATAACGTTCTTCTTACTATTATTGATCCAAATCTTCTTTTATTTAAAAACTGTATTACAAGCTGACTCAATAATCATAAACATTCACTTAAATAACATTACCATTTCTTGTATAGCAGCTGAAACTATATAATTAATTAGTCCTTGTGGCACGCCCTTTCATAATAATCTCTCCGCTCGCCTCTGCTGCTCCAAATTACACGAACGTATTACGAGAGGAAGCAAATCCTTTGCCTCATAAGGTTTTGTGTTGATCTATTGATAAATATTTGTGGTCTACATCAGTTCTTCGCATTTGTGATCGTTTGGAAGAATCTAACAAAATGGATGTTACCTGGAAAGCTGCAGGTGACCGCTGAAAAGTTGCAGTCAGGCTGACGGATATGGTGGGCAATAACTTGGAGCCGAGTATACCTCCCAATGTCGAGAACAGTGTCACTTTGACAAGCTTAGCTAAGCTGCCACGTAAGACGAATTTGAAACAACGTTTGGGTTTGTTTTCGTTGAATGTTGGTCCCACAAAAACAATTCTTGTAAAAAATAGGCCAAGTCTCGTGTTCGTGCAGTGACAAAAAGTTATGAGATCTTATTCTGAGCCAAGTGTACACTTTACAGTTGTATTCACTTCACTTTATGAAACAGAATGGTTTCTCTCGGTGTCTTAGATCGTTTATTTAGAATTAAAAAATTCTGGTGACTTGGCCATTATGCGCGCCATGTTTTAGTTAATGGTGCTGCTTCATCAAACCTATAAATTCGTAAAAGCCAAGATATCCCTCGCTCTTTTTCGAATTTTACAAGTATGTATTATGCCCACAATTTCAGTAAAAATTAATGTGCGTCGTAACCGAGCAATGAACAAATGAAAATTACTGGTTTAACTACTACCTCAAATAAATAACAAATAACTTCAAAAATAATCATAGGAACAAAGTAAAAATTAATGCTTTGGTTAAACTTGCTTGCCTCTAAATAGTATGGAAATATCAGGTTTGTAGCTTCATCAGGAGCAAAGTAATCAAGCTGGAAATATGTGCCAGAATTTTTATGTTTGTGACTGTAATTCAATAAATACGGGGGAAAACTCCAATATCAGATTTTTCTGGTGGTTTATGGATGAAACCACGTATGTGTACCAAATTACTTGTTTCTAGGATTACTGGAAGTACAGTGGAATTTTGATGTCGGGGTGTTGTGACGAAATAAAATTTTGAATTTCAATAACTTCAAAAATAAGAAATATAAAGAAGTAAAATTAATATATTAGTTAAACAAATTAAGCTCACTCTAAAGTCAAAATCTGAGGCTTGTAAAGTAATTAGGGCAAAAACCGATTTCATGTTAGGGGTAGGTAATGGGGTAGGTATATGGAAATTTAAGAGTTTTAGACTTTTATTATAATATGTGGGTAAAATGTTATCTGTGTACCAAATTTCAGCTTTCTACGGCTACGGAAAGTGCCTTAGAATTTTGATGATCATCAGTCAGTCAGTCAGTCAGTGAGTGAGTGAGTGACAAAATCTCTGTAGTTTGCATCCGAATAACATACGAACTAAGAACAGTAACAAAATAAAATTTAGTAAGTTTGCTAAGATTGCTGACATCTATGCATAACAGAAGTTTTAGAGATGTAGCATAAATACGACCGAAGAAATTGAGGTTCAAAAATGGCCCGAATCGCTTCGAGAAAAGGGTAGGCAGTGCCGCCGTCGACTCGACTTGGCGGGTGCACTGCCGTGCACCCAAATGACTTGTCTTCTGGCCAGCGTGGCATTTCCTACACGGAGCAGCCACGTCCCGCACTTCCCTTAGCCGCCCTGCGCACAGTGGCTGCTGCGCCGGTGTTCCCACAGTGGTACCGGGGCGTCGCCGGCGCGTGACAGTCGACACGTCCCCGAGTGGGGCGCCCCGCGGGCTGCCTGCCTCGCCAGGAGCCGTTCCGCTGAGCGACCTGCCCCCGGTGCGTAACGGAGGAGAGTTTTCCCAGAAGAGGCGACCGCGGTGTCACCACTGCGATTGGTGCGTCACGCGGCGCGGCTTCCTCCGCCCTTGGACGCGGCCGGTGTTGGGGTCACGGCCGCCGAGCCGCCAGTCACCTCGCGGTTCGGCGAAGGAGCGACTGTCATAACAACACGATCGGTCGGGGAATGACCGGCCGGACTAACACCTCCTCTGCTCCATAACAGAATCAACGATCCTCCTTTCTATGCTGTCATCAGTTTCTCGATTCGTTTGACATAATCCACCATCTCTTCTTGTCTTGCGCTTACCTCTTAATCTCAACATACACCTTACAACCTACCTCCTCGATTATCTGCTTTATATAAGGCCGCGTTTCTCAACCTTTTTCAACTCGAAGATCATTAAATCAACAAGAATTATACTGCTTATCACTAACTTATGAGAGCCTAATTATTGACCTGTGTGCATCTTATTAACATCTGGTACATACTCTACTGTGTCATTATAACATAATAATTCTAAAAGCATGTCTTGAATTTCTACGATAACACAGTTGTGAAAATGTAAGGGAACTATTTAAAGTTAATTAGATACTGACCAGACTTTTAGTATTTTATAACCAGTGAATACTGTAAGCTGGATGCTACACTTTATCACCGACCTACGTGTACATAATTACATGGACGACACCTGGCATATTTTATTGTTGTTTACTTCACCACTCTTTACGTTATCAACCGCGATCCGTCACATCTACTAGATACCTCATAAAACAATCATTACCATAATCCTTAAACGAATGACGCTCTCTCTGATGCCAACTCGAAATGAATAATGAATAGGCTATTGTAGGTATACTGTCCTTCCTCATACCCTGGAAATGCCAGATTTTTACCTGGTGATTGAAGTATTCATAACTTTTAAATAGTTGTGCTTAGATAGGTTGAGAAACAGTGGCGTATTCTAATCTCTGTCTTCCTCTACAATTCTTGCCTTACTGTACCCTTCACTTAAAATGTAATCCAGCAGTCTGTCTCTTCTTTCTGTAAGACTCTTCCATGACTTTCTCTCTTCACACATCATCGCTATTGTTCATTTCGTTCTTTGTCCGTCTATTTAATTTTCAGCATCTTCCTATAGCACCACATTTCAAATGCTTCAATTTTCCTTTTTTCTGGCATTCCTAAAGCCCATTCTTCATTATCATAACGTGCTGTGTTCCACGCATAGAGTTTTAACAAGCCCAGTCCATAATTTAATACTCATGTCTATGTCTATGAATAGGCTTTCTTCTCAGTAATTATCGCTCGTTCCTTTGACCCATGTTCCTGATTAGTGTTTTTTTTTTTTTTTTTTTTTTTTTTTTTTTTTTTTTTTTTTTTTTTTTTTTTTTACATATGGCCATACACTACGTCGACGTCGAGGTCATTAATTAGAGACTGGCGGATTCTTAGAAGCCTACTAACGAGTTGTTGAGTCCGTGTGAGTATTATTTTAGTCTTATGCGACAGATGAGAGAGATCACCAATAATATTGATAGTATCCTTCGCTGTTACTGCCAAGGTTGCTTTCCGTTTGTGAGGTTAATACCACCATTAAATTTCATTCTTCTATGTAGTTATCTATTTGTAGTTATTCTACATTAACTAGTACATTTAATTTTAATGGGTTTACGGCTCAGCACAGGTATTTGTTTATATAAAATTCTTGTGCAGCAACTATTAGATTAAAAACAAAAATAATGAATAGCAGCCCGTATTTTCTTTTATACATAGCATCAAGGAAGAAGGACATTAATTTATGAGGTAATCCAAATAGATTATCGACTGACTGAAAACAATATTGGATTGTAAATAAAAGACATGATAGAGGTAATAATCTGACTCATTGAGGATTCTTAATATTTTCGAATTTACAAAACATATTTATAGATTGCTCAAATATGTTCGATTGTTGAAAGTTTCTTTTTTCTGTATTGTGTATTTGTGCGTTTTAGTTGAAAGGAAATTTTATTTTCGAACTGGATATCTTTCCTTCACAAAAAATTATAGCATCTCTATTTGAGATGCTATAATTTTGATAATTTTGATAAATTTGATTATTCTTCTTGTATTTGTTTGTGAATTTCATATTTAAAATGGTTTTAAATTGAAAAACTTTCTTGAGATTAAACTATTTGCGTGACAGATTAAAATATAGAATTGTAGAAAAAGTACTAAAAATGGATTTATTGTTCAATATGAAATATAAAACTGAATATAACGCAATTTGTTTAATTTGATATATTTTAATATTTTTCTGTAATCCGTATTGTACAACGTTTTATCAAAGAGTAATCGTGATCGGCTTCTGAAACGATGAATTCCCTATAAACCGTTTCTCGTTTTCTTCCTGTTGCATTTTAGTTCAGCTCATAGATATTTCTAATAAGCTTCTGGAAAAGCAAAATGACAACATCAGGTTCAAACTTCTTTTGCTGTGTATAATTTGCTGCAGTAGCTGCAACTGGGAGAGTCATAATAGATTTTACGATGCAGCATCTACAAGTCATTAACTTTACTTTCCGCAACGTGTGGTCTTTGATGTATTGCAGTTAAAATGCGGGGCTCAACAATAGTACTTGTTTAAAATTAATTTATGGAAGAGTCCTCATATTAATTCAACTGCATGAGCATATTATAGAAGTCTAATTGTAAGCTGAATACGCAATAAACAATCTAAAATGGTGCTTAGACTCACAAGTAGCCTGACCATGATGAACACCTGCCTCAGTCTTACGACGATATGCAAAAAGCTGAAAGCAATTTGACCTATGATTTATTCACAACTTCTTCATTTCTTGATTGCAGTGGAAGCCATATATAATATTTTACCCCTTCTTTACTAAACTTGTAACTAACTTATTTGATCTTATTTCTCATAAACTTCTATTTTTTTAATCCAAAATGGAGTAAGAAAGGGTTTCCTGAACAAAAAATGTTTTTACAGCAAACAGTTGCTGTTGTAAAATAAGAAAATGCACAAAGCTTGCAATTAATACAGACACCAAAAAACAAGTGTTCTAAAATAAATGACTTGTTACGAAACAGTTAGCATTAAAAAGAACAAATTCTCACTATAATTTGTTTGAACTTTTGTTTAATTACAATCTTTCTTCAGAAGTTCAATGCAGTTGTTTCTCTTTTTGAGATTCTCTTGCAATTGTGTCTTTATCAGATGTTTGACAAACACTAATTGTACTCTCCACCCAAATGAGAAATGAATTGAAGCTTCGTATCTGCTTAGAGAAAGACCTGTCACTTTCAGGAGTATTCTAGCCTGAATTTATATTTTTGACCAGCTTCAAATTAAAGACTATTCTTCATAGTCAATGTAGAAAGAAAATCGCGTAACTGTAGGCCGTTTAACGTGTGACAAGTAAACTGTAAAAGCTTATTTTCTGTCAATATTCTTACGAAACATGTCTACAAGTGCCCTAGATATACATACTTCAGTCAAGACTAAGAAGTAAATATTTTTGATGGAATATCCTTTTTAAAAGAAGTTTATTTACGTCTGTCACTTTAAAAACTAGAGAGAGAGAGAACGAGAGAGGAACGAAGCAATAACGCTCTGGCCTCACATTCCAGTGGACGCAGGTTCGAGTCCCCATCCAGCTACCGAGATTTCAGTTTTCCATGGTTTGCCGAAATCACTCCAGGCAAATCTAGGGATTATTCCTTCAGAACTCCGTAATCTAATTCTTTCCCGTTCCTTACCCCAAGTCCTTTGCCGCCTCAAATGACTTCTGCAAAGATCAGATGGAAAGCCATAAAAAAGAAAGCAAGAGAAATTTCACTAAAACCTTTATTTGGAATTTTCTGTGTTGAAACATGAAGGATTGGGCCTTGAGAAAACATACATAAAAATTTGTGATGCATCAAAATTGTGTTGTTTGAGAAGAATATCGATTGTTGCTTCAATGGGTGAAGTGAAAAAATATAAATAAAAAGTGACAAGCTCATCCTTAGAAACCATTTTAAACGGGATAATCAGTATGATTTGCCAAAATATACAATAACTAAAACTTGTTCAGAGTTTCCCGAGTGAGCAATGAAATGGAAGCAATAGGAGGAAAGAGGTATGGATGAATACAAGGAGGAAAGAAGTAACTACAGGCGCGCAGACTGTGAGGCAAAATTAAATTACGGATTTTAAGTTCTCCTGTAATTATCTTTCAAGTAGCAAGGATTGCGTAAGCTCGACATCAAGTTGATGCAAAATCACTGCACGAAAATTAGCATTTGAACTAATAAGCTCCTAAAATCAAGATTATACAAAAAATGTACTTACGTGATATGAGATACTGCTAACTTGCCGTTACAAACAATCACTGATTTTTTACCCATATTTCTTCCAACATTTAAATAACATAGCTCAATTTAACATTGCTGCTTGTTCTAATCATATTTACTTTTTGATCACACCTCTGTCCGCTTCATAATTCCTCCATTGTTATAGCTTCACTGGAACTCAAATTCAGAGTGTCAGCTATTCGGAGTCAGCGCTGATAACATTAGTCTCTGGTTTCAAAGATATGACATCTACTCAATATGAAATCGGTGACACAAAAATTATCCACAATTCAAATAAATCTTTTTCACTTGTTGCCATTTCTTAAAGCATTAATACATATAGTGACTAAGCTAAAATTCTTCCTTGAGAATTGAATAACCTATTAGCTTCTTTTCTAGAGTTACGGTCGCTATATGAAAATAAATATCCACCCCTTAAACTGGTTCTCCCTATCACCCTAGTCACTCGCTTTGAATCTGAAGACGAGCTCAATATATTCTAATGACTGAGGCAGATATCAATTACGCTTGTCAGAAAGGCGGAATCCCGGCAGCACATCGCCAGCCAAGAGCCACTCCGCGAACATCTGTCCCGCGCCATCCATCACACGCGAAATTAAGAGTTACAAGTTGTCACTGAGGGGAAGCAGAGGCGCTGGAATATTATTCAATTCGAGGGTTGCGTCTCTCACTGCGCGACCGCTGGGGTAACGAACGATCAATTAGGACTGTCTAGCGGGGGTGTTGGCTCTATCAATCTCGGAAGGGTGATAGGAGGAATCCAGTTCCGGGACTTCAGAGGGAGTGAATCGGAGTCTGAAGCGTGACTCGCTGTCGGAAATGATCAGCGACGTGAGTATAGTAAATGCAAAGAGTAAGGGATTTAGTAAACCCAAGCCATTGGACTATTTAACGACCAACTTACACGGCTTGAATGAATCTCCAAGAGCTTCAGCATTAGCTCATCCAATCATGTATGTGCAGTATATACACTCACGGAAATTAAAAGTGCAACATGTTGACGGAGTTGTGATAAATGAGTTAAATTTAGCCACAAGTAAACGTCTATGAATATAAAAAATTGAAAGCTTTACATATAGTAATATGAGAATGCAAATTTGCTATGGTTTTAGCGTATAGGTGGTCAACAGTGTGTTGTAACATAATTCTATTTTGTCCACGACTTCTTGTTGACCAAGTATGGCAAGGCGAATAGGGACTACCCTCTACACCCAAATGTATAACTGTGGAGAGGTCAAGAATTGGTGTGCTTGAAATGGGCGCATCATATCGTGAAATCTCCAGAATTATTGGCAATGTCAGTATACAGACTTGTTGCAAAGTGGACGGTAGAACACTATAGTCAATACCCATCTTATTCGTCTCTCTTTTTTATAACTTTCTGTATGTCCGCGATTTTGTGGTGTAATGCATCGGATTAACTTTTTCTGGAATTAAGGGAAAAGGACTATTTGCAGTTTCCATTTACCGTCAGATTGTGTGTCGGCAATACAGGAAACGTCTTCCTATCTGAAACGATTGGCGGAATACGACTAACAATCTGCCCGATATTCATTTTTAAGATCGTGAAAGTGTTCCGCCTAATCGTAGTTGTAGGAATGTTACGTTTTAGGTCCAATATCATTATTAGCTTTACTCACATCAAGTCAAAAATAGCAAAATCTATTTTCAGTTTTCACGTGGAATTATAGCAAGATGAACATAACTTAAGCTTCAGCATTAAATCATACAATAAATAACCATTACTCTAATTAATTTTAAAATAATAAGCTTGAATAAAGCCCAGAGAGCAGCGAATTGATTGAAAGAAAATCAATTCATTTAAAGTCTCATAACCTTGCCCTGTCTTTGTGTTTATTATTCCTGTAAGATCGTTTGAGTAGTAACTTTTTCACTTTAAGATGTAAGTCTGTTTAAGCGGTTAATATACCAGGTTGGATAGCCAAGGTAGACGTGAATTATACACCTAATTTTAACTTTATTATGTTTCAGACAATTTATCCTTCAAGTCTCACGGCCGATAATTCTTAACACTTATTTATTTAGTTACAATCGAAAAACAGATAATTCCATCGGTTTTAGGTCATCTGTCATTTAAGTCTGACTACATGAATTAATTGTGACCACTTTTACAGTTTTATTGAGTTGCGTGCATTCTGCAATACAGAACGATACCAGAGGACATTGGATTGGTTTACAGTGTCGCACGCTTTGTGATAACTGAGTGCTGTAGACTGGCGTATTTGATTATCTGGTTCGATAAAGGAATTGGGTACATTTCGTGGATATTTATTCATCTGAGTTCAAGCTATAATATTAAAGTAGAACATACGTAAACATAAAGTTACATATTACTCAACGACAGACTGTAAAAATAAAATTTAGTGTCAGGATTATAGAGTTAGTTATCGGAACATCGACATGTTATGTGAATACTAATTATATAGATGTTTGATTAATTACATTGCAACTGTCATTTGGTGCTATAAAGTAGTATTCTAATGACATTAATTTCTTTTAAAAGTTAATTCCCGTGCAGTAGTCGAACGTTGGTGTATTAACAGAAATACATCGTATTATAATGACGCCATACGTATATAAATCGTCTAAGCTGGTACTTTCATCTGTCAAACGATGGCATAAAATGTTGTCTCAGGGGATGCTTCGCGATGTAGGAGCGCAATTAGGGAGTACATTGGTTCGAATCTCCGTCCAGTCATCCTGATTTCGGGTTTCCAACGATTCTTGAAATTTCTCCAGGCAAATGTTTTGAGGGTTTCTTCAAAAGGCCATTGCCGAAGTCCTTCCCGTTCCCTGCCTCCTATCATTTCTCGGCAATAATGAACGTCGAAGAGCAGTAAAAATTCCGAAAAACTAGAATAAGTAGGTGAAATGGAAACGGAAGATTCACAAATAATTTTGACCACTCACATAAAATACTAGTTTATAATAATTAGTAACAGAATATTAAGAAATCTTATTACGGTTATTAAAAAAAATGTTTTCTGGCACATTCTTAGCATTCAATGAGTGAAGCCAAGAATATCATGATGCATCCAATCTTAAGCTTTTTCTTGTTGTCGGTTAGCAAGAATGAGGTCTCTATTCTTGAAGCAACATTCAGAGGCAACAGCAAAACACTTGTCTTTTCTGACGACGCGACATGGGAGTAATCTCTGTGACAACACTCGAGACGGGGCGCGTGTTGTTTTAAATAATATATTATCTCTGGCGCGCTATGAAGCTGTTTGTCCTTGGCTCTGACAAATGGCCGAACAACCAGTGGCTGGTGCAGCGGCAGTGGAACGTGGGCCCCGCGCTAGGACGCATCGCGTACACACCATCGAAAAAACATTAGGCGAGGTGGCGACATCCATCTTGGTCGCAGCCCCTGACACCTCGACTCGCCCGCACGCCCGCCCGCCCCGCTGATTTATAATGGAATCCTGATGTTCTGAACGCGGAAAAAGTACGCCTATATATCACACTTATTTCCCCAACTTGGAATATTTCTGTGTGAGTTCTTCTCCCGTCTTCTTCCGCCGCTGCGGTCGAGAGTTTCGAGATTATAATGATGTGTTAAGCAACAAACAGCCGCAGTGTAGATGGCAACACTACGAATGGAACTGGTACACACACCACTTATATATAATTTAATATAATTTTTTTAGTATTACAATTCTGAGACACAAAATATCGTAATATCGTTTCATTTGAAAAACTACAGCATGTTAATTATTAATTACTGACATCAAAGTTTTCAAACGGTATTACTGACTTATCAGTAATGTACTTCTTTCTACATATGTTCATGTGCTCTTAAACTGTGAAGCTTGAAAGACGTAAGTAATATCGTATTATGTCCTGACTTAATTCAACTAAAGAGATTCGCTATTGCTCTGGAGTGTTTGAAAAGTTGTAGGTTGTAAGAAACTGACCTTTTTACGCTTCCTGGATTTGCCTCGAGTGGATATTACTCACCACAGAATCCATGGAATGTTATCTTGCAGTTTCTGCTACTTAATTGGTCTGTATGATTCAAACAACATACATTAAACTAAAGAGAAATTCATTTCACTTTTCTATATATTTCACTCATCATTTGCTTCACAAATTACACTTTCAACAAATCATTAAAACCTCAATATTTTCTCTTATTATCTCGATTAATAATACAATTACTGTTCATGCCTCCACCCGCCAACATTTTTTTTCTCTGGACTCACCAAAGAATACTCCCACTCTGTTCACAGATTACTTCAAAGATAATTACGTACAAACTCTTTCGATATCCTAAATACAATCATTTGTAATGCTTCTCATCAAACCTAAATCAACAGCACAATGTTAAATAAAAACACAAACAACAAATAAAAAAAGGAATACTAAAACAATAAATTTTAGATGTGAGGAGACTATATTTCCTCACATGGTGCACAGGATGAATCGTCAGCGATATATTAGAACATGTGTTAAAGAATTTAGGAACGCATTCGGGAGGACACAGGTTCAAATCCCTATTCGGGTATACATACTTCGATTTTCCATCATTTATCGAAATCGCTTTGGACGAATGATTCCTTTAAAAGACCTAGACCGAACTCCTTCTTGAACCTTGCCCCCAGTCTTAACCACCTCTAATCACCATCACGTCTACAAGGCGTAAAGCTAACACCATTTTTTTTTTAGGAATATCAAGTAATACTTGTGCGTCATGACAGATTAAAGAGTCTAACACAGGAAGTGCTGTTGGGCTCATATACTGAACCAGATATCATGACGCTGAAAAGTTACAGAGAATTAACTGCCCTGGATAGTACAAGTTTTGTGAATTATCTCGTTTTGTCTGTTGCAGGTCTATACAAATCGTATCTCTTCGTGTTTGTCAGGCCTTGAAAAAGCATTCGAGCCTCGTCCGAAAACTAAATCTCGTCACGGGCCAGCAGAGCACCGAATGAGCTCACCGCATGGTACGCACAGCCGATGAGGGGGCAGATAACGCCTCTGCAGGACAGGCGATGGATATCTTGCAGGCGTCCGCTGTGAGCGAGCGCTATTTTAAGGAATGAAGTTATAACTCGCTGTCCAAGGCTGGACGTGTCCCGAACGGCGTGGAAACGGAGCTCGTAATTAAAACAACGTTGCCAGCATAAATCCACGTTCAAGGCTGGCGTCTTATTAGTAATTACTAGGCTGATAGGTTGTGATAGCGTTAGTCAACGTCGGTGAAACACAAGTTGAGAGTGAAACCAGTCGGTCGGGTAGAGAGGCTCAAATGACGTACGAGTAACGGCTGTTTTTCTCTCTTGAGTCAGAGTGAGTTATCTGACTGTATTGGTCTGAGAGAGTCGTGATTTATCAACGCCCATTACAAATGCAGCAACTACTAATACCTATGACTTTCGATAATACGCGTACATATGATTAGTGAAGCTAGCAGTGTATTTAGTCACTTCCGCCTTCTAGATGATGTCACCGAGCGTGGTGGTGTAACGGTTAGCGTTCTCGCCTTGCTTTCGGGAGGATGGCGGTTCGAATCCCCGTCCGGGCATCCAGATTCGGGTTTTCCATGCTTTCCCAAATCACTCCAGGCAAAACCCGCGATGCTTCCTTCAAAAGGTCATGGTCCCATGGCCGAATTCCTTCTCATTCCTTGCCCCCCCCCCAATCCTTTCCCGTCTCTAAATACCTCGCAGTTAAGCAGTTATAAAAAATAGATGATGTCAAACTTGAAGCTCGTCATGTGAAGCCGTGAATATCTTGACTTTTTATTTTTTGCTTATGACTTTACGCCTCGTCGACGTCGAGGTCATTAGAGGCGGTAAAGGAATTCGGCCACGACTTTTTGAAGGAACCGTCCTAAAATTCGTCTAAAATGATTTGGGAAAACCATGAAAAATTCAAATCTGGATGGCCGGACGGTTATTTGAACCCACGATCTCCGGAATGCGAAGCTAAAGAGATACTGCTCTCTCACCACGACCTGTGATATCGCGTGTATGAAATAGATATTCATGATTTTATCCTGTACTCCATTTATGCGAAACACATAGGAAAATGTAACAAGAAGACGTAAGAAGAGAGCCAATACTAAAATATGCTTGTATAATACTTTTGGAAGCAAGCATTGAGGTTAATGAGTAATTATTTGATATATATATATAAGGAACAAATGAATAAAGTCATTTAAAAATTAAAAGTAAACAACCGCCAACGGTGACAAGAAGATTCAGTTTCGTTGACCATTTGGATCACCTTACAGACAGACATATGGTCAATCGGTACATTATTGGAATGATGTAGTATATGATGTTGAATTGAGTCAAGTTTGTTCACTTTGTATTACTAGAAAGTACCCCATTCCACCATTCGGAAGTTGACTAATAGAGGAACGGCTTTGAAATTATGAACACCTAGAGTGACTCTCAGAAATCGTGTGCAATCAGTGAAGTGAAAGGCATAAGGGGAAAAAATATAGTCCAGAGTTCACATTGCATCAGTGGTACTGGTAGCTTACAAATATCAGAATAAAAGAGACAATATTCTAACAAGGGACACGTTTGACCTCGAACGCTCGGAACCGCACGAAAACATGATTAGAATAACAAGCGATCATAAAAAAAAAACAGTGGTGTGAGTCATTTCCATGCAAAATGTTACATTCTTACCTCAAAAACATTTTAATAGGGAGAAACAAAGTAACAAGATGTCAATACCATGTTAAGGAAATTATACGTAATTCAATGACGTGAGCGTATCAATACATTTTCAATCAACAGTGCCAAAAACTTTCTGCTTAAAGTACTTAATGTAGCGCAAAACACGCATATACAGCAGTACCCCACACCTGATTGTGCTTATGTTAGTCCTCAAAGCGCAGATGCGAGATTTCGATGAAGTGGTTTAAACAAAGTGGAAGAAAACAGTGTGCACACCTCACAAAAGCCAAGTTATCACGTTATTTCAAATCACTTTCGCATTCACTCAGTCCAATATCAAAAGCTACACTAATTACATTTGCAAATGATGTTGGTATGCCAATGTCATAACCCAGCTTTCGCCAAGCATGTTGCAACATAGGCTTATATGTAGGTGCAGCAAATTGATTGTAAATCACAGAGTGAAGTTTCATGATGAAATAACGACCATGTATCTTCACTTGTGGATGGCACATTATAGTCTTACAAAATCAGAGCGTTACTTGAGGTAGAATGCAACGTTTTACATGGAAATGACACAAACCACTGTTTTGTTTATGATCGCTTGTTATTCTAAGCGTTTCTTCGTGTGATTCAGAGCGCTTGAGGTTAAAGGTGTCCCTTGTAAATTTCGGAGCTAACAGCTCACTAACACATCTTGACGATCTGAATGTGTAGTAAATAACCAGCAGCAAACAACTCTAGATTTAATCAGAATTTATAATTTAGTCTCAGGTAGATTAATCAATTGTAAAATAAAGCCTCAGTTGTGTAGCTCACAGCTGAATAAAATATCGATCTTCCAAACCCATTCCACAATACCCAATTTACCGAATTAATTCACACGGCGACACATGTCCATAGGGAGACTTCAACTACGCCTACGTTCTCGGTAGCTAAATACGTTGTTTGTAAGTAGTCATAACAGAAACAACTATGAGAGTTGGTCAGGCTGATATGAAATGACTTTGAACTAAGATAAGTAATAATGCCCAAAGTAAAATAGTTGAAAGGATACAGTGTATCCAACGTACCCAGTGGATACAGAGAGAGAAAAAGGTTTATTATTCCTTGTATTTCTTGGAGAACTGTATTTGAATTAACCGCTTTATATGATGGCACTGGGATAATTCACAGAAGAAGCGGGGCCGCAATTTCTCAACTCACGGTCCTGAAAAATGATTTTCTGAGGTTAGGTCAAAACAATAAGTGACACTACTTTTTAATAACCAACTTAAGTTACTAAATAAATAACTACAAATCCCAAAAAATATATACAAAAACATAAAACATGGCTTTAGGCTTTTAAAAAGGCCTACACTCCCATAGTATTTCATCTATTGATGTGAAATCAGAGCCATAGAAAAAAACAGAATTCAGGACAAGAGACCGAGCTTGGTGGGTGAACGGTTAACGTTCTGGCCTCGCATTCGGGAGGACGCGGGTTCCAATCCCCGTCCGGGCATCCAGATTTGGGTTTTCCATGGCTTCCCCAAATCACTACGCAATCAGTTTCCTGCAATCTGATAATGTTATTATCCTGTTAGCAGAGGATATTTTAAATGAAAAACGGTCTGTTAATAGTTTTCACCCTTGCGGTGTGGGGTATTCCTAACTAGAAGTTGATATTATCCGTTGGGTGTTTATCGGGAACAGTCCTGTTTGCACAGAACGTAATGAAAGTGAAGCTAAGTCTTTGGGAATGCGATAAAAAATGAAAACTGAGATTTTTAAATGTGGTTCAATGGAAGGACGTTCAAATTAAGTACGTAAGGTACGAAATGAAAGTATTTTGGAATTGGTGGTTGTGGAAAAAAGTTTGTGCTGGTGTCTCGCAGTCAAAAAAGACAGAGTTGTAGGCCACATTGTAAGACTTGCAAGATTGTTTAACTTGTTAGTCGATGGAGGAGACTGTGGATGAAGACGTAGATCAGAATACGTTGTATTGGACTGTCGGTTAGAGAGGGGGGAGCCAATACGTTGATGAAATATAATTGTTAATAATATGTATGACATCCAATAAGTTGGTTATTTGGTTAAATGGTGAACTAGAACCATGATTTCTACAAGAAGTTAGTTTCACACAAAATTATACTCAATTTATTTAGTCTTCTGGCTTATACAAGGCCGGGTATAGTTAACGTTACGTTAAACATAATCCAAAGACAACAAACAAGCAATACCCGACATTTACAATCCGCCGGATAAAAGCAAACATAAAACTGATTTAGATATCTCAATGATTTTGCAAAGTCAACATGTTTTAAAGTGGCATCACAGGCCAACAACTTAAAACTAACATTTACAAAAGAATCCCAGGGGCGCCGTTTAAAGTTAAAAGCATCGTTTGAATTTAAAACTATGAGCAAGATGTTTCGAATTTGAAGTTAAGAATATGAAACGTTGGATAGCTCAGTAATTGTTATGATGGGAGCAGAGTCTTATCTCAGGAGCCAAATGGAACTGTGGACCTACGCGTCGGTACTTTACCATAATCGCATCTTCTCGACGAGGTGTGACACGCTCTGCGCCACTGCTGCAACGAATGCCAGATTTGCGGATATGTCCGCGCTAGCACATCAGCTTACAATCTCTGGCAGGTGGACCGCTCAGCTTCCAGCCCATCTGAGCCAGACTATGTGACCAGACACAGTCACTGATCAACGGCTAGGGCGTGTCGGGTGACACGTCCGCACTGTAGCTCGTCTCGGCAGCAAGTGAAGTCGAATATGGCGTCGTGTCCTCTTGTCGCGGCAAAGTCAGCTTTCCTCTCCCCTCACATGGAACAGAAGCCTTGAATTAACAACTGTGAACCCCTGTACCCGTTCACGATTGGTGCATCGATATATGTCCATCATCACGTGCTTCGTGTCGTCACTAACATTTGCTACCCGTTCCCGCACATTTTGCTTGACCTTGTCGGGGCACTGGGAAGGGATGAGGTCAGTACACTCGGCAGGTAACGGTTCCCGCGCGCCACCCCTTTGTGAGCCAAGGCGTCAGCCTGTCGGTGACACTGGGCATTGTCCCGTTCTATGAAAGTTCAAAACTGCAGTTCCAACTTCCCACATTTAATATTTTCTGAATGGCAAGTTTTGCACAGAAATTAAATCATATAATAATAAATCTGGCTGCCCGGGTTTAATACATAATTATTCACCTATGAATTAACCCTAATATTTATAATATTTACAATTTAGATAAATGAATATTACAAGGAAAATCTGAATATTAATTAATTATTTATTAATATTCATTGTGGATGACTGTCATACCACAACGTGAAGCAGATAATTGAGAGGTAGATCATAATGAGAATATCCATTTAAGGAGGATAGTTTTCTACAGGAAAGGGTGGAGGATTGCAGCGAACCAATCGAAAGACTGATAAAAAAAGGAGGAAACGTAATCGATTAAACTTTTTAGGCTTCCTGGACGTTGGTCGCTTGTAATCACTTCCCTCTTCAAGATGAATCCTCATGTGGGAGAAGCGGTGTTCTGACAGCAAAGAAATACGTCGCCGGCAACCACCTTGGCTTCCTATACGTGTTTCTCGGAGTCACCGTCAAGCCAGCTACGGCAGCAGCGAAGCCTCGAAGCACCGGACAACTTCGCCGGGGAACAAAACCAACTCACTCCGAGAACATTTCCGCCCCGACAGGAAAGGTTTGCCAAACGGCCGCCGAAAGTTTTCTTGCCGGGGTTCGGCTAAAGTAGCGCCAGCGGTAGCTAACTTATGGAGATATTTCCGTAAGTTGCCGAACTCTGCGAGCGAGCGCTGAGCTCGTGTTTCTGACGTGTGCCGACACAACGGTACGCGGATCGCTCCGAGGGTGCTTCGCGGCAGAGCCCGATCGATTCTTCTGGTGATCTTCCGACGCCCGGCAGCTGATGCCAGGGATGAAGAGCGAGGCAATATAGCCCGGGCCCACTACGAGGAACTGACGGAAAGAGTTGTAGCCAAGAGTGTCGCAGCAAGCACCTCTCTCTCCATTTACTCCCCAGCATCAGACACTGAAAGACACTGAATCATTTGCTTTACTTATCTGCAAATAAAATAAATACAACTAGCAGTTACCCGTGACTTGGTCCGTTCGTAAGTGTTATAGTATAAGATTTTTCTTTGATATTAATAATAATAATAATATTCCATCTATAAATAAGTTTTTTTACGTTCTGCATCAGAAAAAAAATCACACATTTAGCGCAGCGTATAACCTCTGTTCGATCAATATATTCTGCTTTAAAATAGAAATTAATACACTAAGGTACAAATTAATTGTATCTTCATTGTGATCTTGATTAATTTCAAGGTACTAGCTTTACTACATTTTACTGAAAAATTTAACTTACGTATGCCCATTACTTATTAAAATTATTTTATTTTTTTATTTTTTGACCTTAGGATATTGTTTTGTTTTGTGGATATGTCGGTTTGATCAATTAATTCCATTCTGAAGCAGAAATTTTCATGTTTTAAGTAGTAATTGATTGTATCTCGATTACGATGTCTCATAAAAATATTGTGGATTTTTTTTAGTTTCTCAGTATGTTAAATGAAATGAATGTTGTGAGCCAGTTACTACACTTGGGTAAGTTGAGGTTGAGTTACTATGCTACAATCACATATTAAATTATTTGGGTAACAAGTGAACCTTCAATGTTTCAATGAACCGCAAAACTAAATAAGATAAAAAATAACAGTAATGTTATTAGAGTTTAATTCAAAACAACAATCAATTTATACATTAAAATAATTTCTGTTTTTTTCAATTATTTTTAGTAGTTCTATCAGTCAACAGATGGCGTTACGGGTATTTTTATATTTGTTTATTTAGTATTGCTAAGGCATGCTGAGAGAATTTAAAAATAGTCTTATATTTTCGTAATCTATCAACAAAATTGTATATCTTATGGTAAATTTCCAGAAACTGACAAATACGGCTTTAAATAAATTCAAAATTACGAACTGATTAACATTTCCTGCTCCGGAAATTTTAGTATATCAAGTGCATCCATTTTCACACTTTCATAGTGAATACGTTAATCAATATTACATAACTTTCTTGTTTTGATTTCTAAAAAACAGTGTTTGATACTTACGTAAGCAGCAAAGAGTAAAGGTACCGGCTACGAAGTAGGAGACTCTATAGCAGGGGTGGCCAACTTTATCAGACACAAGATCTACTGCTCGCTGACGAAACCCTGTACGATCGACCAATGACATACTGCTTAAAATTTTGAACGAAACAGTATAGTTCAGTACACAATTATGTTGTATTTTTATTTTATTAAGAGGGAAAACATTATACTGAATATTATTCTTAGTAACTACTTATTTACATTAGTGTGAGCATTGCGTCTTTGCGTCTTCCGCTAGATTAGCAAAATCAGGTTTGTAGTTGGAAATTGGCACCTTTACAGAATCCAATGTATGAGCGTCTGTCAAGGTAGAACAGTGTTTATTTTTTGTTTGTTTTAAGAAGGCAAATGCTGATTCACATAAATATGTTGAACCAAAACACGAATGAAGTTGTTCAACACGTTTCTTCAAATTTGGATATTTCTCGTGGAAACCAATGCCCAGAAATCTATCCCTGAGGATGACCTTGCTTTTAGAAATATGTCACTGCGCAGAGTAATATATTCGTTTTAAAATATGATGTGGTTCATTTGAAACTTTTCTTCATTTTTTTTTATCCATTTCATAGATATCACTATGATCATTGATCAATGGAATTATTAAACGGGTAACAGATGGATTCCACCAACTTCTCATTTTTTTTGAAATCACTAAAGTGAGTTTCGAAGTCTGATACCACTGCCTTAATTTCTGCCGTGTACTTGTCAGGAATGGAATTGTAGGTAGGATGTTCTTCCATATGATCCTTGATGTTTACAAATTGTTGAAATTTTTTCTTTTCGATGTCAACTATTAGATACGTTATTTGACTTTGGAATCCTGCATTAGAACTCATAATCTATAATGTTTCATTCTTGGCTTGTAGTTCCAGAATTAATGTGGCCAGTTTTCCGGTAAAATCTGCTAAAAATGTTAAATAATATTTCCGGTCTAAATCACACAGTTGCATCACCCCCATCTGCAAGAAATTATATTATTTCGTCCTATAGTTCTCGAAATCTTTGCTGAAACTTGCTTCAACTTAACCACCTTACGTGCAATGCCGGATCTGGTTCCTTCTCATCTAATTGCTGTTTAAATAGCCACCTTTGGAGAGATTTTCCTTTTATGAAATTTATAATCTTGAAAGAAAAATGCATTACATGTTTTGTGTTTAGTCACTGACTATTCTGGAAAGTCTTCGTCTTTGTGACAAAGAAAATAAAACCATTATGAATGCCTGTCATTGCAGAAGGCCCATCAATTGTTATTGATACGAGTTTATACAAAGGTAGCTTAATCTTACTAACATATGCTTTGAATTCCGTGAATATATCAAAACCACGAGGGAGCTACCTTGCCACGATCGACTGGATTAATAGCCGCGATCGACCGGTCGATCGCGATCGACGGGTTGGCCACACCTGCTCTATAGTGTTGGCAGTACGCGAATTGACAATGACGCTTTCCGAAGAAACAATTATTTTTGCAGGATGAACATTATCCTATGTTACTCTTCTGAGAATATATTAACACCGTACCAAATTTCATTTAAACCTGTTGAGCAATTAATGTGTGATTGAGCAAAATAATCCCAAACATCTAAACACTCATCCAAACAAACGTTTTCATTTATAACAGACTTATCAAGATTAAGATTAAATGACTGTGCTCTACTAAGCATTATTCAAGCAACTGTGCAACACATTTCAAAATAAGTCACTGACGTGGAAGGTAAATAGCATTTTTGTCAATTAATTGTATAATTTGTTTGGTAGCGTAGGAGCTAGTGTTGACATTGCGCATCGAGGGTCGCCGAACTGATTTCGGTCAACGACATGGGCGTGTTGAAATAAGTGTTGTGTTCCTCTTGTGCTGTCCTTACTATGTGGAGCTATGACAGTTGTGAAGAAAGTTTGTGAGAATGGAAATACAAAGCTGTGTAGCTGTATTTCTTACATATTTTTAAGTTTTTTTTGGCGCAAGGAACAAGTAGGAAATCAGCCATGGCCTTTTGAAGGAACCAACCCGCCATTCGTTTGGAATAATTTCTGGAAACCTTATAAAACTGAAAACTGGATAATTTTAAAAATAATTCCGCCTAAAAACAGCTGTTTTGGTGAATTTTATTTTATTCCTCAGACGCGTAGACGGAGGTATTTATAAAATTATTGTTCAACAACTGCGTAAATATGGCCTATCACCAGATTAATATTGAAAGGCGGACAATCGGACGGGGATTCGAACCTCCGTCATCCGTAAATGAGCAAATGTCATCAGAAAAATATTCGCTGTTAGTATGTTGTATAAGTGTATTGTATGTTGTAAGGAAACATAGTTCCTTACCAGTTAGCTTTTATTTATTGTTGTTCGTTATTTTTTTTTTAGTTTATACTGTATTAATATGCTCTTTCAAATTTACTAAGACTACTACGAATTATAGATAAAAGTAATTGGTTAAAGTTGGTACCCTGGGCGTGTGTACCAGAGAGTAGTGTAAGTATCTTTGGAAAGTCAATCAGTCATGGAGAGGAGAATCTTTGTGGGAGTCAGGAGGTGTTTTGGTTGCTTCACCAGGGATGTAGAATACAATACAACTTTTTAAGTGGATTAAAAAGGACACTGAGAGAACTGGATAAGATAGTAGTGAGTAAAAAGTAGTCGAATGAAGCGTGTAAAAATTATTTAAGAAATACACGGTGAATATATGTCAGTTTAAAAAAGAATGAAGTTTTTTAATTGTTGATGTTCCGATGAGACACTTATTCTAGGTTTTCGCTCTTCACATCCAATTCTTCGAAATTGCAGACGGGAGTGTAACCAAATTTAAAGAAAAAGAAGAGGAAGCACGTCTACCAGGTGGCTATGCGTGAAGCAGTAAGAAGTGGCAGAATTATTTCATGTGGCAATCCGTAACGAGGATATGGAATACTTGATGAGTATATGAAGCGGATTATTTGCATGTGGCTCCCTCGACGAAGACGAGAATAAGTAGAATAATTTATTACAACGCTGAAAAGTAGGTAGGCATGCAGTTCGGAAGAATTCGTGCAGTCGTGAGTGGACAGATAGGAACAGCATTGCTAACCAGTGGTTGTAAATCGTTCGATTTTAATAAGAAACCATGACAGAGAGAGATATATGTTGTGTAAGTTTACTCTGAATAAACTAGTTGAAGTCAAAACTATAAGACTTGCGCAATGTACTAATAAACAATACATTTTTGTGACAGAACTTAAGAGAGAGAGAGGGTGATTATTGTAGTGAACATTAATGATAGAACATGCAGCTTTAATAGGATAGTGTAAAAAGGGTATAGCTGATTGTTAAAAACGTTTATTAACTGGTAAACAAATGAATAGATAATTATTAATTTTTTTTCATGAATAAAGTTTCCAATTAGTTTTTCATTCGTAGACTTTCACTATTCATCTTATATCTAAAAGGTTTCAGAAATTTCCAAAGGTATTATGAACTAAAAAAATGGGAAACCAACATATATTTTATCATAAACATCTTACAACCCACTTGAATCGTGAAGTAATCTGAATAAACAAGGAATTACATCTATAGAAACAGTACAAATTAAGTCCACTGCTGGGATTAATCGTCCTATAGCCATTAAAGGACGATCTAATCTTATATCCGTCAGTTAAACCATCCGTTTTTATGCGCCACCATATGCATCTAGGAAGCTATAAAGATCCCTGATTCAAACGTTGGTACCGACCTGGTTACGCATATCAGTCTGCTATGGTCACAAATCTTTGCCTCAACCTCTCTATATTTCATAAACAGGGCTCTGGCTTTACGATTTGTTGACGTCGAGATGATCAGAGCAACGCACCACTATTTCGACGCATTTTCATAAACAGATTACGTTAATCGCTCTGAGTGAAACCAAAACCGTTCGAAAACACATCGTAATACTTACATTCATTTGTTAAACCTGTCATTTAGGAACAAAATGTATCACTTCGGGAAAAAAACCTGTAGTGAGAGGACTGAACCGGACCTCCAGAAAACGGGAGAGGCATTGCCCAGCAAGTGTGACACCATGACTGGTTAAAAATTATTTTCTTTAAGAGCTTTACGGCTCGTCGCCCTTGAGGTCATTACAGCCGGGACAGGATTGTGAGCAAGGAACGGGAACGTATAAGGCAATGACCTTAAAGAAACCATCATGGCTTCATACTGGAATTAACTTGGGAAGCTAAGGAAAACCAAATCGGCAATGCACGAATGGAGACTGAAACTTCATCCATCCGAATTCTCAAGCATCAGATTCCATAAATCATATATATTATTTCGAAAAGGCATTATTTTCATTCATCTCTCTTCATACCCAACTGAAATCGATAATGAGGTACCATTCTATTTATCAAGGTCTCCGCTTTTGTAATATCATGTTTTAAGAAAGGAATTTTTCGGAATAGGGCAAAAGTATTAACTATCAAGGTCATGCGTATTCGAAACTTCGGAGTAAAGCCGCAAGGCTTCGCTGGCGTTAAATAACGATTGATCATGTTACCACTAGATAGTTATACCACATATCACAGAGGATTACTGTGTGTGTTTTGTTGAACACAGTTCTATTTTGGTGACGTCTGATACTTCGGTTTCCAGAGGGATATGGCTTCAGATGTTTACGTTTAAGTCGGAGACAGCAGGTGACACCAGGTGAAATCAAAAAGATGTTATAAATGAATGTAATTTCTCTCGGCGTTGTTTATTTATAAACGTTTCTCGGGCAACAAACCGAGTAATATTATTGTTAATACACAATATTTCGGCGACTTTATTCTCCGTCGCCATCTTCAGGTGCAGTTGTCAGTGACAACTGCACCTGAAGATGGCGACGGAGAATAAAGTCGCCGAAATATTGTGTATTAACAATAATATTACTCGGTTTGTTGCCCGAGAAACGTTTATAAACAAAAAGATGTTGTTGCAAATGAGTTGGTTTTTCCTTCAACGAACTAGAAACCAGCATCCTAGCTATTTACTGTATTTTTTTTTGCAAAAATTTGACACTGGCCATCTTCTAATAAAAAAACAACACACATAAAAAACAAATACTAACACCTTGTCACTGCAGGTAGTTAGTGTTGCCAGCTGTTTGAGCACAGAGTATGGTTCACAGAAAAAATATATAATTATATTTTTTTCCGTTACCTTGTAGTTGTTGAGGCGAACTGTAGAGACAGTAGACCAACATTTGCCAAAGCCACAACGAAAACCACACAAAAACTGTACTTGTGCTGACCGAGGCCTTTGTAGATATTCATATCCCGAGCAACGGCGCTTAAGCGGCTGGATTAGATCGAATTATACAGGAAACTCTAATGGATTTAATAATTAATGTAAAAACAAAGAAGATTATACTGAGTTCAATTCGTACTATGATCGGTTTGGTGGCTCAGTGGTTAAGGTGATCGAAAGGCGCCCTGTTAGGATTCCTGTTGCGGCGGACATTTTCAAACGGCCCTTAACTCAACGTTTGCATATCATAAAACATGCTGCCCGTGACTTTAAAGGCCGCGTCAGATCAGCCGAATTGTACGGATCAGCACGCACCACGGGCAACCTACTGAACAGCAAGAGAGGAGGGGCGTGCACATCAGCTGCAAACAACGCACCACTATCAGGGCCTTTGAACATAAGGACTGGGCGATGGATAGAGGCGCGCCATCCCTGCCAGCACAGGCCGTTATAGATGGCTGTTTTCCCTCGGCCCGTTGTCGAGTGCTGGTCCGGCGCGGCCGGCAAAATCAGAGGCCGTGGGAAACCACCTTAACGTGAAGTACGCCAGAACGCTTCCGTGGTCCTGATTCCACGTTAAGCTGTAGATCATATTTACCCGGCAGGATTACCGGGTTAGGTTAGGTAAGAAGGAAAGGAACTGGCCGTCCTACGTCTGATACCAGACTTATTATGCCACCTCCGGGAGTGAGTATCACGGTATAGCGGATTGCTGTGTGGGCAGATTAATTGCTTACCTTGCATGATTTATAATCGCCACCTTCCACTATCTTATTCAAAGCACATATATTAATTTCAGGAAACAGAGGTGAAACCATTACTTCTCTTATTAATATTTGAAAAGATCCTAAAATATTGGTTTATTTGGTACTCATTACTGCTTACAGACAGAGGTATATTTACCATTAATCTTACACATCTGTCTATGCAAAATAAAGTTCAACGCAATACCTTGTCTTACAGGTGCAACATAGCAAACAAACAATTATCGTTAATTGAAGCTAAGAAATTGCAATACATGTACATTACAAAGAGTTACATATTCCATATGCAACTGAAGCAAAAACTCTCTTATACATAACGAGAACGATTCTTGTATGACAATGATAACAAGAAAACATCAGATTTAACTGGATTACATAGGGCGCCAGGGAGTTAATTTGTTCCCACAAATGATAGTCATTGAAAGTTTCCAAACATGGAAATCAGTCTTTCAATTCAAACTGAATAACGAAAACAAAAAGCACTCGGCCTTTAGAGACAACTAGCTCAGGAATTAATGTCCGGTGGCATAAGAACTCACACTCATCAGGCCGTTAAAGGGCTATCTCAATGATTCGTCTGAGTACACACTGTTTCTGGAGGTGTAATTACCGTGTCTGTCTGGCTGCACGCAGCGTCGTAACAAGAGCGTTGTCGTCTCTCAACGGCGCACCATCCAGGTAATGCTAGGCACTTGTCACGTCAACCAACACAAGTGACAACATCGATCGGACTAGGCGCTCAGTCATGGAAGCCTCCAGAACGAAATCATCCGCCGTACCTGGCAAGCAGTTGCCAGCGCGATCGTTATGGCCGGAATAACCTCTTCTCGCCCCTCAGAGCTCGTCTCTCCTTCTCCTGGCAATGAAAAACACAAAATTTGTAATATTTCCAACCACGTGAGGATTGGCTTCCCAAAAGTCTCCCTTCATGCTGGCTAATACATTGCCTCTTATTTGCTAAGAGTCTTCGGGTTTTGTCGGGATTGTTCAGGAGGATATGTAGAAATTTTCTCACGATACCGAGCGAACGGCGCATCTACGGATCCCTTCCGCAAAATTCCCCAGAGTCCAGCCTTTCTCATCGGTACCAGTGTCAGAGATAATTCCCGCATGGTCTCGACCTCCCGGACACTTCCGGCTCAGTCAGACTGTCGCTCACGCTAACCCAACCCTTAGTTAGACGCGGATTTCTGTCTCCGACTGGAACATGAATATCCATTTGCTTCTTATTTATATTAAATCAAACAATAATTAATTTACATTGTACGAGATGACCCATCTAGTCATCTCACTACAACGGTTAGTTTTAACCATAAGTACTACTTTAAAACAATGAAAAGATAAATGATGAACAGGTCATACTGTAATTAACTAGAGTGATATATGCGAGGTATTGTAACAATGCCTAGAAGTTTTCAAACATGATTAACAGAAGGAATTGTGCAAGCAAAAAAAAAAAACTGTCTTTCTTTTTGTGAACAGTTGATTCGGAACTTGTAAAAGACTCGCAGATTTGAACATTGTTTACCGATGAGAAGTACCAAAAGACCGATAAAGTAATTAACAATATTGGTAACGGTTAACGCTCAGATCTGGTATCTTGGACAGAGGTTCTATACTAGGTCTGGTAATGTCAATTTCAGTTGTTAATGGTTTGCCAAAATAACTCAGACCAAATGGCCTGACAGTTCCTTCAAAAGACCTTGGCAGAACTCCTTCATTGATGCCAATCTTCTTGCAGCTTTTATTACCTCCACGTTGTTAGACCGTAAATCCATCGTCCAAGAAATAATAAAAAATAGTTAACGTCCAATTAAATTACGAAATTTAGTGAAATTCTGGTGCTGCCGATTTAATTTATACCCAGAGACGGAGACAACAAAAAACGAAATCTTGCCAATCGCTAGGAGTATCCTAACTCGAAATTATGCCGCGTAAACACAGATGTGGCACAGTACATAAAATGTTTAACTACGGCAAGGATAATGTTTCGTACCGTTTTACAAATCATACACGCAAATTAAGTAAACTCACAGAGTTAATAAATAAAATTCTGTTCACAAACAACTATTGTGGTGATTGATATTTATTCCTTAGATGCTTTTCACTTTTATGGTTCATTAATTGTTGTTCTAGATTGCGATGCGAAGATTATCACCACATCTCCACTGATGTTGCTTACCATTAGGGCGAAATGCGTGTGAGGAATAATAAACATTCACCGTAACAGTTGTTTATATACGTCATTTTATTTATAAAATCTATTGTTCACCAACTGCGGAAAATTATAAGTAGCAAAAATTTCGTTTGATTGAAGGACATATGAAGAATGAGTAAAATCCCAGATCCATTCGAATGTGAAATCGATCCACATACCATTTGAAATGGTCTAGTTGAACGACGTTCCTTAATACCATTGAAGAGAAAGTAGTTTCGGTTTCCGAACCTTTCATCTAGATTTCGGTTTTCAATGTTTTCGGGGAATCACTCCCAAATCCGGCTCTTATGACGTCACCCTTACTCTAACCAACCTGATTCTTCTAATCGTAAATAACTAATTTGTACAACCTGTTCAAAACAACCATTAAATGGTAATTTTTCTGACGTGTTATGTTTTTGATCCGGGCACGAATTTTCTCAGATCATCAAAAGAATAAAATTATTGGATCGTTGTGATATTAAATGTATGAAAACGGTAATGAAATTATATTCATTACTAAAATGAGTTACTGCGAGCAATCATAGATACAGTCGTTGATAACAGTAATTCGGTTTTGAAAACAAAAACCTGCTGGTAATATAACCAAATACATGGTTTAAGTTTCTTGGCATTACTCTAAAGCTTTTTTAATTTTAGCCTAAGGGGTTTTGAGGAATTTCGTAACATTGACACCTTTAACAGTTTATATTATCTTTTTTCCTCTTCATATAGTTTGTAGGATTTTCTGGCGTATGTCTGTGTAGTTTTCACCACACTACGACTTCAACTTGAGTTAACTAGATTTCGGATGCTCAAACGTATCTCAAATTTTTGTAAAAGGTTCCATCTGAAGGTTAGTCATTGTCTCTAACAGATACGGGTGAATGTCTGGCGTTGTATAAAACAAATATTTTGGTATATACTTTCACGTTTTTCCTTCTGCCAAATATTTCGTTTATGTCTTAAAATACTTGAGTTGCTGGTTTCAACGTAGATAGAGTTCTCAAGAATCAATAAACATTTATTAAAGGTTAGTATCCTCTTTTAAGTTTCCTCCATCAACCGGTAAGAATGATTGAAAATAAGGAGAGGGCGGTTGTATCATGTGTAAAGGATTTTTGTTTCATCTTTGGTCAATTACCTTCAGTAATTAAATAATATCCAGACTCTTTTGAAGAAATAACACTGTTTCATCAAGTACGTATAAAATTCTAAGAGAAAAAACATATAATTCCATACATAACGGTCAGTTTTTAGTTTTATTTTGTTGTGATCATAGAAATAGGATCAGAACTATATGCAATTGATCTTTTTGTTTTTATCTTTGAGAACTGAAAATAGCGATTCCATATGCATAGATATTCAGAAAAGTTCCACTTCAGTTATTTTAACGTATTCCCTTCTTGATACAGGGTTTGGACAAAATAATATGAACAGCATGCTATAGAGTACAGGTTGTTACATGTTGGCACCAGTTCTACCGTTTTAATACTGTCACGCGCATGTACTGTGTATTTGACGTGGCACGTCTTGTAGGTTATGTGTCAGTGTATTATATGTTTTCTTCTGCGACGGTTATAACAAGAGATCGGTGAAATTCATGATCTCTCAGACTTCGAAAGAGGGCAAATCATTGGAGCTAGGTTAGCAGGAGTGACTGCGAAGAAACCAGCTGAACTGTTTAACGTCCCACGAGCGACAGTATCCACGGTAATGAAAGAATACACAAAACATGGTAAATTATCGTCTGCGAAGAGGAATAGTGAACGAAAATCAAAGTTAACCAACAGAGACCGACAAACATTAAAAAGATTGTGGCCAGACAACACAAAACTACCGCGGCAAAAGTGACAACAGAATTCGACACACACCCGAAAAGCACTGTTTCGACATAAACAATACGGCGGGAACTCCACAAAGCTAATATTCATGGAAGGGCTGCAATTGCAAAACCCCTCATAACGGCAACCAACGCTAAGGTGAGTAACAAGTGATGCCACGATCATAAAAACTGGACATTTGACGATTTGAAGAATGTGGTATGGTCCGATGAATCATCGTTCTCATTTTTTCCTACTAAAGGCCAGGTTTATGTATGGAGAACCTCAAAAGATGCTTACAGTCCGGACTGCCTGTACAGTCAAGCATGAGGGAGGTTCCGTTATGATTTGGGCGGCTATATCGTGGTATTCAGCTGGTACTCTCATTCACATCACTGGCTGGATGACAGCGAATATATATCTCTATATCCTCAATGATGAAGATCTTACTATGACTCGCATACTGCTGCCAAATACTGCCATCTTCCAAGATGATAATACACCCACACACACGGCCAAAAATGTTCTGTCCTGGTTGGAGGAGAATCTATCATCAAACATCTTCCCTGGCCAGCACAATCGCCAGATCTCAACATAATTGAACTGTTGTGGGGAGTTTTAGAGTAGAGTATAAGGAGCAGATTTCCACCTCCAACATCATTGAAGCAATTAGAGCTTTGGTACGAGTATGGGACAACATTCCGTTGGAAACTATTCAGACACACTACGATTCTATTCAATGAAGAATTGGAGCTGTTCTACAAGCAAAAGGTGGCCCAACACTATGTTAATAAATCAATAGTATGTAAATGTCAAATGTTCATATAATTTTGTCCAACCACTGTACTTCTAAAGAGATAATATTCAAAACGTCCAATTTTTAAATCTGTAGGGGAAATTTTGTTACCAGCACACAACACACATAAAATAATTATTTCTCTTTCTAAACATAATTTGGAAACAATTTTATTTCATTCACTCAATTAATATTAATCCACCTGTGTGGTCATGCGTCTTAAGGCGTCACCACATTGGATCTGAGAGGTGAAACGGGACCTGGTTCGAGATCTTGACCCTTCTCAACTGCCGTTCTGTTCGCGTTTATAGGTGGTTTTCTCGCAGTCACCTCGACGAATGCTGAGACGGTTATCAATATCTGTCTCATAAAGCACAAGTTTCACGAAGAAAAATGCCTGCATCATAAATAACATAGATTAGGCGTATAGCACACACTCGAGCTTCCCCCCATTGCTCAAAGAACTGTCAATCCATGGTTCTAACAACGCAGTGGAAACATCGATGAACGCTTTGCGTTATCTGATAGGATCCACTCGCAGATCATAGTTATACATAATATTATAACGGTATATAATACTAAGTTAAGAAGACAATTATTCAAAATATTTCATGGTATGTTCAATATTTTCTGGGGAAATCTTATATATACAGGGTGTTACAAAAAGGTACGGCCAAACTTTCAGGAAACATTCCTCACACACAAACAAAGAAAACATGTTATGTGGACATGTGTCCGGAAACGCTTACTTTCCATGTTAGAGCTCATTTTATTACTTCTCTTCAAATCACATTAAACATGGAATGGAAACACACAGCAACAGAACGTACCAGCGTGACTTCAAACACTTTGTTACAGGAAATGTTCAAAATGTCCTCCGTTAGCGAGGATACATGCATCCACCCTCCGTCGCATGGAATCCCTGATGCGTTGATGCAGCCCTGGAGAATGGCGTATTGTATCACAGCTGTCCACAATATGAGCTCTAACATGGAAAGTAAGCGTTTCCGGACACATGTCCACATAACATATTTTCTTTGTTTGTGTGTGAGGAATGTTTCCTGAAAGTTTGGCCGTACCTTTTTGTAACACCCTGTATATATATATATATATATATATAAAAATATACGTGTGTTTTTGTATATTTCACTTTTCAGCCACTACTACCTACCACAGATCACTAGTCTTTGTGTGTGGAAGTAGCATGGAGTTTCCTGTTGTGCACAATGTTGGCCGAATGTCGATAGCTGTGGGGATGTGGGAGATATTATGGATAAAGTGGTCGATGCAGGGCATTTTCGTTTTTCGACCAAAGACATGTGTGTCCGTATATCGCACTCTACTGCCACAACTACATAGCATAGACCAATGGTGTTTGTGTGTGGTAGTTGTATCGTGTCTCCTGTCGTGTACTATTGTGGTTAGAAATCGGTAGCTATGGGGGAGTGGGAGATATGGGGGTTGAAAGTGGTCGTCCTGTGGCACCTTCATATTTCTACCTAAAACGTATGTGTCATGGTGTATCATTTTTCAGCCAAAACTATCCAGCGCAGATCACTGGTGTTTATGTGTGGTAGTAACACAACGTCACCCGTCGATAACAACGTTGGCCGAATTTCGGTAACTGTGGGGATGTGGTAGATATGGTGGTTTAAAGTGGACGGTAAAGGATATTTTCATATTTCGACCAAAGAATTGTGTGTCCGTATATTTTACTTTGCTGCCTGAACTACATAGCGCAGATGACTGGCGTTTGTGTGTGGTAATAGCATCGAGTCTCCCATCGTGGACTATGGTGGTTAGATGTCGGTAGCTGTTAATCCAACTTTACAAACAAGTCGTGGGTACCAGCTAGTTTAGAAAAAATTTCAGTGAGGTTGCTGCAATAATTTCAAATACCTGTATCTTCTGCATCATTCATATTGCTTGATTTTCGTAAATGCTGCTTTTATCTGTAAATCTAATTTTTAATAAGTTCCAGGGAGCCTACCTCAGGAACTTTAAGTTTGATCCATAAGAAACGCAACTTTCATGAGAGTTAGAGGCTTTAATTCTCTCTAGAAACGTAATTTAAAGCGATGTACCAGAGATGCGTCCAACTTGAGAAATGCGGGCTGAATAATGAGCAACGGGAGTTCGTGAATAATAGCAGGAAAAAGCGCTTCGGAAAAACCTGACGCTATAAATTTCTCAGGAGTTGTTTTAAGGGCGGGACAGGCATGACAGGGGCACTATTGGGCAAGGGACTGGTTTACTTAGGACCCTCTCGGCCAGTGTGGGTGCACGTCTTGAGGGTGGATTACAGACCGGCGACCCTACGGCGGGGGAGAAGTCATTAATATAGAGAGGAAACGCGCTGCCGCGGCCGACATTCCCGCCGCTATGATGGAAACATTTTTACGGGATAGAGCTTTACAAAATATATGAGAACATAATCATGCTGTCCCGCAGCGCAAAGCTGACTTGTACGTGGCAGCCGGCTCGCAAAGTACGAAACTCCCTGCGAAAATACTCGAATGAACAGTTTTACTGAACTCTAAGCTCCAACTCATTCAGTGCCGAGTTCCTGGCTTATCATAAGCTGTGACCGTGACGGACACACCGCTTTTTAGAATGTAACACGTATTATGCATCCCATCTTACAGCTAAGAAAATAATAATAATTGCTTCCATGTTGTTAGTACAAATAGATTGGCAATGGACATTTGTAAGGAAAATATTTTGAGGTCAGCAGCAGATCTTTTCAGCAACGTTGGCTCAGGTCATCGGTTCAAGACACGGCGGCGGAGGAAATTTTTGTGATCCATAAGCCTACATGTTTCACAGTGCAGTGCACCTGCTCCCCTTTAATTTATTTTTCTTTTAACTAACTTCATTGCTTTATCTATTTAAGTTTATGACCCGTTTATTCTTTTCTGTGGTTTATTACTGTTAACTGGACTTCGTACTTCAACGACTCCTTCATAGAGCCATATAAACATAAGCATTCTTAATACGGGGTTATGACTGGGATGAACTAAAATAAGATCAGATATTAAAACAATATTCACATTTATTATTACTTTAGAAATGGGCACATCAATTAATAGAATCCTCACAAACTTACTAATCTTTAATTTCAAAGAGGTTAAACTGTTTTGTACCGTTATCAACTTTTAGAATCGAGTTTACAGAAACACACATTGATTTTGGCACTGCATATAGGCTAAATGAGAGAATAGATTAAATACAGGGAAATGGAGTAAAAAATATCTTAGTTGAAGCATGGCAACGTTGCCATCATGTCGCAGCTTCCCGACTGACCAACTTGACTGATCAAACTGACTGGTCCTACAGTGATGTGATTTGACTTTAGAAGCATAGTAAACCTTAATTATCACCTTTCTGTATCACTAATTGAAAGAGTTGAAGTTTATAGGTACTCTAAAATTTAATATACTGCAAGAACGTTGATTATTTTCCTGGATTACAGGTAGATTACCACAATGAGATATTTATTGATGATCGCTGGCAATTACATGCCTGGACGAATTAAACGTTAAACATAATATACAAAAATTGTATATGTGTCAAAGCAACGCTCAAAGCTACAATTAGCCATTAACGCAAGCAAACAAATGACGAACTTTACGTTAAATTCAACTTAAATAATCTGTATCAAAATTACATGAAAAAACAATATTCAAATTACATCACAACAACTTCGTGATAACAGGATCCGATTCAGTATGGGTTGTGATGCTAATACGTCAGGCGCCACAAATGGTTATTAGATGCCATTTGAAAAGATGTCGGGATGCTTCCTTCAAAAAGGCCATGGCCAAATTCATTCCCGTTCCTTGTCCCCAGTCCCATCCCGCCTCTGATGACCTCGACATCGACGAGGCGTAAAGTCATAAGTAAAAAAATAAAAATAGAGATGAAATAACTAGCATTTGTCCACGACTTCATTCCTGCAAACTACGTAAGTATGGAAGGGCTTCTTATTATATGTAGGGACTCTGGAAGTACTGATGCATGATTTGATCGTTGTCTTCGCATTCCGTGCAGACATAGTCTTCGATTTTGTTCGTCTTCTATTTATTTTCTTGCTGTGTTCGCATTACCGTTCGATTCACAAAGGAACTACTAGTTTTTCAGAGATCAAATGTATCATTCGTTATAATCCGGAATATAATCTAAATCCGAAACAAATTTAATTCAAATCTGAGGAACTGTTATGTCGTGATTGAGTGACAAACATTTAATCCATCCAAACTTTTCATTTATAACGTAAGTGCCATTTGACCGAGATTAGCCCTCATGGACCTAGGCGTGTGGATGAATTTAAAATATGGGTCATACAGTTCAAAATTACGGAGGAATTACCGGAATATACAAAAGTAAATAAAATATTATTCACTATAGTGCGTTCAGTTAAGAGAAGCGGCTCAAGATCACTTCGTTCTATCCCCACTCCGCTCCCAAATAACCCCCGCATGCGAAGGGGAAAGAGTACCCACTGTCACATTATCACTCTTTTCCTCGAACACAGCGATCTGCACAGAGAGGCAGGCAACGGGAGGAGGTGGTGTGGTGGGGAGCGGGGCAAGGGGAACATGACCTTGAACCGTAATTTGAGGATGAACAGAGTATAATGAAATTTGCTTTCATCAAATTTTCCTGGTGCGAAAATTAAATTAGTATTTAGGTTAATTTTTGTAGCAACACATTTTTAAAACTACAAACACCAATTAGCAATGAACAAGAAAGCGCGCAAGAATAAATAGTGGGTATCGAAACTTTTAACATAATTACAGGAATACGACACAACACATGTGTAGTTTAACAGCTTTTCAACTAAAATCAATTAGAAATTTATAATTTTTCTTATAAACGTATACCTTATGTCCCGTTACACGATGCGAGTTGACTGGAACGAGTGTACTGTCTTGCTGCGCGCGCAGCACTGGATAGTCCACTCTCCTTGTGTGAACAGGTACAAGAAAAACAGTTGACTGAGGATAGTGGACTCGGTTCAAGACCAATTTTTAGCGTGCGAGTTCAACAAAGAAGATGGCGGCAACTAACAAGTCGCGTAAGCGGAGTGAAGCAGAGGCATTAAAATCTTTAGAAGTGAGGAAATTCGGTGGAATTTTAAGAATAAAATTATAAGAACAAGGATTTTATAGACTCTGCTATATAAAAATTGCTCCATAGCGGTGTCATTTTTATGTATCGGAAAAAAATATTTCACAATAGCTCTTCAAATTGAGATAGAGTTAGTCTTAAACGATGTAATTCTATATTTTCACTTGCAACTTAATTTAATATTTTTTTAAAAAGGCGCTGAGACTTCTAAAGCATTTCTTTTTAATATCCACTATTTTAACCATTTTCTACGTTTTATTTTATTATTCTTCATATCATTCAACATTATAATCAACAAATTAGCTACGATGTTAATTCCTTTCTGTAATATTGACATACTATTTTCAATAAGATCAGAAAGTAGGAGTACAGAACTGTCCTCACAATGGACAGTGCACTGTCTTCTAATTATTACTACCATGCTAGTCCACTCTATTACTCCCATCACCGACGGTCCGGCCAACTGTCTTTCCAGTCAACTCGCATCGGTAGCGGCAGATACCCATGGTGTTATACTATTCCAGTGTTCCTAATAAAGAACTCTCCTTGCGAGAAATATTTGAAATGGCTCTACAAAATGTTGACGTTATGAACAGATTTTCCTTTACTATCCCGACGCCCTGTTACGTAGAATCATAAGACGTACTGCAAATTTCAAACTAAACCTTAAGCTACCAATGCGTGAAAACCCCGTTCAAATCAGTTCTGTAGTTTTTACGTGATGCCGGAACAAACGGACAGACATACTCTCTACAGATTTGTATATGTAGAGAAGATAAAGAGAATAAGATGTACATGTTAGAAACAATTTTATTTCAGAGCCGGTTCGAAAGCTGAAGATAAAAACTTAATCAGATAAAAAAAATTAATCAGATTGTTCGCCCACATGTTTTACATTCTGAGAAACACATCAATTCAAAAACTCTTGTCATAGTTCCATAACGGTGTATGCAGTTTCCTAGAACGTGTCACAAGAGTACGTAGAATTTTCTGCTCGGAGACTCACGATTCAATTATGAATGAGCTCAGCCTTCTGGCGAAGTGCACACGTTTTGCTGCGCACAGCTACATCACAAAGTGACGTAATTAAATTGCAGAGTGACCTGCATTAAAACTTCCCGGAACATACGAGTTTTAACAGCTCACCATCCTTGGTGCAATGTAAGTGGAAAATTCCGGTTGCAATGTACGCTGATTCAAGGTAATTCTAAGTGGCAGTGAATTACATTACATATAAAATGCGCTGGAGAATACGTATTTCAACACAGCACAAGCGCTGTGGAAAAAAGATTCGTCAGATCAAAGTTACGTAAAAATTCCCTGTACGATTTACAAATACTGCATAGTTATCTTTCCAAATACATGTTTCTAGAATCAGAATCTTTTTTCAATTAAATTTTACTTGTAGCTTTCCGCAAATACAGCTGTCCATATTGCCGCTGAAACGGTCGTAACGATGAATACCATCAACTCCATCATCTTTAGTTTCATAGTAGGTCATATTTTCATTAGTGTCATATTTCTGATAATTAGCAGCTATTCATGAGGAAGAGGTTAAACGTTTGCAGAACAATACTTGATGGCAGCGTTGTTCAGATATCAAACATTAGTTAATATTTATTTAACAACAATTCTACAGACTGAAGAGATACAATATTTTTACTACTCTGTTCTACGATAATTTTAAGATCTATTAGAATGGATGCTAAGAAAAAAAAATGGTAAGGAATTCTTCCTGGTTTAAAATTCCAGTTCTTCCAGAGATCTTAGTTAAAAGAAAAACCTGTTTTCAAGAAATTTCATGTTAATTTTCCAGGATATAGACATACAGTAGATCGGATTATATTAATTTGTTTGCAGTACTGCCTTAAGCTTGCAAATAACAAAATAATAATAATAAAATCTTAGGCCATATTGAACAGCAAATGCAGACAAATATTTTGTTGCTGTAAAGTGAAAACTAACTTCATATTAGTGATTTATGCAACATAAATGCGTTAAGACTGACGCAGAAGATAAAAAGATGTGATAGTAATACTTATTCGATTCTGTTTTGGTCGAATTAAGTTTAGTGTTGATTATGGATCAAGGCCATGAATCTTAAACGTCTCAAGTCAATTCAAGTGATTAATATTGTCACGATATGATAAGATTATTCTGATGTTTTACCTAAATTTTATACTTCTGTTGTGTCCTCAGCTTAGCAAGCTCTACAACATTAAATGCCTGACTAGCTTCTATCCAATGGTTATCACATTTCGTCGCCTGCGTTGCCGTACCTCGCTAAGAATGGGGCATACAAAACTATTCAGTGTTACTGTCCTTAGAAACTTTTCCAGCACATAAGCATTTCCGTATCCCTACGAAGCAAACTTCATTTAAATTATGCGCGAGGTGTTTTCACATTGCCTAAAACTGGGTGGTTGACATTATTGTTATTGTACGTCTGGGGTGAATGTGATGTCGTAATGTGTGTTAAGTTAGTGTTGTTCGTGAGAGATAAAAGAAGAAAGAGGGTAACACTGATGCAGGCCCATTCATGTTCAGTCATCCTTTATCGAAAACTAATCTCATAGCGGGTAAATCAGTAACATTTAACCCCTAATTAAGTAAGAAAACATTGATATAAGAACCTAGGAGTGTACATTACAAATGGAATTACATTTTTTCGACTGCGACGTAAGTAAAACAGTAAACAAATAGGATGTTTTATGATGTGGTAATGCGGGACACATTACAATCAAACTTAACAGATTCCGAAAAAGAAATATAGGGAAAAACAATAAATGAAGTGCGATTTAATGGATAAGTAGAGATGAAATTATCAGAATATGATGATGCAATCGAAAGAAAGATGATATACGCCGAAACGATAAAACAGTTCGAAGAATTTTGTAACTAAACTAATATTTTATTAAATGGTACTCCGATAGAAGGGATATACATCTCTCAAATGAGAGATTGTCCTTTTTTTTTTCGCAACTTGATCTCCTCTTCTGAGTTATCTTCTTCCGTCGCCAGTACTCTTTCAGTCTCTGGCTCACTCTTGCTCTTTCTTTCTCTGAAAATGACCTCTTTTTCATGATTGGTTTTTCTTCAGTCAGATCTTTTACCTCCGCAATTTTTCCTCTGAATAATTCCCTGTCTTGAATGTCTTCCATGGTGATCCCACATCTTTTCAGATCCTGATGGATCTCCTTCACCCATGGAACTTGAGTCTTCCTGTTCTCTTGAAAGTTGAGTATTTTCTTTGCCATTCTTTCAGCTTCCATTCTCTTGATGTGTCCACAGAAAACTAATGTCCTTTTCTTAATTGTGTTTGATACCTTGGTTTGATCTCAAACTGAAATTAAATTCGCTTCCTGTCACTTTTTTTGTCCCAAGATTTTCCTTAGAAACTTTCTTTCTTTCTTTTCTATTTCCGTCAATCCCTTTCTGGCTAGTGTTCCTGCTGCGTAAAAACATTCTGGCTTCACTACGGTACTATAGTGCTTGTAGTTCGCTTGATGGGAGAGTAATTGTGATTTGTGTGTCTTTTGACAAATCCTGAAAGCTGTTTCCCTCTTTCTCGCCCTATCTTCAACTGCAGCCTTTTCATTAACACTGGGAGTCAAAATTTCACAAATGTATTTGAACTTCTGTGTTCTTATAATATCACCATATTTAGTTTTGAGTGGCCATGTCTTCTTTTTTGTGTCTATGTTCATGTATTCCGTTTTCTCAAACGACATTTGTAGTCGAGAGATTGTTTAATTTATAATGGAGCGATATTTCTGTAACAGCTTTGTTGTTAACATGGATTATGTTGTCTTTAGTTCTGACACCAAGCCATACGTTTCCCACGAACTTATTTATGCAAGTCATAAAATTGGGACCAGAAGACTCTGCTCTTCTTTACTTCTGTTGCCTGTAAGCACAGAAAAAAATTGAGAAAATGTATTACTGAATGAGGAAACACTCCAAGACACAGAGTGGTAGTGGCAGATTACGGTTGAGCATGGATTTTCATTTGCGACGAGTGATAGCGTGAGAAATCCAGCCGTGGCAGGTAGAGCTGTGCGCACGACTGAATGCTCTCTCCGTGACCGCTGAGGTCGGGCGTGCGTTTCGAGGTCAGACGCACCCGGCGATTAGGAGTGGAGTCCACGGGCCCTGATGAGATGGGGGTTTGTTGGGGATGGGTGAACTTTTCAATTTTTAGTTTTTGAATTATATCTGTTGACAAGAATCTCAAAGCTGCCAGATAACAGGAAACCTAACAACTGATATTTATTTTGTTCTGTTGGCTTTTACATCGCTAGGCATATTTAAACTTACCATTAACACAAAATCATTGCAATATATCAAACACAAAACCTAGACATTACAATTGGCCGAATAACCAAAGCAAACAATTGACTGAATTTTACGTTAATGTGATTCGGGAACAATCAAATGAAATTAAATGCATTGTTAACAAAATATGCATGAGATGTCGTGATGAACAACATCAGCAATTAAAACATCACAGAGCGTAATCACAATAAATTTATCCGTGAGTACTAAAAATGTGTATAACGAAACAGTGCATAAATAATTTTAGCTGTATAAGTATAACGACGCCGCTAGATGTAAACTTTCAGTTAGCAGGAAATGATCATGAGAAACACTGAAAGATTAGGAGGGCTCTAAAATGAAGGCTTAAACGTCACGTAAAGCTTTACTAGGGCACCTGTAACGACGTCTACAGTTGCCAAGAAGTCTACATGAATATTGAAGTCTGAAGATATTTTGTTTCCGCTGTGACCCTGTACTTCCAAGAACTTGGGAGACATATACTTCATTTTGTCTCACGCGTCAAATTTAAATTCATTTTCTATGAAATTTCGCGCTTATAGTGGTTTTGAAAGTTCTTGCATTCAGGGATATGTAGTTTCAGTTCAATTTTTCATTTCATTTACAGATGACGAAGCAGAAAAATGAGATGTTCGTTATAATGTATAGTTGTAAATTTTCTAAATTTGTAATAAACTCTTCTCAACGTTTTAAAACAATCAGAAATCTTTTCACTATTTTTTTCGTCACATTTACTATACTTACATGTACGGAGATAGCATAAAAGTTTATATTTCAATTAAACCCCTAACTTTGTTATTTGCATGAAAATCTGTGCATCCAATCAACAGCAAGGCAACATTTGAGAGGTATACTTCTGTCCATGACCACCCAATTTCTATATGTTTTAGCGCAATTCTGTGACTGCAGAAATCCGTTAAGTCACAAAGTGTTTTAAGTGTTTAGTTAAAAACACGCAGAACCATTAATGGGAAATGCCGAAGCACCATCGGTTTTTATGCAGTCCGGTCTGCTTAGGTGTAGTTTACCTGGCATATGCGATTATGCTGGAATGAATATTACGTGTCACTTTTTGGTTGGTTCAAAGGGAATCAGAACTTTCTCAAGCGTATAAAGGCTACAGTCAAAATGTGTACAGAATTCGATAAGTTTTAAAGCGGTTGATCAGTAATACAGCAAGGTTTCCTTAAAATACGTAATAATACTCGTATTGAACAGTAAATTCTGCATGCGTGAATGTGGCAAGGTAATCATCTATTCTCAGTTATACTGTGACTCATTATTTCAATCCAGAATGTTTCCAATACTTTTAAAATTATAATTGCTTGTACAGAGATAGCATGGAGTCCATATAGCTCTAGGATTATTTCAATAAAGATTTCTTATTTGCATGAAAATATGTTTATCCGATCAATAACAAGACTGCATTTATAATTACAGTTTGAACAGTTTGGTACCAGCAAAAGTGAAATATTTCCTTAACGTTTCACGTGGGGGCAGTAGTAAGTGGATACACTGCATCGATACACAGCCACTGACGTATTTATACTTGTAAATATCATTATGCCTTGTCAGAATGATACATGTCGAACCCGGTTATTGTAGCTCCCAAAAATTGACGTCATGGTAATATATGAATTGCGATGAAGATATCAGTGACAGAGTGGAGCGCGGGGGCACAAGCGAATACAAGGACAACTCCAGTCGGTGCTCAAGAGCCGGATTTGTCATTTAAGGCAACGCAAAGCCGACCGACGGCGGCAGCTGGGCGGCCACTGACATAAGAACTCCAATTACGGATCAGGTGGCTCGACCTTCAGACGCAGAATACGCGCTGCATGGCTGGCACAAACATCAACTCCACCACAAACTGCTGTCCGCATGCAGGTGTGCATCTGGAATCTTTTGAATTTACTCTGTCTCCTTGGCCTATATCTGACAATGAAGAGCTTATTTAATTCGTATTGCACACTAATATAAAGATAGTAATTATATTGATTTACAATCTACGGATTGAGAGATTGAAGCAATTCTGTTGCCTTTGTAGTTGTTTCATGAAGCGGATTGTTGGTTGGTGGTTTCGGCAGTCACACGACTGATTCTCAATTATTCATTCAATGATTACATCTAGCGTGACCTGTTCTCACATCATTCAGTTCCGTCCAGCTTTTTCTAGGTTGGTTGAATCCAAAAGGCTGTCTTCCAGGGTCTTGAATTGGTGCTAGTTAATTTGGATCGGAACTGCGTCGTGCATCGATGAGGTTGAAATCATCTGGACTAACATCTCTCCTAACTGTCATGTCGAATAGCTTCATTTTTGTATGTATTTAGGTACTGATATGTTTCGACAATATACACCCTATTTGTCTTTCATTCGGTAACGGTGACTTCTTTTTTTTTTTTTTTTTTTTTTTAACATCGGCCAATTATGGGGCACTTTATGCCTTCTTTTCTTTTCTTTGCTCTCAACATCTTCATCCTCTCGCCTGTGTTTTCTTCTTTCTTCCGATCAAAATGTTTTATTGGTTTCTGCACTTTCTCATGGAAACCGTGACTCTGGTTATATTTTTCCATGTACGAATCAATTAAAGATTTCCTAAAATTGATTTCATATGTATCCTTTCTTGTTTCATTAAATCAATGAGATAGTGATTTATAGGAAAATAATCAAACAATCCTTTCGTCAGTCTTTCTGGATTCATTAACTCCAGTTGTTTCTAATAGTAGGTCTGGTTACAATTTTCACACATAATTCTATATTACTTCTTTGCTTCCATTCATTTCTGTTTTTTCTTTGCCACAAGAATTTGTCTAAGCATTTTTATCTCCCTCTTGAATTTCACCTATTTTGAATAAATCTAATGTTTCTGCTGAATAGGGACATTCAGATATATAATTGTACTGTAGTGTGGAATTTTTTCCTTCATTGCTACTGATTTTTGCTCTAAACATCTTTTATAAACCGACAGGCTAAGTCAATTTTTCATGATATTGCTTGACTTACCTCTTTGTAGAAACCAGCCTGACATATACGTATGTATTTCTGTTTAAATGACATTTATTTGCAACTATATAGCAACTTAAACGTGGACTGTTATTGTTCACACTTCTTACTTAAACCAACATGGTCCAGAACTATTATATCATACACATTAACTGAAACCATGTCAAAATACGACCACTACTTTTTGTGTCAATTGTGTTCAACGAAAAATTATACAAAATCTCAGATTTTCAAATCATATTCAACTCGCATGATCACGCACGTTACGTTAATCGAAATACCATCCAAATCCGGCCAGTTTTTTATGAGTGAATCACTTTTAAACTCTTTCTTAAAAAAATTTCTACCTACGACATCACATCAAAATGAGACGTATCCTGTTTTACCTCTATAACGATTGGCCATACGGTAGTAAGGTTATTAAAGGTCAGTCTAGATGGTGAATTTTATCTGAACAGTGTTACCAAAGAAGAGATTATTCAGTGTCGGTAGAGGAGATGTATTTAAGAAATAGGGTTTAAAGAAAGAGCACACTGTAACTTGGGAGATATATAAATGGCGAAAACGTTATTTTACGAGGTAATATAACTAAGTGAACTATAATGATGAAGAGAAGTCAATAAAAAGGTTTCTTTTTAAGCGTGCTGAAATTTTCAACAATCTTTTTTTTTATTAAATAATGTTGGTGGCTGTAGTTTTTCCAAATTGGTAATCAACTGATATTGTTTTAATAACAGGCAATAAATATTCAGGGGAGTCTAAAGGCTTGGGAAAGGCATAACTAGCCCAAATTCTTCTTCATGTGGTGCGCACAGTTTGCACAGACAAGAAGGCTCTGGTGACTGAATGATTCCCGGATACAAGGAGTCATTCACTGCATGCCAACAGTCTCCGGGAAGAAGGGTGACTGAACTGTTAATACTATTCCTATTATAGTTCACTCCTTCAAATCTGAAAGATACATTTAAAATGCCCGCAGAAAGTGGAGTATTCAAAGGAGCAACTAGTTTTAAAACGATCGACGGCTGCGTGTTAACCTAAATTTCTGGAAGAGCTTCATCCTCCTACAACTCAAATTACTAACAGAAAAATGGGAAAATTTGATTATAATAGCGTGATTTTTTATTTCAAAATGCCCTTTCTAAGCAATTAAGCCACCAACCAATATTTAAATTTGAAGATAAATTATCAGAAGATTCCCACTGCCACAAAGTTCCAAAAGAATTTAAACCATATTTAAAATTTTCTATTATTTACTATTATTAACAGTAAGGCCAAAAAAATATTTTCTGTGAGTTATGGAAGCGTTATAAAATCAAAATTGTTCCCTTCAAATTTATTAACAATAATTCCAGTTCCTCTATAAGTATCCTTGGAACCGTGCCCACCGATTGCACAACTAGTCAAGCTCATACTTAACAGAAAAAAAAGACTCCTCTGTGCCAATCTATTTCGCTGGCAGTGTCATTGAAACAAAATTTATATTAAAGTAGCTTGGCTGAACCTTCTCTACTTCAGGAGTTTGTATGGCCCATCACAACACTTTAAACCCTTTCAAAACCAAAACAATAAATTTAATCTGAGGGGCAGCAGACAATTATTCTGAGTTCTTATTAAACCTTCTTGGAGATTTACGACACTTTATCCACCGCTCTGCTAAAATAACTTAATCTCCAATAAACGTTGATCAAATTTCAGTTACCAAACGAAATAACCAATGTTTCACACCAGCTAAACATTGTGTCCTAGGGGCAGAAACATACGCATCCACTCAGGGCCAGCGATGGACAGCCAGCCTCCTAGCAGCTCACCCCAATTTATAAACATCTCACACTTTCGGGATATTGTGCAACCCAGCTCAACGCCTCCATAATATGCTGTTCTTCCACTAAGCCTCAGTGGTGCAACTTTTCTCTTCGAGTTCCTCAAATCATTGGGCCACACTCTTAATCACCCAAGTATGGCCCAAAACCCAAAAGCGCCTGAATAAATCCCTAAATATACTACCATAACGTTACAAGGGGACTCCATTAATGACATGAGGTGAAATAGGAGGGGGAGGGGGGTCCGTCGAAATCTTACAACCTCACCAAGGGAGAGGCGGGGGGGGGGGCGCAACGGAAATCTCACAGGAGGTTTTAAGATTCTCGTAGAAAGTTAGTGTTAAAAAAAAAAAAAAAAAAAAAAAAAAAAAATTAGGGTGGTATTTTGGTCCGAAAACCGAACTTCGGGGGGGGGGGGGACAACCACTCTTCGGTGCATGAGACCTAAAAAAAAGTCTCAAAGAGTTTTGAAGTCGATTGGTAGGGGGGAGGAGGTCCTCCATCAAAATCTCACGTCATTTTGGAGGGGGGGGGGAATCCAACCAAATCTCACGAAGTCTCACCAGAGAGGGGGGGGCGGAATTCCGGAAAAACATCTCACGTAATTAATGGACGCCCCAATTCTCCTTGAAGACGGGTAGACGAACAGGTAGCGGTCAAGTACACCCTATTGCTCTTGGGGTTGGAAATGGTCCCTGAAGGCGGTTGAATCAGAAATGGTCAACGGCATGTAGATGCAGAAGGTAGCGGGAAGTTACTGCATAACAGACCCAAAAGATACCCCGCGACCACGTAATTCTCTGAAAATGGAGTATCGCATCAAACCAGTCGAGAGACTGACGTCAGCAAAAATAAAATAAAAATATACGAATGCAGGCTTTCCCGGCGAATAAATGACAACAAATCTTCTAGGGTTTGAAGCCGGATTTTATTATAAAGCGACAAGCTTTCGGCTACTAGCTCAGTAGCCATCTTCAGATCGATTATGTATCGGCGATCTTGCCTTGATCGATACCAGGCGTTTACTGGTGTCGCTTAGCAACCTCATGACGCTCGCAGTCCCGCTTCACTGTGATTGGTCGAGGCGGCGGTCATCCATCCAAGTGCTCACCACAGCTAAGTTCCGGCAGTCAAGCAACGGTCAGCGTGGTGAGCACTTGGATGGGTGACCGCCGCCTCGACCAATCACAGTGAAGCGGGACTGCGACCGTCATGAGGTTGCTAAGCGACACCAGTAAACGCCTGGTATCCATCAAGGCAAGATCGCCGATACATAATCGACCTGAAGATGGCTACTGAGCTAGTAGCCGAAAGCTTGTCGCTTTATAATAAAATACGGCTGCAAAACCTAGAAGATTTGTTATTAAAATAAAAATAGTTTCAAAGCATTAATCCCAGAACTGAGCAGCCATATACTGATATGACCTGTACCCCTGATTCTACCAGGCTGACGTCCAAGTAGCGAGGGAAGCTGGCACCGTGGATGCTGCGGATCACCCCTGGGGACTGGCTGGTGAGTCAACACAGGCTGGGGCCGTGATTTCCGCCGTCTCGGCGATGCCCAGCGAGGTGGAAGTGCTGGGTACCTCTGCGGCACCCCGGCGGGACCGCCCGGCCGTTCCGTTTGACGACCGTCGGGCGATAAAACGGCTAGCGCTTATGGAGCCATTCCCGCCACAATCAGTGTGGTCCCCAGCTCAGCTTCCAATCAGCTGACTGCGCCCCTCGTGCTAGGCAGCCTCCGATAAAACGAGGGCCGCAAAACAAGTAAGGGGGACGAGGCTGCAAACAGATTCGGCTCCACCGCTGCGGCGACCGCGATAAATATTAAATCCTTTCCCCACGGCTGAACCGAAGGCCACCATAAATTTCGCCCGTATCTGTTTCCCATTTCTGTTGCCGTCGAAAGCCTCTCTTTGCTGTCAAGTAATATATAACAGGGGCTATGTTCACGCTTCCTTCCGAAACGTTTTCCAGAGAAAGGATCGAAAACGCGTGGTATTCGATAGTGTCGAATGGCTGTTGACGTGTGATTGAGACTATCTTCTTTTGCCGGAAACTACGAGTATATCTTGTAGTTAGGTGTTATATCACGCTAAGAATTTATTTAGTGGTAAGCTATTACTATTACTATTACTCCGCGATTCACTAAAAGTGTTTGGCGGAGGGTGCATTGCACCTATCAGGAAAGGTAATGGTTTGGAAGGGATATACGGGATATGACATGTGGGGCCCATGGTCTATTGTGAGGAACCATCCCAGCATTCCGCCTGGAGCGATCTAGGGAAACCATGGAAAACCGAGATCAGGATGGCCGTTCCAAGTTACATCCTTACGCAACCTGGAATACGAATTAAATGATTTCATTGAGTCGATCTCTACTTACTAGGGTAGAGTTTACTTGGTACATCAAAAGAAATTTTTACAACTTCACGATAATGAAACGATTCTACATGAATCTTTATACCAATTAGACTACTGAGTAAAACTGAACCAACGAATAACTTAGCAGCGACTTCATCTGTTCTTAGAACTGGTTCTTTTACCACCTATCTTTAATTGATAATGGAAGTTGGTTAGAAATAAATAACTTATTTTTACCCAAATATTTCATACTTTTTTAGTTAGTGCATATGCTTGTTTTTGTTTTTTTTTTTTTGTTTATTTATTAGTTAGCGATTGGCCAATGGTTCAATTTTGATTACCTTTCTCGAAAATTATGTTGTTATTGATGCCTTCACCCTCTTTTAATAACCAGATGCTTAGCAAAATTCTGAAGGGCTTATTTTTATTGAAATCATCACTTTCTGAAATTAATTGGGAAAAACTGGTACGTTGAAAAAAACTTAAACTATAAATACTATAGAATGGCAATCACTTTCTTCGACATTGAAAAGAGACTTTTGGGTGAGTAAAATAACAGTATTTTTATTATTATTTTATTATATGGTGGGTATTCTCTTGAAGATGTCCATGATTAACAGCTCACCCCTTGTTTTCGGTTAGCTGGAAATAAAACGTCACCATCGTACACCCCCATTCAATAGATAAATTAAGGCAAAATGATTGCTCACACGTATCAACCTGTGTTGAAGATTTTGTCTCTTTTAGTTCATGGCTAGTTCGTCGGTTGTGGATGCCAACAATTAACAGATACCCCGAAATCCGCAGTCAACGGTTTTGGTCATAATGCGGTTTCATACAGGACATATTGCATAAACATCTATCTGGAGACATCAAAGTCAATCACCTCATCTATGATAGCGGATTCCATTTGGCAAGGGCCTTTACTCAGAAAGACAAGGAGCTGATTAATGACTATAGTCCAAATTTGACTAAACGTCGGAAACTTATCATGAATCTCAGTCTAAACAATTGTTAAAATACTTTCTTTATTTTACACAAACCACATTATAGATATGTTACAGTAATCTTATATGATAAAATATCGTATTAAGATACTTACCCCATGCAACAAGTACAAATTATTGTTGCGACAGGAATCGTCCAAGTTGTAATATACCCCACACTGATACATGTGCATTTATTGGAGTTGAATAAAAATGGATCACGCGATTGTAAGTTGTTTTAAGGTTATTTCACTTTTAATGTCAGATTCACCTCAAGATAAATCTAGCAAAGATAACTTGCAATTGAAATGCCTCTCGGTGATAGGCTTCTAGCCTTTGAGTCTTCTGCAGTCGTTCCAAAGTCGAAACTCGTCTCCCCATCTCCTCGTCTGCCTTCAGATCTCTTTATTTCATCTACCTTGCATTTTACGAATCATCTCCTTCGGTTCTCTTTAGAAGGGTTTTATTTCCACCCATCACAAGATGAAGAAATTCTTTTAGCCTCTCGTTAGCTGGGAAATAAGTATGGACTCTTCTTCTTTCTTTTAAGAAAAGTCCTTGTTATACTACATTTCAGCCGACATCTTGGATCCCAAACGTTCATTTCCTTGACGCATAGATGAACTTCGTCATTTGTCAAGTTCAGTCGGTTCTATGTTTCCATATTTTTTCTTTTTTCTTTTTGGATAACAGATCGTGTCAGTCTCCTTCTTGCATACTATCTGATAATTTTTTGCCCCCTTATTCTTTCCTAAATATAGCATGGAGTGATGCATTAGGCCAAATTTTGTTGAAAAAACACAAAAACACAATACAAAAAACATATAAACAAAAACAGACAAAAAACATAAAAACAAACTACAAACAAAAAATATAAAAACAAATTACAATAAAATACATGAAAAGAAACAAAAACATAAAAACTAAAAGTTAGTATTCAGTTCACATACTACAGCTGACATCATTTCTTCACTTCCTATGAACCTAAAGTATTTAATCCACTGAAACTAAGTAAAAAACGCTACTGTTAAAGTCACCGACTGTTTGCAGTTCTCGCTCGCTACGTGTGCTACGGACTTGGAGACCGTAAATTTAAAAAGGAAGCCATGACGGGCGCCACTGTCCGCGTGATTTCCCGGGGGGCCCAGTAGCTCCACGCGTGACCGACCAAAACGAGTAATTACAAAGGACCGCCCAGAGAAAGGACCGCACCATCCTCGAACCCAAAAACACTTCAACCTGCGTACAGAGAAATACGTACAAGATTCTGCCTACGCATTGCCTAAAATATTACGTAATACGTATGCTTGCGGTGTTATTTTCTCAATATGTGGGCCAGTCAAACACACGTTTAATGCATTCCAAATACGATTTTATGTTTCACCTAGTAAAATTAACTTTCGAAGGATCAAATTAGTCGAATTACCGAATTGTTACTTTCCTGCAACGACAGTTGCTTGGCTGGTGACACCGCAATCCAAATGTAACCGGTTCAATGAACAATTTTAATCCTAGTTAACTCTGGTTTTTGACCTGGGCTTTCTATACTATCCTTCCCATTCATTATTTTTTTTTATTTATTCTTTTCATACGCTGGCGGGGCTCTATTGAAGAATGTTTATTTTATGGATAATAATAAAATAAACTTAAATGTGACGTTAATATTTCAGTGTTAACTACTTTCCTGAATGATAATATGAAACAGTAGCATTATATTTGCTCACATTCATCCCATGCGACCACACTGGAATGTGCATGTACAGTATATAACAGTATTATTTAATCTTATAATATTCTTTGCAAACGATTAACAATTAGATTCTTAAGGAGACAAACCAATTACATCTTTTGGTGATACCTACAACTTATTTTCGTTTCTTAACAGAATTTACTAATGATTTATACATATATAAAGAATATTACAGCATAATTCACTATACAGTATTTTGAAAAAAATATATTATTTTATTATAATTATGTGACGTTTGGAAGAGTAGGTCTCGCTAGTTCGGCTTCGGTTTTCACCTTCTCCCTTCCTTCATATTTCATTCACTTCCAACACCTCAGTATAAAAAATATTGCGCCCTTAATGTTATGTACACCAACTGTGTTGAACTAAATTAATTAAATTTTTTTTGATAATTATTTAAAAAATTCAGTAACAAGCGAATTATAAATATAGTTTATTACTCGTTTATCAAAATTGTTTCTCAAATGATATGTAGGAAATAATTACAAAAATTTAAATTGAAAAGTTGAAGTGCTGTTACATTAACATTTTGAAATTTTCACTAGTTATTTAGTATACGGATCATGAAACATTTATCTAATAATGCATTTGGGGTTTTGGATGAAAACATTCTGTTGGAGTGTCAAATTCTTTACAATTATTAAATGAGTTATTTTGTAAAACTGTAAATACACAAAAATATCGCCATATTTTTTTCCGTATATTTTATGCACTTATATATCACAGTAAACATAGGGAGAATTTGTGAACAATAGTTTCAGAAGTATAGGGGGGATTAAAATCTTTTATTTTATTTTTCTCCAAGTTCTCGTACAAATTGAGAAATAAAAACAAAATCAAAAACATTTCGAGATTCGGTGATTTTTCCGTTCGATGCCCATGAAGTTTATGTAAAACTCCCAATAATTATTTTCATCTCCAATGATTCTTCAGACTTTTACGTTTTATTCATTTTAAGCTTAGTAGCTAATCCTAATTTCTAACTTAAAGGTTTCGGTTATTATGAGGGTGTGTCTAGCAATTGAGTGAATAGATAAAGCGTCCGTTTTTGGTTCAGTACGGAATCCTGAAAGAAACAATAGCTATGGAATTTTCTGATGTTTTGTATTGGTCTGGTGTATGGAATACTGTTGATGCTTAAAGTTTACGTTAGCAGAGTTGTTGGTTCTGTCCTCTTCTGCCACTGTGGGACTCCACTGACAACGGAACGCCCCAGCGATAGGCCACCAGCTTCACCGCAGGGCAAGTCCTTATTGCGATCCCAAACTTTCCTCCGGCAAGCGTAAACATGCAGTCCGGGAGGAGGAGACGTCGCCAAACTTTTATAATTTAAAATGTTCCAGATATCCTCAACGACCCCCAGGGAGGAAAATCTTCAGCTCGCAGTGAAACACGCCCTCACTGCTAGTCGCTACTGGGAAAAATGTCGGATAACTCAGAAACGCTTGTAATCGCTGTTCTTCTGCAGTTAAATAACGGAATTAATCAAGCACCTCTGTTTCCTCAAATTTTTCCTACCATTTCATTACAGACAATACAGAAATGTATGGTTAAAAAATACGGAAGAAGTGAATCTAAAGGGTCAACGGCAATGTTTGGGATTTGGTGAGGAGTGGGATTAGTCTAGTTACTCAAATTTTATTTTCCGTGATTTCCAGAAACCATTCCCATTCCTTCTCAAAAATTCTTCAGCAACTCTTCTTGGTTGTTAACCAGCCTTAAAGCCAGAATCAAAAAGAAGAATATGCATGCAAGATTATCTTTTTATCAATACTTCCACTTGTCGATAGAATCCTGCAATTTTTTTATCCCATAATAGCCTCTTCACCTCGAGGTGATCTGTATAACCTATGGAATGAAACGATTCGATCGTTCAGTCTACTCTTTGTCTTTCTATTAATTTCGCGTCTTCCACTGCATCTTATATGAAATTAATTAGCCTGTCCTTAACATCAAAAAAATTATGCCCACAATAGTGCCTCTATCTTAAGTAAGATTTATCAATAATTTAGTTTCTTAACCATATTTTCAATATTCGCACATGCTTTTCAAGTTTCTTTAATGATAAGGAATTTTAATTACTTTTGTGTTTTCAATTGATTCTGTGATATGAAAGGTTGAGCCATTGAATCCATTAATTTGATTTAAGATATTTATTTTTTAAAGTTTTATCTGAGAGTATACTGTAAAAAGTTTATCTTCATAATTCTAAATATTTTGATGATAAAAGCACTTTATACTGGCTAGTAATACATATCCTTGATGCGTGCACACCTCTCTTGCCAAATAGATCCTTCTGGATGCATGAATAAGGTTTCAAACCGAAATAATGATAAATTGTGTATATGTCGTTTTGTGTGTTCGGCACTGCCATCCTGCCTACATCTACTTTCCTTATTCTTTGTTATTTTAACTGTGCAAAAGCTTTCCAGTGTACTCCTATTATCGTTTGGGACACGTTTGGCCAGGAGATGAATAGTAACGCGACGTGGTATTCATTCAACAAGTCCTTCGAAGTATCCTGAAGAAATATCCAGCCATGCTTCCTCTACAGCCATCCATAATTGCGAAATTTTTGCAGTGCGGGGCATTGTGCACGATCGGCCCTTTCGATCACGTTCCAGATATGTTCGATGGATGTCTGATGATTTAGGTGGCCAACCCATTCACTAGAATTGTCCAGAATGTTTCTCAAACGATATTGGCCCGATGGCATGGTACATTGTAGTCCGGGAGAAGTCCATCATCGTTTGGGAAATGAAGGCCATACATAGTTCACTGCAAATAGTCTCAAAGTAACTTAATATAACCAGTACCAGTCACTGGATCGGTTAGGTTTTGCCAGAGATCCTCTGCCCATTGTAAGATAACAACCATAGAGGTTGATTAAACTGTAACTTACATCGCAGGCAAAAGATTATATCTGAGTTTAAAATAATGATTTTGTTTTTGTTGGTTGTTATGGAAAGAATATATTGATAAGTCGAATCTGAAGTGTGAAGATTTCCTTTCTCAATAAAGAAAGTACAATTGTAAATGGTTTATAGAAGTCAATAAATGTTTAGTTTAATTGAAAACTGTTGATTAATATGCAAATGAATTATTAAAGCAAAGTTGCTATCGTAAGACATTTTGGTGTGTGTCCAAAATGCAATACGGGCTGCAGAAAGCGAGAGTAACCTTGCACCGTGCCATTTAAATACAGCCCAACCAGGATGGAGCCATCATCATCTTCTACAATTCCCTCCTGAAAACTTGAGTTCATAGCTTCTTGAGGTCTACGCACACTCGAACCCTACCTAACTAGAACAGTAGCGCACCTGACCACGCAATTTTTTCTCAGTCATCTAGGGTCCACCCGATACGTTTGACAGCTCAGGAAAGACGCTGCAGGTGAAGGCATTTTGTTAGGAGAGACACTCGCATCTGTCTTCAGCTTCCATACGTCCTTAACGTCTAATTTTGCTTCACTGTCCGCATGGAGACGTCTGTAGTACGTGCCACACTGAATGTTGCGCTTTTTTTGATGCAGTTTTTCCTGTCACCACACACGTCGTTGCTCTCAGTCATTAATTAGACTGGCAGAATATTAGATATTCGCACTGTAGATCGAGGAATGCTGAATTCGCGGACAGCTTCAGAAATAGAATGCCCCATGCGGTTATTGTGAACTACTATTCTTCGTTCAAAGTCTGTTTCACTGTTGTCGTCCGTCCACAATTACGTAAGAAAACCTTTCACACGACACACGAGAGTACAAATGAAAGCCCCGACATTACACCACTCATTTGCAAATTTCTTCCGCGGTGCTAACGCTATCTGCATATCTGATTCTTTCTATCTCATGGCTTTGGCATTACAGTGTATACGGTACATATTAAGTTGATTTTTTGTTGTTATTACAATTAAGAAATCATTGTCATTGTGCTTAGATTTAATCATTTTAAGTTTCATCATTGATTTTTTCAAAGTGTGATATGGCCTCGAATGAATCAGAGAACTACTGTTCGAAATATTAGCCTTTCTCTATGTCAGCTCATTCAGCTGCAGAGTACCAGCGAGAAAAATAAATAAGCACCACAGACCTCGTCTCAGACGTTGAACTTGAAGAGTGGCCGGTTTCCACCAGCGCTTCAGAAACATTCGCCGAGGCATTCGGCTGTCAGTCATCGTTTCGCTTCCCTGCCAGCAGAGCGCGCCAACTTCTAACAAGGGAAAACACGCTTTCGTCTCGACTCTGTTGAGCTACAACTAGCAGAACCTAATTTGAATATTCATCAGTATTAACTACGTTGAAACTTGAATGCCCTGGGTTGGAGCTGGAAACTTCAGTGCATTCTACATCAGTTATTTAAATCAGAGAACCGCGGAAGCCTTGAGCTACTGTCAGGCAGGATCTGTCCAAGATCGCGGCTTCCACATAAACTCGTAGCGTGAGGTAAACAACTTCATTTTGTGGGCAGCAGGCGTAGAGTATGTACACTATTTCATAAGGCTATCTTTCTCTCTGTTGGTCTGCCATGCTCATACTTCTCGCCAGGAATTTGTTACCGTTTAACTATTCCATTTTCTCACATTTGTTGTTAAAAATATTCCTTTCTGTTAGTCCTATTTCTTGTATTTTTTCATTGACCTCCTTAGTGATTATGAAACGGTGGATGTTGCACATATATACAAAATTTCAGTCAAGTGACTGATTGACTTGTGATGATGTAACTTCCCTTACTGAGCCAAAATTATTGTTATTATTCTTATTTTAAATGATGTCCTCTATGTCAAGTCCATCCGGTAAAGATCAGGAGTCGGGCGGGTTGAATGGAGTTCCCGGTTCGAGGTAGATGGCTCAATAGCGAAGGTAGTCTGTGGATATCCTTCGGACAGTGGAGAGTAACCAAGAGAACACAGCTGATACGAGGATCCGGTTATTAGACTCAGTCTCATAATACACAATGACAGATGTTGCCTCGGTGATCAGGCATGGAGAGAGCACCGTGTGATGTGCGCTGCCCTTAAGTAGACCCCTCGTAGGTCACCGCAGTAGCTGTGGCGCTGGCATCCTGCTCGCTGCGTCTGTGGTGCCATCTAGTAGAGTAGCCCCGTACTCTGGATTCGACATATATATATGTATATATATATAGGCTACTAGATGACTCGTGCGAAAATTTCGCGAATAAAATACGACTAATAGCGAGATTTGTGGTTTTTAGTATAATAAGAAAAGAACCGGCTCATTTGTAGCAATAGTTTAACTAAAATACGTGTGTAACTAAGAACCTACAACGTACCACTAAACAACTAGAAACAACTTTTGGAGGAGTAAGACGTAGATATGGCAGAACTCGTGGTGCAGAAACTCGTTGCTAAACAGAACATTACTTAACAATATATATATATATCCGAATAGCACCCTTTGTAGAAAACACACAAAATGTATTAATATCACTGTGATATGTGTTGCTCCTATCTAGCCGTAATGCGACCGATCGTTATCAATTGCAGAAAGCCTAACGGCTTGGCTCTCTAGTTCTCATACGTGTGACCTTGATGGATAATATTTTGCCCTTTATAGGTTGGCTTCTGATAAATTTATATCTTAAATTGAGGATTTTACCAAAGTAGAGACCTTAATCTTTAAAATGATACCACATTTACCTATTTCGGTTAGGTATGAAGGGCGATAAGTGGATCGTTACAAAAAACACATTTTAGGAAATGATGATATTTTTGCTTTTTAAGGGCCGAATTTCGAAATATTCCTTTCTTAATTTTAGATTTTTGTGAAGTGGAGACCTTAATCTTTAAAATGATACCTTATTTGGGTTAGGTAGGAACGGTGATAAGTGCCTCGTCACTAAAAACATCTTTTAGAAACAATATGCAGGAAATATAAAAGACTTTGTAAAGTTATAGTTTCCTTTCGGCGTAACTTTAATTACTTTGAATAAGCTTAAGCAGATATCACAGTATACCTGCATGGCAAAGCTATATTTCACTTTATTTTTAACTCATACAAACAGTTTATTGCGTCCGCTGTAGTAGCAAAATTTATCAGATTCTTGCTTCAAACATTTCAAGTAGTTTCGGTATTGTGTTAATTGATAATCGTGGTTATTGGATTAATAACAAGTAAATTACGAATGTTGTGCTGTTTCGTATAACCTTTAGTCATCGTGGGCGTTCTAGATGTTTCGGCGTATACCCAGCATGAGATAGACTTGTTCTGCCAGTTGAGTCCTCGTTAGTTTCATTCGAATGTTCTACGTGTATGGTGTGAACATCGAGGTAGGTTGAACGGGATCGTTACGAAATGTGTAAACTCTCATTAGTTTCCAGATCCCATTTTATAAATGCCGTCGTTCAGTGGTCAAGTTTCTATTTTTGTATTAAAACTTGTATTTCAATGTGCTACTGGTTTACCTTTGGAGATTAAAATCTTATGAACGATCAAGTTTCGTGCAAATTATAAATTTACTAGCTGACCCGTCACGCGTTGCTGTGACTTACTAATTATAGTACGTTGGATTAATGTTATTCTAAACTTCCTAAAGTAGACAAATTAATATTCACTAATAAAGACAAAAACATTGTAGTCGATTTGGAAATTCAAATGTAATTGGTAAAGAGTTACGGAGAGTTTAAATTAAGGACAAATGATCATAAAAAATTTTAATTTACATTTCATTACAAATTACTTAATTGAAATTATATAAAAATTGATATTTATAAAATAAATAAATAAATTATTTTTTATTTATTTATATAAACTGAAATTTCAGTTATATCTTCAGTCATACTGTTTTTATATTTTTCCCACAACCTCGAAGATTGTGTTGGATAACATGTTGTCAAAATAATTGCAAACCGTTTGACGAACACTATTCGGCGTGGCTGTCAACGCAAGTGTCAGGTCCCAATAATTGTCGTCTACCAGCAGCTGCAACTCGCGACATGCATCTTGAAGTGTATTGAACACTCGACATGTATTGAACACTCGACCATTAACTGTTAGTAAACATTCGAAAGAAGCTGGTCCGGGAACATTCACCAATAACAAACACTGAAAGAAACATTCACCACATTGTTTTGGATGCACTGTGTAAAGTCTTTGCTTTGAATATGCCTGCGATTGAAGGATGTGGTTCTCCTTGTTTACGTGGCTACCATTTTTTACCTAATTTGTTCCATGAAAAATAGCATTGGAACATCGGTATATAATAATGTTTTTGCGAATTGGCGGAACACATCAGATTTTTGACACAATGTGAAAAATTCAGTTTGTGGTTTGTCGTTTTTGGTGGCTCAAGTATTCTTTCGAAAATATTTTCTTCGGTGAAATATACCCGTTGACAGTTTGCAAGATGTATTGCGAGATGCTGGATGGAAGTGTCTCTTTCATGGATGCGAAAACTAAAAATATTCCAGATAGCTTCGTTGCTGCTGATGTATCTACCTATTTGGTATCGTGTTATTTCGTCATTTTTATTTACATTTTAAACTTCAAATACGGCCAAATCACTGCCTTTATTAACATATTTGCAAACGTACTTAATGGATTTTACAGAACTGCAAAACTCGACGTTAATATGAGCCTTATACGTTTTTGAAAGCAATGGTGAGTATGGTACGACCCACTGATTGTCACTTTCAACTTGGTTTCTAGAATTTGACATTCGCATTGTAAATGTTTGGCCAACATTCTCAGCGTTTCTGCGGCGATACAACGGATAACCATCGATATACGTAATAGTATCATTCGTATATTCCTTTCGAAAACGCTTCTTACATTTTCCACCTTCCATGCATGGCGATGTCATGTTAAAAGCACCGCGTGGTCCGTGGATCGAGTGACTGGTAACAATATCAAACAATTCTTGATCAATTAATGGGTCCGGAATTTCGGCTGAAATTATTTGATCAATTTCTTCTGGACGGATTTTACTTCAAGCCAAATCAAAATGTGAGAATGAGGCAAACCTCGCTTTTACCACTCAATCAAATACAGATAGCAACGTGTATTACCTAAAACTGAATGTTTTACCATTAAATCAATCAATGATTTTAATTTTTGTTTGAACACACGTAGCCGTGACATCATGACGATGCATTGATTGATGGCCTGGTAATAACAAAGTTTGTATTTCCTCCCAAATCGGATTACATGTAAATGTAATAAACAAATCTGGACGACCATAATGACGTACGTAAGTCATCGCATCTTGTATATATTCCTGCATGTTCCGTGAACTGCGGATGTAGCTTGAAGGTAAAATAAATGCATTACCGATATCATTGGCGTTTAAATTTTCATAAATATTGCCGATAACAGTATCTCGTAAGGGGATGTATCCCTCCGATCGTAATTCAACCTGGTTGTATCGAATAAATCGCAATTGCTTGTTTTCAACCTTGGCGTACATATCCACGACGTATTGAAGGCACAGTTGGACGATATCGAAGGATATAGTTATCCTAATTACGTCTAATCATCAATCGGGTGGCGTAGTACATCATTGAAGTAACTTTTTTATTTGTTTTATTACCTTGAAAAAATAATAAATTAAATAGTAAAAAAAAGAATAAGAATTCAATATAGTGGGCCCGCTATAATCCGGCCCCTGGTCGGAATACTGCGGGTACTACTGTACTAATAAAATAACGAATTAAATAGTTGAATATTAAATTTACCAGTAACTGGATCACGCTGTTTGATTTTGATGTGATATTCATTCTGTCCTTGCCAGAATATCAGTGGATACTGGAGTGCGTCATACGAACGGTGTAGATCCGAAATTATACTAACAGTTCTATCTTGACGTGTGACTTTAATCAACTGAGTCACCAACCATAAAAACTGCAACTTCATCTACGGTTGGCGCGTTGAATCTGCCAGCGTGTTCTCCTGATGGTAATTTGTCAGCTTTGATGACAATTTGATAGTTGTCATTTTTTAATTGTGGCGACACAATTGAATAAGTTGATTATATTTTCCAATTAATTTTCCAACAATACCACAATTTGAGAGATAAGTCTTTCCCAGCGTATCTTTGATATAAATTCTTCGCGGCAAACCGCGAAGAATTTATATCAATGCCACAATTGCTCTCTCTTCTGCTTGTTCGATGAAATTATACTGGCACCTAGTTTTCAAGCGTTCCTCATAATTTCCAATAGATTTGGAGAAACTTCGGTTCATCGTTTGGCGTTGGTATCAACGACCCAATCTTATGGTACACCTGGCCTTGTATTTTGAATTTAGTTTCAAAATGACGTCCATCAGATGTAAGATCGCAAATTTTTGTTGCCCCAAAAGACGTCATCTGGAAGCAAGAATTGAATTTGCATGTCTTGCGCAGAAACAATTTCGAATCGTTTGATTCGCCAGCAAGAAGGATTGTAAATGTTCTGGCGGATTGGGTAGTGGTAATAATACATCTTTTCCTGATGCACAACACATGCCGGCTGCTTCACTGCGGAATTTAAACGCCTGATAATACTGGCATATTTTGCTCACTGCACCGATTGCAGTTTTAGAATGTGCAGAGTAATCAATGGCTGGTGCATATTGGAACGCAAGACGAACAAATGATACACGTGTTAAAGCACGGCTGATTTACTGTCTCTCTCGTTCTCTTTCTCTAAATGTAGCTATGTGCTGTTCTCATACCGCTCTTGTTCTCGATATATTCTGTCACAGACGTTCATCACGCTGTTCTTGAGATTCTTGCATACGACGCTCAGCTGTCCTGATTCTTTGAACTTCCTTACTTGCCGCGATTTGTGTTGCTGATTGATGAGCTCTCTCGTCGTGCGTCTTGCCTCTCTGCTACACGCATTGTCGAGGTTAGATTCTTTGGCGACATTTCACTGAAAAATATTTGAATTACAACAAAAAGTGCCTTTCTGAAAGCCTTAAAATAAGATACTATATACAGTGGTGAAACCGGAATTTTTGGGTTCATTGAAAAATACAGTAAAATGGAAGTTAAGAACTAATGAGGAAATATAAAATAACATTGAAAAATATAACAGAAAAAGAAGAATGATATTTTTTTGTTCATTTATAGCATGGATGATACCAGGCTTTAAAGAGGTTTAGAAAGATTTGAAACGAAATAATACCAGTGAACCGTATAGAAAGAAAAAATTTTCGATAGCAGACTTTGAATATGGCAGGATTCAAAGGTATAGAGGAGTGCAATAATGAAGGAGTACTGGGGAGGAAGAAAGAAAAAACAACAGGAGAGGAATTGAAATTGACACGTGGAGTCTAGCTGACCATAACAAAAAGAAGAAGAAAAATGATAAGTTAGCGAGAAATGCTTACACGATTCGAATTTATCGTAACGTTTTCCTTCAGTGTTATATTCATGTGTGTAATTACTTTTTTGTTAGGTATAAAGACACACAAACGATGAACAACAATACAGTATAATTATAACACAATACACATCACAATTAAAATTGAAGAAACTCACACATATGGCGTGGAATAGACCGTAGCATAAATAAATCGAAATACAACCCCATCTACTGGATGGTTCGATAAATTAACACACCGCCATCTGTTAGGAATAAACTGTAGCATAAATAAATTGAAACAGAACGTGATCTACTGGATGATTACCCAACCTAGCTAACCAAGTGTTGTATAGATAAGTTAACACATCGCCATCTGGTAGAAACTTATGGATCTATAATAATAATTACGTGTGGTCGTAATGACCTGGTGACATTGTTTTTACTGGCTGGGCATTCTGCCCCTGTCGTAGCCGCCTTTACCTAGCTCGCCCATCCTGCCTGGTACAGGGGACCTACATTTTAACGTCGAATCCGAACCACAGTACTGTCCTGGCGTATTTCACCTCATACAACATGCTGCGCCGGAGGTTAATGCCGGATTAAGTGTCTATAAAAATCTTCGCCCATACAGGGACTCGAACCGGGGACCTTTCCATCTCCAGTCAGACGCCGTAACCAGTTAGCCAGCAGACCACTTAGCGTTGATGGCTTACAAATAATTACAAACCATTGTCCTATGACAAACATTTAATGAACATTTATTTCGCAAATAATAAATATTGAGGTCTATAATCCAGATAAAAACTATCCTATCTTTTAAGTTGGACTAAATTACACACATTAAGCCAAATTTCATCTAAATCGGTTATGTAGTTTCGGAGTTCATCCCGGACGAACATCGTGACACGAGATTTTTATATATATAAAGATATCCACTCTACGCGTTTTTATTTGTGATGAAGTTGCAATTCGTCATACAAAAGTTATTAAGAATTTAGGTGAATGGATTAATCAAGGGGCAAATAATTTAGTCTGCGATCTTTAGGCTCCAAATTATCAACCAAAGGACCTAATTAATCAGTTACGAGACAACAAGAGCTTAAAAATAGATATTAGAATTATTATGTTAAATGGTGATTCTAGTAATAAATCTAAATAACCGATATACATAATTACTTACTTATTCTAATTAAGTTTCCCAAATTAGCGAACCTGATGTACGGTCACATGATATGGAGATCCAAAGTTAACATCGACTGGACACATGGGATATTAAGAGGTACACGGGGCAGTGGTTTCACCTTACCAGAAATTTTAATCGAAGGCATTAAGACACAACATGAACACTGGAAACCAATAATCCTCCTAATACTTGTCACGTGGAGGATTATTAGAGGGAGATGGGGGGAATGAAGAGACTCGTGGTTTATCCGGACTAACAACTTGTCATCCGATGCTTTATCGCAGGTGTCAGCCAGCGAGTCCTAGATGTTAGACACATTTCATCCAGAATTTTAACGTCTTAATATTCTAGATTACTAATACAGTTGTGTGGAGTACATACCTATTATCCTCCATGCTTTTCATAAAATGGTTATCAGAGTATTCGTTCAACATTCTGTTTGCTCTTATAACGAGTGGTCAGGTGGCTCAATGTTTAAGGCATCTGACTGGAATCGAATGGTACCCGGTTCGTATACCTCTCTCGGTGAGGATTTTTATAGACACTCAACCCGGCCTTCACCTCTGTCACGGCTTGCTGTGTAATGTGAAGTTCGCCAGAACGCTTCCGTGGTTCTTATTCCACGTAAAACTGTAGGTTCGCTGTACCCGACAGGAATACCGAGCTTGGTTAGGCGGCTGCGACAGGAGCGGAATGCGCACCCAAAAGAAACCTTGTCACCAGGTCATTATGACCACACGAAATTAATATTATCTCTTACAATACGCACCTACACAAGTTTATTTCGTATTTCCTCTTGTTCACGGTTTACATCCAAATGGACCGAGTGTGGTAGTGAACGGTAACGCACTGGCCTCGCATTCGGGATGACGCTGGTTCGAATCCCGGTCTGGGCACACAGATTTGGTTTTCGCATGGTTACCCAGATCACTCCCGGAGAATTCCGGGGTGGTTCCTTCAAAAGACCATTGCCGAATTCGTTCCCGTTCCTTACCGCAGTCCTTTCCCGCCTATAATGGCATCGAAGTCGACTAGGCGTAAAGCCATAAACAAAACAAAAACAAAAAATCCTATTGAACTGGTAAGGACGAATGATGAGTGTACATTTTTCGTGGGATCAGATCTGTTCACTTCTTGTAAAATATAACTATTTTATATCATCAGAACCGGTATCCAAGTAACCTATTACAAGGAGAATATTTTTCTTCTTGTTTTTCTTAGAGTGTTGTGATTTTCTTTAAAGACAACTAGTAGTAATGAGGGTAACTGAGATGCTTACATTGCTTTCCCTCGTGATGGTTCAGTTAAACGGTTTTTTTGTGTGTGTGTTAGTCTGTTCACAAAAAGATATGGAACCCGCCAGCTTTGTAGTTAGCGACAAATTGCTGCAATGCTGGAGATGGAACTAAAATCAGAACTCAACTTGGCGTACCTACTATCCTAATCAGCCTTTTAGGCAGTTATCAGCAATAATCTAGGTGAATCGTAGAGTATTCTCACATTTCAGACTCGAACACAGAAGGAAATTGACACTTGAATTTAAGAACAGTTAACATAGTTCACACACAGATTCCAACACTTACGGTCCCCTCCTATCCTAGGGACGTAATGGTTACTAAAATCCCCAAATCGGAAAATCTTCCAGGAACAGAAAAATAGTCTCTCGCAGAGGGAACATGATAATCCATCTGTTACTGTCACCACATCGTCACATTTAAAAAGCATAATACGTACAAGATAAATGTGCTTAGGTTTGACAATCTGGTCTCAGTGGTTGCGTGCACTTCAACTTCTGGTCAATTTCGTATGCTCGGTGTGGGTACACACACCGTCTGATTATCCGCAGTCACAAACCTGCTTTGCTGGAAATTCCTTAAAAAAAAAAAAAAGGTGTAGTCTGACCAGCATTGACTTGTTCTGGAATAACCAATATTCGATCATTTTATTGATGAAAGTTGCAATCTCTCAGCTTTACTGACTGAATTGTGAGTCATTATTTAAGTGTATGTTCATTCCAGCTTTTTCCATTCGGTGATAATGTAAAGGAACGAGGGGCTTTGTATTTAAGCCAAGATAACAGTTAACACGATTTTTAAGCACATTTATGGGAGATACTGTAGAACGTTATAAGCAAGTGATCTTGCCTGTAAAACAATGTGTAACTTAGCTTCTTTCTTTACGGATGTTGGACAGCGCTGACCTCCAAGAAATGCAACTTCTGAAAATAATTTGAGCTAAGAATACCAGTGACGACTCTCACGGCTTCATTTAGTTTATATCAGTGATAGTTGTACGGAAACTGTTCCACTATTCTGCAGCACAATATACAGCAGTTGAATACACAAGAATTGGTGGAGTGGAGCCCTGAGTACTCGAATCTACTACCCAGCAGCTTCCTATAAATTATGAGGATCTGATCCACTTTTTTTTTTTTTTTTTTTTTTTTTTTTTTTATGGCATTCGGCTACTGGGCCATACGGCGAGCTCAATGTGATTTGTTACTATCAAGTATTGACACAAGGACACTACAACACTGACAAGAAATTCACAGACACAACACTAAACACCCATGCCCTCGGCCGGACTCGAACCGGCGACCTTCGGTACGCGGAGCTAGCACTCTAGCCCCTACGCTACCAAGGCCGGCCTGATCCACTTTTGGTATTAATTCCGGTAGATGTTAGTTTATTGATACTTAAACTGCTAATACTGGTAGGGAGTGATGACTAAATATTATTGGTAAAATTTATTGAAAATATAGACTTCAGGACATGTTTGGGAAATTACTTTACTAATCAATATTATCAGACTAGTAGTAAATAAAGATGTTGGTTAGACTGAGAATGCAAATTAAAGGAATACTGAAGAAAGTGTATTACTGTTATCTTATGTTATATATATATATATATATATATATATTGATTTATTTTCTTACATTGGTGTATAATGAACATTTATCAAAATAATGACCTTTGAGAAGCGTGAGACAAGATCTTACTGAGCCTTCAATGAAATTGCAGTTAATGAATTTTATTTCTGCTGTGTCTACTTACGCAATCGTTATGTTGCCATATCTCAGCGTAGTCTCCGCTATGGTGGTTTCCCACGGCGCGTGGTTTTGTATGCCGCTCCATACAGCCGAATTGTACAGATGATGACGCGCCAGAGGCCAGCCCTCACCACCTCCCCATCAATTTGCCAAGTGCTGTTTCAGCTACCCGGGCGTTTATCTTTACCGACGGATAGGGGCGCTCCGTCCCTGCCACTAGAGGTGGCCCACTGTTGACAGCCGGCGCGGCCGGCAAATGCACGGGTCGTGGGAAACCACCTTTAAACGGCACCGAATGCACCAGCGGATAACAATTTTAAGGTGACTCTGGAACATGTTTTGCACCAACATTGACTGCAACAAGATTTTGGCGAGTGCTGCTCTTCACTGTCAGGCAACGGATGATACTGACGTCACAACCTACCTGTATCACTGTTGTATGATGTACACGGCACTATACCCCGTCATGACCTCTGAAGCCTTAGGAACATGGTTGCGTGTGCCTCTGTATTTCATAAAATTTTTAACAAACTGTTGATTTACTCATAAAATTACTGCCTTGTCAAAACTGTTCATATGTATCGTTCATCTCGAATACTCGTTACCTCATTGCCCATTAACCAATGACAATAATGTCAGCTTCCACATTATGAATAAAGATCAGGATTCTCACTGTGTGCTCCGACAAATAAATGCTTTAAAGTTGACACACTGTCCGGGGTAGCAGTGGTGATGCGTTACATCCAATCCGTAACCAACGCTGCGTTGTGTTTTAGGTCTACGCGGATAATGAGTGTCGGAAGCAAAGGGACGTAGCCGGCGCCCACCTGTTTGTTCCAGCTAAACGCCGTAACAACAGGGGCAGCCCGCTCCGTAATTCAAACACGCCTCCCCGACTCCCCACCTGTTATCTACACAACTTGCAGCGCCACAAAACCGCACTCTGTGATGAAGCGCGCCACCAGAATTACCTGCAACTTCCCCTGCGGCCGTTCTGTGTACACAGCGAGCGCACTGCTTATCAAAGCTACCAGACGTACGGGTTATTAAGTACGGCCACACTATGGCGACGCCCGCAAAACCTGATTAACGTTGAGTCTGCGCTGGGATACGTTCTCCACTGCCCTTCTTTATCATGACGTTACTCTCCTACTTCCCCAGAGGCTGACAATATTTCGTAGCAGAAGTTCCCAAACAGTAAAATTCTAAGTCAAAATAAATCTCTGTTTCTTATCCAATGGTCCACGAAAATGGTGCAGGTGATCCATAGGCAGAATATTATAAGCATAGATACCATATACAGGGTGTTTCAAAATTGGCCGATATATTTGAAAAATCAATAAAAACTAAACAGGCACCGATAGAAATACACCGTTTGTTGCGATATGCTTGGGTCGACAGTAAATTTTCAGGAAGACAAACTTTCGAAAATTAGTTACGATTTTCAACAACAGATGGCGCTGGAGTCTAGGCGGTGGAATTCCACCCCCAGAAAAATCCTCTGTTCTAAGTAATAAACCATTTTTTCACAGCAAACTTGCAATCTGTGTACAGCACACGCTTACAGCAGAAAGACGACTTACAGAATGGCGAACTCACAGACTGCGGTTACATCTATATCTTTCAAATCGCCTTCAGTGCCATCTGTTGTTGAAAATTGTAACTAATTTCTAAAGTTTGTCTGCCTGAAAATTTACTGTTGTTCCAAGCATATTGCAACAAACGGCGTATTTCTATCGCTGCCCGTTTAGTTTTTATTGATTTTTCAAATATACCGGTCATTTTTTAAACACCCGGTATGTACTGTATAAGGCTATAAGCAAGCATAAACTTAAAGCTCAACTTTTTGAAACCACGAATATTTCAAAGACCAAGCAAAAATCTGGCATATCTAGGATGACGACAGGACGGCAATGTTCCTACACTGATGTATTCATTTTCAGTTGGCATCAAATAGAGCACCGTTCGTTTAAGGATTAAGTAAATAGCTGTTTTCTGAGACATCTTGCGGCAAGTGTGACGACTACGATACATTGTAGGGCTGGTAGCATAAGAGTGGTGAAGTGGACATAAATAAAATGTGTAAGGTCTAGTGTCTGGTTAATATGTAATTAACTTTTAACAGTTCACTTCCAGTTTCGTATCCGTGTTTCCATAGGAATTCAGAAACGTGCTTTTAGATTTATTAAGTTACAATGGCACAGTTAAATTAGGCCCATATAATTTAGTCATCAATAGGATAGTTCATGACAATTTACTGGTCCTCGAGTTAAAAAGGTTGAGAAATTATGGGTTAAACAAAAAGAATTTCAAAATTGGCTTTGTTTTCCATGTACCAGTACATTAGTTATTACTTGAACGACCTTATCTTTTATATATATATGGAAGACCGAGCGTGGTGGGTGAACGGTTAACGTTCAGGTCTCGCATTCGGTAGGACGAGGGTTCGAATCTCCATCCGGGTATCCAGATTTGGGTTTTTCCATGGTTTCCCCAAATCACTCCAGGCGAATGCCGGGATGCTTCCTTCAAAAAGGCCATGGCCGAATTCCTTCTCGTTTTTTGTCCTCAGTCCCATCCCGCCTTTAAAAACCTTAGCTGTCGACGAGGCGTAAAGCAGTAAAAAAAAACAACATATATGGAACTTTAGATGAATATAACAATTCAGTGAATCAGCCCAGCGTTCAGACAAAATGAGTGACTACCCTGCGTAGACCTAGATGTATGGAGGAATGCGTGAACCGTAGATATTTGAATTTATAATAGTAGAGGCTATGTTGAAATGCAGCCTAGACCAGATTGAGAAATGTCGTTCTATAATATGGCATAAGATACGGTGAATTTAGTTTCCAATTGTTAACGACATCATTTCTATTTCCCGCAGCATTTCCCATCTTATTAACCCTCTAGAAAAATCCTTAACAGTCATGTAAGAATGTTAAACATTTCTAGCTACTTTTAAACGTCAAATATTAAAAAAAAAAATTCAGGAAAAATAAATAACAAAAGTTATAAACAACAATATCAATAGAAACCAAGGAATCTAGTATTTACCTCTCATGTAGTATTATTCTTGGTGGGGATCTGTTCATAGTAAGAAAGGAGGGTTTATATTTGATGTAGTGTGATGTCTGGTGGGTAGCTGTTTAGGGAATGCATGTTTATCTTTGATGTAGCGGGATCTTTGGCGCTTATTTGTTCAGGTGACCAAAAAATTTTCATTTCTTGCACTTCCGCGGCATACGTGGAGTCATATGACATATCAAGGAATTTAAGTTAAATCACAAGTCCAAATCTGCTTGAAAGATATTGCGTTATACCTTAACAAAGAAATCACAAAGAAACGTCACTTACAGATTTATATATGCAGCGGTTAAGAAATAAAAAAATCATTTTGATCAAAAAAGCTTTCTTCGTCTTAAAACTACTGTTCGTATTTGGATTGATTTCGCTGCATTTATTGAATACCATCGAATGAGATTCACACAGTTTCCGTGTAACACAAACTAACAAAACTACCCGCCACTGTGGCTCAGTGCGTTCTAAATGTTGGAAAAAAGTGACGAAGAAAAAGGAACAGAAGTATTGTTTATTATTCAGATAGGAATAGTGAAATATCAAAAGTGTTCTTGTCTTAAATGTTATTAACATTGTGCACGAAAAGAGACATTTTAAAAAAATTAAATAAAAACATCTAGTCCAATATTTAAAAAAAAAAAAAAAAAAAAAAAAAAAAAAAAAAAAAAAAGTTTGCAAGACTGTAAACGCTGTAATGAAGTCTTCACGGGTGTACCTCCGGCGGTACACCCGTGAAGACTTCATTGCAGTTGTACTACGCCGGGAAAATCTTCGTTCTTACGCTATAAAAAAGAAGAAGAGATACATACGTGTAATTCTTTTTGTAAGGAACATTATTATATTGTGAATAAAAGAATGAATTGTTAATCTAACTAATATTATCAGAAATTTTCATTTCTGTGAAAGATTTTCTTTTTTTACGAAAATATTGGTAGGCAGTATCGATATAATTATCGCATTCTCTACCTATCTCTTTTATTTATGAAATGTATAAAAATAATAACATCCTTGGTGATTCTTGCATGTTCAGGTAAGTGCTCTAGCCTCTACGCGGTCAGAGCCAATGATACTGTTTACTTATCAAATGGTAATAGGTTCACTAATGCGCCACACAAATTTTTGCTGTTTATATAAATTAAACCAACAACGACAGCTGACTTAACCGAAATTCCATTTGCTTTTCTTAAGACAGCACTGAAGACCTATACCAAAACACCATTACATTTAAAAGCAACATTCGTAAAATGTTAGTGTGAATGTTCAGTTTATGTTGAAAGTTAGAAGTAATAGTTGTTGTGGGAAGTAATCGTTTTGACTTAAAATTAAAAGCCTGCATAGTGACAGCATGTCCTAGAGAAACTTGTGCCAAGTAGAATGAAAACATGCTTTAAAATGTTTTTGTAACAAAAGAGTTAAACTTCAAGTAGAGAAAAAAATACAAATATTTTTCGATTGAAACTATATCCCAGTTGCAAACAGATGAACATAACAATGTATCTTCGGTTAAAACATGATCATTTACGCAAGTTTTAGAAAATGCTTGATATTAAATGTTAACAAATTACTTCGGCACCAGAATACCCACTTACTGCATAACAACTCAAGCACTGCCCGAAATGAGTAAGGCCGTACAACGCACGTTAGATCTTGTTTGTGGGCGCTTAATCATCGGAATGTATTCATATATTCAGAGATTAATTCAGCGGGCGTCCACTTACTCGGAAGTAATATTTGTCTCGCTCGGTTCGATGGTTTTGGTGCAGAGGCATCCGGCATAACGCCACTTTCATATTTACGACTTGTTTCGCGGCCGATCAAGTGTGACAACCTTGCACTTCCAAAAATAAAAATTAGGCATGGCTGGGGGAAAAGAAATTAGCACACGGCCCTCTGGCAGCCGTGACTGCCATCGCCGTCTTAACCACGGTCAACATTGAGATATCGAAGAGGATCGTAAATTACTCTAAATCGGGAAGAGTGCGTCAAGGCTATTCGAGCTGGCTGGCTCTAGACTTCCGCGTTAAGTCGTGTGCGTGTCCTTGGGCGGAATGACCTTCTTGGCATTGGCACACTTGGCGGGCATTAAGGCTAATGAGCAAACTGTCTCAGCAGCTGATTAAGCCTGTGACAAACTGAACGTTCACTAATATTTTGTGCAACTACATTACAGTTTTTATATTTTGCTTCAAGGTGAAAACATGCTTCGGCAGGTAACACACAAATTTTTCTTGCGTAAGAACTGGTGGTAAAGATGAAAGTATTGGTAGTGGGAACGAATATTATATAAATTATCAACAATAACGAGCGTTGGGTATTAATAACGGGACCATGATTGTCATGTTTCGTCATACCCGACGTATACTATAAAACACTATAATTGCAGTTACCGAACCCTGTAGCTAAGAGGTAATGCTCAAGCCTCGCATTACAAAGGCCACGGGTTCAAATCACCACCAGGACCTATAGATTTTTGTTTTCTATAGTTTCCTGAAATCGCTTCAGCGAAATGCTGGGATGGTTCTTTCAAAATCCATGGTCGAATTCGTTCCCATTCCTTGGCCCATGAAGTGTTAGAAGCAACAAATTATATTGTAATTATTTTCCTTTGATCGATTTTACAGCAGATGTCGTTCTTCCTTGTAGATTTTTTTATTTATTTATTTTATTTTTATTTATTTATTTACTATTGCTTTTTTTTTTACGTATCGCTTTACGCCTCATAGACGTCGAGGTAACTAGCCTGGAGTGATTTGGGAAAAACATGGAAAACCCAAATCTCGATACCCGGACGAGGATTCGAACCAGTGTCCTCCCGAATAAGAGACCAGAACGTTAACCACTCACCCATCACGCTCGATTTTCTGTGAGATAATCAGCTCATGATATTACGTTTAATTCTTTTTTAGCATCGTTTTTGAGATAATAACACATTTATTTCAGTTGTTATAATTAATACATGCAATCTGAATCGCCAGGAAAGTGTTAAATGTAAATTACTAACACTCGTTTAGAAAACGCTAACACGTGAGTCACCAGTTTTCAGATCTTAGTGTGACTAATCATTAATCCGTTAATCTCAGGTAATAGGTTGGGAATAGTACCGTTTAATCCATCTGGCAGTCCGCAAACAATGCTGTCAATCTTCTTCTGTGTGTTTTCATAACAGACAGTAAATTCTATATATCATTGAGTAATAATAATATAAATAAGATGATGATTTGTGGAACATGAATTTTATAAATCATAAACAATTAATAGTATAAGAATCTCTACTTATCTTTAGATCCACTTTGATGTTGACAGCCAACAGAAAAGTACCTTGTCAATAATTTATTCGTTTAATTTCATTTATTGCCTCTTTTATCTAGAATGTCATTAGTCAAGACTATCGGTCAATACATAAATATACCTTTCAATTAATTTGGAAATTATTCCTTATTTTATTCAAGTAAATTACCTGTATCTGTTAAAAAAAAAATATGAGGACAGTGACATCTGAGAATCTTTCTGGTGGATTAAAATAAGATCTGTTTGTAAGAATATGAGAGTGTTTGTCACTGTTTGTGAAAAGTGCAGAACCAAGAAGGAGAGATGTGATTACAATGGAATTTAGTCTACAGATTAGGGACATGAAAATAAACAAATGATTAGAATTACAGAATTGTACATACTCGTACACTTTGACCGTGAGAAATGAGTACATTGTATTTGGGTCATAGTGACAAGGTAAAAATATCAGGGAAACAAGGTACCATACTGATGCTTTTATATATAATATCTTTGCTCGTGTCATCAGGGAACTTGAATGAATAGAGAAGAGATAAGTTACGATAAAAAACACTCTCCCGCCATAGACATTTTTTTGTGACTTGTTGAATGTAGATGAAAATCTATACACAACTAGCGTAAGCCCGTGACCTTTTTTGACGTATCGTCACGGGTCTAGAATAGTTCCGGTTTCTAGGATGAAAGATTATGACAGGTTGACCCGATTTGACCAAATGTAAACTTGACCAGTGATTCAGGGTGAATAAAATCTGTTGAGTTTGAAGAACTCAGAAGCATTAATAGAGATAGGTATTAAACACGAACAGGGACGATAGCGCAGTCGTATAATTGCTTAAATAGAAACTTACTTTTATTTGACACTTTAAGTTCACTCTGCAAAATTTAAAAAATTCCTGTTTGCTTCTAAAGCATCACCTTGTCTTTTTTTTAGACTGGGCAAACACTCATAATGTAATCATTGGTCATAGTATCTGTAAAGGCCAGAGAACTTATTACATATATTATATTATTAAACAGTTGAGACACTCCGAAGAAATGAATTTCCATAATACTCGATTCGGTAACATATTAGGTTTGATGTATACTTAAAATAACCTAATAACTCACGTACAGCGAACATGAACAAAAGCCAAAAACGAAAGTGGTCAGTAAAATCCCTAAAAAGCAACTTTGGTCAATCAACAACATTAGTGAATTGAAATTTTTCCAAGCCGGAATAACAATTGTTATTCGTGATTACAGCAGAGACAGACCATGGGTAATTTTTGAAAAAGCTTTTTAAGTTTCTTTCATTAGCAACATGTTACTGAAAAGCAGATCCACTTTTTTTTTCAGCCGCAAAATTTATCAATATTTTTTTAAACTATGAAACGTTACGAAAAGCAAACTTAATTACTGTATTATGACTATTAATTTGGTAGTAGTTGCTTAGCTATTAAATTATGGACCTAACCACGAATTTCTTATAATGGTATCTCTGGTCGCTGATTTGCGAGCGAAGGCTGGCCCATGACGTCACCATTTTCCAGCCAATAGCAATCGAGTAGAATGAGTGACCTTACGAAATTATATAGTAGATATATCTGGCGTGATTCATTACATTCCATATCGATCGGAGTTCATAGATTAATTTAAATCGAAACACCGAATTTACTGTGTGTGGTAAGGAAAGCTGGTAACCCAAGTTGCCCGGTCATAAATACACTGTCGTGAATCTGCAAACTTCTGTTGGAACGTCTGGTGAATCCCAGGCAAATTGTGATTTGATGCAATTGGTTGGTTGACTTGCGATAAATGTCATAATGATCTTAAGCCAGTAGTTTAGTGGACTGAGCCAAAGTGCTGCCTTACTGAACAGGGATAAGGAACACCGATAGAGCTGTAGAAAACTGTATGTATTCCTTATTGTATAACGTGTCCATCACCTGACTCGAAGTACCGAAAGTTTACTCACAAATTCATTTGGTTATTCGCATCATGCAGGAACCTGGAATGATTCGCCCAGCGATTAATGAATCTGAATGAGAGTATGAACACTTGAATTTCGTGCGTGACGTATTTCTGGAAATTTTATTTGAATTCGTTTCATTTTAAAGGAAAATGTTTGAATAGAAACATGTTGCGCGTACATTACTTTAATATAATTAATACTATTTACTCTTAAGTGTTGATATTTTTAATGTAGTAATACTTTTGACAATATAAAGAGTTATTTTGTAATTTTACTTTTGTTTAACATTAAAATTTAAAATGCATAATCTGTAAGTAGAAAATTTGAATATATGAATATGAGACGGTCATTTTTTTTTATATTTATCGTTCTTTAGTGAGATTTTATGGTTTAAAAAAATTTCTGATATTCGATTATTCTGAAATGTGATATTTTAACTTCCATTTTATTTTGCAGTGCAATTTACTTATACTTACTTTACTAACTGAACAATTTACTTAAACTTCACAAAATACGAACGAAGTCATTCCATAACCCATATGTGACGCGACTCGATGCGATGCTTCAGGCTAGTACTCGAATTTATCAAAAATAACGGGTAACGAAACGACACGATAGTAACTAAGCCATCCGGTAGGTGATGCGACTCGATACAGTGGTGCTTCATGCCTGCGCTCGATTGTATCAAAAATAACGAGTAACGTAACGATGCGATTGTAACGAGTGCTGACTGGTTTAGTAACGAATACATACGGGTACTCAATTTCTCGTTACTTTTACAGCTCCAATCGCGGATGTAAGCTTAGATTTGCTTGTGCGTAAAGTGAATATTCAGATCACAAATTTTAGCACCTTTTCGTACAACTTTCTATACGAATGATTAGATGTGTTCCCATTTCCGTCAGAAAAAAACATACTTTCCTTGCATCCATTATCACAACATCATTCCAAAGATTAAGTGACAAATTAGTTTAGAAAAACATAATGTTTCTCACGGCGATGTCCTTCAAATATTTAGACACTGCCAAATAACACTGTGATATTTTGGTGGAACGAAATTTTAGAATTGACGCGAGTGACTAGAATCCTGGGAATGTTTCGAAATCTGCCACTGTGGAAAATGAAAATCGAAGACTTGGTAATTGATTTAGAAATAATAGCTGATAACCGTTAGTAATATACTCATCACTTACATTACTGGAGAAGGTAACCGTCCTACTCAGAATGTAAGTGATGTTACTATGTATCGAATCTCGGGAGAACGATCATTGCACACACTTTGATTCCGTTTAGGTCTGTACACAGAGATACCCAACTGAATCATCCCTCACTTCTGATCCCTCGCTGTATTTCCAGAAGAACTGGTCATGTGCCTGAGGACAGGCTTAGCGGCTTAGAATTCCGGAGGCGCAGCGGCAAGTCTAAATGCAAATACTTCTCCGGGCGCGGCGATATTCTCCGAGGCCGTCGTAGAGGACGATTGAACCGCACGCCTACCGCGGCCTGACGCGAATTGGACGGCAGTAAGGACTGAGCGCCACAGTTGGGCCGCCACCGGCTGAGCGTCCTTCGTCCAGAGGTCACGGATCCGCCTTATTGGAGGAGCGGCCGTAAATTCCCTCGGGTAACAGAGGTCCGGACGAATTTACGAGGTCCTGGCAGCCAGGCAAGAGACGTTTAATTTGTTACCGGGAGGAGACGGCCTGAAAAGAAACGCCCCCTGCGCGATTCCGTGAGGGGAGGTCGCAGAATGCAGCGGACCGGCATCGGGTGGAATTGTATCTGTGGGCGTGTGTGTGTGTGTGTGTGTGTGTGTGTATGTGCGGTCAGCAGTAGGAGATCTCTGCAGGAAGAAAGTCTATTAGGCCCAGCCCAGAGCTGTAGTTAAATGAATGGTTCTTTCTGCAGGTATTCCGAGCAATCAGCGGGGGAGAACTTTATGTGGACGCAGTAATGAAGCGGGGGCTAGGACACCGATGGTGAGCAGGGGTAGATGCTGTTCACCCTGATGAGGAGCGAACGAGTGAAGAGACCTCAAGCACGAGTCTGATTAGAAACGTTGTCTAGCTTTTTCTCCCCCCTTGAGGTATTGCGACTTGTCGACGTAGAGGTCATATGATGCAGGAAATGACTGGGAGGCAAGGAACGGGGAAAATTCAGCTATGGGCTTTTGAAGGAACCATCCCATTATTCGTTCGGAGTGATTTGGAAAAACCAAACATGGATGCCTGGCAGGTTTTTTTTTTTAACTGCTTTACGTCTCTTTTTAACATCGAGGTCTTTAGAGACGGGAAAAGATGGGGGGCAAGGAGTGGGAAGGAATTCGGCCATGGCCTTTTTGAAGGAAGCATCCCGGCACTTGCCTGGAGTGATTTTGGGAAACCATGGAAAACCCAAATCTGGATGCCCGGACGGGGATTCGAACCGCCGTCCTCCCGAATGCGAGGCCAGAACGCTAACGCCTGGCAGGTATACATATTCTCATATGATAGATTCTGTCTATTTCCGAACGGACTCGTATAGTGGTAACTTTTCATATTGAACTATTGTGAGCTATTATTATTTTTATTTCTTATGGATTTGTATCTCATCGGCAACGAGATCATTACTGGCGGCCACTCCGCTTTGAAGGAACTATTCAGTCAATCGCCTGGAGTGAGTTCGAGAGGCTATAGAAAACCGAAATCTGGATGGCCACAAGGGGATATGAACCACTGTCCTTCCGAATACCAGGCCCAAGCATTACCACTCACCAACCGGGATCGGTGTAGAATATTAGATTTGTAACGGTGAGTTAAATTTCATTTTTGCAATTTTTAAATAACATCAACAGTGTGTGAATAAACCCGCCCCAAACACACATTCAGGAAAAGACGAAACACGAATTAATTTCTACGACAAAATTATCTGAATGAATGACAACAGACTAACCAAAAGAATTCTCAACCTGGCTATTTCAATTGAACCGAAAAATAATTGGCAACTTGAAATCGAAAAAGATTTCTATAAAATCGAAATCACGGTTAATATCATACAGGACATTATATTTTGTGACCATATTCAATAACCATCAATTGACCAATAAACTTTATATTAAAAAAAGGAACATCTGTACGGAGGATCGTAGGTAAGATCTCGGGGGGAGGATGAAGAGATTTTGAGAAAAGAAGAAAAACACATCTGCTAAATAAGTCAATCACGCTCCTTAGTTTGGCATAACGATGGAAGACGAAATGCATAGTCAGAATTTTTCTCGAGAAGTTACTGTAATGGAGTAATGTATTACGTCGCGGCTACCCTGAAAAACTGCGTTTAATGGTTCAGTGGATAAAAAGCAATTCAACAACAAAAGACCTCAACCCATAGTGGGTTTTTATGGCTTTACACCTCATCGACGTCGAGGTCATTAGAGGCGGGAAAGGATTGGGAGAAAGGAACAAACGCAAAAAAAAATCTTGATAATTTTTTTAGATATTTAGGTTATTACTCAAAATTAATGAAGTGTTTAATCCAAAGACTCACCATAGCTCACCTGTGGAATTTTATGGCCAAACAAACACTTATTAACTGCTCTGAAACGCATCAGCAAAATTCCAAGATGAACGGTGGCTGCAGTTGAAATGAAGGTCTTGGAAAGAACCCCAGGACACAAACTGCTAGAAATTACCAAAAATGAAAAAAAAAAAAAAACTGAGAAACAAATTATAACAGCTGTAGTGGAATATTTCCAGCAATATAAGAAAAACTGGCTTCATGAGAATCCAGTGCCAACAGAACGGAGACATGCAGAATACTACGCCCTATATACATCCTAAAGAGAAAAATGACTTCCAGGTGGATAGTAAGATGCCGTAGTGGACCACCAGGTGAAATACTGGAAAGGAAGATAATGGCATCCTTTAAAATATAATATTTTACATTATGTACCGTCTGGATGAATATTTCAGGGTTATTATGGGTTTTTTAGCATATCCCATGAATGGTTGATAAGCAGCCGCAAGAATTTAAGTAGTTCGAAAAATATTGCAATACTCATGTGAACATCTTTTCACTTACAAATGAACCAATTATTTGCGAAGATAAACCATTTAAGACAAAAAAAAAGGGATTTTCTCACTTGAAGAGCCATGAAAATTCATAGGGGTGCGCTGAATGATTATAATACAATTACTAATAATGTCATATGTTGTGATGCAATACTCGATGCCGGGCGTAGGCGGTTTCCATGGAAGATGCACTCTCTTGAAAGATAAACTGGGGGTGGGGGGGATTTCCCGTTACCTTCCAGAGTGTGCGTTCGTATGCGTAATTGCAGGAGAGGATGACTGTGATAATAGTGTGTTAAATATTTGAGTGTTCTTTGTGGTGTATGATATGAGATATAAAGAAGGGAGAGGATGAAAACCGTTGCCTGGCCCATTCAGACCTACTGTTCTGAAAGATACCATGAGGCCACCAGGCTTAACATCCCCATGCGACTGACGAATCACCATTAACAGTGTCACATGTCCTCACTCCATACACGCTGAGGGGAGTTTGGGACTTAACCCAGGGCTTTTGTGCACAATCTGGTGATTAGGAATTGAGCACCACCACCTCTCCTACCATGCCGGGTAAGTCCTGATGATAAAAATTTCTCCAATCACCAGGACACGAACCAGCCAACGCAGTGTCAGTACCGGACACCATCACTGTGCCGGAGTTAAATGAGTCAACGGTGCGGAAACTAATAATGTAATTTACCATGAATGTATAGTGTACAAGTCTCCTTTCACATTACTATCCAACTCGTGGAAAACGCTGGCAGCCTGCACATCATGATATTATGGGGCGTCCATAAACCACGTAGCTCCATTCTGGCCTCCTGTGAACTCGCCACCCCTCCCCACGTAGCCCAACGTGGCATTTGTCTCTGCCCCTCTCCCCCTAGTAGCAAGTAGCCATTTTCCCTATTGATTACAGAAGACATTTTATACTGTTCTCTCTTTTCAGACTATCGTAAATTACATACGGGGATAATTAAATGGCGGAAACAAACATTCTCATGCTATCGTCTTTTCTGTACCTCATTTTAACTGTGACAAATAATGTGAACGAAAAGCTACAGGCTCGGAAACCTCCCCCCCCCTTTTTCCACGTAGCCCAGATGGCTTTCTATCCAACCCCTCCTTCCCCCCCCCTCCCCTAGACGGAGCCAAGTAGTTTATGCACACTCCCTAACCTGCAATTAGTAACGAACTTGCTAGTTCCCAAATTATATTTTTTTTTCTGAAGGCTTTACCCTCATTGACCTCGGGGTAATTAGATGCAGGATTGGTCTGGGGACAAGGAACGGAAAGGAATTTGGCCATAGCCTTTTGAAAGAAGCATCCCGTCATTCGCCTGGAGTGATTTGGGGAAACTATGGAAAATCCAAATCTAGATGCCCTGACTTGGATTCGAACTGGTGTCCTCCCGAATGCGAGGCCAGAGCGTTAAGGTTTGGAGGTTTCTGCTGTTATCTCAGATGGTATTGTTTCAAAGATAGTGATTTGCTCTAAAAGAAGCATCTGAGTGCATCCATTCGTCTGTAAGCAGTGAAAGTTTAAATTAGTATCTATCACTTTTTTATGGAATACATATTTTTGAGGTGAAAGTGATGGTAACTTAGGTGATGTTGAAATACTGCTAGTTAATGACACGACTGCAACTATACCTTTATTATAAC
>JARYHS010009186.1:82335483-82414142 GCA_031002005.1 Vandiemenella viatica
GTTATAATAAAGGTATAGTTGCAGTCGTGTCATTAACTAGCAGTATTTCAACATCACCTAAGTTACCATCACTTTCACCTCAAAAATATGTATTCCATAAAAAAGTGATAGATACTAATTTAAACTTTCACTGCTTACAGACGAATGGATGCACTCAGATGCTTCTTTTAGAGCAAATCACTATCTTTGAAACAATACCATCTGAGATAACAGCAGAAACCTCCAAACCTTAACGCTCTGGCCTCGCATTCGGGAGGACACCAGTTCGAATCCAAGTCAGGGCATCTAGATTTGGATTTTCCATAGTTTCCCCAAATCACTCCAGGCGAATGACGGGATGCTTCTTTCAAAAGGCTATGGCCAAATTCCTTTCCGTTCCTTGTCCCCAGACCAATCCTGCATCTAATTACCCCGAGGTCAATGAGGGTAAAGCCTTCAGAAAAAAAAATATAATTTGGGAACTAGCAAGTTCGTTACTAATTGCAGGTTAGGGAGTGTGCATAAACTACTTGGCTCCGTCTAGGGGAGGGGGGGGGAAGGAGGGGTTGGATAGAAAGCCATCTGGGCTACGTGGAAAAAGGGGGGGGGAGGTTTCCGAGCCTGTAGCTTTTCGTTCACATTATTTGTCACAGTTAAAATGAGGTACAGAAAAGACGATAGCATGAGAATGTTTGTTTCCGCCATTTAATTATCCCCGTATGTAATTTACGATAGTCTGAAAAGAGAGAACAGTATAAAATGTCTTCTGTAATCAATAGGGAAAATGGCTACTTGCTACTAGGGGGAGAGGGGCAGAGACAAATGCCACGTTGGGCTACGTGGGGAGGGGTGGCGAGTTCACAGGAGGCCAGAATGGAGCTACGTGGTTTATGGACGCCCCATAATATCATGATGTGCAGGCTGCCAGCGTTTTCCACGAGTTGGATAGTAATGTGAAAGGAGACTTGTACACTATACATTCATGGTAAATTACATTATTAGTTTCCGCACCGTTGACTCATTTAACTCCGGCACAGTGATGGTGTCCGGTACTGACACTGCGTTGGCTGGTTCGTGTCCTGGTGATTGGAGAAATTTTTATCATCAGGACTTACCCGGCATGGTAGGAGAGGTGGTGGTGCTCAATTCCTAATCACCAGATTGTGCACAAAAGCCCTGGGTTAAGTCCCAAACTCCCCTCAGCGTGTATGGAGTGAGGACATGTGACACTGTTAATGGTGATTCGTCAGTCGCATGGGGATGTTAAGCCTGGTGGCCTCATGGTATCTTTCAGAACAGTAGGTCTGAATGGGCCAGGCAACGGTTTTCATCCTCTCCCTTCTTTATATCTCATATCATACATCACAAATAACACTCAAATATTTAACACACATATTATCACAGTCATCCTCTCCTGCAATTACGCATACGAACGCACACTCTGGAAGGTAACGGGAAATCCCCCCCCACCCCCAGTTTATCTTTCTAAGAGAGTGCATCTTCCATGGAAACCGCCTACGCCAGGCATCGAGTATTGCATCACAACATATGACATTATTAGTAATTGTATTATAATCATTCAGCGCACCCCTATGAATTTTCATGGTTCTTCAAGTGAGAAAATCCTTTTTTTTTGTCTTAAATGGTTTATCTTCGCAAATAATTGGTTCATTTGTAAGTGAAAAGATGTTCACATGAGTATTGCAATATTTTTCGAACTACTTAAATTCTTGCGGCTGCTTATCAACCATTCATGGGATATGCTATAAAAAACCCATAATAACCCTGAAATATTCATCCAGACGGTACATAATGTAAAATATTATATTTTAAAGGATGCCATTATCTTCCTTTCCAGTATTTCACCTGGTGGTCCACTACGCATCTTACTATCCACCTGGAAGTCATTTTTCTCTTTAGGATTGTATATAGGGCGTAGTATTCTGCATGTCTCCGTTCTGTTGGCACTGGATTCTCATGAAGCCAGTTTTTCTTATATTGCTGGAAATATTCCACTACAGCTGTTATAATTTGTTTCTCAGTTATTTTTTTATTTTTTTTCATTTTTGGTAATTTCTAGCAGTTTGTGTCCTGGGGTTCTTTCCAAGACCTTCATTTCAACTGCAGCCACCGTTCATCTTGGAATTTTGCTGATGCGTTTCAGAGCAGTTAATAAGTGTTTGTTTGGCCATAAAATTCCACAGGTGAGCTATGGTGAGTCTTTGGATTAAACACTTCATTAATTTTGAGTAATAACCTAAATATCTAAAAAAATTATCAAGATTTTTTTTTTGCGTTTGTTCCTTTCTCCCAATCCTTTCCCGCCTCTAATGACCTCGACGTCGATGAGGTGTTAAAGCCATAAAACCCACTATGGGTTGAGGTCTTTTGTTGTTGAATTGCTTTTTATCCACTGAACCATTAAACGCAGTTTTTCAGGGTAGCCGCGACGTAATACATTACTCCATTACAGTAACTTCTCGAAAAATTCTGACTATGCATTTCGTCTTCCATCGTTATGCCAAACTAAGGAGCGTGATTGACTTATTTAGCAGATGTGTTTTTCTTCTTTTCTCAAAATCTCTCATCCTCCCCCCGAGATCTTACCTACGATCCTCCGTACAGATGTTCCTTTTTTTAATATAAAGTTTATTGGTCAATTGATGGTTATTGAATATGGTCACAAAATATAATGTCCTGTATGATATTAACCGTGATTTCGATTTTATAGAAATCTTTTTCGATTTCAAGTTGCCAATTATTTTTCGGTTCAATTGAAATAGCCAGGTTGAGAATTCTTTTGGTTAGTCTGTTGTCATTCATTCAGATAATTTTGTCGTAGAAATTAATTCGTGTTTCGTCTTTTCCTGAATGTGTCTTTGGGGCGGGTTTATTCACACACTGTTGATGTTATTTAAAAATTGCAAAAATGAAATTTAACTCACCGTTACAAATCTAATATTCTACACCGATCCCGGTTGGTGAGTGGTAATGCTTGGGCCTGGTATTCGGAAGGACAGTGGTTCATATCCCCTTGTGGCCATCCAGATTTCGGTTTTCTATAGCCTCTCGAACTCACTCCAGGCGATTGACTGAATAGTTCCTTCAAAGCGGAGTGGCCGCCAGTAATGATCTCGTTGCCGATGAGATACAAATCCATAAGAAATAAAATAATAATAATAGCTCACAATAGTTCAATATGAAAAGTTACCACTATACGAGTCCGTTCGGAAATAGACAGAATCTATCATATGAGAATATGTATACCTGCCAGGCGTTAGCGTTCTGGCCTCGCATTCGGGAGGACGGCGGTTCGAATCCCCGTCCGGGCATCCAGATTTGGGTTTTCCATGGTTTCCCCAAAATCACTCCAGGCAAGTGCCGGGATGCTTCCTTCAAAAAGGCCATGGCCGAATTCCTTCCCACTCCTTGCCCCCCATCTTTTCCCGTCTCTAAAGACCTCGATGTTAAAAAGAGACGTAAAGCAGTTAAAAAAAAAAAAAAACCTGCCAGGCATCCATGTTTGGTTTTTCCAAATCACTCCGAACGAATAATGGGATGGTTCCTTCAAAAGCCCATAGCTGAATTTTCCCCGTTCCTTGCCTCCCAGTCATTTCCTGCATCATATGACCTCTACGTCGACAAGTCGCAATACCTCAAGGGGGAGAAAAAAGCTAGACAACGTTTCTAATCAGACTCGTGCTTGAGGTCTCTTCACTCGTTCGCTCCTCATCAGGGTGAACAGCATCTACCCCTGCTCACCATCGGTGTCCTAGCCCCCGCTTCATTACTGCGTCCACATAAAGTTCTCCCCCGCTGATTGCTCGGAATACCTGCAGAAAGAACCATTCATTTAACTACAGCTCTGGGCTGGGCCTAATAGACTTTCTTCCTGCAGAGATCTCCTACTGCTGACCGCACAACACACACACGCCCACAGATACAATTCCACCCGATGCCGGTCCGCTGCATTCTGCGACATCCCCTCACGGAATCGCGCAGGGGGCGTTTCTTTTCAGGCCGTCTCCTCCCGGTAACAAATTAAACGTCTCTTGCCTGGCTGCCAGGACCTCGTAAATTCGTCCGCACCTCTGTTACCCGAGGGAATTTACGGCCGCTCCTCCAATAAGGCGGATCCGTGACCTCTGGACGAAGGACGCTCAGCCGGTGGCGGCCCAACTGTGGCGCTCAGTCCTTACTGCCGTCCAATTCGCGTCAGGCCGCGGTAGGCGTGCGGTTCAATCGTCCTCTACGACGGCCTCGGAGAATATCGCCGCGCCCGGAGAAGTATTTGCATTTAGACTTGCCGCTGCGCCTCCGGAATTCTAAGCCGCTAAGCCTGTCCTCAGGCACATGACCAGTTCTTCTGGAAATACAGCGAGGGATCAGAAGTGATGGGATGATTCAGTTGGGTATCTCTGTGTACAGACCTAAACGGAATCAAAGTGTGTGCAATGATCGTTCTCCCGAGATTCGATACATAGTAACATCACTGATACATTCTGAGTAGGACGGTTACCTTCTCCAGTAATGTAAGTGATGAGTATATTACTAACGGTTATCAGCTATTATTTCTAAATCAATTACCAAGTCTTCGATTTTCATTTTCCACAGTGGCAGATTTCGAAACATTCCCAGGATTCTAGTCACTCGCGTCAATTCTAAAATTTCGTTCCACCAAAATATCACAGTGTTATTTGGCAGTGTCTAAATATTTGAAGGACATCGCCGTGAGAAACATTATGTTTTTCTAAACTAATTTGTCACTTAATCTTTGGAATGATGTTGTGATAATGGATGCAAGGAAAGTATGTTTTTTTCTGACGGAAATGGGAACACATCTAATCATTCGTATAGAAAGTTGTACGAAAAGGTGCTTAAAATTTGTGATCTGAATATTCACTTTACGCACAAGCAAATCTAAGCTTACATCCGCGATTGGAGCTGTAAAAGTAACGAGAAATTGAGTACCCGTATGTATTCGTTACTAAACCAGTCAGCACTCGTTACAATCGCATCGTTACGTTACTCGTTATTTTTGATACAATCGAGCGCAGGCATGAAGCACCACTGTATCGAGTCGCATCACCTACCGGATGGCTTAGTTACTATCGTGTCGTTTCGTTACCCGTTATTTTTGATAAATTCGAGTACTAGCCTGAAGCATCGCATCGAGTCGCGTCACATATGGGTTATGGGATGACTTCGTTCGTATTTTGTGAAGTTTAAGTAAATTGTTCAGTTAGTAAAGTAAGTATAAGTAAATTGCACTGCAAAATAAAATGGAAGTTAAAATATCACATTTCAGAATAATCGAATATCAGAAATTTTTTAAACCATAAAATCTCACTAAAGAACGATAAATAAAAAAAAATGACCGTCTCATATCATATATTCAAATTTTCTACTTACAGATTATGCATTTTAAATTTTAATGTTAAACAAAAGTAAAATTACAAAATAACTCTTTATGTTATTATTACTACATTAAAAATATCAACACTTAAGAGTAAATAATATTAATTATATTAAAGTAATGTACGCGCAACATGTTTCTATTCAAACATTTTCCTTTAAAATGAAACGAATTCAAATAAAATTTCCAGAAATACGTCACGCACGAAATTCAAGTGTTCATACTCTCATTCAGATTCATTAATCGCTGGGCGAATCATTCCAGGTTCCTGCATGATGCGAATAACCAAATGAATTTGTGAGTAAACTTTCGGTACTTCGAGTCAGGTGATGGACACGTTATACAATAAGGAATACATACAGTTTTCTACAGCTCTATCGGTGTTCCTTATCCCTGTTCAGTAAGGCAGCACTTTGGCTCAGTCCACTAAACTACTGGCTTAAGATCATTATGACATTTATCGCAAGTCAACCAACCAATTGCATCAAATCACAATTTGCCTGGGATTCACCAGACGTTCCAACAGAAGTTTGCAGATTCACGACAGTGTATTTATGACCGGGCAACTTGGGTTACCAGCTTTCCTTACCACACACAGTAAATTCGGTGTTTCGATTTAAATTAATCTATGAACTCCGATCGATATGGAATGTAATGAATCACGCCAGATATATCTACTATATAATTTCGTAAGGTCACTCATTCTACTCGATTGCTATTGGCTGGAAAATGGTGTCATGGGCCAGCCTTCGCTCGCAAATCAGCGACCAGAGATACCATTATAAGAAATTCGTGGTTAGGTCCATAATTTAATAGCTAAGCAACTACTACCAAATTAATAGTCATAATACAGTAATTAAGTTTGCTTTTCGTAACGTTTCATAGTTTAAAAAAATATTGATAAATTTTGCGGCTGAAAAAAAAGTGGATCTGCTTTTCAGTAACATGTTGCTAATGAAAGAAACTTAAAAAGCTTTTTCAAAAATTACCCATGGTCTGTCTCTGCTGTAATCACGAATAACAATTGTTATTCCGGCTTGGAAAAATTTCAATTCACTAATGTTGTTGATTGACCAAAGTTGCTTTTTAGGGATTTTACTGACCACTTTCGTTTTTGGCTTTTGTTCATGTTCGCTGTACGTGAGTTATTAGGTGATTTTAAGTATACATCAAACCTAATATGTTACCGAATCGAGTATTATGGAAATTCATTTCTTCGGAGTGTCTCAACTGTTTAATAATATAATATATGTAATAAGTTCTCTGGCCTTTACAGATACTATGACCAATGATTACATTATGAGTGTTTGCCCAGTCTAAAAAAAAGACAAGGTGATGCTTTAGAAGCAAACAGGAATTTTTTATTAATTTTGCAGAGTGAACTTTAAGTGTCAAATAAAAGTAAGTTTCTATTTAAGCAATTATACGACTGCGCTATCGTCCCTGTTCGTGTTTAATACCTATCTCTATTAATGCTTCTGAGTTCTTCAAACTCAACAGATTTTATTCACCCTGAATCACTGGTCAAGTTTACATTTGGTCAAATCGGGTCAACCTGTCATAATCTTTCATCCTAGAAACCGGAACTATTCTAGACCCGTGACGATACGCAAAAAACGGTCACGGGCTTACGCTAGTTGTGTATAGATTTTCATCTACATTCAACAAGTCATAAAAAAATGTCTATGGCGGGAGAGTGTTTTTTATCGTAACTTATCTCTCCTCTATTCAATCAAGTTCTCTGATGACACAAGCAAAAATATTATATATAAAAGCACCAGTATGACACCTTGTTTCCCTGATATTTTTACCTTGTCACCATGACCCAAATACAATGTACTCATTTCTCACGGTCAAAGTGTACGAGTATGTACAATTCTGTAATTCTAATCATTTGTTTATTTTCATGTCCCTAATCTGTAGACTAAATTCCATTGTAATCACATCTCTCCTTCTTGGTTCTGAACTTTTCACAAACAGTGACAAGCACTCTCATATTCTTACAAACAGATCTTATTTTAATCCACCAGAAAGATTCTCAGATGTCACTGTCCTCATCTTTATTTTTTTTTAGCAGATACAGGTAATTTACTTGAATAAAATAAGGAATAATTTTGAAATTAATTGAATGGTATATTTACAGGTATGTATTGACCGATAGTCTTGACTAATGACATTCTAGGTAAAAGAGGCAATAAATGAAATTAAACGAATAAATTATTTACAGGTACTTTTCTGTTGGATGCCAAAATCAAAGTGTATCTAAGGATAAGTAGAGATTCTTATAATATTAATTGTTTATGATTTATAAAATTCATGTTCCACGAATCATCATCTTATTTATATTATTATTACTCAATGATATATAGAATTTACTGTCTGTTATGAAAACACACAGAAGAAGATTGACAGCATTGTTTGCGGACTGCCAGATGGATTGAACGGTACTATTCCCAACCTATTACCTGAGATTAACGGATTAATGATTAGTCACACTAAGATCTCAAAACTGGTGACTCACGTGTTAGCGTTTTCTAAACGGGTGTTAGTAATTTCCATTTAACGCTTTCCTGGCGATTCAGATTGCATATATTAACTATAACAACTGAAATAAATGTGTTATTATCTCAAAAACGATGCTAAAACAGGATTAAAAGTAATATCATGAGCTGCTTATCTAACAGAAAATCAAGCGTAATGTGTTAACGTTCTGGTCTCTTATTCGGGAGGACGCTCGTTCGAATCCTCGTCCGGCTATCGAGATTTGGGTTTTCCATGTTTCTTTTTCCAAATCACTCCAGGCTAGTTACCTCGACGTCTATGAGGCGTAAAGCAATACCCAAAAAAAAAAATATATATATATATATAAAAAAATAAAAATCTACAAGGAAGAACGACATCTGCTGTAAAATCGATCAAAGGAAAATAATTACAATATAATTTGTTGCTTCTAACACTTCATGGACCAAGGAATGGGAACGAATTCGACCATGGATTTTGAAAGAACCATACCGGCATTTCGCTGAAGCGATTTCAGGAAACTATGGAAAACAAAAATCTATAGGTCCTGATGGTGATTTGAACCCGTGGCCTTTGTAATGCGAGGCCTGAGCATTACCCCTTAGCTACAGGGTTCGGTAACTGCAATTATAGTGTTTTATAGTATACGTCGGGTATGACGAAACATGACAATCATGGTCCCGTTATTAATACCCAACGCTCGTTATTGTTGATAATTTATATAATATTCGTTCCCACTACCAGTACTTTCATCTTTACCACTAGTTCTTACGCAAGAAAAATTTGTGTGTTACCTGCCGAAGCATGTTTTCACCTTGAAGCAAAATATAAAAACTGTAATGTAGTTGCACAAAATATTAGTGAACGTTCAGTTTGTCACAGGCTTAATCAGCTGCTGAGACAGTTTGCTCATTAGCCTTAATGCCCGCCAAGTGTGCCAATGCCAAGAAGGTCATTCCGACCAAGGACACGCACACGACTTAACGCGGAAGTCTAGTAGCCAGCCAGCTCGAATAGCCTTGACGCACTCTTCCCGATTTAGAGTAATTTACGATCCTCTTCGATATCTCAATGTTGACCGTGGTTAAGACGGCGATGGCAGTCACGGCTGCCAGAGGGCCATGTGCTAATTTCTTTTCCTCTACTCGCGCTCAATTCTTATTTTTGGAAGTGCAAGGTTGTCACACTTTATCGGCCGCGAAACAAGTCGTAAATATGAAAGTGGCGTTATGCCGGAGATGCCTCTGCACCAAAACCATCGAACCGAGCGAGACAAATATTACTTCCGAGTAAGTGGACGCCCGCTGAATTAATCTCTGAATATATGAATACATTCCGATGATTAAGAGCCCGCAAACAAGATCTAACGTGCGTTGTACGGCCTTACTCATTTCGGGCAGTGCTTGAGTTGTTATGCAGTAAGTGGGTATTCTGGTGCCGAAGTAATTTGTTAACATTTAATATCAAGCATTTTCTAAAACTTGCGTAAATGATCATGTTTTTACCGAGGATACATTGTTATGTTCGTCTGTTTGCAACTGGGATATAGTTTCAATCGAAAAAATTTGTAGTTTTTTCTCTACTTGAAGTTTAACTCTTTTGTTACAAAAACATTTTAAAGCATGTTTTCATTCTACTTGGCACAAGTTTCTCTAGGACATGCTGTCACTATGCAGGCTTTTAATTTTAAGTGAAAACGATTACTTCCCACAACAACTATTACTTCTAACTTTCAACATAAACTGAACATTCACACTAACAATAAACCTGAAGTTTTACGAATGTTGCTTTTAAATATAATGGTGTTTTAGTATAGGTCTTCAGTGCTGTCTTAAGAAAAGCAAATGGAATTTCGGTTAAGTCAGCTGTCGTTTATGGTTTAATTTATATAAACAGCAAAAATTTGTGTGACGCATTAGTGAACCTTTTACTATTTGATCAGTAAACAGTATCACTGGCTCTGACCACGGAGAGGCTAGAGCTATTACCTGAACATGCAATAATCACCAAGGATGTTATTCTTTTTATATATTTCATAAATAAAAGAGATAGGTAGAGAATGCGAAAATTATATCGATACTGCCTACCAATGTTTTCGTAAAAACCTTTCACAGAAATGAAAATTTCTGATAATATTAGTTAGATTAACTATTCATTCTTTTATTCACAATATAATAATGTTCCTTACAAAAAGAATTACACGTATATATCTCTTCTTCTTTTTTATAGAGTAAGAACGAAGATTTTCCCGGCGTAGTACGACTGCAATGAAGTCTTCACGGGTGTACCGCCGGAGGTACACCCGTGAAGACTTCATTGCAGCGTTTATAGTCTTGCAAACTTTTTTTTTTTTTTTTTTTTTTTTTAATATTGTAGATATTTTTATTTTATTTTTTAAAAGTGTCTCTTTTCATGCACAATGTTAATAACGTTTAAGACAAGAACACTCCTGATATTTCACTATTCCTATCTGAATAATAAACAATACTTCTGTTCCTTTTTCTTCGTCGCTTTTTCCCAACATTTAGAGCGCACTGAGCCACACTGGCAGTTTTGTTAGTTTGTGTTATGTAGCTTGCTTTCAACACGAAACCTGTGTGAATCTCATTCGATGGTATTCAATAAATGCAGCTTAATCAATCCAAACACGTATAATACGAACAGTAGTTTTAAGACGAAGAAAACTTTTTTGATCAAAATGATTTTTTTATTTCTTAATCGCTGCATATATAAATCCGTAAGTGACGTTTCTTAGTGATTTCTTTGTTATGGTATAACGCAATATCTATCAAGCAGATTTGGACTTGGGATTTAACTTAAATTCCTTGATATGTCATATGACTCCACGTATGCTGCGGAAGTGCGAGAAATGAAAATTTTTTCGTCACCTGAACAAATAAGCGCCAAAGATCCCGCTACATCAAAGATAAACATGTCTTCCCTAAACAGCTACCCACCAGACATCACACTACATCAAACATAAATCCTCCTTTTCTATTATGAACAGATCCCCGCCAAGAATCATACTACATGAGAGGTAAATACTAGATTCCTTAGTTTCTATTGATATTGTTGTTGACTCCATAACATTTGTTATTTATTTTTCCTGTTTTTTTTTTTTTAATATTTGACATTTAAAAGTAGCTAGAATATTGGAACATTCTTACTTGACTGTTAAGGATTTTTCTAGTACTCTGAGGGTTAATAAGATGGGAAATGCTGCGGGAAATAGTAATGATGTCGTTAACAATTGGAAACTAAATTCACCGTATCTTATGCCGTATTACAGAATGGCATTTCTCAATCTGGTCTAGGCTGCTCTACTATTATAAATTCAAATATCTACGATTCACGCATTCCTCCACACATCTAGGTCTACGCAGGGTAGTCCCTCAATCTGAACACTGTGCTGTTTCACTGAACTGTTATATTCATCTAAAGTTCCATATATGTATTTTTTTTACTGCTTTACGCCTCGTCGACAGCTAAGGTCTTTAGAGGCGGGATGGGACTGGGGACAAAGAACGAGAAGGAATTAGGCCATGGCCTTTTTGAAGGAAGCATCCCGGCATTCGCCTGGAGTGATTTGGGGAAACCATGGAAAACCCAAATCTGGATACCCGGACGGGGATTCGAACCCTCGTCCTCCCGAATGCGAGGCTTGAACGTTAACCGTTCACCCATCACGCTCGGTCTTCCATATATGTAGAAAAGATAAGGTCGTTTAAGTAATAACTAATGTACTGGTACATGGAAAACAAAGCCAATTTTGAACTTCTTTTTGTTTAACCCATAATTTCTCAACCATTTTTAACTCGAGGACAAGTAAATTGTCATGAATAATGCTGTGGACGACTAAATTATATGGGCCTAATTTAATTGTGCCATTGTAACTTAATAAATATAAAAGCACGTTTCTGAATTCCTATGGAAACAATGATACGAAACTGGAAGTGAACTATTAAAAGTTAATTACATATTAACCAGACAATAGACCTTACACATTTTATTTATGATCACTTCACCACTCTTATGCAACCAACCCTACAATGTATCGTGGTCGTCACACTTGCAGCAAGGTGTCTAAGAAAACAGCTATTTATTTAATCCTTAAACGAAAGGTGCTCTGTTTGATGCCAACTGAAAATGAATACATCAGTGTAGGAACATGCCGTCCTGCCGTCATCCTAGATATGCCAGATATTTGCTTGTTCTTTGAATTATTCGTGGTTTTAAAAAAGTTGAGCTTTAAGTTTATGCTCGCTTATAGCCTTATACAGTACATACCAGGTGTTTCAAAAATGACCGGTATATTTGAAAAATCAATAAAAACTAAACGGGCAGCGATAGAAATACACCGTTTGTTGCAATATGCTTGGGACAACAGTAAATTTTCAGGCAGACAAACTTTCGAAATTAGTTACAACTTTCAACAACAGATGGCGCTGCAGGCGATTTGAAAGATGTAGAAGTAAACGCAGTCTGTGAGTTCGCCATTCTGTAAGTCGTCTTTCTGCTGTAAGCGTGTGCTGTACTCAGATTACAAGTTTGTAGTGAAAAAATGGTTTATTCCTTAGAACAGAGGATCTTTCTGGGGGTGGAATTCCACCGCCTAGACTCCAGCGCCATCTGCTGTTGAAAATCGTAACTAATTTCGGAAGTTTGTCTGCCTGAAAATTTACTGTTGTCCCAAGCATATCGCAACAAATGGTGTATTTCTATCGCTGCCTGTTTAGTTTTTATTGATTTTTCAAATATACCGGTCAATTTTGAAACACCCTGTATATGGTATCTATGCTTATAATATTCTGCCTGTGGATCACCTGAACCATTTTCGTGGACCATTGGATGAGAAACAGAGATTTATTTTGACTTAGAATTTTACTGTTTGGGAACTTCTGCTACGAAATATTGTCAGCCTCTGGGGAAGTAGGAGAGCAACGTCATGATAAAGAAGGGCAGTGGAGAACGTATCCCAGCGCAGACTCAACGTTAATCAGGTTTTGCGGGCGTCGCCATAGTGTGGCCGTACTTAATAACCCGTACGTCTGGTAGCTTTGATAAGCAGTACGTTGGCTGTGTACACAGAACGGCCGCAGGGGAAGTTGCAGGTAATTCTGGTGGCGCGCTTCATCACAGAGTGCGGTTTTGTGGCGCTGCAAGTTGTGTAGATAACAGGTGGGGAGTCGGGGAGGCGTGTTTGAATTACGGAGCGGGCTGCCCCTGTTGTTACGGCGTTTAGCTGGAACAAACAGGTGGGCGCCGGCTACGTCCCTTTGCTTCCGACACTCATTATCCGCGTAGACCTACAATACAACGCAGCGTTGGTTACGGATTGGATGTAACGTATCACGCTGCTACCACGAACAGTGTGTCAACTTTATAGCATTAATCTGTCGGAGCACACTGTGAGAATCCTGACAAGTGACTTACCAGATTAGGGGATCACATTCATAAATTATGAATTCAGCATAATCTAAATAAAAGTACGGTCAAAATCTGTATACATAATGTGGAAGCTGACATTACAGTCATTGGTTAATGGGCAATGAGGTAACGAGTATTCGAGATGGACGATACATATGAACAGTTTTGACAAGGCAGTAATTTTATGAGAAAATCAACAGTTTGTTAAAAAATTTATGAAATACAAAGGCACACGCAACCATGTTCCTCAGGCTTCAGAGGTAATGACGGGGTATAGTGCCGTGTACATCATACAACAGTGATACAGGTAGGTTGTGACGTCAGTATCATCCGTTGCCTGACAGTGAAGAGCAGCACTCGCCAAAATCTTGTTGCAGTCGATGTTGGTGCAAAACATGTTCCAGAGTCACCTTAAAATTGTTATCCGCCGGTGCATTTGGTGCCGTTTAAAGGTGTCTTTCCACGACCCGTGCATTTGCCAGCCGCGCCGGCTATCAACAGTGGGCCGCCTCTAGTGGCAGAGACGGAGCGCCTCTATCCGTCGGTAAAGATAAACGCCCGGGTAGCTGAAACAACACTTGGCAAATTGATGGGGAGGTGGTGAGGGCTGGCCTCTGGCGCGTGATCATCTGTACAATTCGGCTGTATGGAGCGGCATACAAAACCACGCGCCGCACAGTGGGCCAGAATCGCAAAAAGCTGGCCAAAATATAAAAAGTTGTTCAATTTGTACCAAAGTTAGTATGTAAAGGTTATCGAAGTTGCTGATTAAGAATATAATATCAAAAAGTGAAAATAGAAAATGGCGGATCCAAGATGGCGGACAAATATTGCTAAAAGTCATTTTATTCATATAAAAGTAATTTTTGTGGAATTATCGAGGTTGCTAGAGTTGTTCAATTTGTACCAAAGTTAGTACGTAAAGGTTATCGAAGTTGATGATTAAGAATATGGTATCAAAAAGTGAAAAAAAGAAAATGGTGGATCCAATATGGCGGACAAATATTGATAAAAGTCCTTTGATTCATATAAAAGTAATTTTTTGGGATTGATCGAGATTGATGATGAAGATTGTGAGTTCAAATATTAAAAAACAAAACAAAATGGTGGAATCAAGATGGCGGCCGGAAATTGGTAAAGTTCTTTTTATTTATGTAAAAGTCAATATTTAGAGGCTGTTGTAGTTAATGGTTATAAATATAAGTTCAAAAAATGGGAAGCTCGAGAAAAGTACCAAATAGAGGATAGAAGATAGTATAAAATACTACAAAAAAAGAATTTTATTTCAATTATAGTTAATCATTGAGTAAATTATTTGTGACTATAATTAAAAGTTATTGTTTTCTTCTTCTTTTTATCTTCGTTATCTTCTTCTTTTTTTATCTTCATTTCTTCTTTCGCATCTTCAGCTGAATCGCCATCATCTTCAAAGACTGTTTCCTCATCATCTACATCGGAATCTTCATAATCTTCCGGCACAGGAACTAAGAGAGCAACGGCTTCTGACGACAAACTCTTCAGTTTGTTTGATGATTTACGCAGAGAAGAAATGTTGAAGTCTGTGGTTGCTAACAATCTCCCGAACACGTTTTCGGTACTCTTAAGTCCGGAAAACTTTCGTGAAAAGCCTATGCGATATTGCTTTTTCAACTTATTTGGCGATTCTTGAGCATACTCCGACAGTTCATATAATTATTAATTTATTTAATACTTATTTCTTAACACGTGTTTGAAAGCGTTAAAAAGTAATTCCACAAAGTATGTAGAATATTTGTGTTTCAAAAAAATGTACTTTTTTATAATTATTAATGAAAAAAATTGACTTAACATTAATAATTTCATTTTTTAAAAAACGGATACATTTTGCAAGCGTCGCTTAAAAAGTTGTTCAAAGCCGGAGTTGGTACTAGTAGGTGGATTTGAAGGTTAATTTATTAAGGTAATAGTATATACTTGCGGACACGGTGCAAAAGAAAGCGGAATATCGTGGAATTCGTAACTTATCTCTATTTTTTTAAGCACATTTTAAAATTTTCTACCGAATTTTCCGGTATTAAGTTAATTAAAAAAATATGTGTAATTAATGATTTAAAAATTACATAAATGTATTTTAATTAGTAAATACTTCCAGGAACACAGTCCATATTTAAAATATTCGTTTCACTTACACAGAACACAAATATTTATCTTTAACGACAAGACTATTTTGTTTCCTGGTCGGCTGCATGCACCGCTAGCATTGAAGTGCCGACTTTGACATGAAATATAAAGGAGGAAATGAACAATTGATCGTCCAAACAATCGGTATTCAGTAGTTCCAACATTACTGTAGCCAACCTGATAGTCGAAAATTCCCATCCAGAAACTTTTTTTTTTTCCTTTTTGGCCACGTTTTCAAGATTCTGGCCCACTGTGCGCCGTGGGAAACCACCATAGCGGAGAATACGCTGAGACGTGGCAACATGAGGATTGCGTAAGTAGACACAGCAGAAATAAAATTCATTAACTGCCTTTTCATTGATGGCTCAGTAAGATCTTGTCTCATGCTTCTCAAAGCTCATTATTTTGAGAAATGTTCATTATACACCAATGTAAGAAAATAAATCAATATATATATATATATATATATATAACATAAAATAACAGTAATACACTTTCTTCAGTATTCCTTTAATTTGCATTCTCAGTCTAACCAACATCTTTATTTACTACCAGTCTGATAATACTGATAAATAACGTAATTTCCCAAACAGGTCCTGAAGTCTATATTTTCAATAAATTTTACCAATAATACTTAGTCATCACTCCCTACCAGTATTAGCAGTTTAAGTATCAATGAACTAACATCTACCGGAATTAATACCAAAAGTGCATCAGATCCTCATAATTTGTAGGAAGCTGCTGGGTAGTAGATTAGAGTACTCTGGGCTCCACTCCACCAGCTCATGTGTATGTTGTATGTTGTGTTCAAGAATAGTGAAACAGTTTCCATACAACTATCTCAGGTACAAGCTAAATGAAGCCATGAGAGTTTTCACTGGTATTCTTAGCTCAAATTATTTTCAGAAGTTGCATTTCTTGGTGGTCAGCGTTTTCCAACATCCGAAAAGATGGAAGCTAAGTTACAGATTGTTTTCCAGGCAAGATCACTTGCTTACAGCGTTCTACAGTATATCCCATCAACGTGCTTAAAATCGTTTAAACTGTTCTATTGGCTTTTACACAAAGCCACTTTACTCCTTTATATGATCACCGAATGGACAAAGCTGGAATGAACATACACTGAAATTGTGATTCAAAATTCAGAAAGGAAGGTTGAGAGACCCCAACTTTCCTCAGTAAAATTATCGAAAATTGATTTTTCCAGAACAAGTCAAGGGAGTTGTGACTACAATATAAAAAAAATGGAGTTTCCAACATAGTGGTGCCTGGGACAGAGGAGAAGCAGAATGTGGGTGTAACCACACGGAGTACACTAAATTGACCAGACGTTGCTTGAAGTGAATGCAAATATTGAGAAGAGCACCCTGTACATATTTTGCTTGTTAAATGTGACGATGTGATGCTAGTAACAGGTGGATTCCGATGTTTCCTACCCTAGAGACTGTTTTTCTGCTCTTCGAAGATTTGCCACCAAGTGGGGGATTTTACTAACCATTACGTCCCTAGGATCGGAGGGAACTGTAAGTGTTGGAATCTGTCTGGGAACTGTGTTATTAAATTTCAAGTATCAATTTCCTTTCTGTCTGAGACTGAAATGTGAAATACTCCACCATTCGCCTACATTATTGCTGATAACTGCCTAAAAGAGTGATTAGATCGGTCGGTACGCCAACTTGGGTTCTGATACTACTTCCGTCTCCAGTATTGCAGTAATTTATCGCTAACTACAAAGCTTGTCGGTTCCACATCTTTTCGTGAAGAGATTAACACAAAAAACTTTGAACTGAGCTTACACGAGGGGAAGCAATGTGGGGACTCTCAGTTACCCCATTAATCTTGGTCATTCTTAAAGAAAATCACAACACTCTCAGAAGAACAAGAAGAAAAATCGTTTTCCTTGGAATAGGATTCTTAGGTACCAGTTCTGATGATATAAAATGGTTATATAGTTCAAACAAATCTGGTACCACGAAAAATATACACTCACCATTTGTCTTTACAAGTTCAATAGGATTTATTTATTTATTTTTTGCTTGTGTTTTTACATCTTGTCAATGTCATTATAGACGGCAAAGGACAGGGGAAAGGAAAGGGAAGGAATTTGACCCTGGACATTAAAAGGAAGTATTCCGACATTCGCCTGAAGTGATTTGGTGAAACCATGGAAAACCCAAATCTAAATGCCCGGACTGGGATTCCAACCTGCGTCCTCCCGAATGCGAGGCCAGATCGTGACTGTTCACACTCGGTCGAGCAGGATGTGCAGCCCGAACAAGAATAATTAAAATAAATTTGTCAAGGCGCATATTATAAGAGATGAACAACCAATATACTGAACGAATACTCTGATTGCCATTTTATGAAAAGCGGGGAGAGTAATAGGCATGTACTCTACACAACTGTAATTAAACTAGAATATTAAGCCGTTAAAGATCCCGATGAAATGTGTCTAACATCTAGAACACTCTGGCTGACACCTGCGATAATGCATCAAATGACAAGCCATTAGTCCGGATAGGCCACGAGTCTCCACGTGACAAGTGTTACGAGGATTATTGGTTTCCAGCGTTCATGTTATGTCTTAATACCCTTGATTAAAACTTCGGGAAAGTCGAAACCGCTGCACCGTGTACCTCTTAATATCGCATGAGTCCAGTCGCTGTTAACTTTGGATCTCCAGACCATGTGACCTTACATCAGGTTTGCTAATTTGGGAAACTTAATTACAATAAATAAGTAATTATGTATATCGGTTATTTAGATTTATTACTAGAATCACCATTTAACATAATAATTCTAATTTCTATTTTTGAGCTCTTTTTGTCTCGTAACTGATTAATTAGGTCCTTTGGTTGATAATTTGGAGCCTAAAGATCGCAGACTAAATTATTTGCCCCTTGATTAATCCATTCACCTAAATTCTTAATAACTTTTGTCTGACGAATTGCAACTTTATCACAAATAAAAACGCGTTGAGTGGATATAAATTTATAATTTTCACGAAACTTGAGCGTTCATAAGATTTTAATCTCCAAAGGTAAACCAGTAGCACATTGAAATACAAGTTTTAATACAAAAATAGAAACTTGACCACTGAACGACGGCATTTATAAAATGGGATCTGGAAACTAATGAGAGTTTACACATTTCGTAACGATCCCGTTCGACCTACCCGATGTTCACAGCATACACGTAGAACATTCGAATGAAACTAAAGAGGACTCAACTGACAGAACAAGTCTATCTCATGCTAGGTATACGCCGAAACATCTAGAACGCCCGCGATGACTAAAGGTTATACGAAACAGCACAACATTCGTAATTTACTTGTTATTAATCCAATAACCACGATTATTAAATAACACAATACCGAAACTGCTTGAAATGTTTCAAGCAAGCATCTGATAAATTTTGCTACTACTGCGGACGCAATAAACTGTTTGTATGAGTTAAAAGTAAAGTGAAATATAGGTTTGTCATGCTGGTATACTGTGATATCTGTTTAAGCTTATTCAAAGTAATTAAAGTTATGCCGAAAGGAAACTATAACTTTACAAAGTGTTTTATATTTCCTGCATATTATTTCTAAAAGATGTTTTTAGTGACGAGGCACTTATCACCGTTTACCAAACCCAAATAAGATATCATTTTGAAGATTAAGGTCTCCACTTCACAAAAATCTGAAATTAAGAAAGGAATATTTCGAAATTCGTCACTTAAAAGGTAAAAATATCATCATTTCCTAATTTTTTTTTTTTTTTGTAACCATCCACTTTTCGCCTTTCATACCTAACCGAAATAGATAAATGAGGTATGATTTTAAAGATTAAGATCTCTACTTTGGTAAAATCCTAAAATTAAGAAAGAAATTTATAAGAATTCAACCCATAAAGGGCAAAAGTATTAACTAACAAGGTCTGGCCTATGAGAATTAGAGCGTTTAGGCTTTGCTGCCTTCGAGCGTTCGCGTCACCGCTAGATAGGAGCACTACATATCACAGAGATATCAGTAAATTTTGTGTGTTTTCTACAAAAGGTGCTTTTCAGATTATTTTTTTTCGGTTAAGTAATGTTCTGTTTAGCAACATAAATCACCACGAGTTTCTGTCGTATATATGTCTTACGCCTCCAAAAGTTTTTTCTAGTTGTTTAGTGATACGTTGTAAGTACTTAGTTACATACGTATTTCAGTTATGCCATAGCTACAGATGAGCCGTTTTTTTATTATTATTATACTACAAACCACAAATCTCGCTATTAGTCGCATTTTATTCGCGAAATTTTCGCACGGGTCATCTTGTAGCCTATATATAAATGTCGGATCCGGAGTACGGGGCTACTCTACTAGATGGCGCCACAGACCCAGCTAGCAGTATGCCAGCGCCACAGCGACTGCGGTGACCTACGAGGGGTCTACTTAAGGGCAGCGCACAGCACACGGAGCTCTCTTCATGCCTGATCATCGAGGCAACATCATTCCGCTATCTGTCATTCTGTATTGTGAGACTGAGTCTAATAAACCGGATGCTTGTATCAGCTGTGTACTCATAGTTACTCTCTACTGTCCGAGGGATATCCACATCATACCTTCGCTATTGAACCATCTACCTCGAACCAGGAACTTCATTCAACCCGCCCGACTCCTGATCTTTCCCGGATGGACTTGACATATAGGACTTCATTTAATAATAATAATTTTGGCGCAGTATAGGAAGTTACATCATCACAAGTCAATCAGTCACTTGACTGAATTTTTTTTATATATGTGCAACATCACTAAGGAGGTCAATGAAAAAAATGAAAGAGCTAGGAATCTCAGAAAGGGATATTTTTAAAAACAAATGTGAGAAAATGGAATAGTTACACGGTAATAAATTCCTGGCGAGAAGTACGAGCAATGCAGACCAACAGAGAGAAAGATAGCTTTATGAAATAGTGTACATACTCTACGCCCGCTGCTCGCAAAGTGAAGTTGTTTACCTCACGCTACGAGTTTATGTGGAAGCCGCGATCTTGGACAGATCATGCCTGACAGTAGCTCAAGGCTTCCGCGGTTCTCTGATTTAAATAACTGATGTAGAATGCACTGAAGTTTCCAGCTCCAACCCAGGGCATTCAAGTTTCAACGTAGTTAATACTGATGAATATTCAAATTAGGTTCTGCTAGTTGTAGCTCAACAGAGTCGAGACGAAAGCGTGTTTTCCCTTGTTAGAAGTTGGCGCGCTCTGCTGGCAGGGAAGCGAAACGATGACTGACAGCCGAATGCCTCGGCGAATGTTTCTGAAGCGCTGGTGGAAACCGGCCACTCTTCAAGTTCAACGCCTGAGACGAGGTCTGCGGTGCTTATTTATTTTTCTCGCTGGTACTCTGCAGCTGAATGAGCTGACATAGGGAAAGGCTAATATTTCGAACAGTAGTTCTCTGCTTCATTCGATGCCATATCACACTTTGAAAAAATCAATGATGAAACATAAAATGATAAAATCCAAACACAATGAGAATGATTTCTTAATTGTAATAACAACAAAAAATTAACTTAATATTTACCGGATACACTGTAGTGCCAAAGCCATGAGATAGAAAGAATCAGATATGTAGATGTCGTTAGCACCGCGGAAGAAATGTGTAAACGAACAGTGTAATGTCGGGGCTTTCATTTGTACTCACGTGTGTAGTGTGAAAGGTTTTCTTACATAATTGTGGACGGACGACAATAGTTAAACCGACTTTGAACGAAGAATAGTAGTTGACGCTAACAGTATGGGGCATTCCATTTCGGAAGCTGTCCGTGAATTCAACATCCCTCGATCTACCGTGTGAATATCTAATATCCTGCCAGTCTAATCAATGACTGAAAGCAACAACGTGAATATCTAATATTCTGCCAATCTAATTAATGACTGAAAGCAATAACGTATGTAGTAAAAGACAGAGAAAACTGCATCAATGAAGCACAACATTCAGTGTGGCACGTACTACAGACGTCTCCATGCGGACAGTGAAGCAAAATTAGACGTTAAGGACGTATGGAAGCTGAAGACAGATGCGAGTGTCTCTCCTAACAAAATGCCTTCACCTGCGTCTTTCCTGAGCTGTCAAACGTATCGGGTGGACCCTAGATGACTGAGAAAAAATTGCGTGGTCAGGTGCGCTACTGTTCTAGTTAGGTAGGGTTCGAGTGTGCGTAGACCTCAAGAAGCTATGAACTCAAGTTTTCAGGAAGGAATTGTAGAAGATGATGATGGCTCCATCCTGGTTGGGCTGTATTTAAATGGCACGGTGCAAGGTTACTCTCGCTTTCTGCAGCCCGTATTGCATTTTGGACACACACCAAAATGTCTTACGATAGCAACTTTGCTTTAATAATTCATTTGCATATTAATCAATAGTTTTCAATTAAACGAAACATTTATTGACTTCTATAAACCATTTACATTGTACTTTTTTATTGAGAAAGGAAATCTTCACACTTCAGATTCGACTTATCAATATATTCTTACCATAACAACCAACAAAACAAAATCATTATTTTAAACTCAGATATAATCTTTTGCCTGCGATGTAAGTTACAGTTTAATCAACCTCTATGGTTGTTATCTTACAATGGGCAGAGGATCTCTGGCAAAACCTAACCGATCCAGTGACTGGTACTGGTTATATTAAGTTACTTTGAGACTATTTGCAGTGAACTATGTATGGCCTTCATTTCCCAAACGATGATGGACTTCTCCCGGACTACAATGTACCATGCCATCGGGCCAATATCGTTTGAGGAACATTCTGGACAATTCTAGTGAATGGGTTGGCCACCTAAATCATCAGGCATCCAATCGAACATATCTGGAACGTGATCGAAAGGGCCGATCGTGCACAATGCCCCGCACTGCAAAAATTTCGCAATTATGGATGGCTGTAGAGGAAGCATGGCTGGATATTTCTTCAGGATACTTCGAAGGACTTGTTGAATGAATACCACGTCGCGTTACTATTCATCTCCTGGCAAAACGTGTCCCAAACGATAATAGGAGTACACTGGAAAGCTTTTGCACAGTTAAAATAACAAAGAATAAGGAAAGTAGATGTAGGCAGGATGGCAGTGCCGAACACACAAAACGACATATACACAATTTATCATTATTTCGGTTTGAAACCTTATTCATGCATACAGAAGGGTCTATTTGGCAAGAGAGGTGTGCACACACCAAGGATATTGTATTACTAGCCAGTATAAAGTGCTTTTATCACCAAAATATTTAGAATTATGAAGATAAACTTTTTTACGGCATAACTCTCAGATAAAACTTTAAAAAATAAATTAATGGATTCAATGGCTCAACCTTTCATATCACAGAATCAATTGAAAACACAAAAGTAATTAAAATTCCTTATCATTAAAGAAACTTGAAAAGCATGTGCGAATATTGAAAATATGGTTAAGAAACTAAATTATTGATAAATCTTACTTAAGATAGAGGCACTATTGTGGGCATAATTTTTTTATGTTAAGGACAGGCTAATTAATTTCATATAAGATGCAGTGGAAGACGCGAAATTAATAGAAAGACAAAGAGTAGACTGAACGATCGAATCGTTTCATTCCATAGGTTATACAGATTACCTCGAGGTGAAGAGGCTATTATGGGATAAAAAAAAAAAAAAATTGCAGGATTCTATCGACAAGTGGAAGTATTGATAAAAAGATAATCGACATGCATATTCTTCTTTTTGATTCTGGCTTTAAGGCTGGTTAACAACCAAGAAGAGTTGCTGAAGAATTTTTGAGAAGGAATGGGAATGATTTCTGGAAATCACGGAAAATAAAATTTGAGTAACTAGACTAATCCCACTCCTCACCAAATCCCAAACATTGCCGTTGACCCTTTAGATTCACTTCTTCCGTATTTTTTAACCATACATTTCTGTATTGTCTGTAATGAAATGGTAGGAAAAATTTGAGGAAACAGAGGTGCTTGATTAATTCCGTTATTTAACTGCAGAAGAACAGCGATTACAAGCGTTTCTGAGTTATCCGACATTTTTCCCAGTAGCGACTAGCAGTGAGGGCGTGTTTCACTGCGAGCTGAAGATTTTCCTCCCTCGGGGTCGTTGAGGATATCTGGAACATTTTAAATTATAAAAGTTTGGCGACGTCTCCTCCTCCCGGACTGCATGTTTACGCTTGCCGGAGGAAAGTTTGGGATCGCAATAAGGACTTGCCCTGCGGTGAAGCTGGTGGCCTATCGCTGGGGCGTTCCGTTGTCAGTGGAGTCCCACAGTGGCAGAAGAGGACAGAGTCAACAAGTCTGCTAACGTAAACTTTAACCATCAACAGGATTCCATACACCAGACCAATACAAAACATCAGAAAATTCCATAGCTATTGTTTCTTTCAGGATTCCGTACTGAATCAAAAACGGACGCCTTATCTATTCACTCAATTGCTAGTCACACCCTCATAATAACCGAAACCTTTAAGTTAGAAATTAGGATTTTCTACTAAGCTTAACACGAATAAAATGTAAAAGTCTGAAGAATCATTGGAGATGAAAATAATTATTGGGAGTTTTACATAAACTTCTTGCGTATCAAACGGAAGCTGGCAAACCACCGACTCTCAAAATGTTTTTTGATTTTGTTTTCATTTCACAATTTATACGAGAACTTGGCGAAAAATAAAATAAAAAAGTTTATTTCCCCAATTATTTCTGAAACTATTGTTAAAAAATTCTCCCGATGTTTGCTGTGATACTTAAGTATATAAAATCTACAGATAAATTTTGGCGATATTTTTTGGTATTTATACTCTTACAAAATAACTCAATAAATGTAAAGAATTTTATACTCCAGCAGAATACTTTCATTCAAAAACCCAAATGAATCATTAGATAAAATTTCATTATCCGTATACTAAATAACCATTGAAAATTCCAAAATGTTAATGTAACAGTGCTTCAACTTTTAAATTTTTGGAATTAATTCCTACTAATCATTTGATAAACGAGTAATAAACTTTATTTATAATTCCCTGAGTAGGTGGCAAGAATATATTGAATGCTTATATAAGGGAGATCAAACACCAAGTAAAATTGAAGAAGAGGCACAGGTAACAGAAGATGGAAAGGGGTATGAGATCCTAGAGACAGAGGTAGGAAAGGCTCTGAAGGAGATGAAGAATCGGAAGGCATGAGGAATCGATAATTTATCTGCAGAATTGTTGAAGAGTTTAGGAAACAAAGGAAGAAGTGAGATAGTAAACCTTTGTAATAAGATATATGACGAAGGGGAATGGCCAGATGACTTTCTCGCAACGGTAATGATACCAATTCAGAAGAAAAAGAATACTAATAAATGTGAAGAGCATAGGACTATCAGCCTAATTTCGCATGTAGCTAAAGTGTTGTTGAGAGTGCTGAACAGAAGGCTATTTGGAAAGTTAGATAGATTGATTGGAGAAGAACAGTTTGGATTTAGGAAAGGAAAAGAAACAAGAGATGCTATCGGCCTGTTAAGAATTATAGGGGAAAGATATATTGAGAGAGGAAGATACATCTATGCCGTCTTTATTGACTTGGAAAAAGCTTTTGATAGGGTGCAATGGAAGAAGCTGATGGATATCTTGAAGAGCAAAGGCGTAGATTGTAAGGAGAGAAGGTTGATACAGAACCTATATTTAAAACAGAAAATACGAATAAAGATCGGAAACGAGATGTCAGGAGAAAGCAGCATTCGGAGAGGCGTAAGACAAGGTTGTTGCCTTTCCCCATTATTGTTCAATTTATACTTAGAAGAAATTATTGGAAAAGGCTTAAATGGAAAAAGAGGAGTGCGTATTGGTGGCAAGAGAATAGAGTGAATACGATTTGCTGATGATATGGTATTGTTGGCAGAAAGCGAAAAAACTCTAAACAGAATGCTGAAAGATCTAGATGAAGCTTGCCAAGAGTGTGGAATGAAAATCAAAGCAGCAAAAACTAAGAGTATGGTGATTGGAAAAGGAAGGAAAATAATAAATATTAAGTTAGGAAGAGTTGATATCAGGCAAGTAAGTTCGTTCAAATATCTTGGGAGTATGATCACCGAAGATTTGAGGTGCCATCAGCAGATAAAATCTCGCATTGCCGTAGCAAAGGAAGCATTTAATAGGAAAAGGAGGATACTAACTGGATAAAATAGACAGAACACTTAGGAAAAGACTCGGTAAATGTTTTGTATGGAGTGTGGCTCTTTATGGGTCGGAGACATGGACACTGAGACGAAAGGATCAAAAGCGGTTAGAAGCATTTGAAATGTGGATTGGAGGAGGATGGAGAAGACAAGCTGGGTGGATAAAAAAGGTGATGTTGAAGTGCTGGACAGGGTCAGTGAAAGCAGAAAAATTCTCCAAGTAATAAAGGAGAGAAAGAAAAACTGGATGGTACATTTGTTCAGAGGGGAGTGTCTGATGAAAGACCCCTTGGAAGGACTAGTCTGTGGGAGGAGAATAAGAGGAAGAAGGAGGTACAAAATTATAGACAACATCAAGGAAGACGGCAACTATATGGTTCTAAAGAGAAAGGCAGAAGATAGAAGAGCATGGAGAACAGCCAAGTGAAAACTTGACCGACGCGACGGCAGAAAACTGATGATGATGATTATGATTACATTGAAATTTTTGAATAATTTTCCAAAAAATGTTTAGTTGATTCCGTTTAACACGGTTGGTGTACATAACATTTAGGGCTCAATATTTTTTATTGAGGTGTTGGAAGTGAATCAAAAATGAAGGAAGGGAGAGAGTGAAAACCGAAGCCAGCCTAGTGAGACCTACTCTTCCAAATGTCACATTAAAATAATATATTTTTTTAGAATATAGAGATTAGCTCTAACATGCTGAACTATGCTGTACTAATCTCTCTCTCCCTCCCCCCCCCTCTCTCTCTCTCTCTCTCTATATATATATATATATATATGTATATAACAAAATCATTAGTAAAATCTGTTAAGAAACGAAAAGAACTTGTAGGTATCACCAAAAGATGTAATTTATTTGCCTTCTTAAGAAACTAATTGTTAATCGTTTGCAAAGAATATTATAAGAATAAATAATACTGTTATGTACTGTACATACACATTCAAATGTGATCGCATGAGGTGAATGTGAGCAAATGTAATGTAATTGTTTCATATTATCATTCGGGAAAGCAATTAACACTGAAATATTAGCGTCAACTTTAAGTTTATTTTATTATTATCTATAAAATAAACATGTTGGCACTCGGCCTAGTTCTTCAATAGAGCTCCGCCAGCTTATGAAAAAGAATAAATAAAAAATAATAATGAATGGGAAGGATATTATAGAAAGCCCAGATCAAATATCAGAGTTAACTAGAATTAAAATTGTTCATGTCCGGAATTGAACCGGTGACCTTTGGATTGCGGTGTCACCTGCCATGCAACTGTCGTTGCTGGAAAGTAACAATTCGGTAATTCGACTAATTTGATACTTCGGAAGTTAATTTTACCAGGTGAGACAAAAAAATCGTATTTTGAAAGCATTAAACGTGTGTTTGACTGGCTCACATATTTAGAAAATTACACCGCAAGCATACGTATTACGTAATATTTTAGGCAATGCGTAGGCAGAATCTTGTACGTATTTCTCTGTACGCAGGTTGCAGTGTTTTTGGGTTCGAGGATGGTGCGGTCCTTTCTCTGGGCGGTCCTTTGTAATTACTCGTTTTGGTCGGTCACGCGTGGAGCTACTGGGCCCCCCGGGAAATCACGCGGACAGTGGCGCACGTCATGGCTTCCTTTTTAAATTTACGGTCTCCAAGTCCGTAGCACACGTAGCGAGCGAGAACTGCAAACAGTCGGTGACTTTAACAGCAGCGTTTTTTACTTAGTTTCAGTGGATTAAATACTTTAGGTTTATAGGAAGTGAAGAAATGATGTCAGCTGTAGTATGTGAACTGAATACTAACTTTTCGTTTTTGTTTCTTTTCATGTTTTTTATTGTAATTTGTTTTTATATTTTTTGTCTGTATTTGTTTATATATTTTTTGTATTGTATTTTTGTGTTTTTTCAACAAAATTGGGCCCAATGCATCACTCCATCCTATATTTAGGAATGAATAAGGGGGCAAAAAATTATCAGATAGTATGCAAGAAGGAGACTGACACGATCTGTTATCCAAAAATAAAAATAAAAAAATTATGGAAACATAGAACCGACTGAACTTGACAAATGACGAAGTTCATCTATGCGTGTTTTTATATTTTTTGTTTGTAGTTTGTTTTTATGTTTTTTGTCTGTTTTTGTTTATATATTTTTTGTATTGTGTTTTTGTGTTTTTTCAACAAAATTTGGCCCAATGCATCACTTCATTCTATATTTAGGAAAGAATAAGGGAGCAAAAAATTATCAGATAGTATGCAAGAAGGAGACTGACACGATCTGTTATCCAATAAGAAATTATGGAAACATAGAACCGACTGAACTTGACAAATAACGAAGTTCATTTATGCGTGTTTTTATATTTTTTGTTTGTAGTTTGTTTTTATGTTTTTTGTCTGTTTTTGTTTATATATTTTTTGTATTGTGTTTTTGTGTTTTTTCAACAAAATTTGGCCCAATGCATCACTTCATTCTATATTTAGGAAAGAATAAGGGAGCAAAAAATTATCAGATAGTATGCAAGAAGGAGACTGACACGATCTGTTATCCAATAAGAAATTATGGAAACATAGAACCGACTGAACTTGACAAATAACGAAGTTCATTTATGCGTGTTTTTATATTTTTTGTTTGTAGTTTGTTTTTATGTTTTTTGTCTGTTTTTGTTTATATGTTTTTTGTATTGTGTTTTTGTGTTTTTTCAACAAAATTTGGCCCAATGCATCACTCTATGCTATATTTAGGAAAGAATAAGGGAGCAAAAAATTATCAGATAGTATTCAAGAAGGAGACTGACACGATCTGTTATCCAAAAAGAAAAAAAAAAAATTATGGAAACATAGAACCGACTGAACTTGACAAATGACGAAGTTCATCTATGCGTCTAGGAAATCAACGTTTGGGATCCAAGATGTCGGCTGAAATGTAGTATAACAAGGAGACCTTTCTTAAAAGAAAGAAGAAGAGTCCATACTTATTCCCCAGCTAACGAGAGGCTAAAAGAATTTCTACATCTTGTGATGGGTGGAAATAAAACCCTTCTAAAGAGAACCGAAGGAGATGATTCGTAAAATGCAAGGTAGATGAAATAAAGAGATCTGAAGGCAGACGAGAAGATGGGGAGACGAGTTTCGACCTTGAAACTACTGCAGAAGACTCAAAGGCTAGAAGCCTATCACCGAGAGGCATTTCAATTGCAAGTTATCTTTGCTAGATTTATCTTGAGGTGAATCTGAAATTAAAAGTGAAATAACCTTAAAACAACTTGCAATCGCGTGATCCATTTTTATTCAACGTCCAATAATGCACTTGTATCAGTGTGGGGAATATTACAACTTGGACGATTCCCGTCGCAACAATAATTTGTACTTGTTGCATGGGGTAAGTATCTTAATAGGTTCCTTTATCATATAAGATTACTGTAACATATCTCTAATTTGGTTTGTGTAAAATAAAGAAAGTATTTTAACAATTGTTTAGACTGAGATTCATGATAAGTTTCCGACGTTTAGTCAAATTTGGACTTTAGTCATTAATCAGCTCCTTGTCTTTCTGAGTAAAGGCCCTTGCCAAATGGAATCCACTATCATACATGAGGTGATTGATTTTGATGTCTCCAGATAGATGTTTATGCCATATGTCCTGTATGAAACCGCATTATGACCGAAACTGTTGACTGCGGATTTCGGGGTATCTGTTAATTGTTGGCATCCACAACCGACGAACTAGCCATGAAGTAAAAGATACAAAATCTTCAACACAGGTTGATACGTGTGAGCAATAATTTTGCCTTAGTTTATCTATTGAATGGGGGTGTACGATGGTGACGTTTTATTTCCAGCTAACCGAAAACAAGGGGTGAGCTGTTATTCATGGACATCTTCAAGAGAATACCCACAATGTAATAAAATAATAATAAAAAAACTGTTATTTTACTCACCCATAAGTCTCTTTTCAATGTCGAAGAAAGTGATTGCCATTCTATAGTATTTATAGTTTAAGTTGTTGTCAACGTACCAGTTTTTCCCAATTAATTTCAGAAAGTGATGATTTCAATAAAAATAAGCCCTTCAGAATTTTGCTAAGCACCTGGGTATTAAAAGAAGGGGAAGGAATCAATAATAGGTAATACTTCAGTCGTATAGTCGAAATCTTAAAAAAAGTTTTAGATTTAAAATCGGTCAGATAACTATAATTTTCGAGAAAGGTAATCAATATTGAACCATTGGCCAATATACAAGCATATCCACTAACTAAAAAAGTATGAAATATTTGGGTAAAAATAAGTTATTTATTTCTAACCAACTTCCATTATCAATTAAAGATAGGTGGTAAAAGAACCTGTTCTAAGAGCAGATGAAGTCGCTGCTGAGTTATTCGTTGGTTCAGTTTTAATCAGTAGTCTAATTGGTATAAAGATTCATGTAGAATCCTTTCCTTATCGTGAAGTTGTAAAAATTTCTTTTGATGTACCAAGTAAACTCTACCCCAGTAAGTAGAGATCGACTCAATGAAATCATTTAATTCGTATTCCAGTTTGCGCAAGGATGTAACTTGGAACGATTACCACTAAATAAATTCTTAGCGTGATATAACACCTAACTACAAGATATACTCGTAGTTTCCGGCAAAATAAGATAGTCTCAATCACACGTCAACAGCCATTCGACACTATCGAATACCACGCGTATTCGATCCTTTCTCTGGAAAACGTTTCGGAAGGAAGCGTGAACATAGCCCCTGTTATATATTACTTGACAGCAAAGAGAGGCTTTCGACGGCAACAGAAATGGGAAACAGATACGGGCGAAATTTATGGTGGCCTTCGGTTCAGCCGTGGGGAAAGGATTTAATATTTATCGCGGTCGCCGCAGCGGTGGAGCCGAATCTGTTTGCAGCCTCGTCCCCCTTACTTGTTTTGCGGCCCTCGTTTTATCGGAGGCTGCCTAGCACGAGGGGCGCAGTCAGCTGATTGGAAGCTGAGCTGGGGACCACACTGATTGTGGCGGGAATGGCTCCATAAGCGCTAGCCGTTTTATCGCCCGACGGTCGTCAAACGGAACGGCCGGGCGGTCCCGCCGGTGTGCCACAGAGCTACCCAGCACTTCCACCTCGCTGGGCATCGCCGAGACGGCGGAAATCACGGCCTCTGCCTGTGTTGACTCACCAGCCAGTCCCCAGGGGTGATCCGCAGCATCCACTGTGCCCGCTTCACTCGCTCCACCACTTGATCTACTTGGACGTCAGCCTGGTATAATCAGGGGTACAGGTCATATCAGTATATGGCTGCTCAGTTCACCTTAAAATATTCTGGGATTAATGCTTTGAAACTATTTTTATTTTAACAACAAATCTTCTAGGGTTTGCAGCCGGATTTTATTATAAAGCGACAAGCTTTCGGCTACTAGCTCAGTAGCCATCTTCAGGTCGATTATGTATCGGCGATCTTGCCTTGATGGATACCAGGCGTTTACTGGTGTCGCTTAGCAACCTCATGACGGTCGCAGTCCCGCTTCACTGTGATTGGTCGAGGCGGCGGTCACCCATCCAAGTGCTCACCACGCTGACCGTTGCTTGACTGCCGGAACTTAGCTGTGGTGAGCACTTGGATGGATGACCGCCGCCTCGACCAATCACAGTGAAGCGGGACTGCGAGCGTCATGAGGTTGCTAAGCGACACCAGTAAACGCCTGGTATCGATCAAGGCAAGATCGCCGATACATAATCGATCTGAAGATGGCTACTGAGCTAGTAGCCGAAAGCTTGTCGCTTTATAATAAAATCCGGCTTCAAACCCTAGAAGATTTGTTGTCATTTATTCGCCGGGAAAGCCTGCATTCGCATATTTTTATTTTATTTTTGCTGACGTCAGTCTCTCGACTGGTTTGATGCGATACTCCATTTTCAGAGAATTACGTGGTCGCGGGGTATCTTTTGGGTCTGTTATGCAGTAACTTCCCGCTACCTTCTGCATCTACATGCCGTTGACCATTTCTGATTCAACCGCCTTCAGGGACCATTTCCAACCCCAAGAGCAATAGGGTGTACTTGACCGCTACCTGTTCATCTACCCGTCTTCAAGGAGAATTGGGGCGTCCATTAATTACGTGAGATGTTTTTCCGGAATTCCGCCCCCCCCTCTCTGGTGAGACTTCATGAGATTTGGTTGGATTCCCCCCCCCCTCCAAAATGACGTGAGATTTTGATGGAGGACCTCCTCCCCCCTACCAATCGACTTCAAAACTCTTTGAGACTTTTTTTTAGGTCTCATGCACCGAAGAGTGGTTGTCCCCCCCCCCCCCGAAGTTCGGTTTTCGGACCAAAATACCACCCTAATTTTTTTTTTTTTTTTTTTTTTTCTTTTTTTAACACTAACTTTCTACGAGAATCTTAAAACCTCCTGTGAGATTTCCGTTGCGCCCCCCCCCCCCGCCTCTCCCTTGGTGAGGTTCTAAGATTTCGACAGACCCCCTCCCCCCTATTTCACCTCATGTCATTAATGGAGTCCCCTTGTAACGGTATGGTAGTTTATTTAGGGATTTATTCAGGCGCTTTTGGGTTTTGGGCCATACTTGGGTGATTAAGAGTGTGGCCCAATGATTTGAGGAACTCGAAGAGAAAAGTTGCACTACTGAGGCTTATTGGAAGAACAGCATATTATGGAGGCGTTGAGCTGGGTTGCACAATATCCCGAAAGTGTGAGATGTTTATAAATTGGGGTGAGCTGCTAGGAGGCTGGCTGTCCATCGCTGAACCTGAGTGGATGCGTATGTTTCTGCCCCTAGGAAACAATCTTTAGCTGGTGTGAAACATTGGTTATTTCGTTTGGTAACTGAAATTTGATCAACGTTTATTGGAGATTAAATTATTTTAGCAGAGTGGTGGATAAAGTGTCGTAAATCTCCAAGAAGGTTTAATAAGAACTCAGAATAATTGTCTGCTGCCCCTCAGATTAAATTTATTGTTTTGGTTTTGAAAGGGTTTAAAGTGTTGTGATGGGTCATACAAACTCCTGAAGTAGAGAAGGTTCAGCCAAGCTACTTTAATATAAATTTTGTTTCAATGACACTGCCAGCGAAATAGATTGGCACAGAGGAGTCTTTTTTTTTTCTGTTAAGTATGAGCTTGACTAGTTGTGCAATCGGTGGGCACGGTTCCAAGGATACTTACAGAGGAACTGGAATTATTGTTAATAAATTTGAAGGGAAATTTTTGATTTTATAACGCTTACATAACTTACAGAAAATAATTTTTTGGCCTTACTGTTAATAATAGAAAATAGAAAATTTTAAATATGGTTTAAATTCTTTTGGAACTTTGTGGCAGTGGGAATCTTCTGATAATTTATCTTCAAATTTAAATATTGGTGGGTTGCTTAATTGCTTAGAAAGGGCATTTTGAAATAAAAAATCACGCTATTATAATCAAATTTTCCCATTTCTCTGTTAGTAATTTGAGTTGTAGGAGGATGAAGATCTTCCAGAAATTTAGGTTAACACGCAGCCGTCGATCGTTTTAAAACTAGTTGCTCCTTTGAATACTCCACTTTCTGCGGGCAATTTAAATGCGTCTTTCAGATTTGAAGGAGTGAACTATAATAGGAATAGTATTAACAGTTCAGTCACCCTTCTTCCCGGAGACTGTTGGCAAGCAGTGAATGACTCCTTGTATCCGGGAATCATTCAGTTACCAGAGCCTTCTTGTCTGTGCAAACTGTGCGCACCACATGAAGAAGAAGTTGGGCTAGTTATACCTTTCCCAAGCCTTTAGACTCCCCTGAATATTTATTGCCTGTTATTCAAACAGTATCTGTTGATTACAAATTTGGAAAAACTACAGCCACCAACATTATTTAATACAAAAAAGATTGTTAAAAATTTCAGCACGCTTAAAAAGAAACCTTTTTATTGACTTCTCTTCATCATTATAGTTCACTTAGTTGTATTACCTCGTGAAATCACATTTTCGCCATTTATGTATCTCCCAAGTTACAGTGTGCTCTTCCTTTAAACCCTATTTCTTAAATAGATCTCCTATACCGACACTGAATAATCTCTTCTTTGGTAACACTGTTCAGATAAAATTCACCATCTAGACTGACCTTACTACTATGGCCAATCGTGATACAGGTAAAACAGGATACGTCTCATTTTGATGTGATGTCGTAGGTAGAAAATTTTTTAAGAAAGAGTTTTAAAGTGATTCACTCATAAACAACTGGCTGAAGTTGGATGGTATTTCGATTAACGTAAAGTGCGTGATCATGCGAGATGAATATGATTTGAAAATCTGAGATTTTGTATAATTTTTCGTTGAACACAATTGACACAAAAAGTAGTGGTCATATTTTGTCAGGGCTTCCGTTAATGTGTATGTATAATAGTTCTGGACCATGTTGGTTTAAGTAAGAAGTGTGAACAATAACAGTCCACGTGAAAGTTGCTATATAGTTGCAAATAAATCTCATTTAAACAGAAATACATACGTATATGTCAGGCTGGTTTCTACAAAGAGGCAAGTCAAGCAATATCATTAAAAATTTACTTAGCCTGTCGGTTTATAAAAGATGTTTAGAGCAAAAATCAGTAGCAATGAAGGAAAAAATTCCACACTACAGTACAATTATATATCTGAATGTCCCTATTCAGCAGAAACATTAGATTTATTGAAAATAGGTGAAATTCAAGAGGGAGATAAAAATGCTTAGACAAACTCTTGTGGCAAAGAAAAACAGAAATGAATGGAAGCAAAGAAGTAATATAGAATTATGTGTGAAAATTGTAACCAGACCTACTATTAGAAACAACTGGAGTGAATGAATCCAGAAAGACTGACGAAAGGATTGTTTGATTATTTTCCTATAAATCACTATCTCAGTGATTTAATGAAACAAGATAGGATATATATGAAATCAATTTTAGGAAATCTTTAATTGATTCGTACATGGAAAAATATATCCAGAGTCACGGTTTCCATGAGAAAGTGCAGAAACCAATAAAACATTTTGGTAGGAAGAAAGAAGAAAACACACGCTAGAGGATGAAGATGCTGAGAGCAAAGAAAAGAAAAGAAGGCATAAAGTGCCCCATAATTGGCCAATGTTAAAAAAAAAAAGTCACCGTTACTGAATGAAAGACAAATAGGGTGTATATTGTCGAAACATATCAGTACGTAAATACATACATACTAAAATCAAGGTATTCGACATGACAGTTAGGAGAGATAATGGTCCAGATGATTTCAACCTTATCGATGCACGACGCAGTTCCGATCCAAATTAACTAGCACCAATTCAAGACCCTGGATGACAGCCTTTTGGATTCAACCGACCTAGAAAAAGCTGGACGGAAATGAATGAGGTCACGCTAAATGTAATCATTGAAAGAATAATTGAGAATCAGTGGTGTGACTGCCGAAACCACCAACCAACAATCCGCGAGATCACTATGAAATGCTCTCTAAGGAGATTCAATGGAATAATCCATCAGCTTCATGAAACAACTACAAAGGCAACAGAATTGCTTCAATCTCTCAATCCATAGGTTGTAAATCAATATAATTACTATCTTTATATTAGTGTGCAATACGAAATAAATAACATGTTGGTGAAATAAATAAGCTCGTCCATTGTCAGATATAGGCCAAGGAGATAGAGTAAATTCAAAAGAATCCAGATGCACACCTGCATGCGGATAGCAGTTTGTGGCGGAGTTGATGTTTGTGCCAGCCATGCAGCGCGTATTCTGCGTCTGAAGGTCGAGCCACCTGATCCGTAATTGGAGTTCTTATGTCAGTGGCCGCCAGCTGCCGCCGTCGGTCGGCTTTGCGTTGCCTTAAATGACAAATCCGGCTCTTGAGCACCGACTGGTGTTGTCCTTGCATTCGCTTGTGCCCCCCGCGCTCCACTCTGTCACTGATATCTTCATCGCAATTCATATATTACCATGTTGTCAATTTTTGGGAGCTACAATAACCGGGATCGACATGTATCATTCTGACAAGGCATAATGATATTTACAAGTATAAATACGTCAGTGGCTGTGTATCGATGCAGTGTATCCACTTACTACTGCTCCCACGTGAAACGTTAAGGAAATATTTCACTTTTGCTTGTACCAAACTGTTCAAATTGTAATTATAAATGCAGTCTCGTTATTGATCGGATAAACATATTTTCATGCAAATAAGAAATCTTTATTGAAATAATCCTAGAGTTATATGGACTCCATGCTATCTCTGTACAAGCAATTATAATTTTAAGGGTATTGGAACCACTCTGCATTGAAATAATGAGTCACAGTATGATAATTGAGAATAGATGATTACCTTACCACATTCACGCATGCAGAAATTTACTGTTCAATACGAGTATTATCACGTATTTTAAGGAAACCTTGCTGTATTACTGATCAACTGCTTTGAAACTTATCGAATTCTGTACACATTTTTACTGTAGCCTTTATACGCTTGAGAAAGTTCTGATTCCCTTTGAACCAACCAAAAAGTGACACGTAACATTCATTCCAGCATAATCGCATATGCCAGGTAAACTACACCTAAGCAGACCAGACTGCATAAAAACCGATGGTGCTTCGGCATTTCCCATTAATGGTTCTGCGTGTTTTTAACTAAACACTTGAAACACTTTGTGACTTAATGGATTTCTGCAGTCACAGAATTGAGCTAAAACATATTGAAATTGGGTGGTCATGGACAGAAGTATACCTCTCAAATGTTGCCTTGCTGTTGATTGGATACACAGATTTTCATGCAAATAACAAAGTTAGGGGTTTTATTGAAATATAAACTTTTATGCTATCTCCGTACATGCAATTACAGTAAATGTGACGAAAAAAAATAGTGAAAAGATTTCTGATTGTTTTAAAACGTTGAGAAGAGTTTATTACAATTTTAGAAAATTTACAACTATACATTGTAACGAACATCTCATTTTTCTGCTTCGTCATCTGTAAATGAAATGAAACATTGAACTGAAACTACATATCCCTGCATGCAAGAACTTTCTAAACCACTATAAGCGCGAAATTTCATATAAAATGAATTTAAATTTGACGCTTGAGACAAAATGAAGTATATGTCTCCCAAGTTCTTGGAAGTACAGCGTCATAGCGGAAACAAAATATTTTCAGACTTCAATATTCATGTAGACTTCTCGGCAAAAGTAGACGTCATTACAGGTGCCCTAGTAAAGCTGTACGTGACGTTTAAGCCTTCATTTTGGAGCCCCTAATCTTTCAGTGCTTCTCATGATCATTTCCTGCTAACTGAAAGTTTACAGCTAGCGGCGTCGTTATACTTATACAGCTAAAATTATTTATGCACTGTTTCGTTATACACATTTTTAGTACTCACGGATAAATTTATTGTGATGACGCTCTGTGATTGATCTGAAACTAACGTTACTGTAATTTTAACAATTGCATACCTATTTATCAAATTGCTATAGCTCTTCGTTTAACTTTGTAGTGGAACGTTTTTACGTCACACTACAATTTGTATATCTTTCAGATTATTTTAATATTAATTTATTCTAAATTCGACCAATTAAACTGATCTCGGGCAGCCCAAATTTTTAAGTGTTTATTAGATGCAAGGGTATTTATATTGAGAGACGCCAATGCAGATATACGAGTGAAAAAGCGAGGTTTCGGCGCCGGACAGCACAGGAACAATGCGCTACCCTGTCCCGTTAAGATCCTTCCAAGGTCGAGTGCATTGCCCCTTTCTTGGGACGCGAGGCTGTGAAGGATACAACCCCCACCAAACCGACGCGCGGGACGAGACGCTGGCAAATTGCAGCGAGCTGTGACTAAACGTGATTTCAGCAGAGCTTATCCCGCCAGTGAAATGTAACGTAGGGGTTCTCAAATTTTAAATCAGTGCATATTATTTCTGCCCGCATGTTTCTTCGCCGAGAGGAAGAGGGAGCCATCTTTTCCGAGTGGAGAAAAGACACTTGTGGCTGGGACGCGATCCGGCAGAGACGGTTCGATCCTGGAAGAAGTCGTATATTGACCGTGCTCTGACCGCCGGTTGGTGGTCCTCGCCTGGTCGCAGGATCGATATCGCACAGTAATAGGCTGTGCGACAATCACCATTGACCGTCTACGAGATGGTATGTGCTCACGCCAGGTCATATTTCATTTGGTTATTGAGACTGTGACCGACCGGTAGGCGACTTGAGATAAAGACCTCTGCTCATCAAGCAGAATCATTCTGAGCTAGTTGGCATATTTTGTAGAACGTTATGTGTTGTGGAGGCCCTTGCATATCACGAGCTCCATAATGTTTTCTTGTATTATCGGCGCCCGGGGTTCATTTTCATGTATTTATGTTTTAATTGCTGATGTTGTTCATCACGACATCTCATGCATATTTTGTTAACAATGCATTTAGTTTCATTTGATTGTTCCCGAAACACATTATCGTAAAATTCAGTAAATTGTTTGCTTTGGTTAATTGGCCAATTGTAACGTCTAGGCTTTGTGTTTGATATATTGCAATGATTTTGTGTTAATGGTAAGTTTAAATATGCCTAGCGATGTAAAAGCCAACAGAACAAAATAAATATCAGTTGTTAGTTTTCTTATTATCTGGCAGCTTTGAGATTCTTATCAACAGACATAATTCAACAAACCCCCATCTCATCAGGGCCGGCGCTAGAATCCTCGGGCCCCGGATAAGCGTATTCGGTGCCCCCCACCCCGATTTTTTATTTTTTTATTTTTTACTTTAAACTTTGATTTTTTGCATAAAGACAGAACATTTTAATCCAAAAAATCAAATAAAACCTTTTTAGAAAAGTTTTTTCGGGGGTCCGGGCCCGAGTACTTTTGCCCCGTTTACCCCTCCCTAACGCCGGCCCTGCATCTCATTACAACTTGCCTCTTACGCCGCTGCCTCGAAAACACTTGTTCTTTGACGAATGAGGCTGATTAACCTTGGGAGTACTGTCTTTATGACGATGGCAGTAGTTGGACACCGTGGTAGCGCTAGATAGTCGTCGTCTGCGGAAGGACGAGTGAGGTCGTGAAGACTCCCCGCGGTGGGGCCTCCGGCACCTGGCGCGTGTCGCGCAGCTGTTGCTGTTTGCAGATCGATAAGATACCGCAGCACGCCTGAGGCCGATTGCCCTGCCCGGAGGGGCTTTCACGCTCGGGCGCGCCGAGGAGCCTTGAACCCGGGCCCGTGGACTCCACTCCTAATCGGCGGGTGCGTCTGACCTCGAAACGCACGCCCGACCTCAGCGGTCACGGAGAGAGCATTCAGTCGTGCGCACAGCTCTACCGGCCACGGCTGGATTTCTCACGCTATCACTCGTCGCAAATGAAAATCCATGCTCAACCGTAATCAGCCACTACCACTCTGTATTTTGGAGTGTTTCCTCATCCAGTAATAAATTTATCTCAAGTTTTTTTCTGTCCTTACAGGCAACAGAAGGAAAGAAGAGCAGAGTCTTCTGCTTCAAATTTTATGACTTGCACAAATAAGCTCGTGGGAGACGTATGGCTTGGCCTCAGAACTAAAGACAAGATAATCCATGTTAACAAAAAAGCTGTTACAGAAATATCGCTCCATTATAAATTAAACAATCTCTCGACTACAAAAGTCGTTTGAGAAAACGGAATACATGAGCATAGAAGCAAAAGACAGGACATGGATACTGAACACTAAATATGGTGATATTAAAAAAACACAGTAGTTCAAAGACCTTGGTGAAATTTTGACTCCCAATGTTAATAAAAAGGCTGCAGTTGAAGATAGGGCGAGAAAGATGGAAACAGCTTTCAGGATTTGTCAAAAGACACACAAATCACAATTACTCTCTCATCAAGCGAACTACAAGCACTATAGTACGGTAGTGAAGCCAGAATGTTTTTACGCAGCAGGAACACTAGCCAGAAAGGGATTGACGGAAATAGAAAAGAAAGAAAGAAAGTTTCTAAGGAAAATCTTAGGACAAAAATAGTTGCAGGAAGCGAATTTAATTTCAGTTTGAGATCGAACCAAGAATTATACGACAAGTTTGAAAATGTATCAAACGCAATTAAGAAAAGGACATTAGCTTTCTGTGGACACATCAAGAGAATGGATTCTGAAAGAATGGCAAAGAAAATGTTCAACTTTCAAGAGAACAGGAAGACTCAAGTTCCCTGGGTGAAGGAGGTCCATCAGGATCTGAAAAGATGTGGGATCAGCATGGTAGACATACAAGGCATGGAATTATTCAGAGGAAAAATTGCGGAGGTAAAAGATCTGACTGAAGAAAAATCAATCAGGAAAAAGAGGTCATTTTCAGAGAAAGAAAGAGCAAGAGTGAGTCAGAGAATGAAAGAGTACTGGCAACGGAAGAAGAAAACTCAGAAGAGGAGATGAAGTTGCGAAAAAAAAAAGGACAATCTCTCTTTTGAGCGATGTATATCCCTTCTATCGGAGTACCATTTAATAAAATATTAGTTTAGTTACAAAATTCTTCGAACTGTTTTGTCGTTTAAGCGTATATCATCTTTATTTCGATTCCACTATCATATTCTGATAATTTCATCTCTACTTATTCATTAAATCGCAGTTCATTTATTGTTTTTCCCTATATTTCTTTTTCGGAATCTGTTCAGTTTGATTGTAAGTAAATTTAATGTGTCCCGCATTACCACATCATAAAACATCCTATTTGTTTACTGGTTCACTTACGTCGCAGTCGAAAAAATGTAATTCCATTTTTTATGTACACTCCTAGGTTCTTATATCAATGTTTTCTTACTTAATTAGGGGTTACATGTTACTGATTTACCCGCTATGAGATTAGTTTTCGATAAAGGATGACTGAACATGAATGGGCCTGCATCAGTGTTACCCTCTTTCTTCTTTTATCTCTCACGAACAACACTAACTTAACACACATTACGACATCACATTCACCCAGACGTACAATAACAATAATGCCAACCACCCAGTTTTAGGCAATGTGAAAACACCTCGCGCATAATTTAAATGAAGTTTGCTTCGTAGGGATACGGAAATGCTTATGTGCTGGAAAAGTTTCTAAGGACAGTAACACTGAATAGTTTTGTATGCCCCATTCTTAGCGAGGTACGGCAACGAGGCACGAAATGTGATAACCATTGGATAGAAGCTAGTCAGGCATTTAATGTTGTAGAGCTTGCTAAGCTGAGGACACAACAGAAGTATAAAATTTAGGAAAAACATCAGAATAATCTTATCATATCGTGACAATATTAATCACTTGAATTGACTTGAGACGTTTAAGATTCATGGCCTTGATCCATAATCAACACTAAACTTAATTCGACCAAAACGGAATCGAATAAGTATTACCATCACATCTTTTTATCTTCTGCGTCAGTCTTAACGCATTTATGTTGTATCAATCACTAATATGAAGTTAGTTTTCACTTTACAGCAATAAAATATTTGTCTTCATTTACTGTTAAATATGGCATAAGATTTTATTATTATTATTTTGTTATTTGCAAGCTTAAGGCAGTGCTGCAAACAAATTAATATAATCCGATCTACTGTATGTCTATATCCTGGAAAATTAACATGAAATTTCTTGAAAACAGGTTTTCCTTTTAACTAAGATCTCTGGAAGAACTGGAATGGCAAATCAGGAATTATTCCTTACCATTTTTTTCTTAGCATCCATTCTAAAAGATCTTAAAATTATCGTAGAACAGAGTAGTAAAAATATTGTATCTCTTCAGTCTGTAGAATTGTTGTTAAATAAATATGTTTGATATCTGAACAACGCTGGCATCAAGTATTGTTCTGCAAACGTTTAACCTCTTCCCCATGAATAGCTGCTAATTATCAGAAACATGACACTAATGATAATAAGACCTACTATGAAACTAAAGATGATGGAGTTGATGGTATTCATCATTACGACCGTTTCAGTGGCAACAGATGTCACATGGGTAGTTTTTATATGGACAGCTGTATTTGCGGTAAGCTATAAGTAAAATTTAATTGAAAAAAGATTCTGATTTTAGAAACATGTATTTGGAAAAATACATGTATGCAGTATTTGTTAATAGTACAGGAAATTTTTACGTAACTTTGATCTAACGAATCTATTTTCCACAGCGCATATGCTGTGTTGAAATACGTATTCTCCAGCGCATTTTATATGTAATGTAATTCACTGCCACTTAGAATTACCTTGAATCAGCGTGCATTACAACCGGAATTTTCCACTTACATTGCACCAAGGATGGCGAAGAACGTCAGCTGTTAAAACTCGTATGTTCCGGGAAGTTTTAATGCAGGTCACTCTGCAATTTAATTACGTCACTTTGTGATGTAGCTGTGCGCAGCAAAACGTGTGCACTTCGCCAGAAGGCTGAGCTCATTCATAATTGAATCGTGAGTCTCCGAGCAGAAAATTCTACGTACTCTTGTGACACGTTCTAGGAAACTGCATACACCGGTATGGAACTATGACAAGAGTTTTTGAATTGATGTGTTTCTCAGAATGCAAAACATGTGGGCGAACAATCTGATTAATTTTTTTATCTGATTAAGTTTTTATCTTCAGCTTTTGAACTGGCTCTGAAATAAAATTGTTTCAAACATGTACATCTTATTCTCTTTATCTTCTCTACATATATAAATCTGTAGAGAGTATATCTGTCAGTTTGTTCCGGCATCACGTAAAAACTACAGAACTGATTTGAACGGGGTTTTCACGCATTGATAGCTTAAGGTTTAGTTTGAAATTTGCAGTACGTCTTATGATTCTACGTGACATGGCGTCGGGATAGTAAAGGAAAATCTGTTCATAACCTCAACATTTTGTAGAGCCATTTCAAATATTTCTCGCAAGGAGAGTTCTTTATTAGGAACACTGGCATAGTATAACACCATGGGTATCTGCCGCTAATGACTTACGTCGCGGTAAGCCCGCGTTTACACGATGCGAGTTGACTGGAAAGACAGTTGGCCGGATCGTCGGTGGTGGGAATAAGAGAGTGGACTAGCATGCTAGTAATAATTAGAAGACAGTGCACTGTCCATTGTGCACTGGACATTCTCTACTCCTACATTGTGATCTTAGTGAAAATAGTATGTCAATATTACAGAAAGGAATTAACATCGTAGCTAATTTGTTGATTATAATGTTGAATGATATGAAGAATAATAAAATAAAACGTAGAAAATGGTTAAAATAGTGGATATTAAAAAGAAATGCTTTAGAAGTCTCAGCACATATTTTAAAAAATAATTAATGTTGCAAGTGAAAATATAGAATTACATCGTTTAAGACTAACTGTATCTCAATTTGAAGAGCTATTGTGAAATATTTTTTTCCGATACATAAAAATGACACCGCTATGGAGCAATTTTTATATAGCAGAGTCTCTAAAATCCTTGTTCTTATAATTTTTATTCCTAAAATTCCACGGAATTTCCTCACTCTCATGCAGTTCTAAAGATTTTAATGCTTCTGCTTCACTCCGCTTACGCGACTTGTTAGTTGTCGCCATCTAGATTGTTGAACTCGCACGCCAAAAGTTGGTCTTGAACCGAGTCCACTATCCTCAGTCAACTGTTTTTCTTGTACCTGTTCACACGAGGAGAGTGCACTATCCAGTGCTGCGCGCGCAGCGAGACACTACACTCGTTCCAGTCAACTCGCATCGTGTAAACGGGGCATAAGTTCTACGTTTATGAGAAAAATTATAAATTTCTAATTGATTTTAGTAGAAAAGCTGTTAAACTACACATGTGTTGTGTCGTATTCCTGTAATTACGTTAAAAGTTTCGATACCCACCATTTATTCTTGCGCGCTTTCTTGTTCATTGCTAATTGGTGTTTGTAGCTTTAAAAATGTGTTGTTACAAAAATTAACCTAAATACTAATCTAATTTTCGCACCAGAAAAATTTGATGAATGCAAATTTCGTTATACTCTGTTCACCCTCAAATGACGGTTCAAGGTCATGTTCCCCTTGCCCCGCTCCCCACCACACCACCTCCTCCCGTTGCCCGCCTCTCTGTGCAGACCGCTGTGTTCGTGGAAAAGAGTGATAATGTGACAGTGGGTACTCTTTCCCCTTCGCATGCGGTGGTTATGAGGGAGCTGAGTGGGTATAGAGCACAGTGATCTTGAGCCACTTCTGTTAACTGAACGCACTATAGTGAATAATATTTTATTTATTTTTCTATATTTCGGTATTTCGTCTGTAATTTTGAACTGTATGACACATATTTTAAATTTATCCACACGCCTAGGTCCATGAGGGCTAATCTCGGTCAAATGGCACTTACGTTATAAATGAAAAGTTTGGATGGATTAAATGTTTGTCACTCAATCACGACATAACAGTTCCTCAGATTTGAATTAAATTTGTTTCGGATTTAGATTATATTCCGGATTATAACGAATGATACATTTGATCTCTGAAAAACTAGTAGTTCCTTTGTGAATCGAACGGTAATGCGAACACAGCAAGAAAATAAATAGAAGACGAACAAAATCGAAGACTATGTCTGCACGGAATGCGAAGACAACGATCAAATCATGCATCAGTACTTCCAGAGTCCCTACATATAATAAGAAGCCCTTCCATACTTAAGTAGTTTGCAGGAATGAAGTTGTGGACAAATGCTAGTTATGTCATCTCTATTTTTATTTTTTACTTATGACTTTACGCCTCGTCGACGTCGAGGTCATCAGAGGTGGGATGGGACTGGGGACAAGGAACAGGAAGGAATTTGGCCATGGCATTTTTGAAAGAAGTATCCCGGAATCTTTTCAAATGGGTTCTAATAACCATTTGTGGTACCTGACATATTAGCATCACAACCCAAACTGAATCGGATCCTGTTCTCACGAAGTTGTTGTGATGTAACTTGAATATTGTTTTTTCATGTAATTTTGATAGAGATTATTTAAGTTGAATTTAACGTAAAGTTCGTCATTTGTTTGCTTGCGTTAATGGCTAATTGTAGCTATGAGCGTTGCTTTGACACATATACAATTTTTGTATATTATGTTTAACGTTTAATTCGTCCAGGCATGTAATTGCCAGCGATCATCAATAAATATCTCATTGTGGTAATCTATCTGTAATCCAGGAAAATAATCAACGTTCTTTCAGTATATTAAATTTTAGAGTACCTATAAAATTCAACTCTTTCAATTAGTGATACAGAAAGGTGATAATTAAGGTTTACTATGCTTCTAAAGTCAAATCATATCACTGTAGGACCAGTCAGTTTTATCAGTCAAGTTGGTCAGTCGCGAAGCTGCGACATGATGGCAACGTTGCCATGCTTCAACTAAGATATTTTTTACTCCATTTCCCTGTATTTAATCTATTCTCTCATTTAGCCTATATGCAGTGCCAAAATCAATGTGTGTTTCTGTAAACTCGATTCTAAAAGTCGATAACTGTACAAAATAGTTTAACCTTTTGAAAGTAAAGACTAGCAAGTTTGTGAGGATTCCATTAGTTAATTGATGTGGCCATGTTTAAAGTAGTAATAAATGTGGAAATTGTTTTAATATCTGATCTTATTGAAGTTCACCCCAGTCATAACCCCGTATTAAGAATGCTTATGTTTAATTGGCTCTAAGAAGCAGTCTTTGGAGTAGGAAGTTCGATTAACAGTAATGAACCACAGAAAGGAATAAACGGGTCATAACGTTAAAGAGATAAAGCAATGAAGTTAGTGACCAAACCGAATTAATAATTATCACCGATTCCCTGAGCGTAATCAAAAGCATTGAAAAGCCCAGTCGGAACACAAGGAAGGCAAGCATAATAGCAGACATCCTCCACGAAATATACACCAACATAAGGGAATCACCACAAATTTCTTGTGGGTTCCATCTCACAAGGGAATCAAATTCAACGAATACCTCGACAAGATGGCAAAGGAAGCTATAGTGTCGGGACATGAAGAAGACTTAAAACCGAGCGTGGTGGTGTAACGGATAGAGTTTTGGCCTCGCATTCGGGAGGACGGCGGTTCGAATCCCCGTCCGGGCATCCAGATTTGGGTTTTCCATGGTTTCCCCAAATCACTCCAGGCGAATGCCGGGATGCTTCCTTCAAAAGGCCATGGCCGAATTCCTTCCCATTCATTGCCCCCATCCTTTCCCGTCTCTAAAGACCACGTTGTTAAAAAGGAACGTTAAACTGTTACAAAAAAAAAAAAAAAAAAAAAAAAAAAAAGTCTTAAAATTACACTCCTCAGAATTCCACCAAACCATCAAACAGCGAGCAAAAGAACTATGGCAAACGGAATGGAGTAGTTCTCTACAACTAAAAGGTACAGACTACTTCCGTATACAACCAGACATCCCCGCGAAGCCTTGGTACTACAAATGGAATGTTAACAGGCGGTACATCACAAGTATCATTAGAAGTCGCTTTCATCATGGTAATTTCCCCAGCCATTTAAATCGAATACGTCTCAGAGAAACTCCACAATGAGACTGTACAGATACACCAGTAGGCGATTTAAACCACATTCTATTTTCCTGTCAGAAATATAGAACACAACAAGACAAAATGCTGAAAGGATTAAAAATTTTCGGTATACCTTTACCAACGAATGCGATCATCTTGCTAGCCTCCAAGGACAAAAACATTTATAGGACATTAATGACATATTTTAAGGATGGAGACATATTTATCTGAGTTCTCCTCATCTAAATCTTAAATCTGCACTACTTATACGCTCAAAAATTACCTCTTTTAATGTGTGCTCTAGATGCAGACGCATTGTAAATATATAACGACTAAATTTAACGTCTTACTGGTAGTTAATTCAGATAAGCCTTATCTTATCGACAAAAACATTCACTGTTAGAAAATGATATATCTAGAAGATGGAAATACACCTATCTTAGCTCTACTTATACACACCACAAAAGTGGACCCTTTATACCAATTAGAAATTTTCTTGTTTAATGTATCCTACATATATGTGCGAATGCAAGTATACAATGCCAAATTATAAAGTTTGAGTGTGAGCAACCCATAAGTGTATTGTCAGAAATGTTGTAATGTAGTTTACCAGGCTAGTAACTAATGAAAAATCCCATGTACACAACAATGTTAAGTGTGATAACTAAATGAAAATCCTATGTTCACAACAATCTAAAGTTTATAAAGGCTGGCTGTATGGCCGACATGGCTAATGGCCAATAAATAATAAAAAAAAGCGATGAAGTTAGTTGAAAGAATAATAAATTATAGGGTAGGAGGTTATACACTGCACTGAACCAACTGGGCCAACGTTGCTGGAACGGTCTGCTGCTGACCTCAAAATATTAGCGTTACAAGTGTCCATTGCCAATCTATTTCTAGTAACAACAGGGAAGCAATTTTTTTTTCTTAGCTTTAAAATGGGATGTATAATACGTGATACATTCTGAAAAGGATGTGTCCGTCAGAGTCACAGCTTATGATAAGCCAGGAATTCGGCACCGTATGCGTTGAAGCTTAGAGTTCAGTGAAACAGTTCATTCGAGTATTTTCACAGAGAGTTTCGTACTTTGCGAGCCGCCTGCCACGTACAAGTCAGCTTTGCGCTGCGGGACAGCATGATTATGTTCTCATATATTTTGTAAAGCTCTATCCCGTAAAAATGTTTCCATCATAGCGGCGGGAATGTCGGCCGCGGCAGCGCGTTTCCTCTCTATATTAATGACTTCTCCCCTGCCGTAGGGTCGCCGGTCTGTAATCCACCCTCAAGACGTGCACCCACACTGGCCGAGAGGGTCCTAAGTAAACCAGTCCCTTGCCCAATAGCGCCCCTGTCATGCCTGTCCCGCCCTTAAAACAACTCCTGAGAAATTTATAGCGTCAGGTTTTTCCGAAGCGCTTTTTCCTGCTATTATTCACGAACTCCCGTTGCTCATTATTCAGCCTGCATTTCTCAAGTTGGACGCATCTCTGGTACATCGCTTTAAATTACATTTCTAGAGAGAATTAAAGCCTTTAACTCTCATGAAAGTTGCGTTTCTTATGGATCAAACTTAAAGTTCCTCGTTAGGTTCCCTGGAACTTATTAAAAATTAGATTTACAGATAAAAGCAGCATTTACGAAAATCAAGAAATATGAATGATGCAGAAGATACAGGTATTTGAAATTATTGCAGCAACCTCACTGAATTTTTTTCTAAACTAGCTGGTACCCACAACTTGTTTGTAAAGTTGGATTAACAGCTACCGACATCTAACCACCATAGTCCACGATGGGAGACTCGATGCTATTACCACACACAAACGCCAGTCATCTGCGCTATGTAGTTTAGGCAGCAAAGTAAAATATGCGGACACACATGTATTTGGTCGAAATACGAAAATATCCTTTACCGTCCACTTTAAACCACCATATCTCCCACATCCCCACAGTTACCGAAATTCGGCCAACGTTGTTATCGACGGGTGACATTGTGCTACTACCACACATAAACACCAGTGATCTGCGCTGGATAGTTTTGGCTGAAAAATGATACACCATGACATATACGTTTTAGGTAGAAATATGAAGGTGCCACAGGACGACCACTTTCAACCACCATATCTCCCACTCCCCCATAGCTACCGATTTCTAACCACAATAGTACACGATAGGAGACACGATACAACTACCACACACAAACGCCATTGGTCTATGCTATGTAGTTGTGGCAGTAGAGTGCGATATACGGACACACATGTCTTTGGTCGAAAAACGAAAATGCCCTGCATCGACCACTTTATCCATAATATCTCCCACATCCCCACAGCTATCGACATTCGGCCAACATTGTGCACAACAGGAAACTCCATGCTACTTCCACACACAAAGACTAGTGATCTGTGGTAGGTAGTAGTGGCTGAAAAGTGAAATATACAAAAACACACGTATATTTTTTATGTATATATATATATATATATATATATATATATATATATATATATATATATATATATATATATATATACAGGGTGTTACAAAAAGGTAAGGCCAAACTTTCAGAAAACATTCCTCACACACAAACAAAGAAAATATGTTATGTGGACATGTGTCCGGAAACGCTTACTTTCCATGTTAGAGCTCATATTGTGGACGGCTGTGATACAATACGCCATTCTCCAGGGCTGCATCAACGCATCAGGGATTCCATGCGACGGAGGGTGGATGCATGTATCCTCGCTAACGGAGGACATTTTGAACATTTCCTGTAACAAAGTGTTTGAAGTCACGCTGGTACGTTCTGTTGCTGTGTGTTTCCATTCCATGTTTAATGTGATTTGAAGAGAAGTAATAAAATGAGCTCTAACATGGAAAGTAAGCGTTTCCGGACACATGTCCACATAACATATTTTCTTTGTTTGTGTGTGAGGAATGTTTCCTGAAAGTTTGGCCGTACCTTTTTGTAACACCCTGTATATATAAGATTTCCCCAGAAAATATTGAACATACCATGAAATATTTTGAATAATTGTCTTCTTAACTTAGTATTATATACCGTTATAATATTATGTATAACTATGATCTGCGAGTGTATCCTATCAGATAACGCAAAGCGTTCATCGATGTTTCCACTGCGTTGTTAGAACCATGGATTGACAGTTCTTTGAGCAATGGGGGGAAGCTCGAGTGTGTGCTATACGCCTAATCTATGTTATTTATGATGCAGGCATTTTTCTTCGTGAAACTTGTGCTTTATGAGACAGATATTGATAACCGTCTCAGCATTCGTCGAGGTGACTGCGAGAAAACCGCCTATAAACGCGAACAGAACGGCAGTTGAGAAGGGTCAAGATCTCGAACCAGGTCCCGTTTCACCTCTCAGATCCAATGTGGTGACGCCTTAAGACGCATGACCACACAGGTGGATTAATATTAATTGAGTGAATGAAATAAAATTGTTTCCAAATTATGTTTAGAAAGAGAAATAATTATTTTATGTGTGTTGTGTGTTGGTAACAAAATTTCCCCTACAGATTTAAAAATTGGACGTTTTGAATATTATCTCTTTAGAAGTACAGGGAATAGAATCGTATAGTGTCTGAATAGTTTCCAACGGAATGTTGTCACATACTCGTACCAAAGCTCTAATTGCTTCAGTGATGTTGGAGGTGGAAATCTGCTCCTTATACTCTACTCTAAAACTCCCCACAACAGTTCAATGATGTTGAGATCTGGCGATTGTGCTGGCCAGGGAAGATGTTTGATGATAGATTCTCCTCTAACCAGGACAGAACATTTTTGGCTGTGTGTGTGGGTGTATTATCATCTTGGAAGATGGCACTATTTGGCAGCAGTATGCGAGTCATAGTAAGATCTTCATCATTGAGAATATCGAGATATTTATTCGCTGTCATCCGGCCAGTGATGTGAATGAGAGGACCAGCTGAATACCACGATATAGCCGCCCAAATCATAACGGAACCTCCCTCAAGTTTGACTGTACAGGCAGTCCGGACTGTAAGCATCTTTTGGAGTTCTCCAGGGCCGGCGTTAGGGGGGAGGGGGGGGGGTAAGCGGGTCAGAAGTACCCGGGCCCCGCCGGCTGATGGGGGGCCCCAATCACCGACTATAGGGGCCCTCAGGCCATTAAGCCAAGAATACGCCCATTGTCGCCTGGCCATTTTGTAGAGCTAAAAAAAAAAAAGTCGCCCATTTTACCCCGGGCCCGAAATTCCTAGCGCCGGCCCTGGGGTTCTCCATACATAAACCTGGCCTTTAGTAGTAAAAAACGTGAACGATGATTCATCGGACCGGACCATACCACATTCTTCAAATCGTCAAATGTCGAGTTTTTATGATCGTGGCATCACTTGTTACGCACCTTAGTGTTGGTTTCCTTTATGAGGGTTTTGCAATTGCAGCCCTTCCATGAATATTACCTTTGTGGAGCTCCCGCCGTATTGTTTTTGTCGAAACAGTGCTTTTCAGGTGTGTGTCGAATTCTGCTGTCACTTTTGCCGCGGTGGTTTTGTGTTGTCTGGCCATAATCTTTTTAATGTTCGTCGGTCTCTGTTGGTTAACTTTGATTTTCGTCCACTATTCCTCTTCGCAGACGATATTTTACCATGTTTTCCGTATTCTTTCATTACCGTGGATACTGTCGCTCGTGGGACGTTAAACAGTTCAGCTGGTTTCTTCGCAGTCACTCCTGCTAACCTAGCTCCAATTATTTGCCCTCTTTAGAAGTCTGAGAGATCATTAATTTCACCGATCTCTTGTTATAACCGTCGCAGAAGAAAACGTATAATACAATGACACATAACCTACAAGACCAGCCACGTCAAATACTCCGTATATGCGCGTGACAGTATTAAAACGGTAGTAGTGATGCCAACATGTAACAACCTGTACTCTATCGCATGGTGTTCATATTGTTTTGTACAAACCCTGTACCAAGAAAGGAATACGTTCCACTAAATGAAGTCCGAAATGTATGCAAAAAAAAAAAAAGATATCTCCAACATTGTTGCCACTTGTGGAGAATATGCCTACATTACAAATACAAAATTAAAATAACTGCAGTGGAAATTCTGAATATCTATTCTATTTTTAGTTCTTAAAGATAAAAACATAAAGATCAATTGCATATAGTTCTGATCCTATTTCTATGATCACAACAAAATAAAACTAAAAACTAACCGTTATGTATGGAATTATATGTCTTTTCTCTCTTAGAATTTTATACGTACTTGAGGAAACAGTGTTATTTTTCTTCAAAAGAGTCTGGATATTATTTAATTATTGAAGGTAATTGACCAAAGATGAAATAAAAATCCTTTACACACGATACAACCACCCCCTCCTTATTTTCAATCATTCTTACCGGTTGATGGAGGAAACTTAAAAGAGGATAATAATCTTTAATAAATGTTTATTGATTCTTGGGAACTCTATCTACATTGAAACCAGCAACTCAAGTATTTTAAGACATAAACGAAATATTTGGCAGAAGAAAAAACGTGAAAGTATATACCAAAATATTTCTTTTATACAATGCCAGACATTCACCCGTATCTGTTAGAGACAATGACTAACCTTCAGATGGAAACTTTTACAAAAATTTGAGATACGTTTGAGCATCTGAAATCTCGTTAACTCAAGTCGAAGTCGTAGTGTGGTGAAAACTACACAGACATACGCCAGGAAATCCTACAAACTATATGAAGAGGAAAAAAGTAATATAAACTGTTAACTAGGTGTCAATGTTACGAAATTTCTCAAAACCCCTTAGGCCAAAATTAAAAAAGCTTTAGAGCAATGCCAAGAAACTTAAACCATGTATTTGGTTAATATTACCAGCAGGTTTTTGTTTTCAAACCCGGATTACTGTTATCAACGGCTGTATCTATGATTGCTCGCAGTAACTCATTTTAGTAATGAAGATAATTTCATTACCGTTTTCATAAATTTAATAACACAACGATCCAATAATTTATTGCTTTTGATGATCTGAGAAAATTCGTTCCCGGATCAAAATCATAACACGTCAGAAAAGTTACCATTTAATGGTTGTTTTGAACAGGTTGTACAAATGAGTTATTTACGATTAGAAGAATCAGGTTGGTTAGAGCCTGACGGAACGTTGTGGTGACGTCATAAGAGCCGGATTTGGGAGTGATTCCCCGAAAACATTGAAAACCGAAATCTAGATGAAAGGTTCGGAAACCGAAATTACTTTCTCTTCAATGGTATTAAGGAACGTCGTTGAACTAGACAATTTCAAATGGTATGTGGATCGAGTTCACATTCGAATTCTTCATATGTCCTTCAATCACACGAAATGTTTTTAACTTATAATTTTCCGCAGTTGGTGAGCAATAGAGTTTATAAATAATATGAGGTATATAAACAACGGTTACGGTGAATTTTTATTATTTTCCAGACGCGTTTCGCCCTTATGGTAACCATCATCAGTGGAGGTGTGGTGATAATCTTTGCATCGCAGTCTAGAACAACACTTAATGAACAATAAAAGAGAAAAGCATCTAAGGAATAAATATCAATCACCACAAAAGTTGTTTGTGAACAGAATTTTATTTATTAACTCTGTGGGTTTACTTAATTTGCGCGTATGATTTGTAAAACGGTACGAAACAATATCCTTGCCGTAGTTAACATTTTATGTACTGTGCCACATCTGTGTTTACGCGGCATAATTTCGAGTTAGGATACTCCTAGCGATTGGCAAGATTTCGTTTTTTGTTGTCTTCGTCTCTGGTTATAAATTAAATCGACAGCACAGAATTTCACTAAATTTCGTAATTTAATTGGACGTTAACTATTTTTTTTATTATTTGTTGGACGATGGATTTACGGTCCAACAACGGGGAGGCAATAAAAGCTGCAAGAAGATTGGTATCAATGAAGGAGTTCTGCCAAGGTCTTTTGAAGGAACTTTTAGGCCATTTGGTTTGAGTTATTTTGGCAAACCACTAACAACTAAAATTGGCATTACCAGACTTAGTATAGAACCTCTGTCCAAGATGCCAGATCTGCGCGTTAACCGTTACCAATATTGTTAGTTACTTTATCGGTCTTTTGGTACCTCCCATCGGTAAACGATGTTCAAATCTGCGAGTCTTTTACATGTTCCGAATCAACTGTTCACAAAAAGAAAGACAGTTTTTTTTGCTTGCTCAATTCCTTCTGTTAATCATGTTTGAAAACTTCTAGGCATTGTTACAATACCTCGCATATATCACTCTAGTTAATTACAGTATGACCTGTTCATCATTTATCTTTTCATTGTTTTAAAGTAGTACTTATGGTTAAAACTAACCGTTGTAGCGAGATGACTAGATGGGTCATCTCGTACAATGTAAATTAATTATTGTTTGATTTAATATAAATAAGAAACAATTGGATATTCATGTTCGAGTCGGAGACAGAAATCCGCGTCTAGTTAGCGTGAGCGACAGTCTGACTTAGCCGGAAGTGTCCGGGAGGTCGAGACAATGCGGGGATTATCTCTGACACTGGTACCGATGAGAAAGGCTGGACTGTGGGGAATTTTGCGGAAGGGATCCGTAGATGCGCCGTTCGCTCGGTATCGTGAGAAAATGTCTACATATCCTCCTGAACAATCCCGACAAAACCTGAAGACTCTTAGCAAATAAGAGGCAATGTATTAGCCAGCATGGAGGGGAGACTTTTGCGAAGCCAATCCGATGTGTTTATTTCCTCACGTCGTTGGAAATATTACAAATTTTGTGTTTTTCATGATACTCGCCGAGGAGAAGGAGAGACGAGCTCTGAGGGGCGAGAAGAGGTTATTCCGGCCAGAACGATCGCGCTGGCAACTGCCTGCCAGAGTACGGCGGATGATTTCGTTCTGGAGGCTTCCATGACTGAGCGCCTAGTCCGATCGATGTTGTCACTTGTGTTGGTTGACGTGACAAGTGCCTAGCATTACCTGGATGGTGCGCCGTTGAGAGACGACAACGCTCTTGTTACAACGCTGCGTGCAGCTAGACAGACACGGTAATTACACCTCCAGAAACAGTGTGTACTCAGACGAATCATTGAGATAGCCCTTTAACGGCCTGATGAGTGTGAGTTCTTATGCCACCGGACATTAATTCCTGAGCTAGTTGTGTCTAAAACTTTCAATGACTATTATTTGTGGGAACAAATTAACTCCCTGGCGCCCTATGTAATCCAGTTAAATCTGATGTTTTCTTGTTATCATTGTCATACAAGAATCGCTCTCGTTATGTATAAGAGAGTTTTTGCTTCAGTTGCATATGGAATATGTAACTCTTTGTAATGTACATGTATTGCAATTTCTTAGCTTCAATTAACGATAATTGTTTGTTTGCTATGTTGCACCTGTAAGACAAGGTATTGCGTTGAACTTTATTTTGCATAGACAGATGTGTAAGATTAATGGTAAATATACCTCTGTCTGTAAGCAGTAATGAGTACCAAATAAACCAATATTTTAGGATCTTTTCAAATATTAATAACAGAAGTATTGGTTTCACCTCTGTTTCCTGAAATTAATATATGTGCTTTGCATAAGATAGTGGAAGGTGGCGATTATAAATCATGCAAGGTAAGCAATTAATCTGCCCACACAGCAATCCGCTATACCGTGATACTCACTCCCGAAGGTGGCATAATAAGTCTGGTATCAGAGGTAGGACGGCCAGTTCCTTTCCTTCTTACCTAACCGAACCCGGTAATCCTGCCGGGTAAATATGATCTACAGCTTAACGTGGAATCAGGACCACGGAAACGTTCTGGCGTACTTCACGTTAAGGTGGTTTCCCACGGCCCTTGATTTTGCCGGCCACGCCGGACCAGCACTCTTTTTTTTTTTTTTTTTTTTTTTTTTTTTTTTTTTTTTTTTTTTTTTTTTGTAACTGCTTTACGTCTCTTTTTAACATCGAGGTCTTTAGAGACGGGAAAGGATGGGGGGCAAGGATGGGGGGCAAGGAATGGGAAGGAATTCGGCCATGGCCTTTTTTGAAGGAAGCATCCCGGCATTTGCACCAGCACTCAACAACGGGCCGAGGGAAGACAGCCATCTATAACGGCCTGTGCTGGCAGAGATGGCGCGCCTCTATCCATCGCCCAGTCCTTATGTTCAAAGGCCCTGACAGTGGTGCGTTGTTGCCATCTGTTTGCAGCTGATGTGCACGCCCCTCCTCTCTTGCTGTTCAGTAGGTTGCCCGTGGTGCGTGCTGATCCGTACAATTCGGCTGATCTGACGCGGCCTTTAAAGTCACGGGCAGCATGTTTTATGATATGCAAACGTTGAGTTAAGGGCCCTTTGAAAATGTCCGCGGCAACAGGAATCCTAACAGGGCGCCTTTCGATCACCTTAACCACTGAGCCACCAAACCGATCATAGTACGAATTGAACTCAGTATAATCTTCTTTGTTTTTACATTAATTATTAAATCCATTAGAGTTTCCTGTCTCAGCCGCTTAAGCGCCGTTGCTCGGGATATGAATATCTACAAAGGCCTCGGTCAGCACAAGTACAGTTTTTGTGTGGTTTTCGTTGTGGCTTTGGCAAATGTTGGTTCTACTGTCTCTACAGTTCGCCTCAACAACTACAAGGTAACGGAAAAAAACCATACTCTGTGCTCAAACAGCTGGCAACACTAACTACCTGCAGTGACAAGGTGTTAGTATTTGTTTTGTTTTATTGTTTTTTTTATTAGAAGATGGCCAGTGTCAAATTTTTGCGAAAAAAATACAGTAAATAGCTAGGATGCTGGTTTCTAGTTCGTTGAAGGAAAAACCAACTCATTTGCAACAACATCTTTTTGATTTCACCTGGTGTCACCTGCTGTCTCCGACTTAAACGTAAACATCTGAAGCCATATCCCTCTGGAAACCGAAGTATCAGACGTCACCAAAATAGAAATGTTCAACAAAACACACACAGTAATCCTCTGTGATATGTGGTATAACTATCTAGTGGTAACATGATCAATCGTTATTTAACTCCAGCGAAGCCTTGCGGCTTTACTCCGAAGTTTCGAATACGCATGACCTTGATAGTTAATACTTTTGCCCTATTCCGAAAAATTCCTTTCTTAAAACATGATATTACAAAAGCGGAGACCTTGATAAATAGAATGGTACCTCATTATCGATTTCAGTTGGGTATGAAGAGAGATGAAGGAAAATAATGCCTTTTCGAAATAATATATATGATTTATGGAATCTGATGCTTGAGAATTCGGATGGATGAAGTTTCAGTCTCCATTCGTGCATTGCCGATATGGTTTTCCTTAGCTTCCCAAGTTAATTCCAGTATGAAGCCATGATGGTTCCTTTAAGGTCATTGCCTTATACGTTCCCGTTCCTTGCTCACAATCCTGTCCCGGCTGTAATGACCTCAAAGGCGACGAGCCGTAAAGCTCTTAAAGAAAATAATTTTTAACCAGTCATGGTGTCACACTTGCTGGGCAATGCCTCTCCCGTTTTCTGGAGGTCCGGTTCAGTCCTCTCACTACAGGTTTTTTTCCCGAAGTGATACATTTTGTTCCTAAATGACAGGTTTAACAAATTAATGTAAGTATTACGATGTGTTTTCGAACGGTTTTGGTTTCACTCAGAGCGATTAACGTAATCTGTTTATGAAAATGCGTCGAAATAGTGGTGCGTTGCTCTGATCATCTCGACGTCAACAAATCGTAAAGCCAGAGCCCTGTTTATGAAATATAGAGAGGTTGAGGCAAAGATTTGTGACCATAGCAGACTGATATGCGTAACCAGGTCGGTACCAACGTTTGAATCAGGGATCTTTATAGCTTCCTAGATGCATATGGTGGCGCATAAAAACGGATGGTTTAACTGACGGATATAAGATTAGATCGTCCTTTAATGGCTATAGGACGATTAATCCCAGCAGTGGACTTAATTTGTACTGTTTCTATAGATGTATCCTTGTTTATTCAGATTACTTCACGATTCAAGTGGGTTGTAAGATGTTTATGATAAAATATATGTTGGTTTCCCATTTTTTTAGTTCATAATACCTTTGGAAATTTCTGAAACCTTTTAGATATAAGATGAATAGTGAAAGTCTACGAATGAAAAACTAATTGGAAACTTTATTCATGAAAAAAAATTAATAATTATCTATTCATTTTGTTTACGTCAGTTAATAAACGTTTTTAACAATCAGCTATACCCTTTTTACACTATCCTATTAAAGCTGCATGTTCTATCATTAATGTTCACTACAATAATCACCCTCTCTCTCTCTTAAGTTCTGTCACAAAAATGTATTGTTTATTAGTACATTGCGCAAGTCTTATAGTTTTGACTTCAACTAGTTTATTCAGAGTAAACTTACACAACATATATCTCTCTCTGTTGGTTTCTTATTAAAATCGAACGATTTACAACCACTGGTTAGCAATGCTGTTCCTATCTGTCCACTCACGACTGCACGAATTCTTCCGAACTGCATGCCTACCTACTTTTTAGCGTTGTAATAAATTATTCTACTTATTCTCGTCTTCGTCGAGGGAGCCACATGCAAATAATCCGCTTCATATACTCATCAAGTATTCCATATCCTCGTTACGGATTGCCACATGAAATAATTCTGCCACTTCTTACTGCTTCACGCATAGCCACCTGGTAGACGTGCTTCCTCTTCTTTTTCTTTAAATTTGGTTACACTCCCGTCTGCAATTTCGAAGAATTGGATGTGAAGAGCGAAAACCTAGAATAAGTGTCTCATCGGAACATCAACAAATTAAAAAACTTCATTCTTTTTTAAACTGACATATATTCACCGTGTATTTCTTAAATAATTTTTACACGCTTCATTCGACTACTTTTTACTCACTACTATCTTATCCAGTTCTCTCAGTGTCCTTTTTAATCCACTTAAAAAGTTGTATTGTATTCTACATCCCTGGTGAAGCAACCAAAACACCTCCTGACTCCCACAAAGATTCTCCTCTCCATGACTGATTGACTTTCCAAAGATACTTACACTACTCTCTGGTACACACGCCCAGGGTACCAACATAAACCAATTACTTTTATCTACTATACAAAATAATTCGTAGTAGTCTTAGTAAATTTGAAAGAGCATATTAATACAATATAAACTAAAAAAAAAATAACGAACAACAATAAATAAAAGCTAACTGGTAAGGAACTATGTTTCCTTACAACATACAATACACTTATACAACATACTAACAGCGAATATTTTTCTGATGACATTTGCTCATTTACGGATGACGGAGGTTCGAATCCCCGTCCGATTGTCCGCCTTTCAATATTAATCTGGTGATAGGCCATATTTACGCAGTTGTTGAACAATAATTTTATAAATACCTCCGTCTACGCGTCTGAGGAATAAAATAAAATTCACTAAAACAGCTGTTTTTAGGCGGAATTATTTTTAAAATTATCCAGTTTTCAGTTTTATAAGGTTTCCAGAAATTATTCCAAACGAATGGCGGGTTGGTTCCTTCAAAAGGCCATGGCTGATTTCCTACTTGTTCCTTGCGCCAAAAAAACCGTAAAAATATGTAAGAAATACAGCTACACAGCTTTGTATTTCCATTCTCACAAACTTTCTTCACAACTGTCATAGCTCCACATAGTAAGGACAGCACAAGAGGAACACAACACTTATTTCAACACGCCCATGTCGTTGACCGAAATCAGTTCGGCGACCCTCGATGCGCAATGTCAACACTAGCTCCTACGCTACCAAACAAATTATACAATTAATTGACAAAAATGCTATTTACCTTCCACGTCAGTGACTTATTTTGAAATGTGTTGCAACAGTTGCTTGAATAATGCTTAGTAGAGCACAGTCATTTAATCTTAATCTTGATAATAGTCTGTTATAAATGAAAACGTTTGTTTGGATGAGTGTTTAGATGTTTGGGATTATTTTGCTCAATCACACATTAATTGCTCAACAGGTTTAAATGAAATTTGTTACGGTGTTAATATATTCTCAGAAGAGTAACATAGGATAATGTTCATCCTGCAAAAGAATTGTTTCTTCGGAAAGCGTCATTGTCAATTCGCGTACTGCCAACACTATAGAGTCTCCTACTTCGTAGCCGGTACCTTTACTCTTTGCTGCTTACGTAAGTATCAAACACTGTTTTTTATAAATCAAAACAAGAAAGTTATGTAATATTGATTAACGTATTCACTATGAAAGTGTGAAAATGGATGCACTTGATATACTAAAATTTCCGGAGCAGGAAATGTTAATCAGTTCGTAATTTTGAATTTATTTAAAGCCGTATTTGTCAGTTTCTGGAAATTTACCATAATATATACAATTTTGTTGATAGATTACGAAAATATAAGACTATTTTTAAATTCTCTCAGCATGCCTTAGCAATACTAAATAAACAAATATAAAAATACCCGTAACGCCATCTGTTGACTGATAGAACCACTAAAAATATGAAAAAAAACAGAAATTATTTTAATGTATAAATTGATTGTTGTTTTGAATTAAACTCTAATAACATTACTGTTTTTTTTTTATCTTATTTAGTTTTGCGGTTCATTGAAACATTGAAGGTTCACTTGTTACCCAAATAATTTAATGTTTGTAGCATAGTAACTCAACCTCAACTTACCCAAGTGTAGTAACTGGCTCACAACATTCATTTCATTTAACATACTGAGAAACTAAAAAAAAAAAAAAAAAAAAATCCACAATATTTTTATGAGACATCGTAATCGAGATACAATCAATTACTACTTAAAACATGAAAATTTCTGCTTCAGAATGGAATTAATTGATCAAACCGACATATCCACAAAACAAAACAATATCCTAAGGTCAAAAAATAAAAAAATAAAAATAATTTTAATAAGTAATGGGCATACGTAAGTTAAATTTTTCAGTAAAATGTAGTAAAGCTAGTACCTTGAAATTAATCAAGATCACAATGAAGATACAATTAATTTGTACCTTAGTGTATTAATTTCTATTTTAAAGCAGAATATATTGATCGAACAGAGGTTATACGCTGCGCTAGATGTGTGATTTTTTTTCTGATGCAGAACGTAAAAAAACTTATTTATAGATGGAATATTATTATTATTATTAATATCAAAGAAAAATCTTATACTATAACACTTACGAACGGACCAAGTCACGGGTAACTGCTAGTTGTATTTATTTCTCCCTCCTTATTCACTTTTGCAGATAAGTAAAGCAAATGATTCAGTGTCTGATGCTGGGGAGTAAATGGAGAGAGAGGTGCTTGCTGCGACACTCTTGGCTACAACTCTTTCCGTCAGTTCCTCGTAGTGGGCCCGGGCTATATTGCCTCGCTCTTCATCCCTGGCATCAGCTGCCGGGCGTCGGAAGATCACCAGAAGAATCGATCGGGCTCTGCCGCGAAGCACCCTCGGAGCGATCCGCGTACCGTTGTGTCGGCACACGTCAGAAACACGAGCTCAGCGCTCGCTCGCAGAGTTCGGCAACTTAACTTACGGAAATATCTCCATAAGTTAGCTACCGCTGGCGCTACTTTAGCCGAACCCCGGAAAGAAAACTTTCGGCGGCCGTTTGGCAAACCTTTCCTGCCGGGGCGGAAATGTTCTCGGAGTGAGTTGGTTTTGTTCCCCGGCCGAAGTTGTCCGGTGCTTCGAGGCTTCGCTGCTGCCGTAGCTGGCTTGACGGCGACTCCGGGAAACACGTATAGGAAGCCAAGGTGGTTGCCGGCGACGTATTTCGTTGCTGTCAGAAGACCGCTTCTCCGACATGAGGATTCATCTTGAAGAGGGAAGTGATTACTAGCAACCAACGTCCAGGAAGCCTAAAAAGTTTCATCGATTACGTTTCCTCTTTTTTTTTATCAGTCTTTCGATTGGTACGCTGCAATCCTCAATCCTTTCCTGTAGAAAGCTATCCTCCTTAAATGGATATACTCATTATGATCTACTTCTCAATTATCTGCTTCACGTATTCTGATCTACGTCTTCATCTACAGTCTCTTCCATCGACTAACAAGTTAAACAACCTTGCAAGTCTTACAATGTCGCCTACAACTCTGTCTCTTTTGACTGCGAGACACCAGCACAAACTTTTTTCCACAACCACCAATTCCAAAATACTTTCATTTCGTACCTTACGTACTTAATTTGAACGTCCTTCCATTGAACCACATTTAAAAATCTCAGTTTTCATTTTTTTCTTGTATTCCCAAAGATCTAGCTTCACTTTCACTACGTTCTGTGCAAACAGGGCTGTTCCCGATATCAACTTCTCGCTAAGAATACCCCACACCGCAAGGGTGAAAACTATTAACAGACCGTTTTTCATTTAAAATATTCTCATTATTGTCTGCTAACAGGATAATAACATTATCAGATTGCAGGAAACTGATTGCGTAGTGATTTGGGGAAGCCATGGAAAACCCAAATGTGGATGTCCGGACGGGGATTCGAACCCGCGTCCTTCCGAATGCGAGGCCAGAACGTTAACCGTTCACCCACCACGCTCGGTCTCTTGTCCTGAATTCTGTTTTTTTCTATGGTTCTGATTTTACATCAATTGATGAAATACTATGGGAGTGTAGCCCTTTTTAAAAGCCTATAGCCGTGTTTTATGTTTTTGCATATATTTTTGGGATTTGTAGTTATTTATTAACTAACTTATTTTGATTACTAAAAAGTAGTGTCACTTATTGTGTTTTGACCTAACCTCAGTAAATCATTTTTCAGGACCGTGAGTTGGGAAAATGCCGCCCCGCTTCTTCTGTGAATTATCCCAGTGCCATCATATATAGCGGTTAATTCAAATACAGTTCTCCAAGAAATACAAGAAATAATACATCTTTTTCTCTCTCTGTATCCACTGGGTACGTTGGATACACTGTATCCTTTCAACTATTTTACTTTGGGCATTATTCCTTATCTTAGTCCAAAGTCATTTCATATCAGCCTGACCAACTCTCATAGTTGTTTCTGTTATGACTACTTACAAACAACATATTTAGGCGTAGGCGTAGTTGAGGTTTCCCTATGGACATGTGTCGCCGTGTGAATTAATTCGGTAAATTGGGTATAGTGGAATGGGTTTGGAAGATCGATATTTTATTCAGCTGTGAGCTACACAACTGAGGCTTTATTTTACATCTGATTAATCTACCTGAGACTAAATTATAAATTCTCATAAAATCTAGAGTTGTTTGCTGCTGGTTATTTACTACACATTCAGATCGTCAAGATGTGTTAGTGAGCTGTTAGCTCCGAAACTTACAAGGGACACGCTTAGAATAACAAGCGATCATAAACAAAACAGTGGTTTGTGTAATTTCCATGTAAAACGTTGCATTCTACCTCAAGTAACGCGCTGATTTTGTAAGACTATAATGTGCCATCCACAAGTGAAGATACATGGTCGTTATTTCATCATAAAACTTCAGTGATTTACGATCAATTTGCTGCACCTACGTATAAGCCTATGTTGCAATATGCTTGGCATACCAACATCATCATTTGAAAATATACGAGTAATTAGTGTAGTTTTTGATAATGGACTGCGTGAATACGAAAGTGATTTGGAATAACGTGATAACTTGGCTTTTGTGAGATGTGCACACTGTTTTCTTCCACTTTGTTTAAACCACTTCATCGAAATCTCACATCTGCACTTTGAGGACTAACATAAGCACTATCACGTGTGGTACTGCTGTATAAGCGTGTTTTGCGCTACATTAAGTACTTTAAGCAGAGAGTTTTTGGCACTGTTGATTGAAAATGTAATGATACGCTTACGTCATTGAATTACGTATAATTTCCTTAACATGGTATTGACATCTTGTTACTTTGTTTCTCCCTATTAAAATGTTACTGAAGATAAGAATGTAACATTTTGCATGGAAACGACTCACACCACTGGTTTTTTTATGATCGCCTGTTATTCTAAGGATGTTTTCATGCGATTCCGAGCGTTTGAGGTCAAAGGTGTCCCTTGTTAGAATATTGTCTCTTTTATTCTGATATTTGTAAGCTACCAGTATCACTGATGCAATGTGAACTCTGGACTATATTTTTTTCCCCTATGCCTTTCACTTCACTGATTGCACACGAATTTCTGAGAGTTACTCTAGGTGTACATAATTTCAAAGCCGTTCCTCTATTAGTCCACTTCCGAATGGTGAAATGGGGTACTTTCTAGTAATACAAAGTGAACAAACTTGAATCAATTCAACATCGTATACTACATCATTCCAATAATGTAACGATTGTCCATATGTCTGTCTGTAAGGTGATCCAAATGGTCAACGAAACTGAATCTTCTTGTCAGCGATGGCGGTTGTTTGCTTTTAATTTTTAAATGACTTTATTCATTTTTTCCTTATCTTATATATAAAAATGAATTGCTGTTCGTTAGTCTCGCTAAAACTAGGGAACGGCTGGGCCGATTTGGCTAATTTTGATCTTGAACTATTTGTGAAAGTTCAGGGAAGGTTTAAACGGTGAGAAAAAATGGAAAAATTGTGATGAAAATACTAAAAATGACAATTTAAATCTTATATATTGAAATCAATGTGAGTTTTGTTATGCTCTATGCGCTCCTAAACCGTTCATCCGATTACGGTGAAACTTTGGCGAGTTGTCTAGAGCGTTTCAGAGATGGTTCCTAAGAAATAAAATTTGCAAAAAATCACCCCTTCCTCCCCATAACACCCCATAATTTAAACAACCCAACAGATTTTGTCCGATTTCCACCAAAATTTGCACACGTATACTTAAAAACAAATTAAAAAATATTGCCTATATATGTTTTCCAAAAACGAAACCCCTCAACCCCTTCACATCCCCATAATTTACACAAACACACAGATTTTGTCCAATTTCGATGGAAAATTGCACACCTATACAATTAAATATACAGAAAAATACTGCCTATATAAGCATCGTGTGTATGGCCAAGTCCATTGTTGGATGTACTCTGTTGAGTGGCAAAAGCGTGATCTTCCACATGCGCACATATTAGTTTGGTTAGTTGACAAATTAAGGCCAGATGAAATTGATTCCATAATTTCAGCTGAGATTCCCGATGAAATAGTTGACCCAAAATTGCATGCAGTAGTGACTAAACACATGATACATGGACCTTGCGGAGTTTTCAACAACTCACCCTGTATAGTCGACGGCAAGTGCTCCAAGCGATACCCGAGAGACGTGATTGCTGAAACCATCACGGGAAATGACCGTTACACGTTGTATCGTTGACGATCAGTTGCGGACGGTGGGCGATCGGTAGTTGTGAAGGTAAAAGGACAAGATTTTGAAGTAGACTATCGTTGGATTGTGCTGTACTCGCCATTATTGTTAAAAGCTTTTGAAGTTCACATCAATGAGTAATATTGTAACTCCGTCAAGTTGGTAAAGTACATACATATGTAAATATGCAGGGGCGGAACCGGGGGAGAGGGGAAGGGTACAGGGCGGCTCAAGGCCCCCCCCCCCATAAAAAAGTATGTAGTTCCACCTCCGACATTGTGATTTTAGAGACGCTTTTTTTTTAGCTCTACGAATTCAACGCCCAAGTAGACTGTAAATACTACCCTTTGCCCGACTCAAGCCACCCCCTGAAGGCAAGCCCCCCCAAACCAAAATTCACTCAAACAAAGCCCCCTCCCCCAAACCAAAGTCCGCTCGAGCCCCTCCCAAACTAAAATCCTGGATCCGCCCCTGTAAATATGTTAACAAAGGTAGCGAATTGCCCATCTTCGCTGTAACAAATGCAAATGATGAAGTATCTCAGTATCAGATGGGTCGCTATATAGGAAGCAACGAAGCTATTTGGCAGTATATTTTCATTTGCGATCCACGAAAGACACCCTACAGTAGTCCATTTGGCAGTTCATCTAGAAAATGGACAATGAGTGTATTTCAATCATGACAACGTGGTGTAGTCTATAGGGCGGCACGTCCACCATCGACCACATTAACAAGTTTCTTCTCAGTTTGTCAAACAGATGTTTTCGCACGCACTTTGCTGTATGCTGATATGCCACGCTATTACACTTGGAATGCATCATCGAAATCGTTTCAGCATCGGAAACAAGGAACACCAGTTGGACACCCAAATGTATTTGCCTCAGATGCTCTTTATGTCGCATCTACACAGTTCATTCAATTAACGATGAATGTTTTTATCTTCAATTGTTGTTGGTGAATGTTCATGGTCCGACATCGTTTCAACAACTGAGAACAGTTGATGGACATCTGTGTGCGACATACCGTGAGGCGTGTTAACTACTACAATTGCTCGAGAACGATTCGCATTGGGATAATACGCTCCAGGAATCTGTCGTATCCTCATCGCCTCATCAAATTCGCCCGTTGTTTGCGATTATAATATCGACATGTTTCCCCTCGAATCCGAAAGATTTGTGGATGAAATATAGGGATGACATGTCTGAGGATGTGTTGCATCATGTGCGTTGTCAAACTTTGAATCTTATACTACAGAAATTTACAATGAGACATTAATCATGATAGAAGATATATGTTTATTGGTGGCAAATAAAGTATTGTCGTGTTTGGGCATGACATCACCCAATCGTCCTATGCGCAATGCATTTAACCACGAGATACAAAGAGAACAACAGTACGATACTGAAGTATTGACCGAAACAGTTTGTTCAAATGTTCCGCAATTGAATGACTAACAACGAATTGTGTACGATACTTTGATTAAAGCTGTGAGCAGTGGATCTGGTGGAATTTACTTCCTTGATGCTCCCGGAGGGACTGGGAAAACGTTCCTAATTTCATTGCTGTTGCCAAAGATCAGATCGCAAAATGAAGTAGCCCTAGCGTTGGCTTCATCTGGAATAGCTGCAACATTGTTAGAAGGTGGACGAACTGCACATTCTGCCTTGAAATTACTATTAAACATGCAATTCAACGAAGCATCAGTTTGCAACATCACCAAAAACAGCGCAATGGCGAATATTCTACAGATATGCAAATTGATCGTTTGGGATGAATGTACGATGGCCCACAAGAGGGCACTGGACGGAACGTTAAAAGATCTTCGTGACTACCAAAACATTTTTGGTGGAGCCATGATTCTGTTGTCAGGTGATTTTCGTCAGACTCTTCCAATTATTCCCCGATCAACTGACGAACTAAAAGCATGCCTAAAATCAACTAATTTGTGGCGGAATGTAAAGACACTCCAATTAACAACAAACACGTGAGTGGTTTTGCAACAAGATCAAACTGCGTTTGTGTTTTCGAAGCAGTTATTAGATATTGCAAATGGTAAAGTCGCAGTTGATACCTCGACTGGATTAATTACACTACCCACGCATTTCTGTCACTTCACCGACTCAAAAGAGCTTATTCAGCGTGTTTTTACGGACATAGAACAACAGTTCAGTAACCATAATTGGCTGACGTGAACGAGCAATACTGGCGGCCAAAAACAAAGATGTCAATGATCTCAATGCGACCCAGGAGAGTTGTTTTCTTACAAATCAGTTGATACAGTTACAAATCAGGATGATTTAGTAAACTACCCCACAGAGTTTTTAAATTCACTGGAATTGCCTGGACTACCGCCTCACAATTTACAATTAAAAGTAGAATCAGTTGTGATTATACTGCGTAACATTAATCAACCTCGACTGTGCAATGGAACGAGACTGGCTGTGAAAAAGCTAATGAATAATGTGATCGAGACCAAGATCATCAAGGGAAAATACAAAAAAGATGAAGTCTTGATCCCGCGTATACCGATGATTCCAACGGATTTGCCATTCGATTTTAAGTGTCTACAATTTCCTGTGCGTCTGGCCTTTGCGATGACCATTAATAAATCACAAGGTCAGTCGTTGCAAGTTTCCCTGTTTCGCGCATGGACAATTATATGTCGCGTGATAGCGCGTCGGAAAACCATCATCTTTATATATTTACGCACCGCAAAAAATATAGGTCATCAGAAAGCTTTAAAATGATGAAGTGTACACCTGTGTTGCATTTAATGTAGACAAGAATTTTGTATTCATTTGAATTGTTACCAAATTTCGTTAGTGACCGATCGAAATTAAAACAGTGTGAGATATAGTATACTGAATGTGTGTGAGGGTGTGCGTGTGGGTGTATGTGAAATGTATATGTGGTGTTGTTACTAAAACATAGCCGTCAAAATTAAAATTATTATTGTTTTACATTCATCACAACGTAACAAAATGTTATAACAACTACGATATGAACATCGGTTGTCCTGCCGCTCGATCCACTTTTTTCAAAACGGGCAATGCATATTATATTAGACACAAAAAAAAAAAAAAAAATTGTAGGCACCTTATTGGTCGATAGAAGTGTCTGTAGTAGAACAACTGCATAAACCGTGATGTGCACAAAAGAGACACTACTGTACAGTCATGACAATAAAGAGTTTTTGATCGGTGTTGCCATCTCAATACATTATACATATATGATGTAGGTGAAACGAAGTTCACCGGGTCATCTAGTATATATATATATATAAAATAATTACTCATTAACCTCAATACTTGCTTCCAAAAGTATTATACAAGCATATTTTAGTATTGGCTCTCTTCTTACGTCTTCTTGTTACATTTTCCTCTGTGTTTCGCATCAATGGAGTACAGGACAAAATCATGAATATCTATTTCATGCACGCGATATCACGGGTCGTGGTGAGAGAGCAGTATCTCTCTAGCTTCGCATTCCGGAGATGGTAGGTTCAAATAACCGTGCGGCCATCCAGATTTGGATTTTTCATGGTTATCCCAAATCACTTTAGACGAATTTTAGGATGGTTCCTTCAAAACGTCGTGGCCAAATTCCTTTCGTTTACCGCCTCTAATGACCTCGACGTCGACGAGGCGTAAAGTCATAAGCAAAAAATAAGAAGTCAAGATATTCACGGCTTCACATGACGAGCTTCAAGTTTGACATCATCTATTTTTTTTTAACTGCTTAACAGCAAGGTATTTCTACATCTACATCTACATATATACTCTGCAATACACAAAATTGTGGGTGGCAGAGGGTGCTCAGCACCAAAGCTAATCTCTTTGCTGTGCATTCCAATCCCTAATGCTACGAGGGAAAAAAGAATTCATATAAGAATCAGTCCGGCACCTTATTTCTCTAATTTTATCTTTCCTGTCCTTCCGACTCAAATAGGTTGGTGGAAGAAGTATTTCACTACACTCAAAAGTGAAAGTGGGAGTACGCATGTTTACCAATAAGTTTAAACGAAACGTGTGTCGCCTATCTACCAGAGACTCCCAGCCTAATCTACTAATCAGTTACGTTGACGCTTTCATAAGGACTGTAGCAAGCGGTCACGAATCGAGCGGCTCTTCTCTGTACTTTCTCTATACTTTCGATCAACCCCTTACGAAACGGATCCCAAATGGCACAACAATAGTCCAAATGGGGACGCACAAGAGATTTGTACGCTATCTCCTTTGTTTGTTAATTACAATTTTTCAAGATTCGACCTATGAATCGCAGCCTAGAATTTGCTCTACCTACTAACGAATTAATGTGTATGTCCCATTTCATGTTCCTTTGTAATGTTACTCCCAAATATTTCATAGAATCGACCATATCAATAACTGTATTGTTTAACTCGTATTTCTGAACAATTGGATTCTTTTTGTTAGTTATGCTCATTGTCTTGCACTTTTTACAATTTAGTGTAAGTTGCCACTCAGCGCACCAAGCCAAAATAACATCCAGATCGCGCTGGATATCATCTGCAAACAATCTAAAAAGGCTTTTCACTTTGTCTCCGATATCGTTTATAAAAATTAAGAAAAGAAGTGGTCCAATTACACTTCCTTGAGGTACACCCGATGTAACATCTAGATTAGAAGAACTTTCTCCTTCAACGATAACATACTGCGACCGACCAGTTACAAAATCCTTTATCCATTCACAAGACGGGAATGGATTTGGGGGGGGCAAGGAATGGGAAGTAATTCGGCCATGGTCTTTTGAAGTAAGCATCGTGGCATTTGCCTGGAGTGATTTGGGAAACGTTACACCACCAAGCTCGGTGACATCATCTAGAAGGCCGAAGTGACTAAATACACTGCTAGCTTCACTAATCATAAGTACGCGTATTATCGAAAGTCGTAGGTATTAGTAGTTGCTGCATTTGTAATGGGCGTTGATATATCATGAGTCTCTCAGACCAATACAGTCAGATAACTCACTGTGACTCAAGAGAGAAAAACAGCCGTTACTCGTACGTCATTGCCGTTCCGCATAATTTGAGCCTCTCTACCCGACCGACTGGTTTCACTCTCAACTAGTGTTTCGCCGACGCTGACTAACGGCTATCACAACCTATCAGCCTAGTAATTACTAATAAGACGCCAGCCTTGAACGTGGATTTATGCTGGCAACGTTGTTTAATTACGAGCTCCGTTTCCACGCCGTTCGGGACACGTCCAGCCTTGGACAGCGAGTTATAACTTCATTCCTTAAAATAGCGCTCGCTCACAGCGGACGCCTGCAAGATATCCATCGCCTGTCCTGCAGAGGCGTTATCTGCCCCCTCATCGGCTGTGCGTACCATGCGGTGAGCTCATTCGGTGCTCTGCTGGCCCGTGACGAGATTTAGTTTTCGGACGAGGCTCGAATGCCTTTTCAAGGCCTGCCAAACACGAAGAGATACGATTTGTATAGTCCTGCAACAGACAAAACGAGATAATTCACAAAACTTGTACTATCCAGGGCAGTTAATTCTCCGTAAATTTTCAGCGTCATGATATCTGGTTCAGTATATGAGCCCAACAGCATTTCCTGTGTTAGACTCTTTAATCTGTCATGACGCACAAGTATTACTTGATATTCCTAAAAAAAATGGTGTTAGCTTTACGCCTTGTAGACGTGATGGTGATTAGAGGTGGTTAAGACTGGGGGCAAGGTTCAAGAAGGAGTTCGGTCTAGGTCTTTTAAAGGAATCATTCGTCCAAAGCGATTTCGATAAATGATGGAAAATCGAAGTATGTATACCCGAATAGGGATTTGAACCTGTGTCCTCCCGAATGCGTTCCTAAATTCTTTAACACATGTTCTAATATATCGCTGACGATTCATCCTGTGCACCATGTGAGGAAACATAGTCCCTCACATCTAAAATTTATTGTTTTAGTATTCCTTTTTTATTTGTTGTTTGTGTTTTTATTTAACATTGTGCTGTTGATTTAAGTTTTGATGAGAAGCATTGCAAATGATTGTATTTAGGATATCGAAAGAGTTTGTACGTAATTATCTTTGAAGTAATCTGTGAGCAGAGTGGGAGTATTCTTTGATGAGTCCAGAGAAAAAAAATGTTGGCGGGCGGAGGCATGAATTGGTGTTCCTCGCTCGAACAGTAATTGTATTATTAATCGAGATAATAAGAGAGAATTTTGAGTTTTTAATGATTTGTTGAAAGTGTAATTTGTGAAGCAAATGATGAGTGAAATATATAGAAAAGTGAAATGAATTTCTGTTTAGTTTATTGTATGTTGTTTGAATCATACAGACCAATTAAGTAGCAGAAACTGCAAGATAACATTCCATAGATTCTGTGGTGAGTAATATTCACCCGAGGCAAATCCAGGAAGCGTAAAAAGGTTAGTTTCTTACAACTTTTCAAACACTCCAGAACAACAGCGAATAGTTCACAGGTACTTTTTCTAAATTACTAAATTCCTATTTATATTTTAAATCACTTGCCTAAATTGCAAACTTTTAACTCGAAGGTTGGCTTAGTGCGCTCAAACGCCGGATTATTAATTTGTGTGGTACAACGGGATTGGGCACGAACACAGGACCCCTCATACTGACTGCGGTTTTATCCGGCTTTCCGCGGCCATTAAGGTGAATGTTGGGACGATCGCAAATCTCCGCCTCATAAGTTACACATTTAACAAATAAAAAATACTCTTATCACACACAGAACATAGTTATTGACAGATGGAAACGCTTCACTTCCCCAATTAGTACTTAGTACGACCTGTAGGTATAAGTGTAGTTTGGGTTGTAACTAGTGTTTAAAAACTATATAGTAAATCAAGGTAAATTATTATGGATTTGTTAGAACCTTATAGTTCTGACAATGAACCTTTTGTACCTTTAACAGAGTTGAAAATGTTTTCAATGGTCATAGTAGAATCAGTGGCTATAATAGTACATTGTGTTATGGAGTTACTGATCCTCTGAGTACAGACGAAAATTCTGTGTTGAGAACAAATCGCATGGGAAAATGAGTTACATTTCTAAGAGCTTTACAGATCTTGTCAATACTCTGCACTGGTCATGTCTAACAAATTTAAATGTGAAATTAAACTCTTTAAATACTTATCCGCGTCTGCTATTGCGGGAATTACTAACGGAAAATAGAAATCATTCAGACTCGCGAAGTTTAGGTGACGATCATTTTCTACACCCTAACAAACGTTTGCAGAAATATTTTGTATTGCATCCCGAGATATAGTCAGAGCCTGGTTTTCCTTTATCATGCTTGAAAATTTCGACCATCTGTCCTACTTCAATCATGTTAAGGAAAGTAAACATTTTATTTTTTAACAATGATGCAAATAACTCTAGGTTTATATTTGGTTTCAACAGCAGTTACACATTAAAATTCAGAGAAAAGTAGGAATCTGTGTAGTTGAATTAAGTCAAGAGGTAATACGAAATAACTTACGTCTTTCAATTTTTTTTATTTATTTTTTTATTTTATTTTTTTACGCCTTGTCGACGGCTAAGGTCATTAATGGCGGGATGGGACTGGGGATAAGGAGCGGGAAGGAATTTGGCCATGGCCTTTTTGAAGAAAGCATCGTGGCACGTCTTTCAATCTTCACAATTTAAGAGTACATGAACATATGTAGAAAAAAACACATTTCTGATAAGTTAGTAATAACGTTTGAAAGCTTTGATGTCAGTAATTAATAATTAACATTGAAACGATATCACTACATTTGTGTCTCAGAATTGTATTACTAAAAAGAATTATATTAAATTATATATAAGTGGTGTGTGTACCAATTCCATTCGTAGTGTTGCCATTTACACCTCGGCTGTTTGTAGCTTAACATATCATTATAATCTCGAAACTCTCGACCGCAGTGGCGGAAGAAGACGGGAGAAGAACTCACACAGAAATATTCCAAGTTGGGGAAATAAGTGTGATATATAGGCGTACTTTTTCCGCGTTCAGAACATCAGGATTCCATTATAAATCAGCGGGGCGGGCGGGCGTGCGGGCGAGTCGAGGTGTCAGGGGCTGCGACCAAGATGGATGTCGCCACCTCGCCTAATGTTTTTTCGATGGTGTGTACGCGATGCGTCCTAGCGCGGGGCCCGCGTTCCACCGCCGCTGCACCAACCACTGGTTGTTAGGCCATTTGTCAGAGCCAAGGACAAACAGCTTCATAGCGCGCCAGAGATAATATATTATTTAAAACAACACGCGCCCCGTCTCGAGTGTTGTCACAGAGATTACTCCCATGTCGCGTCGTCAGAAAAGACAAGTGTTTTGCTGTTGCCTCTGAATGTTGCTTCAAGAATAGAGACCTCATTCTTGCTAACCGACAACAAGAAACAGCTTAAGATTGTATGCATCATGATATTCTTGGCTTCACTCATTGAATGCTAAGAATGTGCCAGAAAACATTTTTTTTTAATAACCGTAATAAGATTTCTTAATGTTCTGTTACTTATTATTATAAACTAGTATTTTATGTGAGTGGTCAAAATTATTTGTAAATCTTCCGTTTCCATTTCACCTACTTATTGTAGTTTTTCGGTATTTTTACGGCTCTTCGAGGTTCATTATAGCCGAGAAATGATAGGAGGCAGGGAACGGGAAGGACTTCGGTAATGGCCTATTGAAGAAACCCTCAAAGCATTTGCCTGGAGTAATTTAGAGAAACCCAAAATCAGGATGACTGGACGGGGATTCGAACCTATGTCCTCCCTAATTGCGCTCCTACATCGCGAGGCATCCCCTGAGACAACATTTTATGCCATCGTTTGACAGATGAAAGTACCAGCTTAGACGATTTATATACGTATGGCGTTATTATAATACGACGTAGGCCTATTTCTGTTAATACACCAACTTTCAATTAGTGCTCGAGAATTAATTTTTAAAAGAAATTAATGTTATTAGAATACTACTTTATATCACCAAATGACAGTTGCAATCTAACAATCGAACATCTATATAATTAGTATTCCGATAACTAACTTTATAATCCAGACACTAGATTTTATTTTTACAGTGTGTCGTTGAGTAATGTGTAACTTCGTGTTTAGTTACGTTCTACTTTAATATTATAGCTTGAACTCTTGTGAATAAATATACACGAAATTTACCCAAGTTCACTAACCAACCAGTTAATCAAATACGCATTTAGTCATCACAAAGCGTGCCACACTGTAAAACAATCCAATGTTCTCTGGTATCGCTCCGTATTGTAGAATGCACGCAACTCAATAACATTTTAAAAGTGGACACAATTAATTCATCTAGTCAGACATAAATGACAGATGACCTAAAACCGATGGAATTATCTGTTTTTCGATTGTAAGTAAATAAATATGTATTAAGAATTATCGGCCGTGAGACTCGAAGGATAGATTGTCTGAAAAATAATAAAGTTAAAATTAGGTGTATAATCCACCTCTACCTTGGCTATCCAACCTGGTATATCAACCGCTTAAACAGACTTACATCTTAACGTGAAAAAGTTACTCCTCAAACGATCTTACAGGAATAATAAACACAAAGCAAGTTTTTCCAGAAGTAAATGACAGAAAAATCTTGGCTCCAAATCGGATCCGTCTATGGTCAGAATTTTTATCTGTTACGCGTCGTATCGATCGATTTCCCTTTATTGTGTGATCGAGTACTGTCTTTAAAAGGTTATGAGACTTTATATGAATTGTTTTTCTTTCAATCAATTCGCTGCTCTCTGGGCTTTATTCAAGCTTATTATTTTAAAATTAATTAGAGTAATGGTTATTTATTGTATGATTTAATGCTGAAGCTGAAGTTATGTTCATCTTCCTGTAATTCCACGTAAAAACTGGAAATAGATTTTGCTATTTTTGACTTGATGTGAGTAAAGCTAATAATGATATTGGACCTAAAACGTAACATTCCTACAAGTACGATTAGGCGGAACACTTTCACGATCTTAAAAATGAATATCGGGCAGATTATTAGTCCTATTCCGCCAATCGTTTCAGATAGGAAGACGTTTCCTGTATTGCCGACACACAATCTGACGGTAAATGGAAACTGCAAATAGTCCTTTTCCCTTAATTCCAGAAAAAGTTAATCCGATGCATTACACCACAAAATCGCGGACATACAGAAAGTTATAAAAAAAGAGAGTCGAATAAGATGGGTATTGACTATAGTGTTCTTTCGTCCACTGTGTAACAAGTCTGTATACTGACATTGCCAATCCTTCTGGAGATTTCACGATATGATGCGCCCATTTCAAGCACACCAGTTCTCGACCTCTCCGCAGTTATACATTTGGGTGTAGAGGGTAGTCACTATTCGCTTTGGCATACTTGGTCAACAAGAAGTCGTGGACAAAATAGAGTCATGTTACAACACGCTGTTGACCACCTACACGCTAAAACCATAGCAAATTTTCATTCTCATATTACTATATGTAAAGCTTTCAATTTTTTATCATTTATTACTCTTCAAAGACGTTTATTTGGGGCCAAATTTCACTCATTTATCACAACTCCGTCTGAATGTTGCACTTTTCATTTCCGTCAGTGTGTATACTGCACCTTCATGACTGGATGTGCCGTTTCTGAAGCTCTTCGAGATTCAGTCTAACCGTGTAAGATGGTCGTTAATTAGTCCAATGGCTTGGGTTTAATAAATCCTTACTATGTACACACCCGGCGTGGTGGGTGAACGGTTCACGTTCTGGCCTCGCATTTGGAAGGACGCGGGTTCGAATCCCCATCCGGGCATCCAGATTTGGGTTTTCCACGGTTTCCCCAAATCACTCCTGGCGAATGCCGGGATGATTCATTCAAAAAGGCCATGGTCGAATTCCATCCGGTTCCTTGTCAACAGTCCCATCCCGCCTCTAATGACCATCGACGAGGCGTAAAGCCAACTATGTGCACTTAGTATACTCACGTCGCTGATCATTTCCGACAGCGAGTCACGCTTCAGACTCCGATTCACTCCCTCTGAAGTCCCGGAACTGGATTCCGAGATTGATAGAGCCAACACCCCCGCTAGACAGTCCTAATTGATCGTTGGTTACCCCAGCGGTCGCGCAGTGAGAGACGCAACCCTCGAATTGAATAATATTCCAGCGCCTCTGCTTCCCCTCAGTGACAACTTGTAACTCTTAATTTCGCGTGTGATGGATGGCGCGGGACAGATGTTCGCGGAGTGGCTCTTGGCTGGCAATGCGCTGCCGGGATTCCGCCTTTCTGACAAGCGTAATTGATATCTGCCTCAGTCATTAGAATATATTGAGCGCGTCTTCAGATTCAAAGCGAGTGACTAGGGTGATAGGGAGAACCAGTTTAAGGGGTGAATATTTATTTTCCTATAGCGACCGTAACTCTAGAAAAGAAGCTAATAGGTTATTCGATTCTCAAGGAAGAATTTTAACTTAGTCACTATATGTATTGATGCCTTAAGAAATGGCAACAAGTGAGAAAGATTTATTTGAATTGTGGATAATTCTTGTGTCACCGATTTCATATTGAGGAGATGTCGTATCTTTGAAACCAGAGACTAATGTTATCAGCGCTGACTCCGAATAGCAGACACTCTGAATTTGAGTTCCAGTGAAGCTATAACAATGGAGGAAGTATGAAGCGAACAGAGGAGTGATCAAAAAAGTAAATATCATTAGAACAAGCAGCAATGTTAATTTGAGAGTAAAGGAAGAGAACTACGTTATCATTAGCTATGTTATTTAAATGTTGGAAGAAATATGAGTAAAAAATCAGTGATTATTTGTAACGATACGTTAGCAGTATCTCATATCACATAAGTCCATTTTTTGTGTAATCTTGATTTTAGGAGATTATTAGCACAAATGCTAATTTTGTTGCAGTGATTTTTCATCAACCTGATATCGAGTTTACGCAGGCCTTATTGCTTGTAAAATAACTATAGGAGAACTGAAAATCCGTAAATTAATTTTGCCTCACATTATATGTGCCTGTTGTTACTTCTTTCCTTCTTGTATTCATCCACAAACTTCTTACCTCTTCCCTCCTATTGCTTCCATTTCATTGCTCACTCGGGAAACTATGAACAAGTTTTAGTTATTGTATATTGTGGCAAATCATACTGATTCTCTCGTTTAAAATGGTTTCTAAGGATGAGCTTGTCACTATGTATTTATATTTTTTCACTTCACCCATTCAAGCAACAATCGATATTCTTCTCAAACAACACAATTTTAATGCATCACACATTTTTATGTATGTTTTCTCAAGGCCCAATCCTTCATGTTTCAACACAGAAAATTCCAAATAAAGGTTTTGGTGAAATTTCTCTTGCTTTCTTTTTTATGGCTTTCCATCTGATCTTTGCAGAGGTCATTTGAGGCGGCAAAGGACTTGGGGAAAGCAACGGGAAAGAATTAGATCGCGGAGTTTTGAAGGAATGATTCCTAGATTTGCCTGGAGTGATTTCGGCAAACCATGGAAAACTGAAATCTCGGTAGCTGGATGGGGACTCGAACCTGCGTCTACCGGAATGCGAGGCCAGAGCGTTATTGCTTCGTTCCTCTCTCGTGACAGACGTAAATAAACTTCTTTTAAAAAGGATATTCCATCAAAAATATTTACTTCTTAGTCTTGACTGAAGTAAGTATATCCAGGGCACTTGTAGACATGTTTCGTAAGAATATCGACAGAAAATAAGCTTTTACAGTTTACTTGTCACACGTTAAACGGCCTACAGTTACGCGATTTTCTTTCTACATTGACTATGAAGAATAGTCTTTAATTTGAAGCTGGTCAAAAATATAAATTCAGGCTAGAATACTCCTGAAAGTGACAGGTTTTTCTCTAAGTTGATACGAAGCTTCAATTCATTTCTCATTTGGGTGGAGAGTACAATTTATGTTTGTCAAACATCTGATAAAGACACAATTGCAAGAGAAGCTCGCAAAGAGAAACAACAGCATTGAACTTCTGAAGAAAGATTGTAACTAAACAAAAGTTCAAGCAAATTATAGTGAGAATTTGTTCTTTTTAATGCTTACTGGTAACAAGCCATTTATTTTAGACACTTGTTTTTTGGTGTCTGTATTAATTGCAGGCTTTGTGCATTTTCTTATTTTACAACAGCAACTGTTTACTGTAAATACATTTTTTGTTCAGGAAACCCTTTCTTACTCCATTTTGGATTAAAAAAATAGAAGCTTATGAGAAATAAGATCAAAGAAGTTAGTTACAAGTTTAGTAAAGAAGGGGCAAAATATTATATATGGCTTCCACTGCAATCAAGAAATGAAGAAGTTGTGAATAAATCGTAGGTCAAATTGCTTTCAGCTTTTTGTACATCGTCGTAAAACTGAGGCAGGTTTTCATCATGGTCAGGCTACTTGTGAGTCTAAGCACCATTTTAGATTGTTTATTGCGTATTCAGCTTACAATTAGACTTCTATAATATGCTCATGCAGTTGAATTAATATGAGGACTCTTCCATAAATTAATTTTAAACAAGTACTATTGTTGAGCCCCGCATTTTAACTGCAATACATCAAAGACCACACGTTGCGGAGAGTAAAGTTAATGACTTGTAGATGCTGCATCGTAAAATCTATTATGACTCTCCCAGTTGCAGCTACTGCAGCAAATTATACACAGCAAAAGAAGTTTGAACCTGATGTTGTCATTTTGCTTTTCCAGAAGCTTATTAGAAATATCTATGAGCTGAAATAAAATTCAACAGGAAGAAAACGAGAGACGGTTTATAGGAGATTCATCGTTTTAGAAGCCGATCACGATTACTCTTTGATAAAACGTTGTACAATACGGATTACAGAAAAATATTAAAATATATTAAATTTAACAAATTGCGTTATACTCAGTTTTATATTTCATATTGAACAATAAATCCATTTTTAATACTTTTTCTACAATTCTATATTGTAATCTTTCACGTAAATAGTTTAATCTCAAGAAAGTTTTTCAATTTAAAAACATTTTAAATATGAAATTCACAAACAAATACAAGAAGAATAATCAAATTTATCGTTCAACACTTTAAAATAGAGATGCTATCATTTTTTATGAAGGAAAGATATCCAGTTCGAAAATAAAATTTCCTTGCAACTAAAACGCACAAATACACAATACAGAAAAAAGAAACTTTCAACAATCGAAGATATTTGAGCAATCTATAAATAAGTTTTGTAAATTCGAAAATATTAAGAATCCAAAATGAGTCAGATTATTACCTTCATGTCTTTTATTTAGAA
>JARYHS010009186.1:82415142-82588307 GCA_031002005.1 Vandiemenella viatica
GTCTGGTTAATATGTAATTAACTTTTACATTCACTTCCAGTTTCGTATCCGTGTTTCCATAGGAATTCAGAAACGTGCTTTTAGATTTATTAAGTTACAATGGCACAGTTAAATTAGGCCCATATAATTTAGTATAATTTAGGATTTTCATGACAATTTACTGGTCCTCGAGTTAAAAATGGTTGAGAAATTATGGGTTAAACAAAAAAGATTTCAAAATTGGCTTTGTTTTCCATGTACCAGTACATTAGTTATTACTTGAACGACCTTATCTTTGCTATATATATATGGAAGACCGAGCGTGGTGGGTGAACGGTTAACGTTCAGGTCTCGCATTCGGTAGGACGAGGGTTCGAATCTCCATCCGGGTATCCAGATTTGGGTTTTTCCATGGTTTCCCCAAATCACTCCAGGCGAATGCCGGGATGCTTCCTTCAAAAAGGCCATGGCCGAATTCCTTCTCGTTTTTGTCCCAGTCCCATCCCGCCTTTAAAAACCTTAGCTGTCGACGAGGCGTAAAGCAGTAAAAAAAAACACATATGGAACTTTAGATGAATATAACAATTCAGTGAATCAGCCCAGCGTTCAGACAAAATGAGTGACTACCCTGCGTAGACCTAGATGTATGGAGGAATGCGTGAACGTAGATATTTGAATTTATAATAGTAGAGGCTATGTTGAAATGCAGCCTAGACCAGATTGAGAAATGTCGTTCTATAATATGGCATAAGATACGGTGAATTTAGTTTCCAATTGTTAACGACATCATTTCTATTTCCCGCAGCATTTCCCATCTTATTAACCCTCTAGAAAAATCCTTAACAGTCATGTAAGAATGTTAAACATTTCTAGCTACTTTTAAACGTCAAATATTAAAAAAAAAATTACAGGAAAAATAAATAACAAAAGTTATAAACAACAATATCAATAGAAACCAAGGAATCTAGTATTTACCTCTCATGTAGTATTATTCTTGGTGGGGATCTGTTCATAGTAAGAAAGGAGGGTTTATATTTGATGTAGTGTGATGTCTGGTGGGTAGCTGTTTAGGGAATGCATGTTTATCTTTGATGTAGCGGGATCTTTGGCGCTTATTTGTTCAGGTGACCAAAAAATTTTCATTTCTTGCACTTCCGCGCATACGTGGAGTCATATGACATATCAAGGAATTTAAGTTAAATCACAAGTCCAAATCTGCTTGAAAGATATTGCGTTATACCTAACAAAGAAATCACAAAGAAACGGTCACTTACAGATTTATATATGCAGCGGTTAAGAAAAAAAAATCATTTTGATCAAAAACGTTTTCAAGCTTTCTTCGTCTTAAAACTACTGTTCGTATTTGGATTGATTTCGCTGCATTTATTGAATACCATCGAATGAGATTCACACAGTTTCGTGTAACACAAACTAACAAAACTACCGCCACTGTGGCTCAGTGCGTTCTAAATGTTGGAAAAAGTGACGAAGAAAAAGGAACAGAAGTATTGTTTATTATTCAGATAGGAATAGTGAAATATCAAGTGTTCTTGTCTTAAATGTTATTAACATTGTGCACGAAAAGAGACTTTTAAAAAAATTAAATAAAAACATCTAGTCCAATATTAAAAAAAAAAAAAAAAAAAAAAAAAAAAAAAAAAAAGTTTGCAAGACTGTAAACGCTGTAATGAAGTCTTCACGGGTGTACCTCCGGCGGTACACCCGTGAAGACTTCATTGCAGTTGTACTACGCCGGGAAAATCTTCGTTCTTACGCTATAAAAAAGAAGAAGAGATACATACGTGTAATTCTTTTTGTAAGGAACATTATTATATTGTGAATAAAAGAATGAATTGTTAATCTAACTAATATTATCAGAAATTTTCATTTCTGTGAAAGATTTTCTTTTTACGAAAATATTGGTAGGCAGTATCGATATAATTATCGCATTCTCTACCTATCTCTTTTATTTATGAAATGTATAAAAATAATAACATCCTTGGTGATTCTTGCATGTTCAGGTAAGTGCTCTAGCCTCTACGCGGTCAGAGCCAATGATACTGTTTACTTATCAAATGGTAATAGGTTCACTAATGCGCCACACAAATTTTTGCTGTTTATATAAATTAAACCAACAACGACAGCTGACTTAACCGAAATTCCATTTGCTTTTCTTAAGACAGCACTGAAGACCTATACCAAAACACCATTATTTAAAAGCAACATTCGTAAAATGTTAGTGTGAATGTTCAGTTTATGTTGAAAGTTAGAAGTAATAGTTGTTGTGGGAAGTAATCGTTTTGACTTAAAATTAAAAGCCTGCATAGTGACAGCATGTCCTAGAGAAACTTGTGCCAAGTAGAATGAAAACATGCTTTAAAATGTTTTTGTAACAAAAGAGTTAAACTTCAAGTAGAGAAAAAAATACAAATTTTTTCGATTGTATGACTGAACTGTCTGACCTATATCCCAGTTGCAAACAGATGAACATAACAATGTATCTTCGGTTAAAACATGATCATTTACGCAAGTTTTAGAAAATGCTTGATATTAAATGTTAACAAATTACTTCGGCACCAGAATACCCACTTACTGCATAACAACTCAAGCACTGCCCGAAATGAGTAAGGCCGTACAACGCACGTTAGATCTTGTTTGTGGGCGCTTAATCATCGGAATGTATATATATTCAGAGATTAATTCAGCGGGCGTCCACTTACTCGGAAGTAATATTTGTCTCGCTCGGTTCGATGGTTTTGGTGCAGAGGCATCTCCGGCATAACGCCACTTTCATATTTACGACTTGTTTCGCGGCCGATCAAGTGTGACAACCTTGCACTTCCAAAAATAAAATTAGGCATGGCTGGGGAAAAGAAATTAGCACACGGCCCTCTGGCAGCCGTGACTGCCATCGCCGTCTTAACCACGGTCAACATTGAGATATCGAAGAGGATCGTAAATTACTCTAAATCGGGAAGAGTGCGTCAGGCTATTCGAGCTGGCTGGCTCTAGACTTCCGCGTTAAGTCGTGTGCGTGTCCTTGGGCGGAATGACCTTCTTGGCATTGGCACACTTGGCGGGCATTAAGGCTAATGAGCAAACTGTCTCAGCAGCTGATTAAGCCTGTGACAAACTGAACGTTCACTAATATTTTGTGCAACTACATTACAGTTTTTATATTTTGCTTCAAGGTGAAAACATGCTTCGGCAGGTAACACACAAATTTTTCTTGCGTAAGAACTGGTGGTAAAGATGAAAGTATGGTAGTGGGAACGAATATTATATAAATTATCAACAATAACGAGCGTTGGGTATTAATAACGGGACCATGATTGTCATGTTTCGTCATACCCGACGTATACTATAAAACACTATAATTGCAGTTACCGAACCCTGTAGCTAAGGTAATGCTCAAGCCTCGCATTACAAAGGCCACGGGTTCAAATCACCACCAGGACCTATAGATTTTTGTTTTCTATAGTTTCCTGAAATCGCTTCAGCGAAATGCTGGGATGGTTCTTTCAAAATCCATGGTCGAATTCGTTCCCATTCCTTGGCCCATGAAGTGTTAGAAGCAACAAATTATATTGTAATTATTTTCCTTTGATCGATTTTACAGCAGATGTCGTTCTTCCTTGTATTTTTTATTTATTTATTTATTTTTTTATTTTTACTATTGCTTTTTTTTTACGTATCGCTTTACGCCTCATAGACGTCGAGGTAACTAGCCTGGAGTGATTTGGGAAAAACATGGAAAACCCAAATCTCGATACCCGGACGAGGATTCGAACCAGTGTCCTCCCGAATAAGAGACCAGAACGTTAACCACTCACCCATCACGCTCGATTTTCTGTGAGATAATCAGCTCATGATATTACGTTTAATTCTTTTTTAGCATCGTTTTTGAGATAATAACACATTTATTTCAGTTGTTATAATTAATACATGCAATCTGAATCGCCAGGAAAGTGTTAAATGTAAATTACTAACACTCGTTTAGAAAACGCTAACACGTGAGTCACCAGTTTTGAGATCTTAGTGTGACTAATCATTAATCCGTTAATCTCAGGTAATAGGTTGGGAATAGTACCGTTAATCCATCTGGCAGTCCGCAAACAATGCTGTCAATCTTCTTCTGTGTGTTTTCATAACAGACAGTAAATTCTATATATCATTGAGTAATAATAATATAAATAAGATGATGATTCGTGGAACATGAATTTTATAAATCATAAACAATTAATATTATAAGAATCTCTACTTATCCTTAGATACACTTTGATTTGAGCAGCCAACAGAAAAGTACCTTGTAAATAATTTATTCGTTTAATTTCATTTATTGCCTCTTTTATCTAGAATGTCATTAGTCAAGACTATCGGTCAATACATACCTGTAAATATACCATTCAATTAATTTCAAATTATTCCTTATTTTATTCAAGTAAATTACCTGTATCTGCTAAAAAAAAAATAAAGATGAGGACAGTGACATCTGAGAATCTTTCTGGTGGATTAAAATAAGATCTGTTTGTAAGAATATGAGAGTGCTTGTCACTGTTTGTGAAAAGTTCAGAACCAAGAAGGAGAGATGTGATTACAATGGAATTTAGTCTACAGATTAGGGACATGAAAATAAACAAATGATTAGAATTACAGAATTGTACATACTCGTACACTTTGACCGTGAGAAATGAGTACATTGTATTTGGGTCATAGGTGACAAGGTAAAAATATCAGGGAAACAAGGTGTCATACTGGATGCTTTTATATATAATATCTTTGCTTCGTGTCATCAGAGAACTTGATGAATAGAGGAGAGATAAGTTACGATAAAAAAACACTCTCCCGCCATAGACATTTTTTGATGACTTGTTGAATGTAGATGAAATCTATACACAACTAGCGTAAGCCCGTGACCATTTTTTGCGTATCGTCACGGGTCTAGAATAGTTCCGGTTTCTAGGATGAAAGATTATGACAGGTTGACCCGATTTGACCAAATGTAAACTTGACCAGTGATTCAGGGTGAATAAAATCTGTTGAGTTTGAAGAACTCAGAAGCATTAATAGAGATAGGTATTAAACACGAACAGGGACGATAGCGCAGTCGTATAATTGCTTAAATAGAAACTTACTTTTATTTGACACTTAAAAGTTCACTCTGCAAAATTTAAAAAATTCCTGTTTGCTTCTAAAGCATCACCTTGTCTTTTTTTTAGACTGGGCAAACACTCATAATGTAATCATTGGTCATAGTATCTGTAAAGGCCAGAGAACTTATTATATATTCCATATTATTAAACAGTTGAGACACTCCGAAGAAATGAATTTCCATAATACTCGATTCGGTAACATATTAGGTTTGATGTATACTTAAAATCACCTAATAACTCACGTACAGCGAACATGAACAAAAGCCAAAAACGAAAGTGGTCAGTAAAATCCCTAAAAAGCAACTTTGGTCAATCAACAACATTAGTGAATTGAAATTTTTCCAAGCCGGAATAACAATTGTTATTCGTGATTACAGCAGAGACAGACCATGGGTAATTTTTGAAAAAGCTTTTTAAGTTTCTTTCATTAGCAACATGTTACTGAAAAGCAGATCCACTTTTTTTTCAGCCGCAAAATTTATCAATATTTTTTTAAAAAAAACTATGAAACGTTACGAAAAGCAAACTTAATTACTGTATTATGACTATTAATTTGGTAGTAGTTGCTTAGCTATTAAATTATGGACCTAACCACGAATTTCTTATAATGGTATCTCTGGTCGCTGATTTGCGAGCGAAGGCTGGCCCATGACGTCACCATTTTCCAGCCAATAGCAATCGACGTGAATGAGTGACCTTACGAAATTATATAGTAGATATATCTGGCGTGATTCATTACATCCATATCGATCGGAGTTCATAGATTAATTTAAATCGAAACACCGAATTTACTGTGTGTGGTAAGGAAAGCTGGTAACCCAAGTTGCCCGGTCATAAATACACTGTCGTGAATCTGCAAACTTCTGTTGGAACGTCTGGTGAATCCCAGGCAAATTGTGATTTGATGCAATTGGTTGGTTGACTTGCGATAAATGTCATAATGATCTTAAGCCAGTAGTTTAGTGGACTGAGCCAAAGTGCTGCCTTACTGAACAGGGATAAGGAACACCGATAGAGCTGTAGAAAACTGTATGTATTCCTTATTGTATAACGTGTCCATCACCTGACTCGAAGTACCGAAAGTTTACTCACAAATTCATTTGGTTATTCGCATCATGCAGGAACCTGGAATGATTCGCCCAGCGATTAATGAATCTGAATGAGAGTATGAACACTTGAATTTCGTGCGTGACGTATTTCTGGAAATTTATTTGAATTCGTTTCATTTTAAAGGAAAATGTTTGAATAGAAACATGTTGCGCGTACATTACTTTAATATATGTAATTAATATTATTTACTCTTAAGTGTTGATATTTTTAATGTAGTAAGTAATAACATAAAGAGTTATTTTGTAATTTTACTTTTGTTTAACATTAAAATTTAAAATGCATAATCTGTAAGTAGAAAATTTGAATATATGATATGAGACGGTCATTTTTTTTTATTTATCGTTCTTTAGTGAGATTTTATGGTTTAAAAAATTTCTGATATTCGATTATTCTGAAATGTGATATTTTAACTTCCATTTTATTTTGCAGTGCAATTTACTTATACTTACTTTACTAACTGAACAATTTACTTAAACTTCACAAAATACGAACGAAGTCATCCATAACCCATATGTGACGCGACTCGATGCGATGCTTCAGGCTAGTACTCGAATTTATCAAAAATAACGGGTAACGAAACGACACGATAGTAACTAAGCCATCCGGTAGGTGATGCGACTCGATACAGTGGTGCTTCATGCCTGCGCTCGATTGTATCAAAAATAACGAGTAACGTAACGATGCGATTGTAACGAGTGCTGACTGGTTTAGTAACGAATACATACGGGTACTCAATTTCTCGTTACTTTTACAGCTCCAATCGCGGATGTAAGCTTAGATTTGCTTGTGCGTAAAGTGAATATTCAGATCACAAATTTTAAGCACCTTTTCGTACAACTTTCTATACGAATGATTAGATGTGTTCCCATTTCCGTCAGAAAAAAACATACTTTCCTTGCATCCATTATCACAACATCATTCCAAAGATTAAGTGACAAATTAGTTTAGAAAAACATAATGTTTCTCACGGCGATGTCCTTCAAATATTTAGACACTGCCAAATAACACTGTGATATTTTGGTGGAACGAAATTTTAGAATTGACGCGAGTGACTAGAATCCTGGGAATGTTTCGAAATCTGCCACTGTGGAAAATGAAAATCGAAGACTTGGTAATTGATTTAGAAATAATAGCTGATAACCGTTAGTAATATACTCATCACTTACATTACTGGAGAAGGTAACCGTCCTACTCAGAATGTATCAGTGATGTTACTATGTATCGAATCTCGGGAGAACGATCATTGCACACACTTTGATTCCGTTTAGGTCTGTACACAGAGATACCCAACTGAATCATCCCATCACTTCTGATCCCTCGCTGTATTTCCAGAAGAACTGGTCATGTGCCTGAGGACAGGCTTAGCGGCTTAGAATTCCGGAGGCGCAGCGGCAAGTCTAAATGCAAATACTTCTCCGGGCGCGGCGATATTCTCCGAGGCCGTCGTAGAGGACGATTGAACCGCACGCCTACCGCGGCCTGACGCGAATTGGACGGCAGTAAGGACTGAGCGCCACAGTTGGGCCGCCACCGGCTGAGCGTCCTTCGTCCAGAGGTCACGGATCCGCCTTATTGGAGGAGCGGCCGTAAATTCCCTCGGGTAACAGAGGTGCGGACGAATTTACGAGGTCCTGGCAGCCAGGCAAGAGACGTTTAATTTGTTACCGGGAGGAGACGGCCTGAAAAGAAACGCCCCCTGCGCGATTCCGTGAGGGGATGTCGCAGAATGCAGCGGACCGGCATCGGGTGGAATTGTATCTGTGGGCGTGTGTGTGTGTGTGCGGTCAGCAGTAGGAGATCTCTGCAGGAAGAAAGTCTATTAGGCCCAGCCCAGAGCTGTAGTTAAATGAATGGTTCTTTCTGCAGGTATTCCGAGCAATCAGCGGGGGAGAACTTTATGTGGACGCAGTAATGAAGCGGGGGCTAGGACACCGATGGTGAGCAGGGGTAGATGCTGTTCACCCTGATGAGGAGCGAACGAGTGAAGAGACCTCAAGCACGAGTCTGATTAGAAACGTTGTCTAGCTTTTTTCCCCCCCTTGAGGTATTGCGACTTGTCGACGTAGAGGTCATATGATGCAGGAAATGACTGGGAGGCAAGGAACGGGGAAAATTCAGCTATGGGCTTTTGAAGGAACCATCCCATTATTCGTTCGGAGTGATTTGGAAAAACCAAACATGGATGCCTGGCAGGTTTTTTTTTTTTAACTGCTTTACGTCTCTTTTTAACATCGAGGTCTTTAGAGACGGGAAAAGATGGGGGGCAAGGAGTGGGAAGGAATTCGGCCATGGCCTTTTTGAAGGAAGCATCCCGGCACTTGCCTGGAGTGATTTTGGGAAACCATGGAAAACCCAAATCTGGATGCCCGGACGGGGATTCGAACCGCCGTCCTCCCGAATGCGAGGCCAGAACGCTAACGCCTGGCAGGTATACATATTCTCATATGATAGATTCTGTCTATTTCCGAACGGACTCGTATAGTGGTAACTTTTCATATTGAACTATTGTGAGCTATTATTATTATTTTATTTCTTATGGATTTGTATCTCATCGGCAACGAGATCATTACTGGCGGCCACTCCGCTTTGAAGGAACTATTCAGTCAATCGCCTGGAGTGAGTTCGAGAGGCTATAGAAAACCGAAATCTGGATGGCCACAAGGGGATATGAACCACTGTCCTTCCGAATACCAGGCCCAAGCATTACCACTCACCAACCGGGATCGGTGTAGAATATTAGATTTGTAACGGTGAGTTAAATTTCATTTTTGCAATTTTTAAATAACATCAACAGTGTGTGAATAAACCCGCCCCAAACACACATTCAGGAAAAGACGAAACACGAATTAATTTCTACGACAAAATTATCTGAATGAATGACAACAGACTAACCAAAAGAATTCTCAACCTGGCTATTTCAATTGAACCGAAAAATAATTGGCAACTTGAAATCGAAAAAGATTTCTATAAAATCGAAATCACGGTTAATATCATACAGGACATTATATTTTGTGACCATATTCAATAACCATCAATTGACCAATAAACTTTATATTAAAAAAAGGAACATCTGTACGGAGGATCGTAGGTAAGATCTCGGGGGGAGGATGAAGAGATTTTGAGAAAAGAAGAAAAACACATCTGCTAAATAAGTCCAATCACGCTCCTTAGTTTGGCATAACGATGGAAGACGAAATGCATAGTCAGAATTTTTCTCGAGAAGTTACTGTAATGGAGTAATGTATTACGTCGCGGCTACCCTGAAAAACTGCGTTTAATGGTTCAGTGGATAAAAAGCAATTCAACAACAAAAGACCTCAACCCATAGTGGGTTTTTATGGCTTTACACCTCATCGACGTCGAGGTCATTAGAGGCGGGAAAGGATTGGGAGAAAGGAACAAACGCAAAAAAAAATCTTGATAATTTTTTTAGATATTTAGGTTATTACTCAAAATTAATGAAGTGTTTAATCCAAAGACTCACCATAGCTCACCTGTGGAATTTTATGGCCAAACAAACACTTATTAACTGCTCTGAAACGCATCAGCAAAATTCCAAGATGAACGGTGGCTGCAGTTGAAATGAAGGTCTTGGAAAGAACCCCAGGACACAAACTGCTAGAAATTACCAAAAATGAAAAAAAACAAAAAAACTGAGAAACAAATTATAACAGCTGTAGTGGAATATTTCCAGCAATATAAGAAAAACTGGCTTCATGAGAATCCAGTGCCAACAGAACGGAGACATGCAGAATACTACGCCCTATATACATTCCTAAAGAGAAAAATGACTTCCAGGTGGATAGTAAGATGCCGTAGTGGACCACCAGGTGAAATACTGGAAAGGAAGATAATGGCATCCTTTAAAATATAATATTTTACATTATGTACCGTCTGGATGAATATTTCAGGGTTATTATGGGTTTTTTATAGCATATCCCATGAATGGTTGATAAGCAGCCGCAAGAATTTAAGTAGTTCGAAAAATATTGCAATACTCATGTGAACATCTTTTCACTTACAAATGAACCAATTATTTGCGAAGATAAACCATTTAAGACAAAAATAAATAAAAAATAAAGAAGGATTTTCTCACTTGAAGAGCCATGAAAATTCATAGGGGTGCGCTGAATGATTATAATACAATTACTAATAATGTCATATGTTGTGATGCAATACTCGATGCCTGGCGTAGGCGGTTTCCATGGAAGATGCACTCTCTTAGAAAGATAAACTGGGGGTGGGGGGGGATTTCCCGTTACCTTCCAGAGTGTGCGTTCGTATGCGTAATTGCAGGAGAGGATGACTGTGATAAAATGTGTGTTAAATATTTGAGTGTTCTTTGTGGTGTATGATATGAGATACAAAGAAGGGAGAGGATGAAAACCGTTGCCTGGCCCATTCAGATCTATTGTTCTGAAAGACACCATGAGGCCACCAGTCTTAACATCCCCATACGACTGACGAATCACCATTAACAGTGTCACATGCCCTCACTCCATACACGCTGCGGGGCTTTTGTGCACAATCTGGTGATTATGAATTGAGCACCACCACCTCTCCTACCATGCTGGGCAAGTACTGATGACGAAAATTTCTCCCATCACCAGGACACGAACCAGCTAACCCCGTGTCACCACCGGAAACCATCTCTGTGCCGGAGCTAACTGAGTCAACGGTGCGGAAACTAATAATGTAATTTACCATGAATGTTTTAGGTACAAGTCTCTTCTCACATTACCATCCAACTCGTGGAAAACGCTGGCAGCCTGCACATCATGATATTATGGAGCGTCCATAAACCACGTAGCTCCATTCTTGCCTCCTGTGAACTCCCCCCCCCCCCCCACGAAGCCCAACGTGGCATTTGTCTCTGCCCCTCTGCCCCTCTCCCCCTAGTAGCAAGTAGCCATTTTCCCTATTGATGCCAGAAGACATTTTGTACTGTTTTCTCTTTTCAGACTATCGTAAATTAAATAAGGGGATAATTAAATGGCGGAAATAAACATTCTCATGCTATCGTCTTTTCTGTATCTCATTTTAACTGTGGCAAATAATATGAACGAAAAGCTACGGGCTCGGAAACCCCCCCCCCCCCTTTTTCCACGTAGCCCAGATGGTTTTCCAGCCAACCCCTCCCTCCCCCCACCCCCCTATACGGAGGCAAGTAGTTTATGCACACTCCCTAACCTGCAATTAGTAACGAACTTGCTAGTTCCCAAATTACATTTTTTTTTTTTTCTGAAGGCTTTACCCTTCATTGGCCTCGGGGTAATTAGATGCAGGATCGGTCTGGGGACAAGGAACGGAAAGGAATTTGGGCATAGCCTTTTGAAGGAAGCATCCCGGCATTCGCCTGGAGTGATTTGGGGAAACTATGGAAAATCCAAATCTGGATGCCCTGACTTGGATTCGAACTGGCGTCCTCCCGAATGCGAGGCCAGTGCGTTAAAGTTTGGAGGTTTCTGCTGTTATCTCAGATGGTAGTGTTTCAAAGATAGTCAAGTGATTTGTTCTAAAGAAGCATCTGAGTGCATCTATTCGTCTGAAAGCAGTGAAAGTTTATATTAGTATCTGTCACTTTTTTATGGAATACATATTTTTGAGGTGAAAGTGATGGTAACTTATGTGATGTTGAAATACTGCTAGTTAATGACACGACTGCAACTATACCTTTATTATAACTGACTACAGTTTGAAGTCTAATCTTGAAACCTCTTTGAAATGTAGCAGTCAGATACTTTAAGAGCATTATTTTCGATGCAATATATTTCTCCATATTCCGGGGAAAAGAATCACTTAGGAGTTTCAGCAAAAACGTTTTGTACTGAATAGCACACTGCCAACAATCCTTCGTGTTGACAAGAAATTCACTCACTCAAAAGATAATTAAAAAAGCTTTGTTTTTTTGCTACTATGTTTCTTTTTTGTTATTTATGGTTCATGTAAATTAAATGTCTGACACAAGTGTGAAGAGGTTTCACAAGCAGCTAAGCCACATGTTGGCAGCGAAGAAGGGCCTTTCGTAACGGTGTCGTCACTAGACCCGGAACGTCTGCCAAACTGGAGTGGCCATGAGGACGATCTCACTGTCGTGGGAGCACCGGTACCTCCAGACAGAAGCCACTTCCTCCATAATACACAGTCCCGTTAAGGTCGCACAAGGACAAACACCCAGAAGTGACAAAGGAGACCAAGAGTGAAATCTTTATATATAAAGATAAATGTATGTTTGTTTGTTTGTTAGTTTGTTCTTCATACAATTCCACAGTTTTCATCCGATCTCGATGAAACTTTGCACACTTATCCTCTTAAACAAGGAGAAAAATACTGTCTACATTTGGTTGAAAAATTATCTATATAAATAACACATGTTGTCTCATAACTTCGAAATACGGCGATAGAGAGACACGTTGGATATGGACGTCTCTGTACCGTGTTTCCGTATAGTGGACTGGCAGCTCAGTGATTAAAGCGCTTGCTTACGAACGTCGTGGTCTCTGGTTCAAATCTCCGTGGAGGCTAAGATTCTTAAAAATTGTTTTTCATCGTAAGAGTCAGGCCTGGGCCGTAGGTTATTCGGATTGAATGTTAAACTGTAGATATTAGAAAGTTAAGGGTGCAATGCGAGGCAAATCGTAGGTAGTCTTGCAATGTTGTAGGTGTATACTTTTTTAAGTTATATTGATCCCTCAGGTGTTGTTCGCTGTCAGTGTGTGAGTGTGAACCATAGTAATATTATTATAAATACGGAAGTAAGTCTCTGTCTTTTTGTTACGTTTTGACGACTAAATAACTATATCGTTGTGATGGAATTATATAAGGAAATCTGTATCAAGATCACAGGATATTTTTTCCAGTATGATTAACAGTTGTAGTCACGAAATTTTGAGACCTTATCGAATGGTGACAGAAATATGTTGGAAATTGATTCTCTTCAAGAGAAAGGTTCGACGGTACAATGATATAGTCTTAGCTTTCCTGTCATATTATTCCGACTCGATATTGTTTGGGTCCAATCCTTCGTTACCAACAACTTTCTATATTTAATTCTGGCAAAAAATTCTTAAACCACGCGTACGAAGTCGCGGGTACGAGCTAGTATTTTATAATGAGACAGCCTGGTAATATACCACTTCGTACGTCAAATCCGGCCGCTACATCTGCGGTTCCCTTCGTGTTAAAATAGCATAAGTAGTTTATTATTAGTATTAGTATTATTAATTAATTTAGGTTAACTGGACACTATGCATCTATGTTAATATTAATAAAACAGTTTTTATCATAACTCCAAACATCAACAAGGACTTAGCCATGAATACCTGATGTGCCAGACTGGATAGAACAAACTATATTTGTAAGAACATTTATGGATCTAAATCCCTCTCCCGTAACCTCAAACTCAGGCACTACGACGCTGTAGTTCAGCCTTCAGTACTGTATGCATCGGAGTGTTATGGTTAGAAAGGGACAGCTCAGAAAACTGGAACTGAAGAAACATAAGATCTTTAAAAAAAATCATGAGTCCTGAAAAAGAAGAAGGAAAATACAGACTCTGGCATAATAAGGTCCTTTAACAACAACTGGAGAGCATTACAACAGTCATGAGAAAAAGAGATTAATGATCTATGGTCACATAGTTCGGATGGACAATCATAGACTCACCACCAAAATATTCAACACCGTCTCTAGAGGCAAAGTGACTAACGCAAACCGAGCGTGGTGGATGAACGGTTAACGTTCTGGCCTCGCATTCGGGAGGACGCGGGTTCGAATCCCCGTCCGGGCATCCAGATTTGGGGTTTCCATGGTTTCTCCAAATCACTCCAAGCGAATGCCAGGATGCTTCCTTCAAAAATGCCATGGCCGAATTCCTTCCCGTTCCTTGCCCCCGGTCCCATCCCGCCTCTAATGACCCTAGCCGTCAACGAGGCGTAAAGCCCTAAGTAAAAAAAAAACTAACGCATAATGGACAAGGGTAGCCAGAAAAGATCTCGAGCAAATGTAAATTGATCCCGTTGACATTTACAAACAGGGATAAGTATAGAACGTTGATTAAAGCATCCGATTCTTTCCAGACACTAACAGCCAAAACGCCGCGGCTCGGGCCTGGGTTGATATGGGTCCAAAAAAAGAAAAGGCAACCACTGTGCAAGGATGAAAGAATATTGGACCAAAATGAATGCTCACCAGAGTTAAGAACCACGTGGTGCATAGAGAGCAAAACGATAAAGAAGAAGAAGGACATAATTTTTCTGAAAGTTTAAAATCAAAAGAACTTGACATTCGCATTTAAGAAATGTTTGAACGATGCCTAGACAACTTAAAAACTTGTTCGGTGGTATTGAATACAAGAAGAAACACATGGCTCGTTTAGTGTAGGCCTACTGTGCTCTGTTGCCACTTCAAGAATATTCAGGCTTATGTGTAGCGCTGTGGTTATCATAGAAGTTTTCTTCTTGTCTCCTTGAGCACTGCGAGTCAATTCATATCTTTCCGATATGGAAAAGGAAGTCACCTAAGAGGCAAGTATCTCTTGTGGCTCCGACCCAATGATATAGTCTTCCTCGATTGTGTTGATTAAGCTCAATTGCTCTTCCTATCAGTGAGTGCTTTCTCCACACTGGGAACAATTCTTGTATTACTTCTCCTATCGCGCGCAGCAAGAGTGGGTATATTACTAAGAGGAGTGCCCCACACGTAGTTCTATAAAGCCAGTAGCCCATCATAAGAAATTGTCAGTGTAACGTTTTCAACGAAACAAGTTAACCTTCTAGCAGGTTAGTTGAAGATATCACTGCCCACTTTACCACTTCAGTGTCATGACTTGGCGAGTGGTGCAAGTATTTGTTTGCTCCACTTGTAAAAATAGGATACGGGCCGATCGCTTCACATAGCACAAGTGCTGGGCAGGTATTTCACACGAAATAGGCACACGATTTGAACAAAGAAATAAAATGTCTCTCCCAGTATCTAATTTCACAATGTAGCTAAGTGGAAACCAAACGCGATTAATAATAACTATGCTTGGCTATTTCCCTCTATTTTACAATTATCCCTTTAGGAATCACAGAAATGCTATATTTTGGAACTAAGACCTAACTATCCATTTCCAAGACTGAAATTTAATAGCACATTGCTATTTCCAAACTGGAAACATATGTTATCGGAAAAGTGTTTTCGGCGCTAATGTATGTTATTAGCCCACGGAAACAAATCGTGTCACCTTCTTTCATTTTTTAACAACTTTGTTTTTGGCTTCCTGCTAGGTGACGTTGATATTGTCCCATCAAAATGAAAAAAATTTATTTTTATATCTTAAATATGTGTAAATTTAATAATATTGGGAAATATTTGTGTTATTGTGCACTATCGTCTCATTCCAATATTCCTGACAACTGACGAATTGCAGTACCAAATGGTTGATGCCTACATCAATTAAAAATGTTGTGCCGAATCGGGTAGATGAATGGTAACGATCTTAGCCTGTCATTTGTCATGACGAGGGCTTATGTTGCCACCCGACGTATCACATGTCGCTTTTCTTCGGTTTCACCGAGATTACACCAGGAAAATGTCAGATTATTTCCTTCATGAATATTATGCTTAATATTTTCCTGCTCCTCTTCGGTCTCTAATAAATTGGAAGAGAATTCGATTATAAAATATAATTGTAGTAGAACTATTAGTAAAACAAACTATATTATTTTATTACAAGACTTTTAGGTCAACGTAATGATTTACAGGCTACTGCAGCATTAAAGTAGAATAGAACTGAAAACTTGATTCCTCTAAGTTGTTAACGTAGTATACGATGTTTAGGTATCGATAGTCAGGAAATATTCAGCCTCGTTTATTAGATGTTGTATTGATGGACCAAATAAATTCTTTAGACTAATGCATAAATTCATTAAAGGTATACAATTGAAATTTAAAAGATCAGAAATACTACTGCTTGAAGGCAACGTCATTTTTTTCAGCAATAGTTCATTACACAGTTATAGAACTTTCCTACCTTTTTTTTTTTTTTTTTTTACCTGCTACATTTATTTTTAAAGACGAAGAAATTAAATTTTGATTTAATTGAGATACGTACGTATAATATCAGTGTAATTTTCAATCAGTATTAGGTATTTGCATAATCTTAAAGAGCTAAAAACAATGGCTTCTTTCTTCGTGCTCAGGCACCCTGTGTGTGATTTTGAGAGTGGAAGTACATGTTCTCTACCTGTGATGGAACATGATTTGTCAGTTTCAGAGTATTTACACTATTGGAGGAATGATGTGTCTGTGAAACGTGAAAATATGTTATGTGTATGACAACTGTATTTTTGTTTCTGAAATGTGTAGTTTATGGGGCGAACATTGGGTACCGTCCCATCATTCGCCTTGACGATTGCAGGAAATCGTATATAAACCCGAATCAGGATAGCTGGTCGCACCTCTCAGAACCAGTGTGGTGGCACCCAAACGCGTGTAACCACAATGATAACTGCTTCAATTTAATCACATCGTTGAATAAGAATGACCATGAAGTCTTAATGCACGCGAACATTATTTAATGCAGTATGATTACGAATTAATCTGAACTACTGTGAAGCTTGCTTACTATAGGCCTATAGGATATTTTTTCCCTCTGGATTACAGAAAGCGTTTATAAAATTTATCAAGTTCAGGTACAATCTCTCACGCCACACGTTGTGATATTAACTTTCACCGGAGTAAACACCACAATTAGAAGCATTATTACTCCGGAAAATTTGGAGCAGTTAACTGATCTGCTTAACAGCTTAGTTATAATTTAAGAAAAAAATTATTTAAATAGACATATGCAAAAAACCTAATAGTTAAAACCAGAGGCTGCAATAACAAAAAAATTATTATTAAAACAAAAATCATATTAATTTTATGTAACCGACAGTTATGAAACAAGTTTACTGTCGTCTGTGAAACGATTTTTATTTTTAAGTTTGATTCCACTTACCTGCATCTGAAAAATTTTGAAATGGTGTTAAAAAACAAGAAGAACAATCAAGAATGCAAATAAATACTACATAAAGTGATTTTCTAAAAACAAATTACTTTTCTGAGAAACTGGTGCATAGTACTCCTATAATGTCAAAATAAATTGTTTTATGTTAATAAATTTATAGCAGGTAAAAAAAAATCATGACTCAGTAAATAATATCTGTTCCTGTAAACTTGTCTGGTTTAGGCAGTTGGCTAGTTAGTTCGGAAATTTTTAACTCCTGGCTTTACGGCTTGTCGACGTCGGGTAATTAGTGTTGGGAGAGGATGGGACAAGGAACTGTACAAGGAACGTTAAACAATTCAGCTTTGGCCAATTAAAAGAACAGTCCAGAAAATTCACCTGTAGTGATTTCGCAAAAACCATAGAAATTCGACTGTAGATGACCGGACGGGGATTTGAATCCGTGTCCTCCTAAATGCAAGGCTCTAGCGTTGCCACTCACCAACCAGGCTCAATCAGTAATATGGTAGCAAGTAAGATGGAACTATCTTTAGCTTCGAAGTAACGTGCCAGATAAGGCAGATGTGACGCATTAAAGCATGTAGTGAAGTGGAATACCACGTGGCAGACATCCCTTTCTGTAACTAAGTACTAATTTGATTAACCGGCAGTTTTATTAAAATGGTGTAAAGTGTATCCAATAGCCCCACCAAAAGTTTACGAAACTGAAGATCTCGTCCGTTTTGTCTGTAGAGCAATGTGTTTCAGTTTGTTCTTACGACATTTCAGGCTAAATGCAGATTGAAGACGTAATGGACGAGTTAAGCTCAGTATGCACACATGTAGAGAAAGTTGCTAAGTAATATCTCTGCAATATCGAAAATGTGAAAAAAAGCAATAATTGCTTTCTGTAATCTGTGTCGCTCATTTCACGCACGCAATATCGCAACGTCACGTCGCCCTGACGTACGTTAGCCTGGCGAACTATTTGAGCGACCCAGTTTTCAGTTATCTCTGGCAGCGGAGAATAGCCAGAGGTGGTGTTTGCGTCAGGTATCTGCTGTCGCGCGTCAGGCCCCGGCGGATTTCCCCAGCGAGGCCCGGAGCAGCCTGCCAGGAAATTGCCTCGGTAATCTGCCAACTTAGTTTCGTGTATTCGGCAAACTCGACCGACACCCGGCCGGCGAACTTGCGAATGAGGCAGCCCTTCCCTGATTAGTGCACCCCTACCCCAATCTCCCAGTCGGAGCAGATTAAAATCTAATAGCGTATGGCATATTCAAGTCTCCGGTTAGAGCCGTCCCGGAAGGTTCCTGCAGCGCTAATGGATGAAGGCGTCGTCACAAGACCGTTACCGTCCTTTCCCGAACCGAGTTGCAAGCTATTTCGGACATCTTCACTGAAAATATATGGACGATAAATAAAGATTATGTGAAAGTGGAGTCTTTCCTGTAGCAATGTACTATTTATAATCTTCTTCTTTTTTTCTGTTCTGCCCATCTAAGTACCACGAAAAGTAATTCTGTGCATTCATCTCGATACTCCTTTTTCTTGGCTACGAATAGTTCTTCATCCTTTGTTGGTTCCAAATGTTATCTTCTTCTCAGTCTCGTATAAATTTCGTATAAATCTTGTGAAAGTTTCTTTCTTGAATCATATTTATATTATTCTTACCTCACATGTTTCTTTACTCCACTGTTTGCTATTTTCGTCTTGTAAACGTGGTTGAAAATTCTTATTGTCTGCTGTTTTCCATCCTCATTATATGACTAAAGAAACTCACTCTTCTCTTTCTTTTCGTGTCTGACTACCTTTCATTTTATTCTTCCTTCTATAGATCTTTATTCGCACGGTGCCAAACTTCCCTTCTTCTGGTTTCAAAGGTTCCCATAGTTTCCTTAAGATTTTCTTTTCCTTTTTTCTCTCTCTCTTCCGTTTTTCCATTTATCATAGAGAACATGCATTCTGACGCATCGAGACTCTTTGGTTTGATTAGTGTGTTGTAGTATTCGATTTTGGTTTTCTTTGAAAAATTCCTCTTCTTGTACGTATCTTTAGTCAGTTGGTATGCTAGTTTCAGGTTTTTTGCTCGTGTTTCTTTATCAAGTCCATTATTCTGAATTACTTCCGTAGCGATATGCTTTTCCTTTTCTATATACTCACTACACTCTTTGTGTACCTCCAGGAAGTCCTTTTAATTCCATGAGTAGGTCCTCTGTTCACATTCTTTTATGTGGGAGATGGATTGCCCCTCGAAACCGCAATCGCACTAAGGAGAGTTTATTTGTCGTCAACGATGGGATGAATTAACACGTCATTATTTATTTGTACTGATTTTGTTCAGGACGATTTGCTGTGATGCACGACATGTGGTGTCTTTCTGGGCGCAACTTTTCCAACCGTCCTCTTCTCCAAGTACGGATATTGTTTATGTTATGGAGAGCTTTTGCTATTCAAATTGGAGGGTTATGTTCCTGGAGCTGAGCCTGTTATCGTTTGTCAGTAATGTCGAGATCTATTGGCAAGTTGTTTTTTTATGTGTTGTCGAAGTACAGTGTGGCTCAGTACGGGAAGATAGCTTTTATGGTACCTGTTACAAAGCTTATTGAGTTGTTGAGTTGGTTTGGGAAGTAGAGTTCATGAATGTTAAGCTGGAGATTGTTGTCAACACATAACATTTAGGGTGCTGCCTCATCTATCTTCATCAGGCCATTAAATAAATAGATTCAGAGTTTTGAGAAGATTGTAACTTCCGAAGATAATTGAGTTGGTAGTGCACGGTAATTGGGACTACAAACTTGCAAACATCGAATTAAACATCCTCTTTGCTTAGATATCGTCCAATAAATTCCTTACTTTCATGAGTAATATGTTTTGCGTTATTCACCTGAAAAGTATTAAAATTAAATTTCGCATTAGAGCAGAGAAAACTTCTGCTGCCACCATTTAATCCTGCGTTCCTGAGATTGCGTTCGAAGTTAGAATAAAGTTTAATCCTCAGCCACCTCACAAACTTGATTTGGCTTCGGTAATTTTTCAGTCTTGTCCCAAAACTTAAATTCATGTCTGATACACAAAAATTTCAGGAGACTGATCTTAGGAAGGAAAATCTCACACCGAACTTCAAGCGAAACGTCGGCCACAAATGTTTTCGGACATAGCAGGGACGCTTATACAAATCCCTTTTGCTCATACACTTTTATAAGTATTAAAACTCACAGCAACATAAAACTTAAGGTCTCCCTTAACTGTAGTAAATATAGATAAACATGATAATATTTAACTATTATTTTACTTCGAACATTTTTTCTTTTTTTTTAAGGTGCTCCGAGATTCGTAATATTGATGTTATACGACCAGACAATTTTATAACTTCAATTACGGACTTGTAAATAGGGACGAGGGTGATGAAGTTTTTACCATCATGAAAATGATCAAGGTAAGCATAATTTGTTTTCATTATTTTTTATGCGAATTTTAAGGAAAGAAATGGGGGAATAGCAGGTTATATACGAGTAACAGAGCGATGGTGTAACTACTGTAATTGTAGTAGATAACTTTCACAGAACCTGCATATCATCTGAAGGCCGAAACAGCAGTACATCATTACAACCGAAACAAAAAACGTTACTTACCAATAACTTTAACTGTAACGCTATCGGCAAACAATTAGACATCCGTTCAATAATTAGCTGTAGGCTACATCCTAAGGTACGGGGATTTACTCAGATGGCAATGATGGGGATTGGTCCTGTAACGTAGGTTATTTCTTAACTAACCATCTAATTAGGAAATATTAAAGCGTAACAAACGGAAGTGAACCAAGCATTTGATATATACTCAGCGTTGTTAATTAGTGTGTAAAGACTGTACACTGAATTAGAATACTGACTGTCATTTAAGATGCGTCAGATTAGAATCAAATGAAGACACTTCAACTTTAATTACGAATGAGAGCAACTATCGAAATAAAAAATGAGATTAATGGCCGACACATACGTCGATTTAGAGGCGTGGTGTGGTGCAGTGAGACAAATCGATTTAATAAACGTTTGAATAATTATAATTAGGTATTGTAAGGTGTAGTATTGAAGACGTAATAAGGAATTAGTTAAGAATCTAAATTTTGCTTCAGCTGAAGTGAGTCATTATGATTATTTTATTATGGATATAACGTGCTGCTCAATGGCAGCCATAAGCCTGGAAGGAAGGCTTAAAAGTCATTCAGTCCCTCCTCCCGCAATGTATTGCCGTAAAAGCCGGGTCCTGCTAGTCCAATCTCATGGAAGAAAAAGTCAGACAGTGGGAGGGGTATTACCTGTGAAATCCTGTATATTCCTCCGTAAGGCAGAAAGGTTCCAATCGGCAACATAAATTAACGAAGTCACGGTTGGAGCACCAACTTGAGAAAGACACAACATGATCTAAGTTACCGTTAACCGAACAGTATTTAAGCCCCCCAAAACACAATAGGAGCTCCCAGTCATTATCCATCACTGTTACTGCCTGCATCGGAAGCCAAAGATGTAAGTCCATTTTATCTCTCGATTCCTCTGTACAAATGCTCTCCCTCACTGTGTGTGATCACGTGAATGGAACTAATTGCATGAAGATAAATTGTTAGTAGTTAGAACTACTGGTTTTGAAGAGTCCAACGAACTTGTTTAATTCCTTACGTGTGATAATCAAGCCAACATAAATTGTTGATATTTAGACCTTGTGGTTTCTGAACAAGTCCTGTGTATTTGTTAAATGCATTCGTGCTACAGTTTTCCAGTTTCTAGTGCCTATCCCTGTATCAGATTTGCTCAAATAGCACAGAATATGATTTGAATTTGTGTGTTTTACCAATCCACTCATTATTTCATATGTCGATAAGTAAACATCCTCCAATGAATGCAGTCAATCATAGGTAGATGTCCAATTGCTAAATTAATCTATATATTAATACGCTGAGCGAAAACTTCGGATCCCTTTTTAAGAAAATTGCGCGCACGGAGAAGTGTGAGATTTGGTATAGTTAAAGTTTAAGTGGACAAGAAGTGCAAAAAGCTAAAATCTATATTTAATATGTGTTACAAATACATTAAATTAAAATAAAACATTCGTTATTTACATTCAATTGTGTTTTTAGTGGCAACGATTCTGCCAGTGTCTGTGGTATTTGGTCAAAAGTAAATATATATAAAGATAAGCATAGTTAATACATGTTACAAATGCATTATTAAATAAAAAAATAAATTCGCTAACGTGTGTGGGCTGAAATTGGATCTGACGTGTATTCCCAACATTGAGACATTCTGTGTACTTTGGTGAAACAAAAGAGTCGCATAAAGTAGAGATTAATCTTTGAAGTTATAAAAGGGACATTTCAAAAAGGAATGTAGCGATTCCGCCAGACACTATATGGTCTTTTTATAATGTAAAAGGTTAAACTTTGGTTAAAGGACCTTTGACTTTTGAATTTCAGTAATTTCATTACGGTTATTTTTCCAGATATTTGCATCTAAGTCTATTATGCCTCGATATAGAACACTGACAGATTGGAGAAAGAGAGAAACAAAAAAGAAATTTGCGTGAAATTCAAAATGATAATAGACCAAATTTAAATAGTGAACACACAAAACAAAGAAATTATTTTGATGGATATATTTAAATGCGCCCTAAATTTCATTCCAATAAATTTTGATAGTTTCGAATTTACAATGCAGGTTTTGAAATGCAAAACAATCACTTAAGGTGAAAGGACTGCATTTACTTCATGTTATTATAAAGCTAAAGTCAAATAAACCGTCGATAAATGGAAAGTCAAAAATTATTTTGAAAATATTAATAAATACATTTCATTATTTGCTATGGTTAGTTCAGAAGCTAAAATTTCCGATACAGTCACGAATGGAGTGTATATTATATGATATATCTGTGCTCGCTGCAAACACTGTAGAACAAATTCAATTAATGATTATTACTCTTTCACGAAAGAAACTAATAAATTAATGAATTACGGTCGAATTTCGACCCCTGGGTGATGACTAGTAAGAATTATTAGAGGTGGATGTAGGAAGATTACATAGGGTAGCCAATGAGCAATGCTGCTTGGTGATCTGCTCTTAGCAAGTATATCTGTTTTGAACTGAATAATTCTATGCTTTAATCCTTCAGGAGCAAAAGACGCTGCGTTTGAGATTAATTAATAGGGGTTTTCCAGGCTCAATACAAAATGGTATGCTTGAAAAAGCCACCTCAAGTAAGACCACTATTGCCAAAATCTTTATGTTACTTGCTGTTACTATCTTAGTTCCACCTCACTCTGCTGTGAGTGATACTAAAGATAAAATTAAAAACTTAACTTTTATATTAATACTAGTGTAAGCCTGTGACTTGTTTTTTGCATATCGTCACTGGTCTAGAATAGTACCAGTTTTTAGGATGAAGATTATGACATGTTGATCTGATTTGAAGAAATATAAACTTGACCTGTGTTTCAGGGTGAATAAAATCTCTTGAGTTTGAAGAAGTCAGAAGCATTTATAGAGATAGTTATTAAATATGAACAGGAACGATATCGCAACTGTACAATTGTTTCAAAGGTCGTAGACTCGAACTTACTTAAATATAAACTTGACTTGTATTTGACCCTTAATGTTCTCTCTGCAAAATTTGAAAAAATTCCTGTTTGCTTCGAAAGTTGTTATTTATTGAGACCGCTCAAACACTCAAAATCTAATCATTGGTCACAGTATCTGTAGCGGCCAGAGAACTTAATACACATTCCAAGTTATTAAACAGTTGAGCAACTCCGAAGAAATAAATTGCCAGAATAGTTGATTCGATAATATATTTTGTTTGATGTCCACTTAACCTAATAACTCACGTACAGCGAACATGAACAAAGACCATTAACGAAAGTTGTCTGTAAAATACCTAAAAAACAAATAAACCGCAATGCATAAACTTTGGTCAAGCAACAATATCAGTGAAAGTTTTAATTAAATTGAAATTTATCCTAAGCCGTAATGACAATTGCCATTCGTGGTTACAGCAGATACCATGATTAATTTAATATTTATAAGTTTTTTATGTTGCTTTCATTAGCAGCATGTTACTGAAAAGCAGATCCACGTTTTTTCAGACGTAAAGTTTATCGATATTGTTTTAAACAATGAATCGCTACGAAAGGCAAACCTGATGAATGTATTATGGTAATTAATTTAGTAGCATAAACTGCTCTCGGGTGAGTAGCCGAGTCAAGAGTGCGTTGTCACACGATATTTCGGCGACTAGAATCATTGCCGCCATCTTCTGGTGAAGCCAGAAGATGGCGGCAATGTTTCTAGTCGCCGATATATCGTGTGAAAACGCACTCTTGACTCGGCTAGTCACCCGAGAGCAGTTTATACATTCTCAACGCCGAGAAAGACTTCGTTCTTATATAATTTAGTACCAGTTGCTTAACTATTAAATTGTGGACGTAACGACGAGTTTCTTCTAATGGTATCTCTGGTGGCTGTTTTGCGAGCGTAGGCTGACACGTGACACCGTTGTCCCGCAAATAGCTATTGAGGTGAGTGAGCTTAGGAGCTTATATAGTAGATTATTAAACCAACAATCAATAAATCATATCATCGAGCAGCGTAATTTCGTAGCCCTACACCGAGCCTTCCCGAATGCTTGCTTGATTTCGCATTGCTGAAACGTAAATCTGTTTTAGCTTCCTCAGGAACAGTATCGAATACCAGCAGCTAACCTTTTCATTACATAGATTCCCACCATCTCTAAAAGCAGAAATCTATGGACACAACATTGGACTGAAGTGGCATCGTTCGACCAATGAGAAATAACCTTCAATAATTTACTAATGTTTGAAGGGACAGCTGAATTTCAGTTTCAAAACACAGAGGTGTACGCAGTATTTCTTTATTGAACTTAGACTAGATGATGAAAGACATTGCAGCATTCACTGACTTCCCAAGGTCGACTTTTTGGACACTGTTTTCTGTTCCTTGGATATCAAATACAGCATCTCAAGAGATGACACAAAGCATGTCCTCGTTCTGTCAACTGCGACTGAAAAGGGAGTTTTCTTTGTTGCAGCAAAGTTCTGAGACGTTCTTCGCACTTGGTTAAGCAACGACACAGAATACTCGAGAAGGGGAATGTCTCGAGGATTCGACGAGGAGTGAAGGATGGTTTCCTGTAGCCGACGAGAACAGAAACGCGCGTTCGCTGTTCATATGATGGATAATTTTTACAGATTAATTTTTCGTTCTCGTTACATAATCCTAAACAAAAAAAATGATCGTGCTGCTAATGAAAAACTACGCATTTAGTTTCACAGATCATGTGGTAAGAAACAAGAAGGAAACAGATTTTTAAACTGTCAGAAACAAGCATTTAATCCGCGGCAGGTAATTAATTGGCTGAAAGTCTCGTTGCTTTAATTTCTCATTACTTAACGCAAACAATTAAGGTGCAATTATGTTCGCATTTAAAAGGTTTCACGAACAAAAAAGGTGTACTTTTCTCAGGGTTACTACGCGTCTTTAAAACTACATCGCATGTAGGCGATAGAAGTAGTGTGGAACAAGGTGAATGCAAATGAGAGACATTTACTTTGCTGTCAGTTAACACACATAAGCAGTGGATAAAGGCAACACAAACAACGATTCGTATTCAGATGAAATGAAGAGCAGTATAAATATATTTTTGTACATATTACAGTACATGCCCGTGCTATCTGTAACAGAGGAAAGTTTTATTTGTTACATTCAACTGGAGAATAATTAACAATATTAAGGGTATTCAATATGAACGTAAAATTCCTTAACTGTAAAAGCACAAGGCTATAAAGACGTAATTACAAATTGTTTGAATCATGTGTTAAGGAAATCAAATATACTTCAGACACTTTTTACAGTTTATTTGTATCATAGGAATTAATTCATTAATTCAGCTTCTTATGAGATAATATATGTGTGTCCTGGGTAAATATGTATTTCTTTTTTGCATTTTAAATGTTTTAACTCCAACATTTTACACTACGTAGTACGTTATGTTAAATATTGTTGCTGAAGTGTGTAAAGCATTGACAAAAAGTGTACCTGAATACACATATACTATCTCATAATAAGTTTGAGTGATGACATGCCCTAATATTAGAACAAGGTATTAAGTAAGGCTGCGATAATTTCCGTAAGATCTCAATGAAAGATACAACGTACAATATTACCTGCATACTCGAAAAATTAAGGACATGTTCATGTTAGAATTATCACCCAAAGTTGTAAAAATAAATAGGTATGTGGCCTGCCTGGCAACTAATGCATGCTACTACATGTTACTGAGCTCTATAGTACGATATCACCTCATCTGAATCATGGAATAGTTGCTTGATGTACACCATTGCCAATTTTTCGTCTTTTACTACGGACAACCGGTCAAGCATCCCCGTCGATGAAAAGGTAAGGAGTCATCACTGAAATGTATAAATATAAAATAATACAGTGGCAATGTCAATTGCATTCAGAAATAATTAATCTTACTATCAATATGAAAGGTTACATTTATTTGCATGGCATACGATATAAATTGAATAACTAAATTTGGATGAATCAATATCTGAACTAATATAGAATGTCTCAATGATTTTTATTATGCCTTTTAAACATCTAAGCAAATGATTTTACGAATGATGATACAATTTAAATATAAAAAATATAAAGAACATGAGAATGGTTCGGATTTTCATCGAACAGTGTCTTTAGAATGTAGGCTATTTGCTGCGGACCACCATAGATCGACCCTTTGCCAAACCGTGCTACTGTCTGTAGGCACCTGTCAGGTGGTATTTGGAGACCGTATGCATACAAACTTTTCCCCTGGTATCAGGGCAGCAAACACCTTTGATTGCTGCAAGATGGCACTGTATGGATCACAAGGAAAGTATTCCCTCTAGTTGTCTGCAAGCTGGTCATCTCACCGAAGTCAGAGATGTAGTAATCTTGATTTTCTTCCATGATGTAACAGCTTAGCTAGGTTTGTTTCATGTTGTGGTAGTAGAAGGGGTTTGTGCTGGGTAATTATAATTTATAGCATTCCATTTACCATTTTATTAATTTCAATATTAATGATTTTATGGATCATATCAATTTAATTATTTTAATCATTTGATTTTATCAAATAGGAAGAGGGTGCAAAGTGACATACTATGTTGCATCACTAATAAAGTGGTAACCTGACAGATTTATTCAAATTCAACATTGAATGCCTACAAACGTCGGTGTACTTTACAGTTAATTTAATACATGAAAATCAAGGGTTCAAACAAAAATTAATACCAAGTCTTACAATATGAGGCATAAGACGTTAATTTTAAACAAACAACAGTGACATATTTTATGTGAAATTTAAGAACTATGTCAAGATGCTTATTTATAAAGCTGTTCACAAAAACAAGCTTATAGAAATAAATTCAAACAGGGTGCCATTAAGTCTTGAACTTAAAATAAAATAATATTTTCTGATTTATAGGAATTTATAATAATCTTCCCGTATCAAATCAGGCTTCTCACGGCTATTGACACGCTCAGAAAGATTGTCGGAGAGTGATACTCTGCTCAGAAGCATTGACGGGTCGAGGAACGCGCAACACTGAGTTCTTTTTAATGGCTGAATGTCTTTATCGTTTCACAGCAGTGGCGAAGCGTCGCTTCCTTCAGACAATAGCAACAAGTACCACAAGCCAGAAGTGGCTCAAACCGTACTCTTCAGGGTCTTGTCGTAATAGAAGACCAGGCGATGACGTGACCAACTCTCTGCTAGTCACCACCGCAAGTCCCCCAGAAATCATCCCTCTCTCTCCATGTCGGAGCGGAATCCCTTCCAGCTACGTCGAGATCCAATCCGTGGGCTCGTAAGACATTTGGACCCAGAACACACCAAAGAGCTTATTACACGCCTGGAAATTGAAATAAGAACACCGTGAATTCATTGTCCCAGGAATAGGAAACTTTATATACACATTCCTGGGGTCAGATACAACACATGATCACACAGACAGAACCATAGGCATATAGACACAGGCAACAGAGCATGCACAATGTCGGCACTAGTACCGTGTATATCCTTCTTTCGCAGCAATGCAGGCTGCAATTCTCCCATGGAGACAATCGTAGAGGTGCTGGATGTAGTCCTGTGGAACGGCATGCCAAGCCATTTCCACCTGGCGCCTCAGCTGGACCAGCGTTCGTGCTGGACGTGCAGACCGCGTGAGACGACGTTTCATCCAGTCCCAAACATGCTCAATGGGGGACAGATCCGGAGATCTCGCTGGCCAGGGTAGTTGACTTACACCTTCTAGAGCACGTTGGGTGGCACGGGATACATGTGGACGTGCATTGTCCTGTTGGAACAGCATGTTCCCTTGCCGGTCTAAGAATGGTAGAACGATGGGTTCGATGACGGTTTGAATGTACCGTGCACTGTTCAGTGTCCCCTCGACGTTCACCAGAGGTGTACGGCCAGTGTAGGAGATCGCTCCCCACACCATGATGCCGGGTGTTGGCCCTGTGTGCCTCGGTCGTATGCAGTCCTGATTGTGGCGCTCACCTGCACGGCGCCAAACACGCATACGACCATCATTGGCACCAAGGCAAAAGCGACTCTCATCACTGAAGACGACACGTCTCCATTCGTCCCTCCATACACGCCTGTCGCGACACCACTGGAGGCGGGCAGCACGATGTTGGGGCGTGAACGGAAGACGACCTAACGGTGAGCGGGACCGTAGCCCAGCTTCATGGAGACGGTTGCGAATGGTCCTCTCTGATACCCCAGGAGCAACAGTGTCCCAAATTTGCCGGGAAGTGGCGGTGCGGTCCCTTACGGCACTGCGTAGTATGCGACGGTCTTGGAGTGCGTCCGTGCGTCGCTGCTGTCCGGACCCAGGTCGACGGGCGAGTGCACCTTCCGCCGACCACTGGCGACAACATCGATGTACTGTGGAGACCTCGCGCCCCACATGTTGAGCAATTCGGCGGTACCTCCACCCGGCCTCCCGCATGCCCACTATACGCCCTCGCTCAAAGTCCGTCAACTGCACATACGGTTCGCTTACACGCTGTCGCAGCATGCTCCCAGTGTTAAAGTCTGAGATGGAGCTCCGTATGCCACGGCAAACTGGCTGACACTGACTGCGGCGGTGCCCAACCGCTGCGCAGCTAGCGCCCTTCGACGACCAACACTGCTGTTCCTGGTGTGTCCGCTGTGCCGTGCGTTTGATCATTGCTTGTACAACCGTCTCGTAGTGTCCGGAGCAAGTATGGTGGGTCTTACACACCGGCGTCAATGTGTTCTTATTTCAATTTCGAGGAGTGTATTATTTTGTAACGTTCACGTTAATTGGAAATTCACAGTCACATGATTCATACCTGGATCTGCCATACTTTTTCGTTAGGTGCGGAGATCTCTCATCTCAGGGCACAAAAGATTGTTCAGCCGAGTTATTCACTTGACCGGAGAAGGTTCAGTTAGGCCGGCACCTGCCATAGATTAGCTGGTCTTCCCTCGCTATTGTGAAATATGTTGCTACTCAGCGCAGGTATGAAAGGAAATCGCATTGACCGTTACAGGTGACTCCCTGCAGACTTAAAGGAAAAATACCATCCCTCTGTGAACTCTCGAGCAAAATTTTAACACTCCTTTCAATATGAATTATTGTTACTATTTAAAACATTGTACGAGTATGACACAGCATTCTCGTTACAATGCCAAGTTGGGGGAGGGGGAGAGGGGGTAAAACTCCGCCAACTGCAGGGCAGAATATCTGTCTTGACTCACATGTAACAAAAAATAAAAGTTTCTTGCAATGCTCAGAAATAACATAAGCGTTTGGCTTCATCAGTTTTCGGGGTCCGGAAGTAAAAACGGGTGTCCCAACTATCATGTTTTTAAACAACTTTCTAGGCTTACACGGATCTAAAAAGCCAGCGCTAAAAGCATCCTGCGACATTAAAAGGATGCGTTGTCGCACGTCAATTATATTCGAATGTTTTTCGCCATGTCGTAAATTGCTATTTCAGGAAGTTCTCCAGCGTCCGGTATACATGAAAATTCGCTCCCTTTTATCAACACCGGCAGATGCTTTGTCACGACTGCACTCTCCAGCTAACAGTTATTCATCGATATATGCTTCTGGTAAAGTGGAACCTTACACCACTAAGGTTGAATTTATGAAAACTGATATCATTCAATTCCTGTTAATCAACATTATCGGAGGAAAAGATCATAAAGATGATTTCTGCCGCCATAGCGTTAGTAAAGATACATCGCTTTCTACAGAGGCAAGACAAATCAGCGCCAATTTTTCACATTAGAGGTTTTTGTATGTAATAACTGGTCACAACTGTTCCAGCAAGTAGATGGACAGAAAATGCCAACAATCCTTTTTTTCTGCACAGTATTAAAGAGATCGTATTTCTACCAAATGTAATTCATAAGTATCATTCGCAAAATCTGAAACTTGGGGTTGTCGCCACCGCAGTGACAGAACGAAGAATCTAGTCAAACACATAGCCTACACCGAATCAAAAATTCTCCTAAAATTAGATCTGACCAATCAGAATCTTCAAGAAACTTTGGAATCAATCTTGATGTTTATGACAATTTGATACTGTCATGAATCATAAAAAATATTGATTAACAATCATATTTCAAAATAATATCCTAGGATCCGTCCATAATTGGCGATGCTAGCAATAATCCACGAAACGTGGGCTTTCAAGAAAAGTTGATGATCAATCTTTAATGACAAATATAAATTTCTTGAGAAATTTTGTTAATTTATTTATTATTACCAGAGTATATTCCGAATACCCAGCTGTAATTGATGCCACTTGTTTTTTCGACAGTGCAGTTACACTTTAATTTTCGTAGTCTTTGATATAATGAGTGCGGTGTCTGCCCTTGATGACGATAACTGCATTCAACCTAAGCAGAAATTCTTCAAATTTTACAGAGAAAATCCTAGCGGTAGCAGCTTGGCGCTGACCATATCATCACTAATGTCGAAGTTTTGAAATATAATAATCAGCCCTACATCCAGCAATCCCACCCTAAACGCATCAGAAGCTTCTAAAAGGGACTGACAGTATTTTTCGTAAACGCTGGGGAAATAGAAATTAATTCACCATTGGAAAGAAATGTAGACAACGGGACTTTAGTAGAGCTTTTAATGTTGTTTCCTCTTTACTTGCAATCATCGGACAATAATATTGGTATTATACACTGGCGGAAAATGTAAGTGCAACACCCAGACAGGAATGGTCGAATTTTAGGAAACTTTGTTGACATATCCAAGATCACACCCAGAACAAGTGATAACAAATTGAAATGGATCAGGCTAAGTTTATTATCTTTAGATACAGTTGTCGCTAAAAAATGCGTCCAGCTTGAGCACCTATACATTCGTGGATCCTTGCCTTTATTGAATCAATAAGTTTCGGATGTCATCTTGGAGTATGTCTCTCTACGCCTTCTAGTCTTGTGCAGTCACTTGTTGCACAGTTTGTGCTGGGTGACCATGTGATCTAATGTGTCTACTCCTAGCATCTCAGACATGTCGTGCGGTCAAAATTGTGATCGTAACAACTTGCTAGGTTTGTCTTGTGATGACCACAGTATGCTGACGGGCATTATCCTGTTGCAAGATGCGTTTGGGATGGTGAACATGGATGGTATCATAATAGGATGCAGCATCCCGTCCACATATTTGTGTGCTTCCATTGTGCCTTCAACAACAACCAATTCAATTCTGCTGTCGAAACCATGGCCCCAAACCATGACACCAGTGGCTTGACCTGTGTAACATTCTGTAATCACAGGAGGGTAAGCCGTTTCTCCACTAGTCCTGCGCACATGTTGCCAATTATATCATATTGTCACAGAAAAAATCAAGACACGTCTCTTAACACAAATATACGCCATCCCGTCTCAATTCGCGTTTTGCAGCACACCAGGATTATTGAAGCTGGCAATAAAATTGACCGAGCGTGGTGGGTGAACGGTTAACGTTCTGGCCTCACATTTGGGAGGACGCCGGTTCGAATCTCCGTTCGGGCATCCTGATTTGGGTCTTTCATGGTTTACCCAAATCACCCCAGGCGAATGACGGGACGCTTCCTTCAAAAAGGCCATGGCCGAATTCCTTCCCGTTCCTTGTCCCATCCTGCCTCTAATGACCTCGACGTCGATGAGGCATACAGCAATAAGTAAAAAAAATAAAAAGGCAATAAAATTAGGTTTATGGAACACATTGTGGTAAACTAAGCGTCATGTTACATCACACTGTTTACCACTCAAACGCCAAAAAAAAAAAAAAAAAAAAAAAAAAAAAAAAAAAAAAAAAAAAAAAAAAAAAACGTATTTTTGTATTATAAATAGCTTTGTAATTGTTAAAATGTTACATGTTAAACTTTCAATTTTAAATCATTTAATACTCTTCATATCGGGCCAAATTTCATTAATTTATTACAACCTCGTACGGGTGTTGCACTTTTGATTTACATCATTGTTTAAAGTGACTTATGACAAGATAATTGAAGAGAGTGAATGTTATTTTTACAATGAACTAATATTTTTTATATATTTTTTAAATCTACCAGTGACCACCAAATCTATAATTACTGAAGTGATAGTAAAACATTATTGTGATCTTGCAGACACGTAATTCTGATGCCAACTTCAGAAAAGCCAAACAATGAGAAAGTCAGATATCATAGTGCTGGTTTTTGTTGTTTGGTTTAAAGCCCTTTTACACATTGAGGTAATTGATATTATATCTCTATGAACCCAGTGCTGGTCGTAAAACAGTATTGCGCGAGTCGTCTCCGGCCACATGAAGTCCGGGACGTTTTAAGGCGACAGGCGGGCGTGCCGCAGTAAATCGCGTCCCTAGATAAAGTGCCCTTCAGGGAGAGGACACGGCAGCAGCTTATAACAGAACGCCTCGCGACCCGATACTGCACCGCAAAGTGCGCCATTAGTGCGGACAACAATGGCGCCGGCGCTTTACGGCCGTTTTACGACCATCTGGTTTCCCTCCAGTCCGTTGCAGCTAGTGCCGCTTCGGCGTCAAAGCGCCCCCGGTCCTTCTAGTGTAATCGATACGCCGTGATGGAACACAGAACCAAACTATCAGAGTTTGCGCTTAGCTTCCAGCTAGAACAGCTTTCATCTTCAAATCGGTCGAAGGTTACGGAACTTTTTTCAGCTGACGTAATTGTACTTTTCCAACTGAACTCTCAATCACTATGCAACATTCTGTTGACAACAATTGGTAGGAATTATTTCGAAAATGCCAAATAAAGATCATTTTCAGGTAGATTTTCCTCAGCAATCACCAATTCTCTTATTATGGTGATATGCTATGGAAACTCTCTTTTTCACAATATTTCTGAACCATGATTGATTTCCGATGACGATATATGACAGTCCTAGAAACAGAGCGTGGTGGGTGAACGGTTAACGTTCTGGCCTCGCATTCGGGAGGATGCGGGTTCGAATCCCCGTCTGGGCATCCAGATTTTGGTTTTTCATGGTTTCCCCAAATCACTCCAGGCGAATGCCGGGATGCTTCCTTCAAAAAGGTCATGGCCGAATTCCTTCCCGTTCCTTGTCCCCGGTCCAATCCCGCCTCTAATGACCTTAACCGTCGACGAGGCGTAATGCCATAGTAAAAAAAAAAAAAAGTTCCTAAACGAATTGACATATTCCACTACACGAAGCTTGTTTGGATCCTCCCTAAGGAAGCATACTAAGCCGTTGTTTCGGAGTTATGACGGTCAAATGCTCTCCTCTAAAACCAATAGTTTTACGTGGAACCACAGAACGATCTGACATGGCTCATATGTTCAAAAACAAATCCCTGCACTCTCAGGTATTTGAACCCGAGACCGGGGCAGTAAACGTTCGAATGTAAGCGCCTTAAATACTGAGCTATCATGAAATTCCGAACGATCACTTATTTTTGATATCTTGTACTATATACGGTTTCGCTATTTTGGTACTGGACTTCCTTAGCCCTTGTGAACCATTTTTTAAGCTGCAGTTCAACGTGGTAGACAATTGTTTATTAAAATATATTTGTAAAATATTTATTGTGTCTAGGTAACGTAGACTGAGTCTAATGATGGCGAGGAACTAATCAGCCAGACAAGGGGATTTGTTCACAATAGAGTACTGTTGGAGTGAAGATTCTGAACGATAAATTAGTCGCTGCCCCGTATGAAAGTCTGCCAAACACTTCTCGATCTATGTGACAGTGGTGGGGAGGGCCAATACCTGGCCAGAAGACAAAGTAATAACTGGTCCTAATGTTTGTATATAATCGTTGTATGACTAAAGGAATTCAATATGTTCTTCATCATCTACAGTATCCAGCAACCGACCGGATCAGCACGAAAGCATCTCAACTTTCTTCTCTCTTCCCAACTCTTCGTACCCACTTGCTCCCGTTCTCTCCTCTCTTCAGCACACACTCTTCCACTCCGCTCAATCATTTATTCCTAGTCAATTTCTGGATTGTTCACCTTGTATAATGTCCATATCATTATAACTTGTGTTCAGATCTTTATGACCAAAAACATAGAGTAAAGAAATGTGCAAATATGGCCTTAAAATGGGTAAATATGACTTAAAAATTACTAATATGACCAAATATTTCTCCAAGAAGGTTTTGAAATGTTCAGCGTACACTTTATTAAGTGGGTTGTTGGCGGATACCATCATTTCACAGGGTTCTAAAGGAAAGAATTAACTCTACTTCTTTTGTTTGCACTAAGCAGAAAGAAAAGACGGTTCTGGGTTCCTGAAATCAATAACAAGAGAGAATGCCGTGGTGAATACCACCGCATTTGTCACATGAAGATAGATTTTATAAATATTTTCGTATGTCTTGAGAATGTTTCGATAAATTACACAATCAGTTAAAATCAACGAACTGGAGAAAAGCAATTGGTACAAGAGAAAGATTAGCCATTTGTATGAGGAAAGTTCTGTTCATTTAATATATATTCTTAAAAACAAAACAAAAACAATGGAAATGCCCGAACACCTGACCTTTAAGCGATTTATAACGTTATCACTTCCGGATGCTTCCCCCTTGGAGGCAGCTGATTTATTTTCATGGTGGTCAATATTAGGAAATACCCTAAAACCAGACGTATCATCACAAAGTGAAATAGTCACAGTAAAAAGTACAATTTATTATTGAAAATTTATTTCACAGTCAAAAGAAATAATGATATGCTCAAATACAAGTATTATTTATTTTAAATAATTACAGTGTAATCAAACAAACAAAAAGTGAGAAACTAACAAGAAAAAATACAATTCTGAAAGCGAAAAATAATTTTTTTATGAGCTTGAAAATTTTTCTTCATCGGCCATGTCGCTGTGTCGCGCGACAATTCTCTAATTTTGTACAACTGTGTCGCTCGTCGCCATGACAAAGACTGCGGCCCGGCGACGGATCGCTTTGTGTGTGACCGTCCTCATTCAAAACTGTGAATTACAACAATAGCGACGTCGCCACGCGACACAATATCGCGTGTCGCTGTCGCTTGTCGCGTTCTGTGTGGCCAGGCCTTAGGGCCTTATTACACTAGGCGACTTGGCGGCGCAACCAGCCGGGCCACTGGTGGCTCTGCTCGTCGCTGGGCACAGAGTCTTATGGAGCTTATTACACTAGGGCAGCCAGTGGCGCCGCCAGAAACTGGCGGCCGGCTGGCTGCCCTGCCCGGCCACCAGGCCGGCAACCACTGGTGGCCGAGAGTCGTGGCGGGGCATTGTATCTTACGTAGCTTATTACACTAGGCCACCAGGTGGCGCCGCCAGACTCGCCACCACGCGTTCAGTCTACTGTTCATATGCCCCCTTCCTACTTTACAATTTTAAAATTGCAGAGATACTGAGTGTCAGGTTTGGTGAGACAACTAGGGACAGTCATCCTGTGATGGGAGGGAATGAATCAGAGGAGATTATAAATGACGAACCTACAAAATTTGAAATAAATTCTCAGGAAATTGCGAAGTAACTCAGAAATCTAAAACTGGTGTAGGTAATATTACTACAGATTTATTAAAGATTGTGGGATAGGATATTGTACCTTACCTTAAAATTTTGTTTAAAATGAATTTGGAGACTTGCTGCTTACCAAAGGATTGGAAAAGACCGATAGTAGTACCAGTTCATAAAGGAAGGGTTAAAAATATGGTGAAAATTCCTGGCCAATTAGTTTGTCATCAGTGATGGGCAGAATGATTGAGAGATTGATATGCAACTATATCAGAAATCTCTGTGAAGAACGAAACTAGTTTTCAGATCGACAACATAGCTTTAGGCAAGGATATTCATTTGAATCTCAGATAGTGGGCTATATGCAAGATATTTCAAATGAATTTTAAATGGCAGGCCAAGTTGATAGTGTGGCACTAGATCTTTCTAAGGCATTTTACAGAGTGAGCCATAAAATGGTTTTAAATAAACTGAAATGTATTGAATTGGATGAAAAAGTTACTTGCTGGGCACAGGAATTCTTAAAATTCAGAAAGCAAAGGGTTAGAGTAGGAAATACATTATCAAGAGAAGTGGAAGTAAATATGGGAGTTGCTGTTCATTATTCTAATGAATGACTGTGTTACGGTCAGAATCTAGGTATTTTGCAAATGATACAATGGTATACAATAGGATAAAAACAGGTGAAGACTGAACAGTTGCAGGATGATCTGGATAGAATATCTAAATGGGTAGGTCAGCATGGAATGAAGATAAATGCCAAGAAGAGTCAGCTTATAAGATACAAAGATAAATAGATCTAAAGGTTAATTATGATTACAGAGTGGGGTCAGATTTGCTTGATGAAGTGTAAATTCTTTGCATAACGTTTGATAAACTCAATTGGGCAGGTGGTAGAAAAAGGTTACAAAATCCTTCATTTTCTGAAGAGGGTGATGAGAGGATGTAACAGAGAAGTTAGGGAGTTGGGTTACAAAACTTTGGTCAGATCATTTGTTGAATATGGTGGTGTAGTTTGGGACCACATTTTGGAGATCAAATACAGGAGTTGGAAGGTGTGCAAAGAAGAGCAGCTAGATTTGTTTGTGGAAATTATCGCAGGACCCAGTCAGTAACTGATATGATACAGGAGCTGGATTGGGACTCATTGGAGGAAAGGAGGAGGGTGAAGAGAGTGCTGTAAATGTGCAAATTGCTACCGGAGTGTTAGCTCCCTCGCAATTAAACTGTATCAGACGACAACAAGTTTTTTAATTACTTAAGAATGTCTAAATCGTCTTTCTTTTAATCATTGTACTTAGTAAAGGTTGATATTACCGGGAAAGATACGAAAATGAGAAATTCTTCTTGTTTTACCCCTTTGTCTTCTCTACACTTTCACTTCCACTCATTTCCAAAGTGACATTCTGTAGTTCACTGGACATATTCAACCACACAATTCGCATACAATGCGAGGATAACAGCAAAGTGACTGCTCGGTTGTGCGAGTGACTGGCTGGCGGCGCCACCAGAATCCTGGTTGCGTCGCCAACAGAGACACCAATGCCGCGGCTGGTTGCGCCGCCAAGTCGCCTAGTGTAATAGGGCCCTTAAGGTTTAGATGGTGACAATAACGTTAACCGTTGTTCTTGACTGGTGAATTCTGACCAATTCATTGATAGTTAGTTTTGATTTTTCCTCGAATGTATAATAGGACTACAATATATTAATTCCACCTCTTGTATAACTTCTAGTGAAATCCTGGCACAGCAGAACTCCAACTATCCGAACTCCGACTATCCGAATCGCTAAATATCCGAATCGCTTTTTTTAAATTAAGTTAGTGCTGATAATATAGGAGACTGGATAGTGTGTGATTCGTACGACCCTGGGTATGAAATTCTAAATGATGATGAACTTATTGAAAGTGTGAGAGAATAAAGTGTCGAGGAAGAAGATGACCTTAATGTCGAAGATGAAGCAGACACGGGACCAACAGTTAGTTAAGCATTTGCCGGCCTTGAAACTGCGTTGAAGTGGATGGAGGGTCAACCCGAGCATAACCACATGTAACTTCTCACTGTCAAGCGGATGCGCGACTTGGCTGCCCGAAAACAGTTAAACAGCTTACTTTGACCGAGATGTTCAGCAAGCAATGAACTTATTTACAGTACAGTACGTCCATACTGTACTAATGTATCGCACTTGTAAGTACGCTTAACGTGTAAAACGGTTGCCTTTTCATTTAATTAATTAAAAGCTCTTTTTCTTTAAAAATAGTTTTTTTTTCTTCCATTTTGAACATACATACATACAGTAATTAATTAAAATGGATCCTTTTTCGGAAAGATACAATTATCCGAATTTTGTATTATCTGAATGGTGTCCGGTACCAACTGACTCGGATAATTGGAGTTCCACTATATTATTAAAAAAATTACCAGATTGTTCCTTAAAATATGGCCATATAACTATAAATATTATCACAATATTACCAAAACTTAGAAAATGTCCTGAGTACGTGTTTATTGGTATATAAAATACAATTAGAAATGTTCAATCAGTGTTTAATTCAGCATTACAGATCATAAAGAAGACTGGGAAAAAATATGACATGCCAAAAAGATCCGAGCCCTAATCGTAAAGTTTTCAAATTAATTGCTCAAATAGACTAATTTGTGTGTTTAAACACATGGCAGGCTGGTGCGGGCATGAGCATGAACAATTTTTTAACATCACAGTGTTCAAAAATCGATATAAGTTATTATAGATTTCTCATTTTCATCACAATATCAAATAATAATCAAAATTGTTGATTATTGAGCAGCTTATGTTAATTAAAGCTTCCAGAATGTTTTTTCTTTAATTTGTCTTCCTTCTACAAAAACCAAACGGAGCCAATGAGAAAAATGGTGACATTGCAGTACTGATGACTGCTCCATATTATCCTTTGAGAAAAAAGAAAATGTTTATGTATCAGATTGTGGCTTTTAACTGTGTCCCGTATACCACATCAGCTTCCCATTCATTAACCAGAACGGTAATGGACTACTGAGACTGTTTGCCAAAGGCATATATGCACCAGCGTACGATTGCGCATCAGAAGCCCTAACGAGCAAAACACGGCAACGTCCCAAGGGAGGTCAAAGGGAATTACTAGAGCCGAGATAGGCTGTGTGGCGTTGGTCCATTAACATTTCAAAACTGAGCGACAGCACGCGTTCACCTGTCGTGTCGCGTGTGCCGCCGCACCCACTTTGGGGCGAGCACACATATTCCACGCGTGCAGGCTGTCCCGACAGATAGCGGGCCGACCGACTGCATTCAGCCCTTATCAGACAGGTGATCGCTCGCAATGCACAGAGCTAATGAACGGCCACACATGTGACAGCCCCCGGAATGGGTCGTTGGATCGCGTTGTCGGACTTGCTAACTCAGCCTGCAATCGCCAACTCGTAGATAGCATCGGAAACAACATCATCAAAAAAGTGCTGCGTAGTGTATCGTGATTTGCTCGAAAACAGGGCTCAGATTTCAAATAAGGGAGTTCAAGGCCTTATCCTGTTTACTCAAACAATATTGCGATAGATAAAAATAGTTTGTTGACAACATCGGAATATGTTAATGTCAATTAGCAGACGTTGACGAGCATTCCTTTACATTCTATACTCACGCCACATCCTCATTCAGATTAACCAATGGTTTTTTAATACTTTTTTTTTCATATGGCATTATTGCCTTGTTGACGTCGAGGTCATTAAAGGCGGGGAACTGAGGACAAGGAACTGTAAGGAATTTGGTCACTGATTTTTGAAGGAACCATCCCGCCATCCACCTGGAATGATTTCGGGAAACCATGGAAAACCCAAATATGGATGCCTGGACGGGGATTCAAACCCGCGTCTTCTCGAATGCGAGGCCAGATCGTTAACCGCTCACCAACCACGCTCGGTCTTTAGAGACGTGAAAGGAATTGTAACATAGAACGGTAAGGAATTCAGTCATGGTCTTTTTGAAGCAACCCACTCGGCGATCACATACAGTGATTTTAGGAAATCTTGGAAACCGGAAATTTTGGTAGCCGAACGGAGATTTGATCCGGCGTCCACCCAAATACCAGGCCATAGTGTTCCCTGTCATCCATCTGGGTCGGTATTAATACACAGACGGAAAAAAAAATCCCAACACCAAGAAAAAATTATTGTAGAGTAATGAAATTTGGACAATGCATTTGTCAAGTTAACATGTTTAATTGATTAAATTTTCAAGATCACAGGTTAATTTAAGCTCAAGAAAATGCATTTCAAATGTGAAATACTGTTAAATTAATAGCCGGTGTAACCTCCAGAATTTTGAATGCAAGCCTGCAAACGTGAATGCATTGTGTCATACAGGTTTCGAATGTCACTTTGTGGTATGGAGTTCCATGCTTGTTGTACTTGTGCTGTCAATACTGGGACGGTCAGTGCTGGCTGTGGATGATGCTGGAGTTGTCGTCCAATGATATCCCATACGTGTTCAATTGGAGACAGATCTGGTGATCTCGCAGGCCAAGGTAACATGTCGACACTCTGTAGAGCACGTTGCGAGACAACAGCGGTATGAGGGCGAGCGTTATCCTGTTGAAAAACTCCCCCTTGAATGCTGTTCATGAATGGCAGCACTACAGGTTGAATTACCAGACTGACGTACAAATTTGCAGTCAGTGTGTTTGGTATAACCACAAGAGTGCTCCTGCTGTCATAGGAAATTGCTCCCCAGAACATGACTCCAGGTGTAGGTCCAGTGTGTCTAGGCCGCAGACAGTTTGGTTGCAGGCGTTCCCCTGGCCTCCTTCTGACCAACACTCGGCCATCACTGGCACCAAGGCAGAACCTGCTTTCATCAGAAAACACAACAGATCTCCACTCCGTCCTCCAATGAGCTCTGGCTTGACACCACTGGAGTCGCAAACGGCGATGGCTTGTAGTCAGTGGAATGCACGCTACAGGGCGCCTGGCTCGGAGCTGTCCTTGAAGTAACCGATTTCTAACAGTTCGTTGTGTCACTGTGGTACCAACTGCAGCTCGAATTTCTGCCGCAGACGCAGTACGATGCGCCACAGCTGTACGCCGAATACGGCGGTCTTCCCTCTCAGTAGTGCCACGTGGCCTCCCGGAACCCGGTCTTCTTGAGGCAGTACCATCCCTTGACCACTGCACCCAACAATCATGCACAGTGGATACATTCCGGCCAAGTCTTTCTGCAATATCGCGAAAAGAAAATCCACCTTCTCGTAGCCCTATTACACGACCTCGTTCAAACTCGGTGAGCTGTTGATAATGGCTTCTTCGTCTTCTTAAAGGCATTCTTGGCTAACATCAACTCACTATGTCAAATCTCAGCGGTAAATAACGTTCACAAACTTTACAGCGCGTATTTAAAGCAAACCTGATTTGCAAGCTCTGAGTAGCGCTACTAGCGCCACACTTATGCGCGAAGCGCGAAATTTGAATCGATGTCATCTTTCAGATGTATAAACACGCCTACCAAATTTCGTTTATCTAACACAAGTCTTTCTTGGTGTTGGGATTTTTTTTTCCGTCTGTGTATTATTTAACAAGCAAACTTAATAGATTTAAGTGCTATAACGAAATACGAACAACAGACATGTTACATCTTCCTTAAGACACTGGAAGGATATACCAAATCATGCATATTACTAATAAAAATGTATAAATAAATTGTTCAATCATTTATGTTTAGCGATCATTGCAACACTGTTTATTATACTGATCAGCCAGAACATTATGACCACCTACCTAATAGCCGGTATGTCCACCTTTTTCACGGATAGCAGCGGTGACGCGTCCTGGCATCGAAGCAATGAGGCCTTGGTACGTCGCTGGAGGGAGTTGGCACCACATCTGCACACACAAGTCACCTAATTCCCGTAAATTCCAGTGAGGGACACGATGAGCTCTGACGACAAGTTCAATCACATCCCAGAAATGTTCTGTCGGGTTCAGCACATTAATTGCAACTCGCCACTGTGTTCCTCAGACTACTCCATCACACTCCTGTCCATGTGACATGGCTTATTGTCTTGTTGAAAAATGCCACTGCCGTTGGGAAACATGGTCGTCACTGCAACCAGTGTACGATACTTATTGGCCATAATGGTGCCTTGCACGGGTTCCACTGGACCCTTGCATGCCCACCTGAATGTTCTACAGAGCATTACTGAGCCGCCGCCAGCTTGTCTCCACCCTGCTTTACAGGTATCAAGAAGCAGTTACCCTGGAAAACGATGGATTCGCACCCTCCCATCGACATGATGAAGAAGGTATCGGAATTCATCAAATCGTACAACGCTCTGCCAATGTGCCAACGTCCAGTGACCGTGGTCACGTGCCTGGTTCAGTCGTAATTGCCGATGTCGTGATGTTGACATTGGCACATGCACGGGGCGTTGGCAGCGGAGGCCCATCGTTAGGAGTGTTCGGTGCACTGTGTGTTCAGACACACTTGTATTCTGCCCAGCATTAAAGTCTGATGTTAGTTCCACCACAGTTTACCGGCTGTCCTGTTTTGTTGGTCTGCCCAGTCTACGACGTCCGACCAGTGGCGTAGTTAGGTCAACAAGGGCCCCGGTGCAAAAAATTTATTTTGGGCCCTCAGGCCAGACGGACGACTTTTTTTTGCTTTGTGTGCTGGTAGGGGCCCCCTGAACTGAGGATGGGGGCCCTTGAATTGTTCTTTAGGGGCCACTGAGCAGTGGTTGGGGCCCCCTGAGCAGCGAGGGCCCTTAGTGAGGGGCTCCTGTGTTCTCAGGGGCCCCTTAGACGACGGTGGAGCTAAAAAAAAAAAATGTCGCCAGTTTGCCGTGAAGGCTCGTGGACCCTCTAAATTGCGCTTGAGGGCTCCTAGAGGTGTGCTTAGGGGCCCCTTGAGGTATGCTTGTGGGCCCCCTGAGCGTGAGGGCCCCGGTGCACTGCACCGCCTAGCCCCATAGTAGCTACGCCCCTGCGTCCGACATCTGTAATGAGGGGTGGTCGCCCAACCCCTCGAAGTTTGTATGTTGTTTTAACTTCGTTTAGCCACTGGTTGAAGACACTCACCACAGCACTCCTCGAACATCCGACAAGTCGCGCAGTTTCCGAAATGCTCACGCCGAGCCTCCATGCCAACACAGTCTGCCATCGGTCAAACTCAGATAGATTGCGTGCCTTCCTCATTCTAAACACGAAGATCACGCTCACTGATACTACATGCACCATGCGTGTGTCTCAAGAGCAGTCATTCCTCGTCAAGTAACGCTGCTATCGCCTAGACGGGTTTATATCGATAACACATAGGTAGTCATAATGTTCTGCATGATCAGTGTATGTTGGCTTATGAGCACAATATCGTTTACAATAGCCAATTCATTCTGGGTAAGTTTTCAAGGCTAATCGAGTACTTTGAGAAATATTGAACCGATGCATATAATTATAGTAACCAGTTGTTGACCGCAATTCCGAACACCTGGAATATTAAAGTAAGGACACCTTCTTAAACCGATTATGTCATATTTAACACAAAACCAGCAAGAGACACTTTTTTTTTTTTGTTTTTTTTGTTTTTTGTTATGGATATAATTTGTGAAAATTTTATCTTCAGTTTCTCAGCTTTCTGACTTCATAACAAAATGAAACATACACTATTTTACTACAGTGACCAGGATAGTATATTATTCCAAAGCCATTCAAAATCCAACCAGTGGTTATTACGTGAATCGTGTTTGACGTAGAAAGATGTTAATTTGTGGACATTTTTATATCAAATTTCTGATCTTTCTGACTTCCAACCAAAATGAAACATATTCTATTTTACCTGTGGGAGCATGGGCTATACATTAATCGGGAATCCTTCAAAAACCGATCAGTAGAGTTTGTGTGATCACCGTCCATTCCAGCTTGCAGACAGACAGAAAAAATTGTAGTGAACGAAACGTAAATTATCACTCGCAGTCGAAATATTTACAAACTATAATATAACAAAACTAATTAAGGCGACTGCTGAGCAGTATACTCAAAGTTCAATTTCGGACACCGTCAGACCTGGTGTATGACCTTGCAAAGATTACGCCACTACAGACAAGACTTGCAATACTAAGGGCCGAATTAGGGATGGCGGTTCTTTCCGAAAAAGATCGATTACTGAAAAGGTTCAAATCGAAATTTGAAAAATCGATTCACAAATAAATCGATGTCTAAAAGATCGATTTTCTAAAAATCGATCTTTTTTCGATTTGGTTTTCGTGTTCGTATTTTCAATATAATTCCAATCATGGAAAACCAAAAGGACACCATAATAATCGATCTTTTATCATTTTTAAACTAATTAAAGCTTTTTTACAACTAAATCAAAGTATCAGCTATACAATAAGACATGAATTTCAAAAATTTGTTGGTTACATAAAACAGGTTTGAAATGATATAGTTTACAGTTCCCAGTGCTTAGTGACCAAGCTTTCCAAAAACAACAGTGGGTCCAGTCTACTAGGAGCCAAGCAGCTCTGCTCATCACTTGCAATGTTGCCGGCAATAAAAAAAAAAAGGCGTTCGCAAGATACTGACGATCCCACTATACAGATATACTTTTTGGCTGTTGACTAAACGTGATTGATTTTTTTTTGTTCTTACCAGTAAAGTATTGGATCATACTTAAGGTGCACAACTGCTTGCGATAAATAGTGTTTCATTTCTTCGTTTAAACCCCGTCTTTCATGTGCAAGTGCATTACATGGAGAAAGTTCTTTTCATATTCGATTTTCATGGGTGAAGTATCGATTCACTGGATCGATTCAGTACTATAAATCGATTTAAAACATCGATTTTTTTCGGTACAAAAGATCGATCCTTCGATTAATCGATCTCAGATCGCCAACCCTAGGCCAAATACGGACACAGACTCATTCAAAACAGAGAGGACATGAAAGACATAATAACCAAAAAACCGAGAACAACAACCAAACCAAAATATAAGTACATATACCCTCCGAAAATAATGGCCTTAAACTTGAAAAAGACGTTCCCAGAGACCGACACCGACGAACCTGAAAACGAACTGACGAAAGACGAACAGCTTCCGCAACACCTTGACGAAAGACCCCGACGGACAGCTCAAAATTAATAATAACAATATGCACATATATATATATGTAAGGTAAAGCTGTCTGAAACCTAGAAAACAACAATTTAGATTCAAACAAATTAACATAAATAAATAGATATTAAGTACATAGGAAATAGTAAGATGCAAATACTAAATATTAGCAATCCAAATGGAAAGATGTAAATATGTAACAGTGTAAATATACATATAAAAAGTAGATATATAGCATAGTACGTAGAAATAAGAAACTGTAATTATAACATAAGGAAATGTATGTAAAATTACGCAAAATAAATATTAGAAAACAAAATATATGATAAACCCAGAGGCCAAAAAGAGCTCACGCTCTACAGTGGCCCGCCCCTGACACTCAGCCAGTGGAATGAAAGATACTAAACAAAAAAAAAACAAAAAAAAAGGGTTGTATTTGTTTTTGTACCATTGTTTCAACTCTTCTTATAGGTTTAATTACTTGAACTTTTGTGTTGTATGTCAAGAATTAAATGCGAAATGTTTTACCCAATGCCATCCGTCGATAGCCAAGCGCTAGGCTGCAAGAATTGTACCCTCTCCTAAAAATAAACAGTCTCCTAACTCCGTCCGCAGGAGTCAGATTCTATACTAGAGGTAGGCAAAGTGACTCACTAAATAGAGCGATGTTCTTCTCAACGGTTCACCAGTTCACTAGCTCAGTTTAAACTAGGGCTGTTGATATTTTTAAAAATATCGGATTTTCGATATATCGATATTTAAAAAAATATCAATATCGGCTGTCGATATATCGGAAAAAAGTATCGATGTATCGATATATCGACACTTTCATAAATGCAATTTCATAAAACCAAATCTTCTAACAATAAGGCTGTCCACTAGTAAATCAATGTGTGATATTGTCCTTAACCAAGTTTTCACTATCGAGTGGTTTCTCTTGGTGATGACTGATGATTGTTGACCATTATGCCCGTCATAATTTTCATAAAAATTAATAAAATCTATAAAACTCGAAAAAGGTTCGAAACAAATCTTTTTTGTATATTTTTAAGATTGATAAGCAGAACAGTTGAGGCATATATTTAGGTAGAAATTTAGCTATCATAGCATGCATTTCGGCCAAGTTACATAACTTTTTTTCATAAGTTTTTTTTTGGTGGTATTTCATTTAGTTTGTATGTTGATAGTTTATTCTGAGTTTTCTTACTTTCCTTGTTTTCTAATTAGCAGCTATTTGTTATTAACACTTCCCACTATTTTTCCTAACACACTAATCTCAAGTTGGATTTTCTTCTACAGTACGCACGCTCATTTCAAACAATGGGCTCGCGTTCGATTCATGCTGGGCGAGCGATGCCTTGCCTACACTGTTAACATCGTTTGAGTAGACTTTGTATTCCAAATTAATTATAGAAACGTGGTAAGATTTACTTAACCTAGCTGATCTTTATATGCAACAGAATTTTGACGGACATAGTGTCATCGAGAACAAAACAAAAAATGATTACTTATTTTAGAAAATATCGACGACGATATTCAGATTTCAATATCGAAATATCGATATATCACCCCAAAAAATATTACTCATATATATCGATATTTTCAAAAAATAGTATCGATATATTATCAACAGTCCCAGTTTAAACAAAAAGAGCAGTTGTATCCATTTTGAGTGCAGTATCTGTTCGTTTTATTTACATTTAGACTGATTACTTAGGTTAATCCCACATCAGTTATTTTCATTTATTTATTACTAGCCCGTAACCGCGACTTCGTACGCGCGGATTAAGAATTTTTTTGCCTGAATTAAATATAGAAAGTTGGTAACGAAGGATTGGTCCCAAACAATATCGAGTAGGAATAATATTACAGGAAAGCTATCACTATATCTTTGTACCGTCGAACCTGTCTCTTGAAGAGAATCAATTTCCAACATATTTCTGTCACCATTCGATAAGGTCTCAAAATTTCGTGACTACAACTGTTAATCATACTGGAAAAAATTTCCTGTGCCCTTCATACAGATTTCCTTATAAAATTCCATCACAACGATATAGCCATTTAGTCGTCTAAACGTAACAAAAAGACATTAAAATTTCTGTTATCTATACTCCTAGTACTGCGATCTATCAACTGAGGGCGATACAGGTACATTTTTAAAAAAATTTAGTGATATTATAAAATGCTGAAGAAACGTAAATATAAACTTTTATTTTCATTTCCACAATATTCCAACAGAATTGTATGTCTACTTACAAATTACTAAGTATATGCAGCTGTAAAATATTTTAAGGTTAAGTACTGATTTATATTCCTTGCTCCGGAACTATTAGATTATCAAGCGTATTCGTTTTTGCACTTTAAAACCGAACATTTAAAAGTAGTGTATGCAATTTCCGTCAGAGGCAAAGAGTAAACTTAGCATTACCGTCAAGCAAGTAATAATGCGAATTTATAATGGCAGTTTACAAAAGAACTATTTTTTTGTGGGGAATCCTGTGTCATTACCCAGACAATTTCGTAACTTCGAGTCAAATTTCATTTAAATCTGTTGAGCAATTAAGGTGTTATTGAGGTAAATAACCCAAACTTTCTCATTTATAATGTTATTAAGATGAAACATGGGAAATTAAATCAACGAGAAAAATTGTATGTAACGTACCGATAACAGTTGTACCTTTGATGAGAAATTTGATACACGCTATCCTGAGGACACATCATGCGAGAAAAAGCACATATTATAGCAAAAAGAAATTTACCTTAGAAGCAATAAAACACGAAATTTCCCGTGAGCGATAGCGTTGGCAATACAGTCGGCAGCTACCTCTAAACACACCTTTGCCACCAACGATAGCATCTGCAGCAATGAATGTAAAATCGCAGGCAAGATTTCGTAATACCATATGAATGTATTTCTAAGCCGCAGGTTACATGTATTTTTTGCCTATTAACTTGTATGTAACTACACACATTTCTGGGTATTTTACTTCATTAGCATGTGGTTAGTGTTTTTAATATGTACATTTTCTAAAACATTACTGCCTGTGTAACGTGTGTACCAAATTTCAGACTTAATGTACAATTAATTGCCGGTACGCCCTTATTGGAATACTTTTAAATTATCCATATTAATACGTCGAAATCATTATTGCATATTACATTATACTAACCAACGAAGAAGCGAAGAAATATATCAGTAAGCATAAATTTTGGCTAGGATTACAGCTGTGGTCAAAACAAAAAAATATTATTTCCGTGACAGTTAACCAAAAATATAGCATTTTAAATGATGAGACATAGTAAAACAGCAAAATACTACAGGTTAATATCGATATTAAGCACAAATACGTTTACAGTATATTAAAATCACGATTTAGTTACGTTTATGTTAGTGATAATATATGATGTAGTTTTTCGATTACCCTCAGCACACTATCAGGTATTAATATCGACACAAGGTTACTGACCGTAAAATAAATATCACAATTCCGTTACGCTAAGTGTTAATCTATTATGTAGTGATTTGATTAACGTATTCCGTTTATTTTAATTTACTACATGTCAGAAAAACGAAAAAATAAATAAATAAAGTCAAAAACAATATATGCACATTCCAAAGAGAAGTAGCGTCAACTTAGTCAGTATCTCTTGAAACACAAAGATGTCTGGAGTAAAATAAATGTTACTTATGCTTATAATGTTTGATTCGCGTATTCCCTGTTTTTTAATTTACTACAATTCAGTAAAAAATTAAAAAAAGAAGCCAAAGAGCAGTAATGTGAACTTTTGTTAGTATTTCTTTAAGGGAGTGCTCATTCAAATACGGTGTGATCTGTGGTGCATATTTGTGGACCAAAAGTTCTGAAAATTTGAAAACACAATCCAAATTGCTGCGGTTATGTTTTTCTAAATACCGTTTAAAATTCTCATACACAGCTTGATTACAGATTTATAATAGTATAGATAAATCAGTGCACTCATTTTCGGAAATTTTGTCACAAAATGCGATCTTTTTTTAAGGGAAGAATCTAAAATCCTTCGTGTGACTTAGCTGCCACCAGTGATATCCTCAAGCTAAAGGTACAGCTTTTAACGTACCACTGTATTGCTCCTTTATTTTGTAGAGAATACATGTGAGTGTTACTTTATCATACTTTTAAAATAATACTGTTTGCTTATATTTCCTGCACCAGACCAGTACATAAGGATTTCCTTGATCCCTCGGTTGCTGGTTTCATTTCGATACTCATGCTGTAAATCGAATTATTATTAATCAAATTCTTATCATACAAACTTTAAATCGGCTCCCTTGTCAATATATCTACATTTCAATCTCAATATTAAATAAAACACTTTTTCTTATCTCTCAACTTCTATTTTCCATTGAACAAACAATTATCATTCCATTATCTTTATCAAAACCCTAATTCCTCTGCCCTCAGGCTAATATTTTCCTCTTCTTAATCCCACCAGGATTCTTTGTGACTTCCATCTAGCCATTCTGTTTCATCTCTTCTCTTAAAACATATTCTTTCCAAAACCAACTCGTCCTCTTCCTTTCAAATCTTTCCTTCAACTCTAACTCGACTGTTTTTTACTTTCCAGAGATCTCATTATATTCATCTTAACATACTTTGACCTTGGAACTTAAAAATCAGAGTTAGTATATACAATTATAATTATTAAATAAAAAAATAGCTTTTTTAATGTCGAAATCACAAAATGTGAGGTTGTGTACCTCACAAGATAAATGGTTTACATAATCCAGTTCTACTCACCTCTCATATCACCAGGAGAGCAGAATCGACCAAGAACTATTCCGTTATTTAATTATTATTAAATTAAATTCTCTAGTGAGATCTTATGAAACAATAAAAAAACAATTTAGATTGCGTTTCGGATATTTATTCCAGTTGTTTCTTACGATTTCGGATTGTCACGTCATATCGCCAAAACTAGTTCAACTGGAACTACTGAATAGAGCAACTAATGCTGAATTAAGAGATACACCAGCGAAAAGGAGATATGGCTACTGGAAACACATACAATTCCTACGACCACAGTCAGATCCGATTTATTTTTGGTCCGATCTTTTCTTCTATACATTTTCATCCGATCCTTTTTTTTTTTTTTTTTTTGTCTCAACTCTGATAGTAGATCCATCCGCAGAATACGTACTAACCCAGTGTACACCGACTCTTGACGTTCTCCTGCCTAATGCTTCTGTGTATAAACAACTTTGATAAAAAAATAAATAAAAAACCTCATTCGGGGCAGTGCGATCTATGTATTGTGACGAAGAAAGTAGAGAATGCCACACACTCCTTTCGAAGGGGGTGCCTTACTGTAACATCCTTCTACGGTTATTGTCATACTCTACAAGAATTGTGTAACATATTGTAGCCCTTTGATGCATATCATATGTTTGTAAAACTCCGAGTAATTCCTGGACTCGAACTAAACAACGTCGAACCCAGCACCAAATTATGGCACTTAAGCAACCTCTGGCACGAGGGGTAGTTATTAAATTACCGAACGAATTTAAGCATGATGACATCTTAATTTCATCAAGCACTTACACTTGCTTGAAAGAGTGTGTATGAACCTTCCATTCGATATGAGTTGTACTAATAATTCCAGCACAAAGTTAGCAGCCATATTCAATATTGCATCCTTATGGAGTAATTCACCTTGGTAATAAATAGGAGTCATCACACTGAGAGTTATTTGTCTGAAACAGGATTCTTAGTAATGAATCCCCAGATAACAAAGATGATTATAGAACAATCTGGTTGATTGAGTGCGTTAGGGTGCCGATATATTGGTTACAGAAAATGAAAATACAGATAACACGAGCCACGCGCTATTAATCACAATTATGGATTTTAAAATCTTCTCTATGTATGGGGCACAGCACTTTACGGTAGCGAAACATGGACTTTAGGAATACCGGAAAGAAGGAAAATTGAAGCATTTGAAATGGGGTGCTACAGAAGAATGCTGAAAATTAAGTGGACAGACAAAGTAAGAAATAAACGAGTTTTGGAAATGACGGGTGAGGAAAGATTTTTGTGGAAGAAGCTTACAGAACGAAGAGACAGGCTGGTAGGTCATATTCTGACACATGCTGGATTGGTTAATTTGCTGGCGGAGGGAACGGTCGAAGGTAAGAACTGTAGAGGAGGACAGAGATTAGAATATATGAAGCAGATAATTGAGGACGTGAGTTATAAGGGATATGTAGAGATGAAGAGATTAGCACAAGATAGGAAAGGGAAAAAAAATCTTTAGGCAAATGGTGTGTAATTTTCACATTTAAAATACACTATCGAGAACCGAAATTACATTGTAGACATCACAACAATGTTAGCCTTGTTTCATGCTGTACTGAATGATCGATTTGCTTTAAGTGAGAGCTCCAACGAACTCACATATTATCATCATGCAGATTTTTCACTGAACTGGAGTAATTCATTTTCTCATGCCAGAACTTTTGTCATCATAAAGTTTGCTGAGATCAAACTAAACCTTCCGTGATTATTATTAATTATTATTATTTAATCAAGGTTCTTTCTCACAAGTGAAATTAAGTCTCAGAATTAAAAGTATTGGGCATTAGAAAATTAAAATGGTTTTAACTTCCTCCATGCAACAGAACTAGTTGATACATACATTGCACTGATACCAGCAGTATGACCATGAGTTCCTAGTACGCAGTGATGAGAATTCCTATGGCCGGTGACCATAAACCACAGGTAAACGTGGTATGTCTGGCTGGTGAAGTTATTACAGCGATCCTACTGCATTTACTCGCAATACGGCAAATGGAGGAAAGAAACCGCATGGTTAAAAACTTGTTCCATACTCTAACCTTATGGCAAGTCCACTAATCATCGGAATATTCAATCAGGTTTTAAAATACTACTAAAACAGATTCTAGGGACATTAACTTGTGGTCTAAGAAATGAGATAGAACTCATCATAATTTGATAACTCATATGAGTGGATGCCCTTGTGCCACAGCTGCAAGTAATATTATGTATTTTTTCCTATTGGATGATCATAATAAGTAGTTTTGTGTGAAATTAATCTAGCAGGGGAAAAAATAAAGTTGAACAGAGTGGTAGAAACGTTCAAGGTCAACGTTTGATATCATTGCTAGGAAAAATAGCAGGGATACCACTGTCTTCACTAAGATTATTCTATACGTGGTGATGTTAAATTTGCAGCCAGATTGTGTTGAAATTTCTCAGTACTATAACAGCTGTCGATAAATTTTGATTGGCAGAGGATGTGTACAAAATAAAATATAGCAATAGCCAATGTGCCATAACATCTCTTGTACTGACTGCATAAACTTTAACGTCAACGTTTATTTCTTGCCTGTATGAACGGTGTACATTTCAAGCGGTACTTGAGAATAGTTACCACCGCGACATCTTAGCACTTGTTGTACTAGACGGAAAATTTGTATTCAGTTTAAAAATAGATATTCAGAATTTTGGAAATATAATTTGTTTTTTTGGGACATGTCTCGTACTAAATTAAAGGTTTAGTCTTACCTCATTTTCACTACTCAAACTACTGTAAAACAGGTAGCATCTTTTGAGTCTAGAACCATTGTCTACGATTTACAAAGTCATCTATTTAAATTAGAGCGACAATCACTTCATTACACTTTCAGAGAATGTCTGCATACTAATTTTCTTTTTACGTACGGAGAAATGAAACATGGATTTTGTGTTTTTATTTTTATTATTATATATAGGTAGTACAGACAATAAGATGAAACATACTAGTCAGTAATTACCGGACGCACCCTTACACACCATCCCAAAGGGAGCCGCAGACTTTTATTTAACGGATTTGAATTTTTTTAAGCCGAGTTCGGCCCCCAACACTCAAACTTTGCTTCTGTGAAGCTGTAAAAATTAATACGCCATTTTTTGTCAGAAAATAATAAAAAATAGAACTTATTTAAGGGAAAGTGCATCTTTTATAGAGGTTATGTGAAGCCACAAAAACTTCGTTATTCAGAAAGATATGAAGGATGAAACAGTAGAGACTGCAAAAACTTTTGTTAAATAAGAGCTAAAAATTTTCTTGTATTTTAAATCGATAATTGTTATATGCTGTATGAACCATGCGAAATTCTAATGAATCAGTTGTAGAATATATAAACGAGATTTTTCGATTGTAATGGAGGTTTTGTGTTTAATTCATTGGTGATGCTTTCGCTTTGATCGGTCATAAATCTCGTTCGATCACGGCTCGACTTTTGGTTCGTATGATCAAAGCCGAGTTCCCTGATCAAATGTATTGGACACATTCTTGTAGACCGACTTAATGCCTATTGAACATGTACAAAATTTAGCCGAAAAAACGTTTTCAGCCATGGAAGCAGTTTCCAAAGTACTAGAAAGCTCTAATGCAGCAGAAGTATTCAAGAAAAATACGTCAATAATGTATCTCAATTGGTCATTCAAACTGTCGCTCAAGATGCCACTCTGTTTCAGACTATAGCCCGTTCAATTAACAGAGGCGGCTCAAGGTCAGTCTGCCCTACCCCTACTTCTCTGCCCTTACCCCTACATATGCAGAGGAATTTTCTAGTAGCCTACCTGTCACAGCGTTCAACTCGGATAGGTAGGAAGGGGGGGGAGGGGGGGTTGGTGAGGTGAGGAGTGGGGTGAGGGGAACATGACCTTGAGCCGCCAGATAGGAATGAACAGAGTATAATCTAATGAGGCGCAATGCCCTATTGCACTTAAGATCTGAATGAGGGCACTCGTAACATCATGACATTATGTACAAACCTTAAACCTCAATGAATTATTGAAGTGTGTTGTTTGATCACTTGATTATGCCATGTATGGTTCCATCGACGTTCTTCCATCACATAGAGGGGTCGACCGTTTCTGCGACTCAACCGCGGCTTTGGTCTTGGACTAATCCAGTAGGGCTGCTTAACGATCCGCCGTCTCTCGCGGACCTGCGTTAACTAATGGTAGAGCAGGGGCGCTGGCGGTATCACCGGCCGCTAATTTATATCCGAGGGCAGACCAGACCGCGGCCCGGAATTAATTGCAGCCATAAGGCGCGGACAGCGGACACAGCCCGGTGGGTACTACAGCACGTGCAAGCGCCCTGCTCTGCTGCACTGCCTCAGAGTGGCCGCACAGTAGTTTGGTATTAGCAGAAAGGACAGTGAAGCACTAGTTACCAGTGTGTCCCGACTCAAGAGCGTCTGCGAGAGGAATGTGTATGGAATTATTTGACTGAGATACTCGGAAGAGCAGCTGGATCACCTAAGTTAGAATCTCAATTGACCTCTCAGTCCGCGTCTTTCATTTTTTCCTATTATATCCCGCTAATCCTGAAAGTGCATGCAACAAGCATAATGAAAGCGTAATAGTGCACTTCACAAACTTATTGCGTGCTTTACCTTGATAGAGGAAAGGCTGAGAGTACCAATATCTCTCAGGGATCTGGATTCGAATCGAGAATCCACTGCTGAACGCAAACAGCATGTGAATGACGAAGTTCTTTAACAGCAAAAACGAAAACATTTACATTTCTCAGAATAACTCTCATAATTTCAATTGAGTTTATCGTCCTAGAAAGAAAATCAGCAGAAAATATTACACAAATTTAATCATTTTTCAGATGACCAGCAAAATTAATAAATATAAATTAACGTATGTGGATTTGCAAAACTCATTCTCTACTTTAAACATTTTTGGAGGAAAAAATTTAATAATATTTGTTCTGTCACTCCATTCAACCATCTTATTGCCTTGTATAAATTAACAGATTTTTGAAAAATATTTTACCACTCGTTATGTCTATCTGCATATTATATTTGTTGAAAGATTCTCATTTTTTAGGTAAGGGTGTCAGGGATTGGAATAAGTTACCATGAGAAATGATGAATAATTTACCAAAAACATATGGTTTCCCCAAATCACTCTAGGCAAATGCCGGGATGCTTCCTTCAAAAAGGCCATGGCCGAATTCCTTCCCGTTCCTTGTCCCCGGTCCCCTTCCGCCTCTAATGACCTCGACGTCGACTAGGCGTAAAGCCATAGGCAAAAAAAACCATGAACGTTGAAAGAGGTTAAAGATAAAATTTGTAGAGGGCAAATGTTGGTGGGTGCAAGAAAGGGGGAAGATGGGTGTGCAGGGAAATTGCGACCGGAGCGTGCGCTCCATTGCAATTTTAATTTGATATTAGATCACTGCAGACAAAATACATTTAGTTCATCTAGATCCTACGAGTGCTCTGCGTTTCAGTTGTTTAAAGCTTTAGGAACAATTGGATATTACAAATTCCGGCCATAACTTAGCGGAACTGTCTGGGAATGGTAGTTTACAATTTTCTGGCAAACATATACCCGAAACACGTTCACTATACTCACTCATGAAGACGTTCACTAGAAGGCTCCTTATCAGCTAGTACACTCCTAGTATACTCACTGTTGCAGAAAAAATTAAATATTTACACAGGAAATTAACCTTCACTTTCCCTACTAAGGGAAAGTCTTGCAGTTCCATTCGGGATGTATCACATGTACCATTTTAAAAATATTCACTACAAATGTTGATAAGAGGGTTTACATGAATGAATAATTATTTCTAAAAAATAATTCATTTAAGTTACATTAACTAGACCTTTATAAACTTCATCAGCAGTTAAGTATATTTAAATTGAAATATTTTAGAAAATAAACATTTAAAATAATATGGTAGGTACATCTGCATGAAATAAATGTTATAGTAGTACCACTAAAATCTAATAAGATCTAGAATCTATAAGCTAGATATGAATATGTGGAATATCTAATATTTCAGGTTTTTAATATTCAGCTAATGTTATTCATATGTTATCATATACTCTAAGACGGGAGACCGAAATTAGTCTTACTAAGCAGAGAGAGCCTCATAACTGGAAAATTGGCAGTAAAACTTGGAAGTAAAACTTTTATAGTATGCACTGATAAGCAAGAAAACGCCAACTGAGTTCCCATATTTTTATCAGAAACTTACAAATCCGTAAGTCCAGAAATATGTGCTCGGGTCTTCAGAATCTAAGACAAGGAGCTTCCTTTTTTACGACAAAAACTAATTAGTTTCGGTAGGTCCAAATATTCAAATTGTAGCTTATGTATGTGAAACGTTTAACATATGTGCCATTCTAACACTAAAACCATACGCTCTGGGCAGCTCTGGGAGTTTATTGTTTTGTTGTTGTGCGTTCTTGTTTTACACATATTTCGTACGCATTAGACGAAAATTGAAAACAAAAATGTGGTTATTACCTATCTCTTACCAGTAAGCTGAAAAATTAAGTGTCAAAATGGCATGTGAATGTCCTTTTCTTAAGAGATAACCTTTTTCTCTTTTTTCACTTTTCTGTTTGACGTTTCCGATAGGCATTTGATAAATAATAGGCATACAGAAAACGTACATTGAATAACATGGAGCTAATGTTTTTTCATCTACCTTGCCTCTAATCAACTTGCAGCTATCACAGAACTGATATGTTTGCGGCAATTGTTTGACTGGAAAATAATTCAATAATTTTATAAAGGAATACTTTTTAGCTTGAATGATTATTCATGGGAGTAATGGATTTTTAAAGCTCCAGAAACAATTTATGAGTCGTTGACATTAACTTTTAAGTTATTATCACAAACTGATGTGCTTTTTTTTAAGTATGTAGATACAATTAAATCGCGTGATGTACAGAAATTGATCGTTTAAGTTGCTGACAAGTTGGCCCATGAAGATTTAAAATACAAAAGCATTACGATAATAATCAATGCTTTGACTAAAAAAATTACGTATGGACAGCTCAGCAAAATCAAAGTCATAATTAAATGTTAATGATTCTGGTGCCTTACTTAAGTTTTTCTTTAGGTCAGTGAGATTCAATATATGCAGAGTTGACCGTGTATTATTAAAATAAAAGTACAAAATCACCAAGTACAAGCAGTTCAATGAATTACAAGGATAAATATGAACTTCCTTGGCAGTTATTTTCAACCTGTTATGCAGTCGCCTTCCCACATCGCCCAAAGAGAACCACATAACAGCTGAAATTGATATTTCCGCACCGCTCACACTTTTTCTCGGTAGCCATCACAGCTCAGTGGTCGTTACAAAGGCGGTCACGTAATTTCGCGACACGTAAGCAGCGCTGCAAGCATACAGGATGAAGCGATTCGTGACAGAGTGTTATGCTGCGCATTGCATCTTTCGTGGCAGCATTGCCGTCAACAGTGTGGGTACAATATATGAGGTCCGCTTTGCCATTACAGAAACGAGCTGCTATGTTGTACGTACCCGTTTGAGGCGTTCTCCAACTGTTATAGGAAACGACTTCTTGTTAGGCCCTACATTGTGATAGGTTAGCTAATAACCTCAATCAACAATCTGTGACGAAGGTTCAGTCTGAAAATAGCTGCCTCTCTCGGTAAGCAGTGTGCTTCATTACAGCGAAATTACTTGAAAGGCGGATAAATTTTCTCCGTAGTAGCAATTTGCTTTTTGCGTTTAACGCCATGGGAAGTCCCGTAGCTCATTCGCTAGAAAGATCGAAGTTGGACTGAGCAGCCGCGATATTTTCTTCGAAATTGAACGTGCGGAATGGCCCGTGTTATTCCGCTTTCCGATGGCAAAATTTTTTTGGCCCGAAGTCTCACTAGCCATGTCATACGAACATCCAGTGCCAATGCCATAAATAAAAGTCTTATAAAGTACTACCTACCGATTTCCCCTCTCACATTACTGTTATTTTTTATATGTGCAACGCCGTGCTATCAGTTATTTATTAAATTATTATCTGATACCCGCGACTTCGTACGGGTGGATTAAGAATTGCTTTGCCAGAATTGAATATAAAAAGTTGTTCGTATTAACGAATGATTGGTCCCTAACAACACCGAGTTGGCAAAATATGACAGGAAAGCAATCACTATATTATTCTACCGCCGAACCTGTCTCTTGAAGAGAATCAATTTCCAACATATTTAAAAACAGAAAAACAAACGAAGGTGACGTGGGGGTGGGGTGGGGGGGGGGGCGAAGTTAACTAAGGTCAGCGTTATTTCAGCTTGGTCTTTTCTTCTTTCTTCAGCATAAGCATCCGATTCTTGGGTTCTAATAACTTTAGCTGCTCGTGCTCTGCTAGAGTTACAACTTAGGTCAGTTTACGCCCGCAAGGCATAACAAAATAAAAGCCAAAAAAAAAAAACTGGTGCCAGAAACATTTAAGCAGACACAAACTAATAGGACAGGGCAAATCGACATCTGTACTAAATAATACGTTTTTTTCTCTAAACGAAATATATTAACAAATTATACACTAACATAATACGTGAAAAGAACAGCTTGGGCAACCGACGTAACATTACAGACTAAAACACACATCCGTCTCTTGGTCACCATTCGATAAGTTCTCAAAATTTCGTTACTACAACTGTTTATCATACCGAAAAAAATGTCCTGTGCTCTTCCTGCAGATTTTCTTGTCAAATTCCGTCAATATCGGTATATGATGTGTGCGTGGAGACTTTCCCTGCGTACTGAAGCAATGTAGTCTTCACGGGTGTGCACCTGTATATTAGGAGGTTTGTCTGGGAGGCTAAGCCAGTCTACGCGGTGAGTGCCAGCTTTCGTCAGCCTGTAGACACCGGACACCTGATGAAGACAGCCGAGCCGGTTGTCGAAACGTTGTGTTTTCAAAACACCATCCGGCTGCACACCCGTGAAGACTACATTGCTTAATATCGGTATAGCCACTTAGTCGTCAAAACGTAACAAAAAGACAGACAGTTACTTCTGCATTTATAGTATTAGTACTGCAGATCACACACACACAGTGACTACGAACAACCCCTGAGGGTTCAATATAACGTAAAATAATGTACATCTACAGCATTTGCAAGACTACCTACGATTTACATCGCATTGCACCCCTAACTTTGTGATATCTACAGTTTAACAGTCAATCAGAATAACCGACTGTCCAGGCGTGACTCTTTACGATCAAGAACAATTTTTTAAAATAATTGTCTTCACGGAGATTTGAACCGGAGACCACGTTCCAAGCAGTAGTAAGCAAGCGGTTTAACCACTGAGCTACCAGACTGCTATATGGAAAGGCAGTATAGAGACCTACACATCCTACGCGTCTGTTTATAGCCGTTCAGTAATTTTTCGAAATTATGAGACATGTATTATTCATACAGAAAATTTTTCAATCGAATGTAGATATTATTTTTCTGCTTGTTTCAAAGGATAAGTGTGCAAACTTTCATCGAAATCGGATGAAAACTGTCGATTTGTATGAAGAACAAACAAACTAACGAACAAACAAACTTACATACTTTCATCTTTATATATATAGATTTTTTGGTACATAAGTTCATTGTAATTTCAACAATGTTTGCAGTACAAAAAAAATACCAATGCTTCTAGAAAATTGTAAGCGTAGTAGTAGATTAATGCAAAGTAAAACCTCTTATACACATGTAGCTGATAAATCATCTGAACATTACACTGATATTATATCTCTGATTGTTTAGCAGCGTATGCTAAGAAAGCTTTTAAAACACAGGGTTTTATCTAAGGTACTTACTACAGGAAAATCAATATCACTAATATCTACTACTTTGTAATGGGCAAAATTATCGACTCATTAGTCATTACATTTTGCTTAAGGAAAAGTAAATGCGACGCGAGAGGAGAAATCTTCGGCTGGTGGACTGACAGTTTCCAGCCCGTCTCACCTGTTCCTTTTAAGCCTACCATAAATAATTTCGACAGTGGTCAAGGGAAGTTTCATACAATAGACAGGACGTTCCCATTCATTCAATGTCGTCCACGCTATAAGCATAACAGCGGGAGATAGGTCGTATTTCTGGATAGGGTCAGTGACTTTAGAAGTTTTGGCGTGGAGAGAAACAATTGGAGGACATGAACCGGGCGAGAGTTTGAAATGTTCAAATAAGAACTAAGTTCCAAATAACAGTAGCCAATGAGATTTTCTCTCTGTTTTCTGGGTTCGGCGGGTCTTGGAAAGACGTCGACGGGGCAGATCGACAGAGGCCGGAACGATGGCAGGTTGAAGCCAAGGTGCCGGTGAGGTATTGGCACCTTCCCCAGGTGATATAAGTACTGTAGAGTACTTATGTCCGTAATTAACGTGTTGGCCATAACTCCAAGGTGCCTGGTGTTGCTTGTCCGTGGCGCCGACACGTACAGTGTATCACCGTGTCGATGTAAATACAGTAGTTGACGTTTCGGAAGTGTTTTTTGTTGGTGTCTATATTTCTACGTCGCACATTAATAGAGCAGCTTTTTATTATTTGCAAGTCTTATGTAATTTGAGTTAAGGGGGCATCCATAAATCACGTGAGGTGTTATTACGGATTACCAGACCTTCCCCCCCCCCCCCCTGTGGTGAGTCCTCGTGAGATCTGGTCCGTGACCCCCCCCCCCCCCTCCAAATCGATCTCACAACTATTTGACACAATTCTTTTTTTTTTTAGCACTATTCAACAAAAAATTAGAAAACCTCTCACGTGAGATTTCCGTTGGCCCCCTCCCCCATAGTGAGATTTCCCCAGTCCCCCCCCCCCCTATTTCACCTCACGTAATTTATCTAAGAAGATTTTTTATTTTATTTTTGATTCGTAATTTTTCATATGAAAAGGTTAAAAAATATTAAATTGTGAACTCTGAAAATTATGCTAATTTTAATGTAAAAATGGAAGTCATCCCATCACAAAAATTATTATTTAATTATAAAATATTTCCCCGAGTAGTAAAACGTTTTTATATTGTTTTTGTTATTGACCATTTCGATATACGAGTGTAATGAAACGTGAACTAAAAACTGAATGGTTATAGCAGTAGGTTTTGTACTATATCACAGAATTCACTTCGTTTAAGTACTCTACCTGATGGTTTTTATTATTTTTTTTAACTTTGCTAGGTATTGGTTACAAAATTCGAAGACATATGGTACTAGGTGCAAAATACAAGTTGTATGATTCAAGGTATCAATGCCAGGTACAAGCTACAAGACACAAATTCAAAGTGTAGTACAAGATACAAAGATTTAAGATGCAAGATATAGACTTCTTGGATGCGAGATACATGCTTCCTATAGTCTGTTTAAAATGATCATTCACAATGTACGCTTCTTGTGGGCTTGCAGCGTGGTCGTTCGGTGAGTTGTGTTTTCTTCGGCAGCTGCAATGAGAGAAGTCTTCTCCTGCGGTCTTCTTCCGGATTGGCACCCCTGTGTGTATTGTTACTGGATGCTTGGATGTCCGCCCATTACGAGTGATTGCAGTGAACTGCCGTATGAGCTGACATAAGTGGGAGAAGTTAGAGGATGCAGATGTCAAAATATTTTGTACTGGCGAAATTACGTATTTTCCTCCAGAGTATGTAGTTTAGTGGTTATTTCGGCGCATTAGGCAATGGTACCAACTTTTGCATTTGTTTATTTTACTGCATTATACATTACAGTTCTAACTAAAATATGGAAAAGTCTTATAGCTATTGAAATTTATTCATTTTGACCATTCTTTAATCAGGTGCTAAATTAAAATTATAATTTGAAAAACTTTTGAGTTATTGAAAGTTATACGTGTCTGTCACTTCCCTAAATTTAAAGTAACCGTGAGATGTGACTGCATTTCAGTAATGACCTGGTGCAGTCTGCTCGTTAGAATAGCCGGACGTTGCCTGAATAAGCAGCGGGCGCCGCGCGTGAAGGATGCGCCCGTCAGTCTTATTTATGCGCCTTTGTGTCAGATCGGTCGCAGGCGAGGGAGGCGAGTACACCAGTCACACGCGGCGGGGGGTACCAGCAGGTACAGCGAGTACCGTTATCGAGAGCCCGCCGGATGTATGCTTCATTAAGGACGCCGTAAATGAGCCACACCGTATCTCCATGGAGACTGTGGGGTGCATAAGTAATGTCCAACTTCTGCGCATAATGCGTTCCAAACATATATTCAGTAATTTGCAGTATTGTGTGCGCCGGGCTATCTCTCATTATAATAATTTCTACCTGCCCCGTCCAAAATCTATACGTGAGAGGAAGGGTACGAGATCTAATCCCGGTCAGCCAATACAGATGTAAACTTTCCCAGATACCCCAAATATTATGCAAACATCGGTTACGATTAATGAGCGTGAGGCCGTGGGTTCAAATCCCCGTCAGGCCATCCAGATTTCGGTTTGCATGGCTTCCCGAAATCACTCAAAGGCGAATGCCGAGATGGTTCCTTCAAAAGGTCAGGTTGGAATTCCTTCCCATTTTTTGCCCTAGTCATTTACTATCTCTAATGACCTCGAAGTCGACTAGGGAGAGTGCACAAACTACGTGGCTCGGTCAAGAGGAGGAGGGGTTGGCTGGAAGGCTACGCTGGGATACATGGGGGGAGAGGGGGGGGGGTTTCCGAGCCAGGCCACGTGGCTTTCCTTTCATAAAATTTTTCACAGATCACACATCAGCATGTGAATATTTATTTACCTCAGTTAATTATCTCCGTATGTAATTTACAATAGTCTGACAAGAGAAAACAGTACAAAATGTCTTCTGGAATCAAAATGTAAAAAAGCTAAGTGCGGGGGTAGAGGCAAAAGCCACCTAGGGCTACGTGGGGAGAGGGGAGGCCAAAATGGAGCTACGTGGTTTATGCACGCTCCCCTAGATGTAAAAACGTAAGCAATATAAAAACAAAGTTCCAAATTTGTTAATGTACAGTCCTATTTCGATACGGTAGCGTTATGCAGACTACAGTATTATAATCACGTAAAAATAACTAGAAATTTCAGTAATTTCCCTGTTACTGTATTTTCTAAGCCCAGTTTGATATATTTGTGTGAGAGATAAGAAATTTCGTTTGTTGCTGTACTTTTTTGACGCTTAGAAATGGTAAGGATTTAAAACTTTTTTCAATAGTACTTTGGTGCCACCATTTTAATTTTTTGGAACAATCTCGTAACATTAAACATTTCTACAAGAAGGTTTAATTCTGATAAAAAATAATCGTCTATAGCAGTTTTATAACAAACAAAATATCATTGAAGGTTTGATATTGTAACAGTTTTAAAATGCTGTACCACTGCAGTTTCAATATCCTTCTTTCCATAGTTTCAGTCATTAATCACAAACATACACCGTGTTTTTAGTGTATGCATGTTCATAACTGACATGACAGTTATAAAACTGAAATCTTTTGATTTATGTAATAATCACTTTATTTCTATCACCGTGACAACTGTACGTACAAACTACAAAGCTTCATGGGCAAATAATGATTCTACCATTCTGAAATCGAATGGTAAAATTTTTGCCTATTTGCCGTTTATTAATTCTTTCGTTTCACCTTACGATGAACAAAATCAATTGCCTTGAACTATCGAGCATGGAACTAGCTGGCCATTAACTGTCAATAGATGAATGTTATCTGATTTCAATTTTCTTTTCTTCAACAAAATCTAATTAAGGTGAACAATGTCTTATCATTATATTCATTGGTTAAAATTGAACCAATACAACCTTTCAAGCAGATCTTATCTAACACTAATGCAATATTTAGATCCTTGAGATATTAATACATTTAAATATGCTATAAGCCATTAGTCAACGAAACAATGTTGTGTTTACAGATTATCTTGTTCTTAGATCTTTCATTGAAATGTTATTGCCGGTGGATGTGAACCTGAAATTTGTCTGAAACATTAAAGAACTATTTGAACATAAGTTCTTCACGTTCTACAAGTCCATGGCGTTGTGTCCTCTGAGATAGGTCCACCATGTTTCCTGCAACAGACATAGCGTTTGTGCAATTAAAGTAAATAGATCCTCAATATTTGTTTGGGGATGCTGTGCAACTCCGATTGTGAATATTTCCCACTGTTGTATTAAAAAAAATATTTTAAGATTTTTTACTTTGTGATGCAAAAAGAAATTAACTGGAATTGAGTGAATTCTTAAATTAGCAAAGAAGTAACGTGAAATATTTGATTAATAAAAAACCAACCAAACAAAACTAAAAAACAAACAAAAAACACCGAAAATCAAACAAAAAAAGAAAAAAGCTTTGTTTTCGGTAGTGATTGACTGTGAGAATTTCACTAGATACAACGAACAAATTACACGTTTAACAGAAGAAAAATGATAAAAGAAGGTAGGAAACAGGTTATCAAAAGACATAACAAAACTTGCTACATAAAGCATTTGTGTTTAATGATATATAGATTGTCTTGTAATTAAGAATTTCAAAGTTCGGAGAAGTATACATGAATGTTGAAAGGGTGAGTTAAGCAGCTAGCTTAACTACGGAAGTTGCGTGCTCCGGGGATACTTCGGACTGCCAACCATTGCACCACGTTCGTGATCAAATGCTGTAAAGCCTCTTACGCATGACTCGCACCGAGAGCTTCAGGCACGCATTAAAAGCACGACATTAACGGTGGAATGTCGCATCCCGTATTAACGCATGTAAACTTGTTCCGCGTCTGATATCCATCTTCTCTAGCGCGTTATTTACGATTTCAGATTCTTTAAATTCAACTTGTCACACAAATGACGCTATTACCAGGAAGGGGAGAACATTTCTGTACGGAAAATATTCCTTCGCTTTGGTGGGATACAAATAACAACCAACTACCAAATCAAATAATAAATTCTACAACAGTAGCTTGATGATTTCACATAGTTGCTGAACTGGGGTTTGTTGTCAGATCAAATCCTTAAGTATATATTAAGATCAACTGTAAAAAGGCAAATCTTCCCAGTGTCTCGATAAGAAGATTTACTAAAGGTGGCTTCCCACGACCTGTGCATTTGGCGGCCGGGACGGACGAGCATTCAAAAACGGGCCGTGGGAAGGGAGGCGCCTCTGTTGACACGCGTTCCTACCCGTCGCCCAGTCTGTAAACATCAAAGACCCGGGTAGCTGAAACGACACTGGGTAACGTGGTGGGGAGGTGGCGAGGGATAGCCTGTGGCTCGTGCTGATCCGACAATTCGACTGCATGGCGCAGGTTAAAAAACCATGGGCCGTGGGAAGCAACCATCAGAAGTAGGATTCTGAAACACTTATTTTTGGCATTCAAAATAGAATACTGAATTTATGTGTTTTTTTTTTCTGTCATCAGTAGGTTTCAGATCTTTATGACCAAAAAAATAGAGAAATATGCAGGCAAATATGACCTTAAAGATGGTTAAATATGACCTACAAATGACAAAATATGACCAAGAATTTACATTTATTTACATCAAAACATGCTCAATCAAACATCATTTATTTTTTGTATTATTGTAGCTCTCATGTAGACAGCATAATTTGCCTCCATGCACTTGCTGCATTATTGGGAAATTAAAATTTTGTTGAAGCCAGTTTAATTTCCGATAATTTACAGAATAGAACTCCTTCATCTGTACTAAAATACTCATCTCTAAATTCCCTTTCGTCTACTGCAGATTTAACGATGAATGAGGATTATTTTCAAAAGTTTTTCATTGAGACATTGATTGATGCGGATCGACACAGGCAAGCTCCTGCTGAATTGAGGTTAAAAGGTGGGCGGAACATTACATTTTGAGAGTGACAATAATGTATAACTTTCATTCTTGTCTGGTGAATTCTGACCACACTGAAAACTAGGTTTTTTTTCCCTCAACTGTGTAGCAGAAGTAGAGTTCTGTGAATTATTATCTTAATTTCTTCTCATGTATATCTAGTGAATTCCCCGTACTCTTGAAAAACTACCAGATTTTTCCTTAAAATATCACCAAAACTAGGAAAATGGCCTGAATATGCATTTATATGCCATATAAAATACATTTAAAAACAATCAGAAATGTTGAATCAGTGTTTATTTCAGCATTACAACTCAAAAAGAAGGCAGAAAAAAATATGACTTGTCATAGAGATCCGATCCCTAGTCATCAATCTTTCGACTGGTTTGATGCATGTTGCTTACTCGTCTGTTATTATTTCTCTGGAACGCATAAACTGAAATCCTGTCTAATATACCTTTAGTAGGAGGTAATTATGCGATGCAGTGATGAATGTTTTCCAAAATTAAGGAAGAAGTGTTTAGATTTTTATTTTTTGTCGATAGCTTGCATTAATTACCAATAAATAAAAATTACTCGAGGGATAAATTAACACTTTGTTTACATATAATTGTACGATGACTTTTAAAAAATTGTTTTTAATTTTCGTGGAATGTTGTAATAGATAAAGAAATTTCGTTTCTGAGTACTAGCCAAAGATTACTGCCCAGTTTCATTGACGTCCGTGTCGTATATAAAAAAAGAAGTTAATGAACACCATAGAATGTACTACAAACACAAAAAGCATAGACAGCCAAATACGAAATTCCTAGTGACTGACATTTTTAGAGCTGTATCTACTTCATTATGATCACATTTTATACGGACTTTTTCCACTTTCGCGACACGTTCCTGGCTCTTCCTCTTTTCAAACGCTCGTGCTTATTTTGAAAACATATTTATTAAATCAGACTACCTGCTTGCTGGGTCTGTAGTCTTATGGAGAAACAGATGTGTTGCCGTCTGTCTGGAAAACATGAGACTATGTTCTGTATGTGATGAGTCTTTTTTTGTTTTTGTTTTTTTTAACGAGTCGGTGTTTGGAGACCGTCTCAGACATTTGCCTTGATGGTTGCAGAAAACCGCAAACGAGACGGCAGATAGAACACAGTAAACCAAGCTCTGCATACTCAAGTAATGTACATATGTGTTATACAACTTCCAAACATAATAATTATTGAAAAAGAATGCTTTTTCATCATTAACTTCAGTACCAGAGTCAGCAGATGTAGATGCTTACATTCACAGGAAATGAAGTAATACAACTTTGTCTCAGACCAATAAAGACATTTTAAAATTTTGGCACCACAACTTTTAAAACAAGTCGTTATATAATGTTTATTTCGCTTTGAAATAAACACCAATTCATTTTCTCTCAAAACGAATGGTTTTAGGATCGAATCTCCCGGTAGTAACAAACTGAATAAAATCGTTTCCTTATATACCATTCCATGACGTAAACATTTTACCTGTGCAACACCTAAAAAAATTTGGGAGCTTAAACAGCTTTCACTTGAAGAATATTACATCTCGGAGAGTGATTCATAAAGTTAAGAGGTTCCTGCTTTTTATGGCTGTTCCATCTTTATGGGTCATATCTTTCCCATTTCACCTTTAAGCAGCACACCTTTGGCTGAAAGTCTTTCTAGTGCTCGACCTGTTATAAAGACCCATCTTATCTGGAAGTGACATTAACTCTCTGGTATTATCCGGAAACAATGAGCAATAAATCAAAAGCGGTGGATGACCTTAAAAACGGGCGATAGTAGACTAGTGTAATAATGGATATTAGACTGGAAGCGAAACGAACTGTCACAGTTCACTCAGTGACAGCAATATAGAAGATATACAAGATGAAAGATACCGAAAGAGAAACTTGAGTTACTTCCTGGTATTACGAAGATCATATACTTCCTTGACCTTTAACGTTACTGCTGATGGTTAGTTGGTGATATTTTCAAACAATTGCATCTGTATCAAGTGCTACAGATGTACAAGACATTTGACATGGTTAAGTGATAAGTATTAATCTAATGTAATATGGCCATATCTTGGTTAAATAACATGTAAACCAGGTTCAAGAGGGGAATGACACCAGAAAACGTTCTGTAACATATAAAGAGCAAATAGGAAACACCTGACAGTACTTAATACGTTCTGCATAGTGCCTTGACGTTTTGAATGTAATGACTGTATGGATGTATCATCAATTCATCATATTGTGCAATATTAGACTTTGATATATTAGGAACCGCTGTATTTTAGCTCTTTTGGGAAACTTGTTTTATTCTCCTTTTGTTATTCTATATCTGCCCGTTTCTATGTTACAGATGTCTGATAACTCGATAAGCCCGATGCTGATAGCAAGAATAGCAACAGATTTCATACTTACCTTCTCAAACTAATCAGATTTTAAGGACAGATGTTTTTTTTTTTTTTTCTTTACCTTTCAAGAAGAAAGGGGCCCTGTTTGATTTTACGGCTTTTGCTATATTCAAGAAAAAATTTAATTGATTTTATTTATTTATTTTTTTACTTATGTCCTATTGTTCCAGTCGTATGAGAAGTCAGAAATTAATTATATTTTTATTTGAAATTTTCTATTTTCAAATTCATCACTCTATTGTAGTTAAAAACTTAATTCATATGACTGGATACATAGAAATTTCTTTTAATAACGGCAGTTAGAAGTCATAATGGTGGTGTGGAGAGATACAGGTAACTCAAGTTAATCAGTAAGCAAACCCTATTTTAAAATTATAAGCTAGCTGTTTTACAAGAATCGAACCCTGTAATCTTTCTTTCTCTTTAGAAGAAACAAAAAGAAATTTAATATTCACTTAGAAATCAATTTCTCGAATCGAAAAACATCAGGGATGAAATTAGTAAGTCTCTTAATTGCTTAGATAAATTTAGGTTGGTGGTAAAGTATTTTCCAGAAAGAGAAAATTGCTCCAATTATTTATGCAGTAAGAACAAGTTATTGCAGGCGAAACTCCCTAATTACTTTTTCAACTGTAGCTGATGATAGGTAGCCGTCAAAATTCCGCAGTATGGTGCATAGTAAAAAGTAACGTTGCTAAAAACAGGACTGTGAATTCTAATAGTTGAGATCTTGCTGCGGGAAGTAACCGCAGTCCATAGTGCAGTAATACAAGAACGAAAGAAGTGAGAAGTAGTGACGGCTTATCCTTGGACTGAAGATGTCAGCGATAGTAATTAGACTTTTGATTCGGAAAAACATCATTAGGGGCTCACAGTGGCAGAAACGAGTCAGTAATAAGGGCCAATGAGATAGGTCCGATGGTATCGGGCCATCCGCGGAGAGCGGTCCGTCAACGCGAGGGGACGAGAGTCCAATTTGCCAAACACGTTCCGGACAGCCAGGTGAGCGGGTTTTTATCGAGATCTGAGTGCCGGGCTGGGTAATGAAGACTAAGCGAGGTGTCAGACAGCTACCGGCGGTACGGCTCCATCAGGCTCTTCGACCACCGAGGGACACTTGCAGACACTCCTCTAAAGCTACTTGCTGCAGTGCACCCGCCAAGTCGACTGTAGTGACAAAAATTTATGAGATCTTCTTCTGAGCCAAGTCTACACTTTACAGTGTTTATTCACTTCCCTTTGTGAAACATAATGGTTTCTACCGGTGTTATAGATCGTTTATTTAGAGTTTTAAAAAAAAATTATGGTGGCTTGGCCACTCTGCACGTCATAATTTTTACTGAAATTGAAGGCATAATATGTACTTGTCAAATTCGAAAAAGAGCGAGGGAAATCTTCGTTTTTATGCATTTGTAAGTTTTATAAAACAAAACAAGTAAGCTATTTATATAAGTTAACTAAAACAGTGGTTCCCAATTAGTTTTTCTCGAGTACCACATCAAGAAAGAGCTCACCATCGCGTACCCCCATTATAGCTGAAATGATAAATAATTGCGTTTATCCCAGTCGAATGCTTCGCACAACAGCATTACAGAAATATAATTCTCACACAAAGTTTGTCTTAATATATATTTTTGGCGGTTACTGTTTTCCTGATTCTTTTTTTTTAACTATCGGAGTGATTACCTTAGCCAAGAGATTACCTCGCGTACCCCTTGAAGCAGCCTCACGTACCCCTGGGGGTACGCGTACCACTAATTGGGAAACGCTGAACTAAAACACGGTGCACATAATGACCAGGTGACCACATTTTAATTTATTTTTTAATTCTAAATAAACGGTCTATAACACCGATAGAAACCATTATGTTTCACAAAGTGAATACACAGTGTATAGACTCTGCTCATAAGAAGATCTCATAACTTTTTGTCACTACACGAGCACGAGGTTTGGCCTATTTTTACAAGAATTGTTTTTGTGCGATACATCTTGCCCCCAGAGGAATTTCGTGGTGCTGATGATCGTTTGGGACGTTCTTACAAAACTCAAGTTACATTAGACGCTACATGTGCGTCATTGTTGAAACGATATGACGTTATTGACACAAAATATAATATGATTATTTTAAAAAGTGATTATAGGATGTACCAGAAAAGTTAGGGTTTGAAAATTTTGGTCAGAACGTTGCTTGAATATGGTGATGGAGTTTGGGACCCTTGCTGTTGTGCATACATCTAGCTCTATTAGGAATTTCATGTTGCTGATGGTTGTTTGGGGCATACTTACAAAACTCAGTTTGCATTAGATGGTACAAGTGTACCATTGTTGAATCGATATGAAGTTACTGACTCAAAAGATATTTTGAAAATGAAATAATTTTAAAACGTGATGAGAGCATTTAGCAGAGAAGTGAGGGAATTATGTTACAAAACTTTGGCCAGACCATTGCTCGGATATTGTAATGTAGTTTGGGATCCATATTTTGGATATCAAATGAAGAAATTGGAGAGCATGCAAAGGAGAGCAGCTGGAAATTAGAAATTACCGCAACACCGTCAGTAACTGGTATGATATAGGAGCTGTATTGGGAGTCATTTTAAGACATGAAGAGGGTGAAGAGAGTGCTGGGAGTACGCAAGGTGTTTGTTGGTGATGGGGCTTGGAAGGATATTGGTCGAAGAACTAGAAGTAGTACATGGAAGGAAAAGATGGTCATGGGTATAACCTGTCACTCGATTTCATTCGTAATGGAGAGGGAAAGTTTTTTTCTGTGGGTAAGGGTGTCAAGTGTTGGAAAAATTTACAAAGAGAAGTTTATGAATAGTTCATCAAAAACGCTGAAGGAATTTAAAATTACACTTCGTAAATCACAAAAGTAGATAAGGAGGAGGAATTTTAACACTCAAAGTATATAAAATAGTAAAAAAATACATAGAAAGGGAGAGTTAGATGAGTGGGAAAATTACCAACAGAGCATGCACTCCATCGCATTTAATCATGGAATTCAATTCAAAAATCATATCGTCATATGGGACGCACCACAAGATACTAATATCGGACGGTTGTTTCAACGAAGCAAAAAATAATAACACAGCACTTTGAAGTTTGTAGAACAGCCGAAGACGAATAGCTGAAATTCAGTAAAATACTTACATAATGAGCTTCTGATAATGTTTAGAAAAAAAGAAGTAGGTGCTAGGTAGAAGAAAATTATAAAATTATAGAAAGAACATACATTAATTTAAAAAAAAAAAAGTTTCAATAAATCACTGAGGATAATCAATCATATTAATATCAAAATAGCATAACTGAAGCAAAAACATAATATTAAATTCTTGAGAAGAACTGCAGAAAAAAACGCTGCTAGACCATATCAGGATAAAAACAATTACAAATATATCAAAGCAGTCCTTGAATACGTACAAAATTACAGAAATAAAAAATTGTATCTCAATGTGAACAGAATGGATAAACAATATACCACGACAAATGCTCCAGCACATCTGCAAAACAAACGACAACCAAGAAGATTGTCCCAAAATAAAAAATAAAAAGGAGGGAGACTGTGACAGGACAAAATTATATACGATTGCTTTAAAACTTCTAGGAATTGACTGAAAGCACAGTAGAACATTAAATTTGAATACGTTTAGTTCAGAGTCAACTCTAAAATGTAGGCCGAGGAAAAAGAGAAAATGGGAATCCTATTATGCTTCATTCAGGAGAATCCAACCAACCTTTCAATTGCATATTAACGTGAGAAGTCTAGTTTCCAAACAATTGTGTTTATTTGTCAAAAATAATTTAATTATCTATACCTCGTTTCATCCTGGGGTCCGTGACACAGCTAACCCGTGTATGGTGTCTGAAATATGCAAGAGCATTTCAGATTAGGCGGCAACCTATATTGACTCTACAAGTGGCAAGAAAATTTTCTTACTGTATCAAAATGACAAAAGCGACGTTACAAATTCCATGCTCTAACTACACCTCAACCGGATGAAATTTCTCGTATGCATTATCCGTCTTCCCACAAGTTTCTGAGAATTGTAACTTCCAGATTAAGGACAATAAAAAATAAAAAAATGATTAAGCATTGATTACGGTGCTGGCGCACCATAATTTGGAAAGAAACTATCAATTCACCGTGGAAGAACATTTTCAACCCCTGTCTTCTTATATTAATCTTAGATTCGTCTAGTTCTATTATATTTAATGAAAGGGGGGAAAAAACGGAGAGTTTCGTCATGTAAGAAGAGATTGAAGGAAAAAGACGCGTGGAATGACAGAAAAGGGTGATGGTTCAAATAGAGAACATAATTGGAAAGCTTTCAAGTTGTTTCTGGAGAAGCAAACCCTATCTTGGTAGCCAACGCTAAATCAAAGGTCTTCTACAACAACGAATACTCCAGGAGAATTCCATGTTCAGTGAGAGAATTGACCGATAGTTAAATAATTAATCAGGAAAAAAGAAAATACATAGTAGCGAAACTCTCGTTACGGATGACTGAGTTACACCTAAGTTGAACTACACTCGGAAAATAACTCTGTTTCCGTGCATACTTCATGTTGCTTGGCAAGATAGCCCACTGCTGTTGACTTCATTTGTAATGGTACGGATTCTCCCTACAGCTCAGGAGACAGTTATTCCGGTCTGCTTCCGAGCAGTTAATTAGTTGTTTCCTATTAGGGTCACATTGGCTCGAGATGTATGACAGTTAAATTGTGCAGCCGTCGGGATTTATTGCCCAGTGACACGCACCACGCCCGCGTGATCACGCAGCGACAATTACCAGTGGGTAACAGGTATGGATAGTACTGAGATAAATGTTGTGTTACCTCCTTAAGAAACAAGTATTACCGTTTGCCCACTTTCTACGACTAAGTTTTAGAAATATGTAAACGAGGTGACGTAACGGTACTATATTAGGTGCCAAGTCTTAGTCAATAACCGGGCACATCAAGGATTCAATTCCTGGTTGTGACACAGAATGACGATGCCTGAGACCTTCCTTGCTAAGTGGATATTGTAAAAGCTGCGTTAAAACTGTAGTCGAACCAAACGTCAACCTCTCCTACACGAATACACCAAATTTCCATACACAAGGCTGAAAGATACAGGACGAAAGGTCTAAGGATTCGCCAAGTCATACCCACCAGTATACCAATAAGCGTGAGAGATATTAACCAGGGCACACTATTCGATCTATTTTTACGCTCGATGTTGGTAAATCCTAAATTAAAAACTGTACTGGGAAGCAGGAGCCAGTAGAAAGCCAACAGGATTTCCCAAACATCTGTAATATTTAAAAAAAATTAGATTCCTGCGTCAGAAATTTCGAAGGTAAAATAGTCGCCCAATCAGGTCTCCGTTCATAAAAAATTTCGCGAGTCAGAGCGTTTTGATGTACAATGTTTGACTTTTTACATTTTTTTATTAACTGCTTAACGTCTCTTTAACAGCGAGATCTTTAGAGATGGGAAAGGATGGGGGGCAAGGAATGGGAAGGAATTCGGCCATGGCCTTTTGAAGGAAGCATCCCGGCATTTGCCTGGAGTGATTTGAGAAACCATGGAAAACCCAAATCTGGATGCCCGGACGGAGATTCGAACCGCCGTCCTCACGAATGCGAGGCCAAAACGCTAACCGTTACACAATCACTCTCGTTACAATGTTTGACGTAATATTTCAGGGTGAAAGGATCAACAGAATGCATTTGCTAATAATAACTGCTACCAGGAAATAGTAAACATGTAGAGAAATTACTGAATGTCATTAACTAAATCTGTAGTAAAAATAAAGCGCTAAATACAACAAGAAGTAATACAAACTTCATGAACTGTATCACGAATAATAACTGTAGCAGTAAGTAGATATCAAAATGAATACAGATATATTAAGTAAAAGAGAATTCTGGCACTAAGAACATAAAATTACATAGTTTGTAAATTTTTCGTTTTATTATTTAGAGGGTGTTTGTGAGCCCACAAAACATAGGTACGAAAATCTTTAGGGCCGGATTGTTAATGACGTAAGCTGATGTCTGCAGAAGTGCCACGCTGTTGCGCCATACTTTAAGACAAATACGTACTGGAAATTAATATGAGTTTGCGATCGAAATAACAAGTCAAATGCAGATGACCTGCATCTTAGCAAATGTAGTTCCCCAGAATGAAAGGATACAACAAACTGAATGGATTTTAAATGGCCAATTCTTCTACCGAAGACATATTTGGCTCAACACAAGAGCTAGCTTCAATCTTTTCAAGAAGATGAAATATTTTGTGATTGTTAATAATCAACAATTTATACTAATTCTCGTTTCTTGTCTTCTGCGAATCCCTTGGTATCCATGCATTATCCATTCTTAAAGCTGAATTAAGCAGAAGATCGTTTAACTGTCTTGGTCCATACGTTGAAACAGAACGGTTTAAGTTACCGAGCGTGGTGGTGTAACGGATAGCGTTCTGGCCTCGCATTCGGGAGGACGGCGGTTCGAATCCCCGTCCGGGCATCCAGATTTGGGTTTTCCATGGTTTCCCCAAATCACTCCAGGTGAATGCCTGGATGCTTCCTTCAAAAGGCCATGGCCGAATTCCTTCCCATTCCTTGCCCCCATCCTTTCCCGTCTCTAAAAACCACGTTGTTAAAAAGGGACGTTAAACTGTTAAAAAAAAAAAAAAAAGTTTAAGTAATTAAATGGTTTTGTTCCATACAGTTTCCTAAAATTTCACAAGTGAATTAGGCTTATAGGAATTATGATGTACATGGTTTTGTCAGCAAGAAGTCCTACTGATTCATACAACCTGTCTATGAGGTCTAGAATTTCTGTAACTGAAATCTTGATACAGGACATGATCTGAAGCGAATATATGAGAATATAAAAACAACAGCACACAAGAAATCCAAATAAACAAACAAATGTACTCTGTGACAGTATCTGAAAGAAATTCGTGAGTTATTTTAATAATTCTTAAGAATAGTTTAAAGCACTTAGTGGTTAGAAATACATCTTGAATAGTCTTCAGCAATAAGTCAGCTGAGAGAAACTGGTTACCTCTTAAAAAAACGTCTTATATATTGACAACGTCCACATAAAAATTTTGTTACTATCTGAGTTCATATTTCTCAAGGTTTGGTTTAAAAACAAGCATCCATTAGTGAGTCTGCTTATTATGCTAGAAAATATTATTTTAGCGTTACTACGAGTTTCACATGATCATAAAATTATCTTCGTTGATGTAGACGTTGAAGTCAACCCTCTCTTCCTCGTCCCAGAAACATGTTTAAGAACTATAACCACCTTAATAGCTGATAACGTTGACCCACAACACGTGATTAAACTAACAATACGTCATTACCGGCAGTCTATCAATATGTATGAGCGAGGCAGGCCGAGTTACGACGCAGTAGAAACCGTGTTGGACGCCAGCAGTTTGGTCTGCCTTCAGCTCTCACGAATTTCCGTCGTGATCATAATAATCTCCTTCGCGCAAAGGCCATGTTGATTTCAATAAATCACGTCGCAAGGTGCTATTGAATTATATAAAACACGAACACCGCACTGGCCCTCGGGCAGTGGTCTTCGTTTTGCCCGTATTGTTTATTCATAAGGCGGAGGGTCCTGTTAACATTACTCTCTGGACCACGAGGAAAAACAAGGCGCCGCGCTGGCCAGTTACGTAACGTCTCTAATATAGTCTATGGACCACAGGCGGGTTCAGGTTTTTGCTGGTCACTTGTCCCATCAGGCCAGTGTTTTGTACGACAAGGTGAGGAGAATAGGACCTCTGTTGGTACCGGACATTCCTGCTTCGATACCCATCATTCAAGGACGACGGTAACATTCAAGCAACAAGTAGTTTACAGATTTCAACGGAGTAAATTGGTTCGCGCTCACTGCTTACACTTGCTTTACCGTAAACTAAACTCTAGTCACCACATTGCTTGATTTATATCAATGACCTTGAGTGTAAATTGTAGCTCAGATTCATCTTAAATTGTTCCACTGAGGAGCGTCTATCGAAGGATATCAACTGATTCCGGTGCTGCGGTTCTGGTATTTTTTTTTTTAAACTTATAACTTCTTTGATGTCTGTTAACATTTTAAACCTTCTTCCTTTTCGTTGTTTTTTCTCCTATTTTTTCTTTCTTGCAGTCAATCTCTACGTAGTTCTTCACATATCAAATTTGATTCCATCTTTTTAATCTTTGAAAATCTTTTCTCTACTCTGCTAACCTCCTCATCAAGTCGTTCCAAAACCTATCAAGTAGTCTTCTTCCTTCTTTTCAATTTTACACACCTGTGATCCTTTGAATGATACTCCACGCACAAGAAATTGACAATCCATACTGTAGCTAGCAATTTCGGTAGTGGATGGTCCTTTGAACAATAAATAATCTCATCTGTACTTTCCAGTCTCGTACAGTATATGCCAATCAAGGCAGAATACCTAATTTCCATCATCTTATTACTTCTGATATTGCAACTCTAACACATTGGTGGGTGACGTATATCCGAAATCTATATATATAAAGATGAATGTATGTATGTTTGTTTGTTTGTTATTTTGTTTGTTTGTTAGTTAGTTTGTTTGTTCTGCATACAAATCCACAGTTTACAACCGATCACGATGAAACTTTGCAAACTTATCCTTTGAAACAAGGAGAAAACTATTGTCTACATTTGGTTGTATAAATAGTACATGTTGTCTTATAATTTTGAAAAATTACTGAACGGCGATAGACAGACGCGTAGGATGTGTAGGTCTCTGTACTACCTTTCCATACAGCGATCTGGTAGCTTAGTGCTTGAAGTGCCCGGTTACTGATGTGTGGGACTGTGGTCTCCGGTTCAAATCTCCGTAGAGGCAAAGATTTTTAATAATTGTTTTTGATCGTATGAGTCGTTGTTCGGATTGAATGTTAAACTGTAGATATCACAAATTTAGGGGTGCAATGCGAGGCAAATCGTAGGTAGTCTTGCAATGCTGTATGTGTACACTTTTTTGCGTTATATTGATCCCTCAGGGGTTGTGCTCTTGCAGTCAGTCTGTGTGTGATCTGCACTAATAATACTATAAATGCGGAAGTAAGTCTCTGTCTTTTTATTACGTTTTTGACGACTAAATGGTTATACCGATATTGATGGAATTTGTCAAGGAAATACTTTGCATCTATAGGAAGGGCACAGGACATTTTTTCGGTATGATTAACAGTTGTAGTCACGAAATTTTGAGAACTTATCGAATGGTGACAGAGATGTGTGTGTTAGTATGCAATGTTACATCGGTTACACAAGCTGTGATTCTCGCGCATTATGTTAGTGTGTAATTTGTTAATAAGTTTTCTTTTTTAAAAAACGTATTATTTAGTATAGATGTCGATTTTCTCTGCTTTTTTACTTTGTGTATGCTTAAATGTTTCTGGCACCAGTTTATTTTGCCTTCTTTTTTGAAATGCCTTGCGGCCGTAAACTGGCCTAAGGTGTAGCTCTAGCAGAGCACGAGCAGCTAAAGTTATTAGAACCCAAGAATCGGATGCTCATGCTGAAGAAAGAAAAAAAGACCAAGCTGAAATAAGGCTGCCCTTAGTTAACACCCCTCACTCCCCTCCCCCCCTACCCCCACATTCTCGCACCTTCGTTTGTTTTTCTGTTTTTGAATATGTTGGAAATTGATTCTCTTCATGAGACAGGTCCGACGGAAAAATGATATAGTGATGGCTTTCCTGTCATATTATGCCTACTCGGTGTTGTTTGGAACCAGTCCTTCGTTACCAACAACTTTCTATATTCAAGTTTGAAAAAGAAATTCTTAATCCAAGCGTACGAAGTCGTGGGTATCAGCTAGTAATATATATAAGCGTATCAGTCTAACCCCAAGTCTCTGCTTCCTGGTAACGATTCACGTGACTCTTTTCTGTACATTCTGGATAGTGTTTGTTAATACCTTGCGACAGGAATCTTTTATGCCACAACAGTATTGCAGATCATAAAGGAGTTTATATCTACGACACTGTTCCTCAATACTGGACTTGTGACTCATATTCAAAATTAGCTTTACCTACGACCACAGTTACAAGCTAATTCGGATTGATGTTACTTTGTGTCATTACGAGACTTACTGTAATGTGGCGTCCATTAAATACATGAGGTGTTTTTCCGGAATTATGAAACCCTTGAAGTGACCCCCAACTCCCCCCACCCGTACTGACCAACCTTGTAGTTTTTTGAGACCTTTTTTTTTAGCTCTTCTACTTCCGAGGGTGGGTTAATCCCCTCTAAAGTCGGATCGGTGGTGCCGTTATACCCCTCCCCCCTAATCGGTGTCATTAGTAGATTTTTTTTTTAGTTCTACTGTTCTTCAATAAATTAAAAAGATGACGTGAGATTTCTACCCCCCCCCCCTCCTCTTGGTGAGATTTCACTGGAACTCCCCCCCCCCCCTAATTTCAGCTCACGTAATTAAGTACGTCGGAGCAACAACTACTTCAAGCACAAGATTTATTTAGAAACCTGAAATTCCAATACGTCCCCGAGACAGCTTGGAGCGCTATCATCTGATTAAAATAGCTTTTTTTTTTTTTTTTTTTTTTTTTTTTTTTTTTTTTTTTTTTGCGAAAATAGCTCTGATCGAAATATGGTGCCGAGGTAATGCCAAACTGAACCTTCGCCAATACTGACTGCCCTATCACAAATTGTCTGTATTTTCTGGTGTTTAAGCTATGCGTAGAGCTGAATATTTGCGATGCATATTTCTTTCGTGGCCTGAATTTGTGAATCCCAGAGTTTCTTCTTAATAACGTACTGACTGAGGTTATTGTTTATTCAAAACGTTTTCTTAAATAGAAAAATATTCATCCAGCTGGAAAAGAGATGTTAAAAACGTTCGGAATTTGGATGAAAGTTTGCAGCCATTTCACCCTGAACAGCTGTTCAATCATTTACCCTTACGCCACCTCCTTGATTCTGACACAAGTGTACTCCAACCTCTTACCTGTTCTGGCTGGAGATGGAGTTTTGTGCCCAATCACAGCATGACGAAGCAGGAAGGTACCAACGCAGCAGCATATTATTGGGAAACCACTAAATCTGTCAAGCGGAGATGGAGAGAGTGTTATGCGTGGCAGGTAAAGGAGGTTTCCACCTCCTGCGTAGAGTGGTTCAAGATGGCCGCCGTAAACGCACAGACGAGAGCACGGGCGTGTCGTAAATACTGGCGTGCGTGGTGATGTACCCGATGGCTCCAGATAGCCTGCTGTCCTGGTCATTACGGCCTGCCCGTATAAATTACGACGGCTCCAAATTGCTGCCGTTTCTGATGGAAGAAGGTAGTCCTAACTGGCGTCTAATCTTTAGTGGGCATCTAGTGGCGGACAAGAATCGGAGGGCCGAAACACGGCAGCTGTAACGGCCGGTATGATGGAAACTCCAACCCTGGTAACGAGCTGACGCCGTGTTCTCATGTTCCCTAGACAGAGCTGATTTCAGCATCAGTGTGTGGAGGATATTCGCAAATGATATGTCGCCAGATGATTGTTTGCAATGTTATAAACACCCATCCAATATCAGATCGTAATATTTAACTAGCCCCAAAGCCAATCAACAATGACGCTTTTAACGGAATGTTATGCTAATTTATTTCTCTCCGGTTGCTTAACTAAATAGAATTTTTATAAAATAAAGCTCATTGCAATTTATAGATCCTTGTGCTGTAGCAAAAAGCTACTTGGTCCATGTTGCATTTCAGCCTAATAACAATCTCTGTTAATATTGCCGGTAGAAAAGCTAAGCTTCAATCACACGCTAGTTAATATATTCCCTGTAACGCATGTAACTGTCATCTGCATTGCGATAATAAACTTGATCCCAAATCTTCACAGGCTCTCACATCTTTCTTTTTTATTTTTACCTGTGATGAAGATCGTTTAACGGCTGAGACAGCTTACATCGGCTGAAATAATGACCCCAGTGTAAACGAAGGATGCTAAAAATAAATCTTAACAACTTACGCTACACCACGTAATATTTAATTGCGGTTTAGGCCACGTATATCGCGATCAATTTGGAACATTTTTCATTCAAACCTTGTAATGATTTCAGTAAAAAAGAAAAAACTGATAATAAATATGCCAATTTAGACGAAAAACATACTTTTCTTTCATTGTTTTGGCAATTCAGGTCTTAGCAATTGCTTAACTAAATAGTATTGTTATAAAATAAAATTCAATGTAATTCCTCGCCGTAGCAAAAGATAACAATACTATTTAGTTAAGCAATTGCTAAGACCTGAATATATATATATAAAAGTGTAAAAACCTTTGAAGTTTATATATATATATATATATATATATATATATATATATATATCCGTGATTCAGACAGATATTAAAACGTTTGAATGGCTGACACAATTACATGTTGCTGAAATAATAGCCTAAGTAATATTGCTGAGTGGAAGCAAAGGAAATTAAAATAAATCTTATAAACTTATATTATGCTACGTAGTGTGGTGTACTGTAGTGTAGGCTGCACAGATCGCGATCAGTGTGCAACTATTTCCGTTCAAACAATTTAATAATTTCAATAATAGGACACAGATTAAATTATGTTAAAAAAAAACCTAAATTATTCATGGCTTCTGCTGTAACGTCAAATGCCAATTATATTTCTGAGCCCATACTAAGTAACAATCTGATAAAAACTTTCGCTAACATTGATGCTTGAAAATTAAAGCTTTTATCTTATATATCTATGGACAAAGAATTTAAGGAATACACATATATATCAAAAGAATATTACGTAAATATAAACATCTAATGATTGATATGTCGATTTAAACGCAATACATTATTTTTTTGTGTTCCGTCAGTTAATTTATTCACGGATGTTTGGAAATGTTATTAAATAAGTTTCATAACCAAGAACAATGGCTTTAAGCGGACGTCATTGCGAACGTCACAGAATGACGTCATGTCGTGACAGATAACTTCATAGACGACCCAGAGATGCTTATTACACTATGGCTAGGCCATGGTCCGACTTTCTAATACTACAGCAAAAAATTATAAATTAATAAAATAGATCATAATTTACGCTTCACAGGAGGTGAATGAAACCTTATTATTGTGATTTATTTCAATTAAATTCTCAAAAAGTTTTATTTAACTTATCAACTTCAGCAGGGCTGATACAAAGAAGTTTATAGCTGGAATACGTTGATTCGGTACATTTACATGTGAAACGATACGAATAATTATGATTACTATCTGCGATACACATTCCTTCACGTAAATTTTTTCTTTTAAGTATTTCCGTCGAGCCTGGTGGATGAGCAATTAATATTCGGATCTGGCATTGTGGAGGGCGTTCGTTCGATCCCCGGCTAAGTTATATAAATTTCGTTTCATATTGGTTTCCCAAAATTATTGCAGACTAATGCTGGTATGGTTCTTTCAGAATGCCCTGCCAAATTCCTTCCCGTTATTTGCCCCCCCCCCCCACAATTTTCTTTCGGATCTAATAACATAGAAAATCTGCAAAGTCCACGAAAAGTAATTTAAAACTTTATAATATTTTCACTATTTGATGCATATTGCTTAGTAGTTTTTTAGCTAACTTATTCTCTATTTCCTAACTTCGTCAGCTCACATTGTATATCAGTTTGTTAGATAACTTATTACATTTCCTAAGTTTGTCACAATATTACAGCTTCCTTGTGCCTGAAGTAGAGTGTGGTGACGGTTATGTTGAAGCCACGTTATGTGTGTTTTTTTTATTTAAATCTTTTTGTTAATATTTTCTTACCCATTTTTCTGGAAAGTAGCCCTTTTTTATTTCATTCTATAAGTTATTTTTATTACTTGAGATAGTGAAACTATTTGACAATTTTAATATTAATTTTTCATAAAAAATAATTCACCGGTGTTAGTTTATTGTAACCTAAGTAATGTTTCAGAAGTCTCACAGAATTTTCATAACTGTTCTTATCTTCTGCTCCTTGTCAAACAGAAGTAACTGTAATTACACATATTAAAGAACATTGTTGGACATGTGTTTTCATTAGACATAAATTTACTTTTAGGTAGCATGAATTTATTATTCCAGTCAGCGTTGAGTAATGAGGAACTGTGAAACAGGAAAGGTAACCCAAGTTCCCATCCGGTTTATGGCTCTCGACTTCAGTGCTGGTCACAGATTCTGTCGACATCTTCATTCCACCTGTTTGACTTTTCGTTTAGTTTCAAAGCTAATTTGCAGAGGAGTGAGGCAAAAAGTTAACGCCGCTTTAAATTACACCTCTCTCCTTTGCTAACTTTTGCGCAAGCGTAGCTTACACTCTGTTATTATTATAAGTTCAAAATAAATTATCTCTAACTTGAAATAAGCTTTAATGAATACCGGTCAGTCTTCAATAATTTTCTACGATTTTGTTCCTACTTTCTATATAATTTGTTTCATGGATTATTTGTCTTTTTTGCACAGTTTATAATTTGTGTCACTAATGGTAACATCTATATATGGAGGAGGTGGAGAGGACCTTCACTAACAAGCTAACTTTGGTGTTAATTACATGTTAGTTACAAACTAACCGATAACTAGTTCACTGTAGAGACTTATTATGAATCAAGCAAGCGAGATTCGTAATTACATGATGTTTATGGTAGATCATAGAACCTAGAAATAAGGTACGAGGATGTTTTCACGAAGTTGAAAGTCTGTAACGAGTCATCAGGCCAACTAAGATGGCCAACAAATTAGTATTAACGTATTGTCGGGAAATGGAGCTAGGAAAGTACGATTTTGACTGTTTATCTTCATGAAAACCACAACTAATTTTTCTAAGAGTATTTTTTTGTAAAAATTATTATAAGTATTACAAACTAGTTGCATTTCTTGATAATTATCCAGCTAGTATTTAAAATTGATATAACTTGACTCTTACTGCTTACCCATTACGCTCTGTGCGCATAATCCAAAAGTGTTTTTTTTTTTTTTGCTGTCGTCAGTCTTTAGACTGGTTTGATGCAATCCTTCATCCCTTCCTATCCTGTGCTAACCTCTTCATTTCTACATACCCCTTACAATCCACGTCCTCAATTATCTGCTTCATATATTCTAATCTCTGTCTACCTCTGCAGTTCTTACCTTCAACTGTTCCCTCCACTAACAAATTAACCAATCCAGCATGTCTCAAAATATGACCTACCAGCCTGTCTCTTCTTCCTGTAAGCTTCTTCCACAAACTTCTTTTCTCACCCATCATTTCTAAAACTCGTTCATTTCTTACTTTGTCTGTCCACCTAATTTTCAGCTTTCTTCTGTAGCACCACATTTCAAATGCTTCAAGTTTCTTTCTTTCCGGTATTCCTAAAGTCCATGTTTCGCTACCGTAAAGTGCTGTGCTCCACACATAGAGTTTTAAGAAGTTCTTTCTAATTCCTAGATCAATATTTGAAACTAAAAGGTTTCTCTTTTTCATGAAGGCTCTTTTTGCTAGTGCTATTCTGCTTTTAACATCATTCCTGCTTCGGCCATCGGTTGTAATTTTGCTTCCCAAGTAACAGAACTCACTCACTTCTCCTATTGCATCAGATCCTATTTTTATATTTAATCTGCTAGTATTGGTGTCATTTCTGCTACATTTCATCACTTTATCCAAAAGATACCGAATGTTTAAAGACGTCTGGACAAAGTAAGTAAAAAGTTATACAAGTTTTAAATTATTTTTGATATTCTTTCGTTAATAATAAGGCCTTCATAGTTCCTATAGATATAATCTGCAGTTGTTATGTTAAGAGAAGGTAAAGTGTAAGAAAAGGAAGTAGATGAAATGAGATAATGTTACGCTGAATGTTACAGTGAAGATTAAAAAAGTGCAGAGCCATTGGTACGTTTTCTAGCTTAGCAGCAACTAAAATTTTCAACAATTTCTAACTGCTATTCCTTGCACCACCTACAGCATGTTTTTGTATTAGAGATATAGAAGATAGTCCACCAGTGGCAGTGGAAAGCAGCTTAATACATGAGTAGGAAAAAGGCTATAAAATCATTTGAGGAGCTTCTGCAATAAAACCCATAAACATTGTTGTCCTGAATGTGTGCACAGAATCATACGGTTTTATTCACTGGAATGATCGTATCGTGTTACCATGTAATCGAAACATAGGAGAGAAAGTGTCAGAATGCTTTCTACGAGGATCCGATGGAAACCAGTTTTAATAATCAAAGCTGAAATTTGTTTCAGAAAAAGATAAGTTCATTTTCGTACAATAAGAATTCCATTATTCTAAGTACAATTAAGTTTTCTCTTTGGCTGACTTAAATATAATAGATTTTAGGTTTTTTTCTGCTCTTCTGAGTATTACAACCATTTAGAATTAATGGAATAAATCCACTGCTTCTGTCAAGAAGAAAAATAGCTGAGAAGCAGCTTTTGAGACGATGAGCAAATCAACTAGTGAATTTTCTTTTTTATTATATATATAATGTTGAACAGGGTTTTAATTCAGGTCACAAAAACAAGAGAAGTCTAGCATAGACAAACTGAATACTGAAACGGTCTGGAAAACAATCATGTTTTGAGCAAAACTTTTCTTATCAGCAACAATGGGAGGAGAAAAATGACACCATGCAAAGAACCAATTCTCACACGGGTAATGGATACGCGATGACAAGCATTTAATGAAACAATTGCGTGTCACATATACTGAAGGAGCTTCGTTACCAGGGCACTGTATAGAAAACTTTCTTTCACTATCACCTTATTAAAACTTTCAAGACAACTTGTGTTCTATATTTCATCACTTAGTTCTAAATAAACAATAATGACCACATTACTCAGTGCACCGAATAACTGTATTATATCTTCAGAAAATGGAGTGAATAGTGAATGCTTCTCACGTTTTGATTTACAATTTATTGCTAGTTTCGGAAGACTATGTATTCTATAAAGCCAAAAGACAGGGTGGTTGCTAGTTCACTGATAACGAAACTTCCCTCTTAAATCTTAATTATAACACTCGACTCATTGAATGCCCTTTCAAATATATATATTCTTTCAAACAATAAAATGTGAAAAAGCACTTCTTTGTCAGCATTAAATTCCGTGGTTACAGCTGGGACTGCTCAACCTGGCCAGCTGTGTGGGAATCTCCAGTGTCGTATGCCAAGCAATGCAGGTGTACGTGACGGAGGATGGCCTTGGTAAGGTCAGCAGCGTCTTGGGGAACGCACGGCTGCATCCGAGGCCCGTCCCATGAAGTTAAGATCTCCCGGCGGGCGCCTGACAGTAGCTCTGCGGATGTCTGATGAATTATATTTATCTGCACTGTTTTATTCTGGTGATGGAACAATAAACTCAAGACGAGATGCCATATTTCTCAGAACTTACGTAATTGTGCATTAATGTAGTAAGCTGAATTGAAAAACAGAGGGTTTAAATGTTTCAATTTCTTCATTGTCCTTTGAAGTGGGTTCTTGCACATTTTCGCTTTTCACAGTTTCTTAAAATCGCTCCAGGCGAATGCAGGCATGATTTCTCTACAAAATCCGTGGTCTATTTCAAGGCTGCCCAATCAATTTTGGAGATGGGCCACCATTTTGACTCTATGTTAGCCTGCGGGCCACATAATACTTGCATATAGGTACAAATAGATATTTAAATAAAAACAAAACAAACATATAAGTAACTCAGTTTACTTATAAACTAAAAAAAAAGTAAACCAAATCTTTTTAGAGCTAGTACATTCTAGACTGCTGCTGTTGGAGGGTAAATTCAAATGCACACGGGCCTGGTGTTGGGCAGCCTTGGTACATTTCATTCCTGTTAGTTCTCAACAATCCTTTTCCGACTTGGATTTTCTGACCTCACCGTGGTTACATTTCTAGGCCTATATATTGATCATAAATCATTTCAGCACAGAAGTCTCTTCTGGAAAAGACGTTTTTCTGTGATTCTTGAAGGAATTTTACCGAGCGTGGTGGGTGAGTGGTAATGCTCTAGCCTCGTATTCAGGAGGACGCTGGTTCGAATCCCCGTCCGGGCATCCAGATTTAGGTTTTCCTTGGTTTCTCCAAATCATTCCAGGCGAATGCCGGGATGCTTCCTTCAAAAGGCCATGGCCGAATTCCTTCTTTTTATTTCCCTACACTAATGACCTCGATGTCGACAAGGCGTAAAGCCGTAAAATAATAATAATAATTTAAAGGATTTTTTACATCATAGATCACTCTGTGTGGAACATAAATTACATCAGTCTTTAGTTTTTGTGACACAATGAGTTTTAATGATTAGTTATTCACTAATGTTTCGTAACTTAATTCTTTCTGCTGTAGCTCTGCTCAAATTAAGAGTTTATGTTTCACGAGACACACTGCATATAATCGGAAGGACAATAGCGTATTTTTCAAGACGGTTATCGATAATACCTTCTATAATGAACTAACATAGCATTCATCTTTGACTAGCATGTATCTCGTGCAATTAATTATAACAAGTATTTTAACTGAACCCTTCTTCATTTTTTGGCTTATTACTTTAGCGATCTACAACAAGGGGGTGAACTCATGCATCACGCTCGCTATCTTTCCTTTTTTAACACTCACTCCCAAAAAAACATTGAATTTTTCTCGGATTTAGTTTGACCATTATGATATTTTATCCGACATGTTGCGTCCAGTGCTCTATCTCCTTGTCTGTAATATTATATTCATTTCCACGCACTCAATGTTCCATTTATTGCTTTTGCAACACATCCCAGTTTTCTTTTTAATTTCTGTCCGGTTATATCTTCTACTGTGAATTATACTACTCTATTCCGTCTTTTTCAAGATTTATCCCAGACTCCTTTCTTTTATACATTAAAATTGACCAGCAATACTAAAAAGGTCTGTCTGGAAGCTTGATAATGCCTTACTATTAAATTTATCTTTTTCAATGTACCAGTAATAAAAGCAAAATAACATTATTTATACTGGAAATAGTGTAAAGTATTCATAAAATTATGTAATACTGATTTAACAACTATAAGTAGTATTAACACCACGTTGCAGCCTGTGGTTCTACCCCGCTACCAGTTTGTAACTCGCTTATCTTACAACACAAGCAGTCAAGAATGTTCTCACTGATTCAGGTATTAATAGTAGGGAAATGAAATGTTAAACTGTAGACTGCTTTATAATACTTAACGATACTAACAAATTCAAATAATTGAAAACCCGATCCTCAGATTTTTAGCTTTGGCTTCACGCCTTGATGACACCGAGGAGGTTAAAGAGTTTGGCCTTTGAATGAATCACCAAGGTATTCTCCTGGAATGATTTCGGAATCCATAGAAACCCGAAATCAGAATTACGATACGGGTATTTGAACCCGCGTCCTCCTGAATACCAACTAATTCCAGAATAATATATTACAATGTAATCTTTACGTGAGTCCAGCTAGATAGTGTTGTGAAACCTCAAGGTTTCGAAAGCTGGTTCTGCTGTCTTCATAAGATGTGACGTGCCTCCTCGTGGTTCTAAAGCCGCATTCCCACGGCGCGTGGTGTGGCAGACGCGCCTTTCATCTTTTACCGCCTAGTGGTGGGTAGAGGCGCGCAGACCCTGCTAGCATGTGCGGCAAAGATGAAAGGCGTCCACTACCACGCGCCGAGGGTCGCGCCGTGGGAACGCGCCTCAAGCCTGCTGTTACTGCCTCGACTGAAACTCGGATTTTATTATTATTTATATTTTATTCGTTGCTATCAGGGTATAGTAATATGTATCAAAGCAGAAAGGAAATCACTAATGCAAAATATCAAATTAGACGTAGTTAGTTAACGTTCGTTCCACCGCCTAATATGCTATCTCATACTAGCGAACTACGTTCTCCCGTTTCAAGGACGATCTTGGTACGAGTCCACTTACAAGAAAAACCAGACTGTTGCAAGTCTCTGTGATCACGCACGTCATTCCTCACAGCTTTGCCATGTGCTGTTATTACATCACGCGGGTTCTAGTGAAATTGCTTTAATATTCTCCATAGCGATTGTGGTGGGTGAGCAGTTACGCTCTGGTTTCGCGTTCAGAAGGATGCGAGTTCGAATCACGGTCCGGCTAACCATATTTGGGTTTTCAATGGTTTCCCGGAATCACTCAAGGCGAATGTCGGGATGGTTCATTCAAAATTTCATGTCCGAAATTCTTCTCGTTCCTTGTCCCAGCCCTTTGGGGCTGTCCATTAATTACGTGAGATGAAATAAAGGGGGGGGGGGGTCACGGAAATCTCATTTGAGCTTTTTAAAATCTTAAAGGACTGCCCTCTGAAGGAAGAGAGCTGCTAAAAGAAAAAAAAAGTGTCTCAAAAAACTGCGAGGTCGATTAACAGGGGGGGGGGGGGGGTCCGACCAGATCTCGCCAAATTTCACCAGACCGAGCGTGGTGGGTGAACGGTTAACTTTCTGGCCTCGTATTAGGGAGGACGTGGGTTCGAACCCGCGTCCGGGCATCCCACTTTGGGTTTTCCATGGTTTCCCCAAATCACTTCAGGCGAATTCCGGGATGCTTCCTTCAAAAAGGCCATGGCCCGAATTCCTTCCCGTTCCTTGTACCCAGTCCCATCCCGTCTCTAAAGACCTAGGCCGTCGACGAGACGTAAGCAATTAGTAAAAAATAAAAAAACAAAAAAAATCTCACCCGAAATAGGGGGAGGGGGATCCGGAATTTCGGAAAATACCTCACGTAAGTAATGGATGCCCCCTTTCCCTCCTCTGATGACCTCGATGTCAACTAGACGTAAAGCCATAATCTTAAGCAAAAGACTGTCCTCCATCTTCTCATTTTGCTGCAAGTATCTTGTTGGAGTTCTCTGGCAGAGATGTTGGTGAATAGAGAGGCGCCGTAAGCACCCTGGGGCGTCAGAGTCATTAAGACGGCGCTGCGGCAGGCGTCGACCAGAGCAAATAAGGGTCCGAAGTGGAGGCCGATGACCTCGCCTTCCTTATCGCCGGCACACAATTTCGATTTATTGGTGCGGCGGCCGCCGGATGCTGCCGACTGGAGCTTTTTGCCTCTGCTCTGTGTGCTGGGGCTATAATTATAAACGTATTACGCGATCCTTTCAAGTGTTGATGTATTCGTCGTAATTTATGTCGCCGTTTAATTGGGAGATGGGGGAGCGGCGTGGCACGGTTAGTCGTACACAGCCTCATTGAGAGATAGTAGCCACACAGCTGCAAGTGTTCTCGTTTGTGTTAGATAAGACAGCGGCACTCGTTTTTGTGGCCCCGACTTCTGTAAAGGGGTTACGATGGACATACTCCACTGGCGGCATGGTAAACAGACGCACGGTGCTTCCGAAGACCATTGTGAGATACAAGTACGTAATTCCTGGAGGCATTATTGATATACAACTAGCTTTCATCCATCGCTTTCTTCCACGCATCATTTTGCAGATGGTCACATCTTTTCGTCAGGCCCTTCATGGCTGGTTCTTCCATCAAAATCTTGATCTTCTCATGGGTTCTCTTCCACCCAACCTTTTACTCTCGGCTTGTTCAATTATTCCATTTCTTTAAATTCCGGGAAAGCCCAAATCACCTACTTATTTCCATACTTCTCCTTGGAAGAGGTTGCTAAATTTCATCTCACCTCTCCTTCCTGATCATATTCTTTCATATCTGTGACGTCCAATCTGTTCTGATACATGTAGAACAGATTGGACGTCACAGATATATATATATATATATATTACTTGCGACCGAGCACACGCTTGGTGTGGCAATTCCCCCACTCATCTAACCTACACTTTTATTTTTATTTTTTAAATTATCTTATATTATGCGAGTTTTTAAGTTCCTTCCCATCTACTTTTGCGATTTAAAAATTTTGATTTAAAATTCCTTCACCGTTTTTGGTAAATTATTCATCACTTCACTCGGTAATTTGTTCCAATCCCTGACACCTTGCCATCAAATGAAAATTTTACCATTCTCTTACCCATGATAACGAGTGCCAGCTAGTGGTCATAATCGTCTTTCCCCTTCCATGCGCTATGCGCTATTCCTAATTCTTCGACCAATATCCCTCCAGTCCCTCTCACCAATATATACCTTGTACATTCCCAGCACTATCTTCACCCTCCTCCAATGACTCCCAATCCAGCTCCTTTATTATATCAGATACTTACTGTGTCCACAAACAAATCTAGCTGCTCTTCTTTGCACGCCTCCTGCTCCTATATTTGATACTAAAAATGTGGGTCCCAAACTGCACCACAATATTCAACCGATTTTCTGACCAAAATTTTGTAACCCAATTCCCTAACTTCTTTGGTTCATTCTCTCATCACTCTTTCAAGTAAATGTAGGTACTTTCCTATACCATTGTTTCTCTTTCAAATAGTAATTTCTGTAGCCTTTTCGATTATAGCCCATTCAGTTCACAGAGGCGGCTCAAAGTTAGTCTGTTCTGCTCCATCCCGCTGCCCTTACCTCTTCACAAATTTACAAACTCTCCTTATATCGACGCAGTGTACAGCTGGGAGGGGTAGAAAGGGACGGGGGTGGTGAGAAGAATATGATGTTGAGCCGCCAGTTCGAAGTGAGCAGGGTAAAACTCAACCCTTCTTAAACCACAAGCGTAGATCAGTTTTACACATAACGGGGTAAGTCCTACATTAACTAAATGTTCATTTCTCAATACTTCTTAACTCAGACAGTGGCTTATTTAAGCACGTTAATATTCAGATACAAATATTTTCTGCATTTGCTGATATGACCGTCCAGGCAAAAAGTTGATGTCGGATGTTTGGTCTCCTTATTTCTAGATGGAACCTAAGAAAATCTCCAAAAAGTTGGCATATTAAAGAATGTTCAAAATTTTGGATCAGTGTTGCCGACGCCATCAGAGTGGAATACTGTTTTTATATTTTCCTCATATTTACTTTCATGGTACGCTCAACTCATTCGCAAAACATTAATTCCTAGGAATTGTGAATGATGTATGAGAAATTAGTATTTGTTGTTTAATAATACGCCATTACAACTGTTGGATATTGTTTTTATTTTCCTGATGCGTTTCGCCTCTCGCCGAGGTATCTCCAGCGTACAGTTTTGCTGTAATATGTGATTTTTTATTGACTTTTGAATACAATGATTTAGATTTACCAAAATTATTCTTATATAAGCAGCATAATATTACTTATATTCATATATCAGTTTAATTACTAATATTTATATATCCGTTTTGGATTATCATGCACGACGTTTTGTTTACATAAATATACTAGGATAGGTTTTATATTGTAACTTACATTTTACATTTGCATTTTGAGGTAGCAAATCACATATTACAGCAAAACTGTACGCTGAAGATACCTCGGTGAGAGGCGAAACGCGTCCGGAAAATAAAAACAATATCTAACAGTTGTAATGGCGTATTATTAAACAACAAATACTAATTTATCAAGCAACTGTAGAAGAAAATGGCCTACAATAATCAGATGTATGAGAACATTCGAAACATGGTATCAGCTAAAACCAATATCCTGCTAATTGCCGATTTTTTCCAATTTCACTTCAAGCGAATACCTCCCTTAGTAACAAACTCGGTCGGACGGTAACGCGCTGGCTTGCTAATCTGGAGGTCTCAGATTTGAATCCCCACCCAGATACAGGCTTTCCATGGTTTCTTCAAACCACTCCATTTAATTGCCGGGATCGCTCCCTCAAAAAGTCATGGCCAAATTTCGTCCATTCCTGGCCCCCAGTCCGTTGAAATCAACATTAATGAGGCGTAAAACCTTAGGCGTAAAGAAACACTCAGTAATATATTAATATCTTGACAACAACACATGCTACAGTGGTGGTTTCTAATGTTGGCGGTTTTCCTTTTTTTTGGTTGAATTCCTGGCTGATCGAAAAGAAGCTAGCGAGTAGTAGTCAATCAATACCACTTAGAATACCTTCATGTATTAATATGCTTGCGTATGATGAGTATTATTACATGGGGTCAGTACTTTATTCCTTCAAATGTGATTAATTAAAATGACTCTCCAACTCAGGCGCTTGAATAAAAACGTGTGAAATGTTCCAATGTTGTTCTTAATATCAAACAAATTCTAAGAAAACATTTAAAAAATCGGCATTCTGACATTTATCTTTCTCTTGTTTCGACTTTGTATTATGTGATTTTCGTATCAGTTCTTCAGGCAAATTAACTTTTTGACATTATACCACAGTCTCAACATTAGTAACCCATTAAAGATTACTTAAAGGAAAGCCAGAATGTTTCTCTAACTATATTTGATTTACTGAACATTAATCATCAATGGAATTTCCTGAGTGTGTCAATAATAAATGTTTGAGTTCCAGATTATGTTATTATTATTACTCCGCTATTCACTAAAAGTGTGTGGTGGAGGGTGCATTGCACCTATCGAAAAGGGTTATGGTTTGGAAGGGTCATAAGGGATATGGCAGGAGGCGTCCATGGGCTATTGTGAGGAACCATCCCCGCATTCGCGTGGAGTGATCTGGGAAAACCATGGAAAACCCAGATCAGGATGGCTGGAGTGCTTTATCGAAAGCTACTCCTGTCGGATTTTAAGTTTACTCGCCCGATAAATCCTTTCTATTCCATTCCCTAATCGCTCGTGGGAAAAATGAGTACAGAAATGAATCGGTTCTGGCCCTGATTTCTCTTATCTTATGTTCGCGGTCATTTCGAGATATGAATGTTGCTGGTAGCAATATTTTCTGGCTGTCATTCCGAAATACGTCTGTCGTGAATTTTTCAATTAGCTTCCGTCGAGAGCAACGCCTTCGGTGTTCCAGGTCTTCCCAACCTAACTCCTTCAACATCGCACTTACGCTTTCCCTCCTACTATATATACCTGTCACGAATCGGGCGGCTCTTCTTTGGACCTTCTCTAAAGCCTCCATTAACCCCTTTTGATGGGGACCCCATACAGAACAACAGTACTCTAAGTGAGGACGTACTAGTGACTTGTATACAATCGATTTAACTTCCTGAGTGCATTGATTTAAATGTTCTAGATGAAAAGCTCTTAGAAAAGTCCAGTTGCTCTTACCTAAGTCTAATTGTAGATCACTAAAGCAGAAAAATCGTAAACGACGAATGAGAAACATAACAAATAGACCTGGTCATAAAAGTTAACGACAACCCAGTTACCTAGGTAGCACTATTACCGGATGCAATAATGTAAGTGGTCACTGTGAGGTAATGTGACAGGACTTTCACGAAATAACTGACAGAACTCAGCACAGCTATTCAACAACAAACTATGAACGCATGAAACATTTGCGTGTGACATTGTGGACACACGTCTAGTAATACAGGCAGCCGTGCAGATACGTAAATCAGACCGTCTTATGAGTTACTCGTCTCGTAAATACATCGGTGAGATATACCATGATTTTCTTTAGTACATACAAATGGATATGTGAATCACGAGTAATAGACGGATTAACATTATTCCCACAGAACTTTGTTTTTGAAGTGAAAACGTCTAGAGACGCGTTAGGAGATTTTTGAACGGGGGTAAATCAATGAGTTCGCGCCTTCCCGTCACCGATATGCTGTGACGTGTTCCGCATGGACGCTTTTTGGATGCATAAAATCTTAGGAGTTCACGCCACCGACATGTTAACAGTATATCTGGTCTGGTCTGGCTGATGGCTCAGTGTTTAAAGTCGAAAGGTCCCCAGATAGTTTCTCTGTCTCGGCGGGGATTTTCGCAGACGATTAACTCGACCTTCACCTCTCGTACAGCTTGCTGTTTAATGTGAAGTACGACACAACGCTTCCGTGGTTCGGATTCCACGTTAAACTGTAGGTCCCCTGTACCTAGTAGCACTGGCGAGTGAGGATAAGGCTGCTGAGACAGGGGCGGAATGGGAAGCCAATAGAACTCTTGTCATCAGGTCATTACGACCACACGGGTTTATTATTATTTAGTACCTCTGTAACTATAAGTACGACGTGTTGCGCGCATGATATTCATAGTTTTAAGTTTTCACTTCCATCGGCAGTTCCCAAAGATTGACAATTTTTTTTATTGCTTTACGCCTCGTCGATGTCGAGGTCATTAGAGGCGGGATAAGACCGGGGACAAGGGACGGGAAAGAATTCTGCAATGACCTTTTGAAGGAAGCATTTCGGCATTTGCCAAATCTGGATGCTCGGACGGGGATTCGAAACGGGAGTCCTTCCGAATGCGAGACCAGAGCCTTAACCGCTCACCCACCACGCTCGGTACGCGTATTGTTGCATGCTTGGAAACAAAGGTGGAAGGAACAGCCAATCTTTTATCAGCTACTTCCAATCATGAACTGATAAAGCCTCTTTGAGTCATGAGAACCGATCATCATAAACTTCTAAGTACGTGAAGTTTATCACCTTCAGGGACAGGTTGGCTGACTCTCCTGCTCGCCGAAAGGAATCTATTCTAATAGGGTGTGATTAGTGTTGCCATATGTCTGAAAAATGTATAACTCTTCCATTTATAAGATCCTCTTCTTCATCGCCTTTTCCCAGAAGTTTGGGTTCGGCTGCCTGCCATTATTTTTCTCATTGTTGGCTTGATCAAATTTTGAACTATGGTTTTACGGCCGCATGTCCTGTCTGACCCGAGGTCGTGCTACATATTAATGGAGGAAATGAATTGTTGCCATCTGTCTGCGAAATATGTAACTATGTTGGGTGTGTGATAAGCGTATTTTATGTTTGTGAAATTGTTTTATGAGGTATGGGTTTCGGAAAAATGCCTAAAATCGGAAGTCAAGAAGCGGGTGGGGGGGGGGGGGGAAGGGAGGAAGGTGCTGGGCTCATGCTCTATCCCGTTGTACCTCCACTGTACAGCATGATCAACGCTCTGAAGGACGTTGGTGGATGCCACAAACACACTATGTGGCGAGCTATTATTTTTGTGAAGGGAAAAAAATTTCTGGCGTCTGATAGCACAAAATGCTTTACGGAGATACACCCCAGCTGTTTTTTGTTTCCTTTATCCGCAGTCTGGACACTGTGGTGGTATTCTCAGAGTGGTCAAACTTCGCCCTCCTGACCGCAGTGCTGTCCCAGGGGATGGTCGCCGGTCAAGGCCGTTGCGCGCTGGTCCGCCGCCTCTGAGCCTCATTACGGGCCCTTCCGGCTGGTCAGAGACTTATTGCCGGTCCCGTTCCACTGTCCCTCCTCTCATTACGGCTCATTACCCAGTGCGGCCGTGCCGCCTTCTGTCACAGTTATTGCGTTACCGTCGGCGCGTCCCAGATGAGAAACGGTGTCGCCGCAGTCACAGGTAATTGTGTGGTCACTGCTCTCTCCGTGCCGCTACCGGTCTTGACTCTGCTCTACAATCGCGCAGCCGTAACGTTTCTGACGGCTCGCAAACAATAGACGGTCTGAGAGCTGTCTCTTACATCCCAAGTATATTCTGCTCTGCGCCACGTCAGTGTTTTAGGTCCCTTCCGCCTGACAGCTGGAGACATCAATTATGGCTTTACGCCTTGTCGGGAAAGGACTGGGAACAAAGAACGGGAAGGAATTCGGCCATGGCCTTTTGAAGGAAGCATATCGAAATTCACCTGGAGTGATTTGGGGAAACCATGGAATACCCAAATCTGGATGCCTGGACGGGGATTCGAACAAGCGTCCTCCCGAATGCGAGGCGAGAGCGTTAACCGCTCACCCACCACGCTCGGTGAGACATGACTCATATGGCCAGATTCTTGTATTGCCTACTGTGTTGTTACTTGCGTCTGTAAAACAATTTTCAGAACTACTGATTTAGAATAAATCACGATGAAGCAGAGAGCTTTATTCCAGAAGCTGAACATTAATTTCTGGATCTCTTGAGGTGCCAAACCCTTTATATCAGCAATGAGTTCTCAGTATATATATTCTCTCATGTGCTTTTTCATTGATCATTGTAACATGTTTACTTCTACTTCAGAGGTACACAATCTCAATACAAGAAGCAGAAATAACTTGCACAAACCACAAACATCTCTGTCATTAGTACAAAGAGGAGTTAATTATTCTGGTATACATCTGTTTAGTAAACTTCCCAAGGGTATAAAACAATTTGCAGAAAATAAAGATATATTTAAAGAAAAACTGAGAGATTATCTTATTGGCAACTCCTTCTACTCCATTCAAGAATTTGAACAAAACTATTAATTGTATTCAATATGACTTTTGGAAATCACAGTTGTAAAAATTTATGTTTATTTCATTGTCTTTATTTTTTTCTTTGTAACATATAATTGTTTTTTAATATGATTATGACTCATATTGTATTTATGTATATTAACCATGACATGTTTCACATCCCAGAGGTGCTTCCTAAACAGGGATCCATGAAACAAGATTGATAAATAAAATAAAATAATAAATAAATATCAATTGTGGACTGCAACCAAAATGACGAAGAATTGCTATCTCTCAGCTGGTTAAATATATGTCGTTCCAAGAAACCTATCTAATCCACACTAAATAATTTTCCCTTACTTAAACATTTATTTCAAGAACTGAATGAATTACTTACTAATCCTTATTTCTTTTTCTCAGTCTCCACTCAACTTATTCGCTATAACATCCATACAACAGCCTTTGCTATATTTCAGTGATATTACAAACTAGCTTACAGGGTAGCCAACTCAATGATCGATATTCTTATATACGTATATTATCATATTGTACATTATTTCACTTACATTAGTTCTATGGTTGTTACCTCACAGCCTGACTCGGTGGGCCCTATGTAGCACGAAGATAGAGACATATGGTTTTACGCCTTGTAGACATCGAGTACTGAAGAGGCCGGGGCAGGGCGGCAAGGAATGGGAATGAAATAGGCCATGACTTTTTTGAAAGAACTATCCCGTCATTGATTTCAGGAAACTATGAAAAAGCGCAGTCATGATGGCTGAAATGAGATTCGAACTCAAGTCCGCCCGATATGAGGCCAGTGAGTAACCGATCACCCACCGGGCTCATTGCAAGATAACTTGGCGTTGCAGTGATCTCCAGTTAGAGTTCGGCCCAGGGCATGAATTGTTTTAATTAAGTGTTTTGTCTGTCCTATGTTTTTCTTTCATTTGTGATCGTCAGTAACATTAGAGATCGTAATACAGTTGAGGAAATGAAAATCAATTGTTAGCTGAATGGCTGCTATAAGCATGTATTTAACTTTAAAAAAAAGTAGATGCTAAGCGATGACCATCCCATTTTCGTTACAGTGTCTAGATGGGACAGGGAGGCGAAATTCTACCGCCACCAATTCCAGCATATCAATCTCAATAGCCGGTTCAATGTTAACCCTTTTTCTTTGAACCTTTTCGGCAAAACTTTGCTTTTTTAATGTGAAGTATGGTCGAGAGATTTGTGGTTTGGATTCCACTTAGTAAACTAGCTCGACTTTACCCGGTAGGATCGTGTAATGTTCATGCTCAAGATTTTATACGGCATTAGTCAACATGACATGTTTCTTAGAAAGACTATGGTTTGAGGCCTGACAAAATTTGAAAATTGTAGGTTAGACGGCTGCCAAGTGGGTAGTACTCAGCACTAGTTATTAACCTTGTCAAAATTGTGTTTATCACGTAGCTTTGAATGAGCAAGCTTTGATTTGCGTTTAAATTTTCATTTCCTAAAGAAATATTTCCAAAACAACTTCATACTCTCCATAGAATGTTACCAGGTGCATTAGATGGTAAAATTAACAAAGGTTCGTCTTAGTATTGGCCTGAGTGATCCTGCAAGATATTTTACGTTAGAAAGAATAGAACATTGAATAGTTCAGTGTAATAATCATTATGAGGGAAATAAGCTTTTGTTTCATCAAAGTAAAACAGTCTGGATTATAGAAGAGGAAAAATTACTTTTAAAAAAGATACGGCGTAGCTCCTTTGTGAAAACTGCAGCTATTACATTTTTGCCTACCTCTTGTGTAGTTCGAAATGATTTAAAAAGAAATTGAGATAAATTAGACTACACAAAATGCTCTGTGGATATTATAAATGAAAGCTCTAGGGCAGAAGATGAAAAGGTGTCCTAATAGAAAAAAAAAAACTAAAACTCGTCGAAAATACGCTTGGCTCTCTTCAAATAAAGTACGCATTAATCCCTCATTGGTCAACTATCGCAGCAACCTTGTATTAGTAAAAAAAAAAATAATAATAACGTTGCTCTTATTGTAAATAATTGGAAACATTGGAAGGGGAGGAAAGTAAGAAAGATCCTTCGGTGGTGATCCTGAAATATCCTGACCCGTCGGATTAGCACCCATAGAATAATTTACAGATTTATGAGGGATTCATGGTGGTGACCACTTTCTACTGTTATTGCTGTATACTTCCTATCACACAAAGATGGAAGTGGTGTGAAGTACCATATATCTTACAAGTGGCTCTTTCTCTTATTGAGTTTTACCTTTAAGCTTTGATATCAAAAACAACACTTGCGTGTATTATTTTTCGAAAGCATTTTCTATTTTACTGAGGTATTCTTAATGATACTATTATGTTGAATGAAATTACAGTATTACAATATACAGCATGATCGTCCATTGAATTGTTTTTTGATGCTCTAGAATCTGTGTTTCCCAACCTTTTTTGGGTCATGTCCCACTTTTAACATTTTTTTTTTTTTTTGCCCCCCATACATAATTTTAAATAAAAAATAATTTGTTATTAAAGAAACTCATATAGGATGGTTTTTGAAAGAAAACACTTTAATATTGTCATAAAACACAGTAACTAAAATTAAAAAACATATAATTAAATACTAAAATTCAAAAGATTTTTAATAAAGATTTATTATGGCAATTTAGTGTGATCCTTGCGCTTGATGCTTGCTACATAGAAATTTTATATTAGGCTCCAATTTAGAAAGCTTTAATATCAAGTCTCCAAATTGTGTTATATCCAGTCGATTTCTTTTTTTTATCAGTAAATCATTTACTGCACTAAATGCAGATTCAGCTAAATATGAAGATGGAAAAATCACGAACAACGGCGTTATTGGCGCGTTTTAAAGGGTCCGGGTTCCCGAGACAGGCGGAACATTACGCGGTGAATCCCAAAAAGGTCAAGTTGACGACTCAAATCATCCAGATGATATATTTTACTAACATCAAACGAAACTAATAATTATTTACAGCACTGTTTTAAGAATTTGCTTTTTTTGCTATATTTTGTACCTATATCTAGCATTGCATTTAAATAACCCCAAGAGAAAGCGGTAAAGTCGTATCAAGTCAATTTCTAAATTGCCCTCCTAAAAAAACGAAAGTGCCCCCCTGTGGGGCGTGGGCCCCACGTTGGGAAACACTGCTCTAAATTGATTTTAAATACGTTAAATTGTACTTAAACTGAATCAAAAAAGAGAATATCATTTTAGCACAGTGTACATCCAATTTACTGCATAGGAAAATTATCTAAAGATTCAGAGATCAGTATCTCTTAAAACATTGCACATAAAAAATACAGAAAATTTTTCTTTTACTGTAAAATTGCGATTTGTTTACATGACATGTACTAAAAAGCGAGTAGTTAAGTTGTAAATTTCTAGCAAAAGAAATATCTCACTACAGTTGCTCGTGCAGCAAGTATGAAATGAATGTGGCGCATTTGCAAACAGTACGTTTCCAACCTTTTATTATATATCTAATTACTATACGCGTATTCCCAGTGCTCGGGACTGGTAGCTCGGTGCCTGGAATTTTTACTGGCGCTTAACCTGACCTTTAACTCTGGCAGAACTTGTTTTGCGCATGTAAAATACACTGTGACGCTCCGTGTTTTGGATTCCATGGCAAGTTCAATGCCACCTATATTCGTTGTGATAATAATATTAGGTTAATGATGATTCAGCCAAAATGCGCAGTAAATTGAAACCCTATCACTAGTTCGTCATCACAATGTGAAATTTAATTTAATCTTAAATAATGTGGCAGTCAAAGAAGTAAAATGTTTTACTAATTTTCGGATGTGGCAGTCACACACTGGTCAAAATTATTAATGAAACTTCAGGTAATATGCATTTTAAGAGGAAATATATTTTTTAAGTAAATATTTGAAACGGAAAAAATAACTATTAACGTAATGTCAATTCCAAATGCCTTTATTTCTGGCTTTACGCGTAGTCGAGGACGAGATAATTAAAGACAGGAAAAGACTGGTGTGATTTTGGGAAACCATGAAAACCCAAATCTGGATGACCGGATGGGGATTCAAACCCGCGTCCTCCCAAATGCGAGGCCAAATAACCAACCTTAACAGCACCTCATACAACATTACCAAACGAACTGAACGGTTCAAGTACGTAGGACAAATTTCGTTCAAGAATATCATCTAGAAGTAAGGTCAATAAAGACAGAGAAATATGTAAGCAAGTGAAAGAAGTCTTCAAAATTCAAATCCCTATATTACAAGTTCCAAGTCCGAAACAAGACGCTATAATACAGTGCCAAAGCCAGAGTGTTAATTTTTAAGAGAGGTAATACCTGCTAAGGGATTTTCGGAAATCAGAAAACGAAGTTCATAAGGAAAATCTTGTGAAACCAATTAAAAAAAAAAAAAAAGCCTATAATCCACGTTACACCAGATGAAGGATTGTATGAATAGTATCAGAACCTTTCAACCACAATGAAGAAAAGGCAAGTGGTGTTCTACGGACGTTTTAATAGATTGTACCTAGAAATAATAATGGTTCCCCTAACGTCCACAACAACAAAAATAGCAAAGTTCGATGGATGAAAAACGTTCATCAAGATTTGAGATTACATGCCGTCGGGGAAGTTAATAGTATTAAATAAATGTTAAATAAATACTGCGGAGCTAACAGATCTGTGCGAACAGTAACCAACCCCCCTCCCTCCCCCCTGAGGTCAAAAGAGAAAGTGACTAGGGAAATGAAGGATGGCTCTGCAATCACAGGCAAATAAATGGTTGTTGAACGTAATAATTAATAATACATTATATGCTACCATTTTTGTAGAAAGTTTTCCATAAATTATGCTACGAGTTAACAACAGAATAAATGAAGATCAAGGGGACGTACTGGCCGCAAGAACAGCGTAGTGTGGATAATCCGGCAACTTTTTCTTGGATATATCCGTCTTTTTTAATACTTTTTTTTAATATGTGGTGAAAATTGAACTGCATGTCAAGAAATAAATTTATTAAAAACTATCTGTGCTTAATAAGTCAATCTGGTATCACCATCTGTCTGTGAGAGGACTGGGTGCTTAATGTACAGATTTATCGTGTTGAGGTTATTTTGTAGAGAAATATTGGAGAACACCTTGCATTGGTCCATATAATTATAGCGAAAGATCGGTAATCAATAGATGTATTTTTTAGAATCAAACAAATAACAGTAGTTTCGATAGTTAATAACGATACCGATGCGGACGATTTCTGGATTTTTTTTTAATTTCCTTATCGATAATATATTTTACAACAACGAACAAACAAAACTGTTATTTAGGCAAATATGGTTGCACTCTTGGTTCACCCATCTTCAGCAGATAGCCATTCCAGATTGCCATCAGTGTTTTCCAGTTCAAAAAACTTGTAGCGCGACCTTGAAAGCTGAAAAATTATGCTTTTAGCAAATTTTCATGATATCATCACGGGACTCCAAAATCGCAATCCTTGACATGAAAGTGTATTTATGAATTGTGAACGAGGAATAGAAAAGTATCATCTTTGGTGTCGTATAGTTGTCATCTGTGATTTTTTTTAAATTGTGCACAGACAAAAGTGCCTTAACAAAAATTATATTTAAAGAAATTGTGAGACTAGAAATTTGTAATAAATGCATTATTAATGTATAGCTTTAGAATTTATGAAACTATTTTATTTGATAAGTAATTGTAATGATGCTACCATAATACCCACTCCAAAAATGACATCCATAAAAAAACAGAATGTCAAATTCATTATACGGATCAAATGACTTTTAGACATACTCCATGAAATTAGATGCAGATTCTCAGAGATATCTGTGACCTTAGCTCATTTCATACAAGATTCTTTCCGTTCGTGTAGTGAGTGTGTACAACTCATTATTCGATCTCTCCCTTATTTGGAAGATTCCTCGACGAGAGCCATGTTTATCACTGTGAGAATCGTATGAAGCAGTAGCCTGGCATATCGACGTCTGCTTTCACATGCAAGTTATTCAAGCCAAAACGCGGTAATTGGTACGTTCTGTTTGCCCCGGAACCTGGGAAAACCCTGCGGACAGGGTGCTAGCCACGAGAAAATGAACAGGCGTCCTCCCCTGTTATTTACCGGCTTGGATCTCGTGCTCACGCACGAACTGCAACCAAACGTCATTATATCACTGCGCACCGGCACAAAAAACTCTCCGAAGATGCCCTGCGAGGCGACTCAAGGTTATTCTACCTGAGACGCGGTCGCTCGCTCCAACAATCAACCGCCCAGGCGAAGCAAGTGGATTCCGCACCAGTGATTCCATCTTCCCTTCAATATAACGATCCTTTGGAAGTTACCAGCAGTGTTACTCACTTTCTAGGAGTATTACACTACAAACGTCACAATTAAAACCGTGGGTCCAACCATGCCTGGACCTTGAAGAAGGTGGCCAACTGAAATGGTCTGTCCACCAAGGTTGACTGAAGGTCATGCAACAAATTTTATAATAAAGTAAATACCATGGAGGACCAACTCTTACTGACTTTTTCACTGTCATCAGTTTGCCTAAAATTTGAAGTAACCTTTTATATCTTGAAGAAATCTTTTCTACGTCACATAGTCTTTATAAGTGGCATTGTAAAATATTTTCTCTAATTTGTCATAACTTGCTTTATTATACAGTTTCATCAACTAACACTATCACAGCAATCTCGCTGTCATATAACATGGCACAGCATCCTGTGTCATGTTTTTTTTCCTTAAAAAAGATTCTCTTATAATTTTGTTCATCCAACATTTATATCTTTTTCAACTCTATTTTCAATGTTTGTAAAATAAACGTAAAATTTTTAAGTTTTCTTGTTTTATTTTAGTTTCAAAACGATAGCATCAATTCCACTATACAGGATACTAAACAGGTGGTTGTAGGAAGTTCTTTCTAAGTTCTGAATGAATGTTTGATTCCGGCAAGAACATTTCTTGCTAATGCTAATATATTTTTGCAATCACCCTTCTTTTGTCCATCGTTTGTGAACTGACTTCTGAAATAATTATTTCTCTTACTTCTTCTACTTAATCTGTTTTTTTCTTCTTCTTATGGTATAATAATAATAATAGTTATTATTACTAAGCAACGCTTCATGGTTTATGTTTTGAGTTTTTATTTTAATATTACTGAATCTTCATTACTGAAACCGACTACGTATTATGTGATTGAATTTCAGCTAACACTAAGATTGAATCTTTCGTCTTAATGAAAAATACGATAGCGCTGAAATATCTTTAGCTTACTTTATGAGCAAAGTGCAGTAAATGAGTCCTCTTTTTCGAAATTAAGTTGTTGCAGTTACCATCTTTGCCTAAGTATTTGCTTTCCTTCGGCTCCACTGTATTAAGTAAATTGAATAGATAGTAGGAATAGAAAAGTGAAGTCCTGATACTAGTATTTTAAATGTCTATCAAGAGTCTATCAAATTTCTTCTGAGGGAAACAGTAAGCATAATTAACTGAAATATTTGCTTAGATTCGTAAACAGGTCCTCTCGTTTTGAACCATTGAAGAAGTTTATCTACTTTGGACTTAAAAGTAGTTTGTTTGTGGCAAAGTTTTGTGCGCAACAGTTACATGGTCTTTGATAAACAGGTATTTAGTTACGAAGTCCTGATGTCGTAAGCAGATATAAGTATTTTTTAATACAATTCTGCCTTGATGTTTCTTTTAAAATATTTCTAGAATTATGAACGTTTATATGATGTTTGGAAATAAAAAATTCCATTCTGATATTATGGACTAAGTTTATAATTTAGTGTCATACAGTGACAAAGGGAATTTAGGTATGGTGAGATTTTCCGGATAAAGTAAAAATTATGAAAAAGTATGAAAATTAACATTGTATTACACCCACGAAAAATTCATTATGTTCTCCCGGTTTAATAAACAACTGAAGGACATTTTATTACGCCCATTGATAATTCTGGCAACGTCATTATTAGAACCTGGTAAATCTCTACCATAATCATACACCGAGCTTGGTGAGTGAATGTTCTGGGCTCGCATTCTGGATGACGCGGGTAAGAATCCCCTACCGGGCATTCAGATGGTTTTCCATGGTTTACCAAAATCACTTTAGGAGAATAGCGGGATGCTTCCTTCAAAAGACCATGGTCTAATTCCTTCCCGTTCCTTGTCCCCAATCCCATCCAATCCCATCCGACCTTTAATGATCTCGACGTCGACGAGGCGTAAAGCCATAACTAAAAAAATATAATCATACATCTCATAAGTCTTTAGAATTGGGGCACTTATAATTCTGTTCCAATTATTTTTCATAAGATCTAATCGTCTACCTCATATATCGAGAACCCTATCAAACAAAAGATTGTAATAACTGTGAAGAGGTCTTAAGAGTCTCTTTCAGATTGCTCTATGAAGACTACAAGTTGTCAAGATACTTTACCACCTAGGTGACTCAGCTAAACTTCAATCATTACCGCTACATGAAATAACCATACGTATTAACATGTAGACCAAGACAATATCACCACAATACTGCTACTGAAGAGTCTCGTGACACCAACATAAAAACTAACGTTATTGAAAAATATACAGCTTGTTGTACAAATGAATATTTCTATCCAAGTGTCAAGATATAACTACTTACTGTATCTCACTTTGATCTATTTTGTTTTGTATTTTTTGGAACACTATTATTAATAAGTTTTCCTAATGATAAACAGATAAATTTATGTATTTGATTAACATTTATATTTTAGTTATGTTTTGAAATGATGCGACTTAAATACATGCACAGGCTGTGATTGTTGAATGCGATATATATAACATTGCACAATGTTAAGCCTCAGAACGGTTCAGTGGTCACACAATTATGCTAATAAGAAACAGAATATGGCGGGTATCGAGTGTCGCTTTGGTCTCGTATTTGCAAGGATGTGGATTCGAATCCCCGTCGTTCATCCAGATTTCCGTTTTCCATGGTCTCCCGAAATCCCTCCAAGTGAACGCTGGCATGCTTCCTTCAAGATTCCATGACCTATTTCCCCTCAGTTCCGCTTTTTGGCCTCATTCCTTTCCCACAAATATAACGACGATACGTAAATCCATATGAAGAAAAAAATATGAAATTGCGTTTCTGTTTTGTTACGCCGGTTAAGAGCTGTTTGCTTGGATCTTTTACAAGTGCTAAAGAAAATATTAAATATTTAGTGTCAAGTATAGAAATTGACCAAATCAAACAGCTCATTCCTGGTAGTCAAAGTTAATAGACCAATAATCAATTGCCTGCATTTTTAATATCACTATCAGCTCCAGTATTAAACACCCTGACGATTTCACACTTTTCAGTAAGCATTCTTTCTCAAGCTTCGTGTGGGTAACATTTCAATGTCGAGGATTTTTCGGATAGTTGTACCACTGACTTTGTTCGAAATTATAATCGCTAGAGTAGAAAGATCTCTAACCTTTCAATCTTGATCTTTGCCGTGGCTTGAGTTAAATGACCTGCGTGAAGTAAGTGAACTAGTACGTTCATTCTCTCGAGGATATCCGCTGACAGCTATCTCATAAATGAGAGCCCTCCTGGACTCACATATGCTAATATTTTCCCTCGCAACTGGCTACGAGATGAATATGCACCGCGCGTGAAATGATGAAGGCATTTAACATCCTGCTTGTTACATTCAAAATGGAATGTTCTTTCTCTACACTTCACCTCTCTTCATTCTCTGTTAGTCCACTTGCAGAATTGAGGAAACGGATGTTTCATTTAAATAAGACTAAATGTATTTAAGCAGTTAAAATGCTGTGCAACAGAAGAATTTAAATGCTACGTGAACTCACGAAGTACCACTTTACAACTTTCGAGAAACGAGAAATTTAAAAAGAAACATTCGTTTTGCGTCACTTTAATGCAAGTTGAAGAGTGTGTAAGAGTGGTAAGGGAAGATGAAGGCTGAACATTGGAGGATAGTATTTATTCTTATGTAAAAGTTACTGATGAAAGCTATACTTCGTTAATGATTAGAGTTGACTGGTGTAGAACAAATAATATTTAAAAAATATGACAAATTTTCAGTTATAGATTACTGTTTGTATGTGGCTCATGAGAATGTTAGGTGGGACAAGTTGTTCAAAATTTCGATGAAATCAGGTCTAAAATATCGAGATAAAAGAATATTTTATAATCTGTATAAGATTCAAGTGGCTACAATCAAAGTAAAAAATCGTGAGAGACATTCATCAGTTAAAAATACTGTGAAACAAGTTTGTGCTCTATCCCCATTAATATTCAACCTGTATATAGAGGAAGCAATAAAACGTAAAAGAGAAATTTGAATATGGCATAAGCATTCAAGAAGAAAAAAATTAATATGTTGATTAATACCATTAGCAGAATAGACTGAGGACCTTGAAAAGTTATTAAATGGCATTAGTAATATACTGAAGGAAGATACTGGAATAAATATAAACCGAATCAAGGCAAAAGTGATGAAATGTAGCAGAAATGATAGCAGTAAAAGCAGACTAAATATAAAAATGGATCGAATGGAATAGGAGAAGTAATTTAATTCTGTTACTTGGGAACTAAAATTACAGCTGATGGATGAAGCAAGAATTATTTTAAATGCAGAATAGCACTAGCGAAAAGATTCTTGTAAAAGAGAAATCTTTTAGTTTCAATTATTGATCTAGGACTCAGAAAGAACTTTTTAAAACTCTATGTGTGGGACACAGTATTTTATGGCAGCGGAGCATGTACTTTAGGAATACCAGAAAGGAGGAAAGTTGAAGCATTTGAAATGTGATTATACAGACGGATATTGAAAATTCAGTGGACAGATAAAGTACACAATGAACGTGTTTTGGAAAATAATGGTGAGGAGAGAAAATTGTGAAAGAGACTTACAGAATGAAGAGTCATGCACGATTGGTTAATTTGTTAGTGAAAGGAGTAGTTGAAGGAAACTACTGTAGAGGTAGACAAAGATTAGCAGACAATTGACTGTGTAGGTTGTAAGGGTTACGTTGAGATGAAGAGTTAAGAGATTCCGGATTGCATCAAACGAATCAAGAGACTGATGACATAAAAAAAAATAAATGCGGCTTATGCTACACAGTGACTTATAATTACATTAACGCCTGCAAGTGCCGCAACATTAAGTCGTTAGCTACTATTAACGCACAAATTTATTGTGAACCACTCTTTCTGGTCATGGTGTTAGCTCTTCAAAGGAAATGAGCAGTACCATCTCGATGTGCCACTTTCGCGCTAAACCTTTTTCGTTTCATAAATCTTTAAGAGCCATCTACTCCAACAGCTCCACAGACGGCGCAGGCAGGCGTAACCCTGACAATTATCCGTCATGTTAAGATGCTGCACCCGTCTCATAAAATACGTGCTGTCAGTTAGCACTTGCCTTTTAACGAAAACTGCAAGTTATATGGATGGTACAGAGAAGAGGGAAAGTTGGACGAGAGAATAAAATTACCTGTGTTCTAGAAAACACTTTCAAAAATCTGTTTTGATATAGCGGTATGTATAATGAATTAAGTGGGTTTCAGTACATTGGAAAGTAAGTTAAACAACAATTGGCAGTAAGACATAAAATTTTCTGTCACTCACCTTGCTGAAATAGTGAACACAAGTATTATATATTAGATTCGGTAATATTGTTTGGATTACACTTTCCATCTGCCGTTTATTATTTTGGCTATTTGTCGTCGGGGTCTTTAGGGGCGGAAGAGGACGTGGAAGGAATTTGGTCATGGCCTTTTGAATGAACTATCCTGGTATTCACGTGTAGTTTTTCAAGAAATCACGGAAAACCGAAATCTGGATTGCTAGATTTGAACCCGTATCCTCACGAATGCTTGGCTTCTCACTTTTTATTGGAAACATCTGAAAGTCAGGCACTATTAGATGCCATTTTCACAATCATTAGTAATAACTATCAAGATTTCACTCCTTTATTGTCAAAGAAAATCATTTTACCTCTTTCTCAGTGTCGTCATTAACAATTTCTTGGGTTTTTCCATGGTTGCTCCAAATCAGTCCAGCTGAATGACGGTATGCTACCTTCAAAAGGCCTTGGCCGAATTCCTTTCCGTTCCTTGCCCCCAGTCCCATCCCACCTCGAATGACCTCGACGTCAATGAGGTGTAAAGCCATTATTTAAAAAAAACAATGACTATACGTATAGGAATTGGCTTACTGGCTACAGGTTCAACCGATCTCTGATAATTTCTTTCAAATTCAGGAAAGGTATTTCTTACTGGATATAGGTCTAATTAATATAAACTCCACCCAGAGAAATTTAAAAAAAAGGTACGAAGTAAGATAGTGACAATTAAGCTTGTGTTTCATATAAGAGTGCGAAAATTCTATGCTTAATTCTAAAAAATAGTTTAACCAAGATGCACAATTAAAAGTTATTAGCAATTTTTAAATGATAAAGTATTATAGCAAGAGATATACGTTTAAGAATGTAAATGTTCAGTAGTTCTTTAATATAGAGCTGTGAAACATTTGTACACTAGCTACCGGACACACAACTATCGATAAAACACCATTTGAAAACGCAATGAACAAATAGCGGCGGTACTGTCAAACATATCATGGGCACAGTTTCACACTGAGGTCGTATTTTGGAAATTTCGAATTGGAGGATTTAGCCTACATTACAAATAGACAAATAGACAAATGCCACAGCTGGACATGATAGGTCTCAGTACGGAATATGTGACCAAACAAATGAGAAAGAACGTTCAAAACTTGTTCTTCGTTTTAGCTAATAAAGACCATTAGTTTGGTCTCTGTTCCGAAAACAACCCAATTAATAAATCAGCTGATACTAAGAAGGTGTATCAGTAACAAAAGTTACAAGGAGTTTAATAAATCAGAGAGTACCACGTTCCATTAAAAATTTACTCTGGAGTGATCAAATGATTTCATTTAAATTGCTTATCTTTACGTACTGTCTTTACTCTTTATTTCATTAGACGTATAATATTACGATCGTTTCAAACATGTCTAAAATACAAAATAAAATCAAGGTATACAAAACTATATCCAGGCATTTGATTAGAACTATTACAATAATATTGTGAATCGAAAAGAAAGTCCAGAATACGCATGGTTTATTCGGTTGAACGTAAGACAGCAAATTTTCTGTCCACCGGGACTGCCATATCTTGTGAAGCGTTCTTATAGTTTCATAAGGTTTCAAATGTGTTTAGGTGTCTTTGTTCAAATGTTAGCTGCATATAATAGTCCCCAACAGATATACGGAACATTCTGCACAAGGTAACTGACTACTTATCATATAATCGAACGAATAATTCCCCGTAAAACATAAACGAAATGGGTTGCCAACCTGAGAATGTAAAATCGGGGAAAAAATTCGGAAAAATTTCGTTGTATTCTCAGAAATCGTGGAAAAATAGTTATATTTCGGAAGGACAGACTAAATATCTGTAGAAATACCGAAAATTCGGTAGGATCGAGACCACTGCGTAGGACTAAGGGGTTAGGCTATGCAGCTACGATAGGGGCAGATAGCGCAGGCGACAAGAAACCCTGTACACCGGTCATTACGATCACACGAATTTACTTTAACGTGGTGATGAGCCGGTGTGCATACTGCAAAGTTTTAATCGTTGAAAAATCCAATTCGATATGAAAACTGTAAACTGGAACGAATTATGTTTGTGGATTGGTGGGTCTTTTGACGACCTCACCCCTTTCAATTACCTTGATCAATGAAATGGGAATAGATGTTGATAGGAGACTGCTATATCTGGAGAAAGAAGGATGGAGGCTGCGGTGACGATAAGGTGGAGTGAGGTGGTGTGCCACGCAGGTAGACCAGACCAGGCAGGCAGCCAACCAAGGCCACTGAGGCATTCCCACGGTTGAACCTGGTGAACCTTCACCAGCCGGCTGCTCGCCTGCACTTCCGCCGAGAAGAACTCCCTGGGGAAATGAACCGGAACTCCCTCCTCATCGACGCTCATTTAGGAACCTCAACACAGAACCGACTTGTATGTTTTCGAATCAGCATGCTGCTTACAACATTGTATGTAACCGCACTATTTGGTTGGTGTTGTAACCTTATGACATAAGCTTCAGGCGTCAAAATTGATTATATCAAAAATAGTGCAATCTGTACACCTAAAGATGAATGTATGTATGTTTGTTTGTTCTTCATACAAATCCATAGTTTTCATCCGATCTCGATCAAACTTTGCACACTTATCCTTTGAAACACGTAGAAAAATACTGTCTACATTTAGCTGAAAAATTATCTGTATAAATAATACATGTTGTCTTATAATTTCGAAAAATTACTGAACGGCGATATACAGACGCGTTGGATATGGAGGTCTCTGTACTGTTTTTCGTGTAGCAGTCAGGTAGCTTAGTGGTTAAAGCGCTTGCTTTCTAATTTTTTGGTCGTGGTATCCAGTTCAAATCTCCATGGAGGCTAAGATTTAAAAAAAATTATTTTTGATCGTAAGTGTCACGCCTGGGCCTTCGGTTATTCGGATTGGTTGTTAAACTGTAGATATAAAGTTTGGAGTGCAATGCGAGGCAAATCGTAGGTAGTCTTGCAATGCTGTAGGTGTACATTTTTTACGTTATATTGATCCCTCAGGGGTGATTCACAGTCAGTGTGTGTGTGACATGCAGTAATCCGTATATATAAAGATGAATGTATGTATGTGTGTTTATTTGCTTGTTTTTTCTTCATACAAATCCACAGTTTTCATCCGATCTCGATGAAACTTTGCAAACTTATCCTTTGAAACAAGGAGAAAAATACTGTCTATATTTGGTTGAAAAATTATTTGTATAAATAATACATGTTGTCTTTTGTCTTATAATTTCGAAAAATTACTGAACGGCGATAGACACACGCGTTGGATATGGAGGTCTCTGTACTGTTTTTCAGTGTAGCGTTCAGGTAGCTCAGTGGTTAAACCGCTTCCATACTAATGTTTGGGTCGTGGTCTCCGGTTCAAACCTCCGTGGAGGCAAAGACTTTTAAACATTGTTTTTGATAGTAAGAGTAACGCCTGAGCCGTCGGTTATTCGGATTGAATGTTAAACTGTAGATATCACGAAGTTAGTGGTGCAATGCGAGGCAAATCGTAGACCGAGCGTGGTGGTGTAACGGATAGCGTTCTGGCCTCGCATTCGGGAGGACAGCGGTTCGAATCCCCGTCCGGGCATCCAGATTTGGGTTTTCCATGGTTTCCCCAAATCACTCCAGGTGAATGCCGGGATGCTTCCTTCAAAAGGCCATGGCCGAATTCCTTCCCATTCCTTGCCCCCATCCTTTCCCGTCTCTAAAGACCACGTTGTTAAAAAGGGACGTTAAACTGTTACAAAAAAAAAAAAAAAAGCAAATCGTAGGTAGTCTTGCAATGCTGTAGGTGTACACTTTTTTATGTTATATTGATCCCTCAGGGGTGAATCGCATTCAGTGTGTGTGTGATATGCAGTAATAATACTATAAATGCGGAAATAAATCTCTGTCTTTTTGTTACGTTTTGACGACTAAATGCCTATACCGATATTGACGGAATTTGACAAGAACATCTGTAGGGAGGGCACCGGACATTTTTATTCGGCATGATTAATAGTTGCAGTCACAAAATTTTGAGAACTTATCAAATGGTGACAAAGATGCGAATGTGTATATTAGTCTGTAATGTTACGTCGGTTGCTCAAGGTGTGCTTCTCGAGCATTATGTTAGTGTATAATTAGTTAATAAATTTCGTTTAGAGAAAAAACCTATTATTTAGTATAGACGTCGATTTTCTCTGTCTTATTACTTTGTGTCGGCTTAAATGTTTCTGGAACCAGTTTATTTTGCCTCCTTTTTTGACTATGCCTTGCGGGCGTAAACTGGCCTAAGTTGTAGCTCTTAGCAGAGCACGAGCAGCTAACGTTATTAGAACCCAAGAATCGGATGCTCCTGCTGAAGAAAGGAGAAAAGACCAAGCTGAAATAAAGCTACCCTTAGTTAACACCCCTACCCCCCCCTAATATACCCTCACCTTCATTTGTTTTTGAATTTTTAAATATATTGGAAATTTACTTCTCTTCAAGATACAGGTTCGACGGAAGAATGATATAGTGATTGCTTTTCTGTCACATTATGCCGACTCTGGTGTTGTTTGGGACCAATCCTTGGATACCAACAACTTTCTATATTCAATTCTGGCAAAGAAATTCGTAATCCACGCGTACGAAGTCGCGGGTATCAGCTGGTTACTTATAATAATGTAACTGGCATGCTGGTTGAGAACACGGGTAACGAAAAACCATAGCTCAAAACAGAAATGTAAATCCCATTGTGATTCAAATATGTAAGATTAGTTTTATTGTATGTCAACAAAAACGTTCTGTACAAAACTTAAAAACTGATAATCTATTAAAGAAAAAAGTGAGCGCTGTACCACGACCAGAGGAGAAACGGGTCAGAAAATAAGTAAAACCCAACGAGAGTTGCATTGGCGTGCTCATTAAACAATATTTATTATATTTGCGTGTAGGCGCTTACTGGTGTCGTTTAGCGACACCAGTAAGCACCTGGAATTCTTAACGGCAAGATGCATGATTGAACTGATGATGGCTACTGAGTTAGTTGCCGAAAGCTTGTCGCTTTTTAATAAAATCCGGCTGCAATCCCGAGAAGATTTGTTGTCAATATTTATTACTTTAACAAGCAACTGCCTAAGAAATTACCTATAGTAATCACATATTACTGCTTTATAATTATACTTTGCATAGTAATGTTAAGATGTACCTTATCTCTTTACATGGCATATTTTAATGTTTCAGTTATTTATTTATTCCAGTTTCTAATGGTTGATGTTTAGGAATAAAAAAAATGTGTTTCACTTGTTCGTCATTTAATTTTAAGTCAAATAGGTGCGATTTTATTATGGACAGAACTTACGTTATTCTTGTAGTGTAACTACTTTAATTATGGGCTGAGTAACTAATTAGCTATCGAATGATAACTATATTTCAGGATATACATTGACAGAACAATGGTGATATGAGTGTCAATAAAATACAATTGTCATTTCCATACATCGCAGTATGAAATACTGACTGTGAGATGTGGAATGGAATCAATTTACACCTAAATAATTACGTCACGAAATAGGTTTATACAGCAGAAGATGTAATTACACAGAATAATATGTACATTAATTATAATAACTAAATTTATACAAATACTGACAATTAGTTTGCAGGTACCTTTCAAACAAATTCTTCTTTGGAATGGAAGGAGTTATAAATTAAAAATTATTTAAATTATTTAATGAAATTAATCTTATGATCTGCCAGACATTTAAGCTGTGTTAAGAGTTTGTCGAAGATGTGTAGCAGTGAATATATGACCCCTTTTTTAATAAATCCTGTGACTGAGATAATAAGGTAATTTCCAAAATAACTGTTTGATTAATTATGTATTACTTGCTAAACTATGATATCATTGCTCTTGAAACTAATTCCTACTGAAGAGATCATTATCATTGTGTCTAATGGTGCAAAGACACTGCTGCGGCACCTGACCTGTGCTTTACAACTACCATAAAAACATAATTTTAAGAAGAGTGTTAAACAATTATACCAATTTAAGATTTGTAATAACGAAGCAAATTTTTAATGTAATTGGCACGATCCGCTTAGTACATTTTTTTTTTTACACCGCAGGCTGTCAAAGTGAGCCGTTTGAGCTAATTTGTATACACTTTTTACATAAGATTTTTTAAAAAGTATTTAAAGATTAATTGAAAAAATTAACACTGTTTTAGATGGACTGAAACATCCTTGAACAATAAAAAAAAATCATGGCTCAAAAAGTCTTAATTTGTAGAAATGGCATGGAATAAACTGAACAAAGTCGCATGTTCCGGATTTTTTTTTTTTGGAAAATCTATATTTCGAAAATGATGAATTTTGTCACATAGTAGGGCATGATGTCTGCGGTTGCAGGATTACCCTTTCATTCCTGGTCACCCTGTATATGATTTATTTAGGTTTTCGTAGTACGATGCTGTTCCATCTAAATGCTCTAACGCTCCAGTAATATCCATATTCATTCGTGTGTACAGCACTGGAGTGTTATGAATGGACGTGTACATGTTATGTGTGTCTCTTTGGGTATAGTAGTGAAGCACATCAATCCGGTATCGCGCACACAGTGGTCGGACCAGCGCTGCAGATATCACGGCCCATCGGCCTCCGTAATTGTCGTCTCGCATCGCCCCTGGCTCGGCTCGGAGTTGGGTCGCGCGTTATTCACGGCCTCTGGAGAGCCAGCTCATAGTCAGCTGCACATCAAAGTGCTACCTCCACGGCCAGTTCACTCGGACGAGCTTCACCTGCGGGACGGCTGATCTCTGCATGTGCGGTGACCGCGCATTCTAGGGTCGAAGGACTCGAACAAGGTCTCATTTCACGAGCATGCCTATACGTGATCAGTACTACTACAGACTGCTGGTAAGTGATAACAAAACATACTCGTCCGTGCCCACTTGTAATGATCAAAAAGTTGAATCATTACATCTTGCAATGTTTCAACCCGTGAAACGGACGTTTTGATGCAACAATCACTAATTTTCCCGCTAACACCGATAAGGATGGACCACAAATATAACATTTATACTTGGGGTATATAGGGGTTCTTATCCTTAGTGCAATAATTACAGAAAAGCTACACTTTGCAACCTATAATTCTACACAAAGTATTCTGGTAAGTACAAGAACATCATGGACGCCACAACTAGTATATTCTGATAAAAACAATAAAGAAATACATGAATATAACCGGTGCAAGGTCAAGGTGTGGCGGACAGTAATTGTACTAACATTATTGTTTCAGTCAAATATGTGCCACGACTAGTTAACACGATTATTGTCAGTGAGAGCTCGAGATTTCTCGCAATATGGCACCGCAAGGAACAGAATATTGCGCAGGAATTTTGTTAATACGCTCAGAGCGCTTTCTGGGACGGGCACACGTATCACAGTGATCGTGATGTCACCAAGTCTAAGTTACCAGCGTGAGGTGGCAGTGGAGTATGGCGTCCTGGTTTGACCAGGTTCGGAAAGCGCGGCGGGCATGCGAAAATCGAAGTTTCCCAGCGCTTCAACACAACCGCTCAGATAGGTGGTATAAATCTATCTCCGCACGAACAAGAACACAAACACTGCAAGCGGGATCGTCCCGTTCCTGGTGAAGTCGCCTGGTGTACTATTTGCGAAGCACCTAGTGGCAGCAGGCCCACGTCGTCACCCAGCGGCGGTCGGCCGGCAAGACCTGTCTCGTCGTCCTGGCCGCGAGGTGGAAGTTCACCGTTGTCATTAATGTGGACTCCGGCATGGGGTCCACATAATGTGGGCCGCGAGAATATCATCCATTGGCCTCACATTCAAACAGACAAACGCGCGAAGCCTTCGGTGTTCCTAATAGCTGGGAGGCATCTCTTGAACATTCAACAATAATGGCGTCCCTAGCGTTGGACATTACAAATGTGTCTTAGGGCTACTCAACACAACCTTTCTTTAAATAATTACTTAATTGTGACTCGATAGGTAATCAAGAACATGAAGAACAAAGTGCACAGTATTTTTGCCAAACATCAAAAATAAGATTTTAGTTAAGGAAACCGTGAAAGGAATATTTTGGGTGTGTTATATGATCACGAAGCCAATTCCTTACAAGTTAATTCCTGTGACGTGTAGCTGGCCGGACAATTAAGAAATACAGTGTCAATTTATGAGTATGGGGTGGATGGCAACTGCCGATTGATGCAGACGTGTATCAGTATAATTTGAATGCCAAGAGGGCAATGTTTGCGTGCACATGGTGTGATCCAAAATTCACAATAAGTTGTAGTTACTCTCAGGAACACGCAAACTTGATATCTGGCCGCAAAGTAAGTAAGTTCACTCGAAAATAGAATTACTTGCCCTTTTTGAAAGATGAAATTTTCTTCTATGGAAATCCAACTGTTGTCTTTTTCAAAGTGATCTACAACTGTGACTTTGGAATGAGGGAGGTTACAATTAGGGATTGCAATCCAGCAAAGCGGGATCCCGCATCATTAGACAATCTGGCGGATCCCGCACAAAATTAAGCGGATCCGCAATCCGCAAAATCCGGCGGAAACGCGTGTCAGTCTGCGTGACTCGTTGCCCCACTCGGTCTCTGTCGGATATTTTGCACTGTTTGCCTGTACCCTTCCAGTTGGCATTTGACTTATGTGAACAAGCGTTTGTTTTTGTCAACCTTCGTCATTCGTAAGTAAATAAATAAATACACTTTTACGTATTCATCAAAACTTACGTTTGTTTCGAGTACACATTTCTGTAATTTGAGTTATGGTGAGTATTTAGTACGATTTTCTAACTTTATAATTATTTTTTAAGTTTCGCACACGTTATCTGAACTATACGGTTACAGCTTTTTATTCACGGTTTCATTATTCCCATTTACTGTATTTGCAGATAAAGTAATTGTGACAGTTTCCTAATTTGCGGCTGAAAACTTGATTATTCGTCGATATGAAACTAATGTCATCGTAATTCTAACGATCGCGTACCAATTTATTTAACAGCTATCAAAAGGAAATTGTATATCCTTTGACTTATTGTTGGTTTGGCCGCTGCCTCAATGCGTTTCTTTGACGAAAGCCACCTGCTTACACGTGCCGCTCAGGCTTTCGATTAATCCCTCTTCTCCTTGTTATTATTTCGACTAAAGGTAAAAAAAGTTATAATGAAATTTTCACGGGTGTATCCATGAATTGTGTTACTTAGACGGCTGCCTCCGCCGTCTTCCTCACGTGTGTAATTTCGTGTGTTTGCAATGAAATCCGGAGATACGCCCTATGAGGACTTCACTGCAATCATCCGCCGAGAAAGTCTGCTTTCTTACTAAAAAATAATAATTTCCACTGTAAAAACGTCGTTACGCCACATACGTAAATCTGAAATACTTGACAGTTTACGTGTTGGTGAGTAGTTTCTTTTAATAACATTGAATCAACTGTAATATCAATCAAGGAATCAGGAGATAAAATAATGAATCACACAAAATAAGGCCAAGTCTCGTGCTTGTGCAGTGACAAAAAGTTATGTGATCTTGTTCTGAGCCAAGTCTACACTTTACAGAGTATATTCACTTCACTTTTTTAAATTGAATGCTTTTCTTGATGTTATGGAACGTTTATTTATAATTTTTTTAAGACTCTGGTAACTTGGCCATTAAGTAAACCATATTTTTAAACTTATGCGATGTATTGTAAGGCATCTAATATGACCTAAGACCAATATTTTCCATTTTATTATTTATTTAAAAATTGGTTTAGATTAAAATACAAAAATGTAAAACCTCGAAATACACTTAAGACACGCTAAAAGTTTTAATGTCATTTTGCCAATCAAAATATAGTTAACTGATAATTTTTATCATTTAACATTAAAAATTATTTATTAATTTAATTATTATTTAATTTATTAACGTTTTAAGTAACTATGTTTTAAATAAATGCGTTAAAAAGCTGTTTGTACCAATCCTGCACGGATCCCGCGGGATCCCGCGGGATTGGCGCAAATCCCGCGCGGATCCCGCGGGATTGAAAACGCTGCGGGATTGCAATCCTTAGTTACAATCCGTAGGCTGTTGGATTCTTTGAGTCGTCGGCGTCAATATCATTAGAGCTGGGAGAGAATGTTGGAAAATCTAATAGGAAGGAATTTGGCCATGACTTTTTAAAGGAACGATCCCGACTTCTGTCTGAAATGATTTTAGGAAATCATGTAAAATCAAAATCTTTATGGCCAGGAATGCCAGACCCGAACATTACTTGCTCACCTACAAAGCTCGGTGGCGCACTTCAGTATTATTCACATAGCATCTCTGCAAGCACACGGGCCAATCGTGTGAACGATCAGGTTGCTTTATTTGTATAAATGCACGAACTCCATCGTTGAACAATTTTATAATTTCGCAGTGTATCGTTGTTACATAGAAACATACCATAAGCTATCACCAACGTGACATAAGCTATCACTGTGCATAGTTTCGTTAAAATGGTGGGTTGTTTCGTTTGATCCGTCCACACAAGTACAAAAATTCCAAAATTTATCACCTTGGCCTCTATAACATGAACGACGTATGTTAGCTAATAAGCCATGACTATGTGCAGTTACACTGAAATCCAGTAATTAGTTTTATTTTACAATCTCGTCCGCTGGCAAAGATTAAAAATTTTAGGTTTTTGGCCTCTGCTGCATCGTGAAGTACGTTACGGACCTAGTTAATAAGTATCCTATACGTTTGTTGACTGATGTCATATTATTAGATGACTCGTGGTTAATTACTATAGGAAATAATTAGTCCACTATACAGTTTAGAATTTAACTTGTTTTATTTTCACAAGCACATCGAACTTCAAAGGTACTAGTCACATGTATTCATAAACTTCAGCGATTACATGTAACACTTCTTCCAAAGACAATACTAAATCTGTTCGTTCCAAACTCCCTTTGCCGGCGTCAACTGTGTCACTGTAAAAACTGCCTCTGACTCTTTAACGGTCACTTTATATAAGTTTCATCGAAAGTTCTAGAACATTATAAAAGCTTCCGACAGATATTTCTCGAACTTTGGCAATACTTAAACAATTAAAAACATATTAAAACCAATCAAAATTAATGCATAATCAATTACAATCATTACGAAATGTTCATATATGAAAATTAAAGATATTTAAACACAAAATTATCCACATACATCATTTTAAACTGTAGTAATTCGTCCTTTAAAAATCGTAGCTTGCCTTAATACTTGGAATTACATACCTTTAAGCAATTCTCTTGCATAGTTCTGTCCTTAAACATATTAAATGGTATTTACATAATTTCTTTTCATAAAACAAAATCCATTTACACCGATTTACAGTAAATTGCAAGTCAAAATCATATTCAATCAGACTCTAGCTTGCTACAAATGCTTCATAAAACACAATTACATTTAAAGTATGGATTTGAGGGCTGTTACAATAGGCTAGCGCTATGTGAAGTTTCGTTGAAATGCGTTTTAGTTTTTGCGACATGCACGCATAGATAAACAAAAATTACCAAATTTGTGTTTTTTCGTAACTATGTTATTAGTCTGAACACAAAGCATTCCTGAATATTAACACGGTTATATAGGCTATCCAATGTGTAGTTTTGTTAAAATCCATTCAATAATTTATGTTTATTGCGAAGATAGAAAGATTTCAAAGAATATAGTTATACTTACCAGTGACATAGCTTCGTTAAAATCTATCATTAGCTTTAAGGTGAATCGCTAACATACAGACAGAGTGTGTTACTCTGTAATGTTATATCGGTTCCTCTGTGAACAGATCTCGCAGACATGTTGTGTAAGATTTGTTGATAAATTTGATTTACAGACAATTTGCCTTCAATTTCAAATTAGTTTTAATTTTAAAGATGTTGCTGTTTTCCCAGCCGTCATATTGATATAAATATTTTCACGCTTTATGAATATTTTGTTGTTTCTAATCTATCTATATCCATTAAGCGAAAACCGGATAAATTTGTCTTATAAAAACTTGGAAACTACTGAGCAGATTTCGATAGGGTTTTCACTGTTTTAAAGCTTAGAATATCAATTAAGTTGTTTAGCAAGTCTTATGTTTCAGCGTTAAATAACGCAGGAGAATTAAATTGAATTCTGAACGTATGATGACAAATCCCAAAGATCGACGTATTAGCTGTTGCATACTTCGCACTAAACACACAACTACAGTGTCTCTGACCATAGCCTTTAATGAAAACAATAAGATATCTTTATGATAACTATTTTGCACGCTAAACAAAATTTGAAGTATTCTTTTCTTTAATTCGGGATATTCAGATTTTAAACGCCATAGATTGTGGTAACTTGAAATATTCTTTCGTTTAATTCCGGATATTCAATTTATAAACGCCATAGATATCCGTAAAAACAACAGAGATTTTCTTTAACCACTATCTCTGGCAGTACCTACAACTACAAAGTCTCTCGCCATTAGCATTTGTATTCAGTTCACAATTTATTTACGATAATATTATTCTGGATTCACTTTTGATATTTGTATAAAAGGCTGAATCTGCGGAGTTAAAGTATCTGGCGTTTCGATCAATACGTATGTCCATTCACTTCACAACTGAATCAAATATGTGTTTCTAACATAATCTAGCGTTGTTTGGTAATGTAGTAATGCAATATCTTAACCAAATTAATGAAGCTTGATACACATAAATCTTTTCGGACGAATGGAAATAGTGTACGTGCAAATAAACTTCAACCCACCCGTTTCTTGGTAGGGGGTGGGTGAATCTAGGTTTGCTGCAATTCCGAAAAAAGTTGGCGCGAATTTTATGAAACTTTGTACAAATGTTTCTCATTGCGGAAATAAAAATAGCGTACGGGTAACTCTACGCCAACTATAACGGGCAACGCAGGGAACTCCGCTAGATAATAGAATTTACTTTAGCGTAATATAATCGTCTCTAGAAAATGATGATAACAAGTTTTTAATTAATGTACTGTTCTATTTTGTGTTGAAGTTATTACCCGCTGTAGTAGATGCCAAGAGTGGTTTAATACTGAAGATCTGATTTGATAATAACATGGACAAAAAAGAAGTATTAGTCTGCATTAGAAACGAAAAAGTAACATGTTATGATACCTAAAGAAAGGGAGACAGAGAAGATAGCAGAGAATACACGTACAAATGAATGTAGCATTTTCATAAATATATAAATAATGTTAAAGCAATTGAATGTTTGTGTATTTATTGGTCTCCCGAACGCGTTTCACTTCTTTTGCAGAAGCATCTTCAGCGGGTTCTCCTGATAATTACGTACACATGTTACAATTTGGTTATGTTATTACGTTTTGTATTATCTAAGTTATAATCTACGATACTCAAATTTTTCGATCTAAGCAGCAGTGATTTTTGTTTTCTTTTTGAGTAGTAATTCATTATCCAGACTTTTATTTCACTAGGGTCTAGCCCAACACAGAAGTGAAGCCGCGTTCTGGGGGCCAATAAATACACTAACATTCAATTATTTTGGCGTTATTTATTTATCAATATTACCAGCAATTCATGAAAATGATCCACAACGTTCAGATAGCATTTTCATGTTTGCAGGGATACTATCTGTTTCCCACTCCGTTGAAAAAAGTTGATTCCTTCACTGGGTAACGAACAAAAATCGCTTTTATATATCATTCCCTATTGTGACAGTGACATGTGTCCAGTTTGTCACTTCTCTTGCGGACAACTACAGTTTTACGAGCGTGTCATTTGGCCTGGATTAAAAAGCTGAATAATGTAGTTGGTGATAATAATGCATCGTCACAGTCCGGGAAACAACTAGAGTGGCCTGCACATACCACAGTGGACAGCAACGGCGCGTGAAACGTGAATCCGGGGTGTACAGACCAGTACACAGATAGAACGGCTTCCGGCGAACTCGTCTTGAATACACTCGTATTGTTTCCGCGATGAAGATGTGTCTGGCACATGCACCTGTTCTAGTGACGTCGCGTTATACAGGGTACCCTGATTTCAAAGTACAATACATATACAAAAAAATATCAAACATTGATCCTTGCAGTTTTTTTGTTTGTTTGTTGTTTTTTGTTTGTTTGTTGTGTTTTTGTTTGTTTGGTTTTTTGTTTGTTACTTTTTTTTATTATTGCTATACGCAGCGTCGGCAGCTAAGGTCATTAGAGGCGGGATGCAACTGGGGACAAGGAACGGTAAGGAATTCGGTCCTGGCCTTTTTTTTTTTGAAGGAAGCATCCCGGCATTCGCCTGGAGTGATTTGGGGAAACCGTGGAAAACCCAAATCTGGATTCCCGCGTCCTCCCGAATGCGAGGCAGGAACGTTAACCGTTCACCCACCATGCTCGGTTTGCGGTTTTCACCATCCTGTAAAAACACTCAAAAAGTTTTACTTAAAAAAAAAAACAAAGAACTTCTATGTGTGCCCTTTTCGTAGCTCTCAAAATGTCTAAGCGATGCCCAATTTCAGCCCTTGTGCGCCCAAGCATGTCTGCAGCAACAAGTATTCTGCGCAGATTGCAAAACTCACGTACAAGTGAGGCATACACAATATTTTTCACTTAAATCCACAGGAAATACATAGGGATTATGTCTGGAGATCGTTGTGGCCGCTTTGTTGGTCCATCTCGTCGTATCCATTGCAGTTGAAATGTTCTGTCCAAGAATTAACTAACTCGATTGTCTTTTTACGCTCCCCGTGGCTAGAAATATGTCATAAGAAGCTTTAATTGTCTTTACACCATGTGGCACGCTATCAAACACATATCGGATATTTCTTGGGTGGCAATTGCAGACGATGTTTCAGCATACCACACCACGTATTCGTCTCTCTCTTGTGCAACAAAATTAAAACACTGACTTAAACAAAATGACGAAAAAAAACTTCCGAGTTGTTTTACAGGGTCGTGCAAACCGCGAGGTTCTATGTTTAATAGTTTATTTTATACTAGTATAAGCTCGTGACCGATTTTTGGCGTATCGTTATTGCTCTAGTATTGTTCCAGTTTTTAGGGTCAAAGATTATGACAGGTTGACCTGATCGTACCAAATACAAACATGGCCTGCTTTTCTCCCATAGGATGAACAAAATTACTTGAGCCTGAAGAACTCAGAAGTTTTAATAACTGTATTAAACACAGGCAGAGAAGATCGCGCTATCGTATAACTGTTTCAAAGGTCGATGTTGCTGGACTTGTACTTGCTAAAATAAAAACATGACGTATTTGACCCTAAAAGTTCACTCTGCAAAGTTTAAAGAATTCGTGTTTAAAGGGAGTGTGCAATTGCTCGAAAAGCATCACGTTGTTTTTATTTTTTTATTCTTTTGAGAGTAGGAAAACATTCATAATGTAGTCTTTGGTTATACTGTCTGTAACGCTACAGATTCCAGATTATTAAATAGTTGAGCAACTGCGAAGAAATGAATTGCCGGAATACTCGATTCGGTAACATGTTTGGTCAGATGTCCATTTTAAATAACATAATAATTCACGTACAACAAACATGAATAAAGGCCATCAACGAAAGTGGCCAGTAAAATACTTAAAAAGCAAATAAACTGTAATGTACGAGGTGTATTTTTTAAGTAAGTACCGTTTTGTCACACCGTGGCTGCAGCACTATGGTCGGCGTTACGCGCATGCGCACTGGGTACCTACATCTCTTGCCTACGCACTGACGCTATTATAGTCTAATTCTTCCTTGTTTACGTTGTTCACTGAGTGTTTAAGATGCCTCCGATAATCGTGAGTCCCACCAACTGTGAAGTACGGGATGTTATAAGATTTCTTTGTGGTAAAGGCCTAAAACCGATCGATATTCTTCGTGAGATCTGTGCAGTTTACAGACAAAACATTATGAGTGATGGAATGGTGAGAAAGTGGGTGAGAGCATTTAAAGATGGCCGCACAAATGTGCATGATGAACAACTGAGTGGGCGTCCTTCGGTCGTTAATGAAAGTTTGGTGCAGAAAGTGGACAATAAGGTGAGAGAAACAGACGCTTTACGATTTCCTCCTTGTGTGATGTCATTCCTAATGTTTCTCGTAGTGTTTTGTATGGCATTGTTACCGAGCACTTGAATTACAGAAAATTGTGCTCACGTTGGGTACCCAAAATGTTAACGGATTTGCACAAAACCAAACGTTTAGGCAGTGCATTGACTTTCCTTGAGCGGTACCACAACGATGGTGATGATTTCTTAAGCCAAATTGTTACGGGCGATGAGACATGGGTGGCCTACGTCACACCTGAATCAAAGCAACAGCCCATGGAATGGCAGCATTCAGATTCACCCAAAAAAGTGAAGCTCAAGCAAACGATTTCTGCCCGGAAAATCATGTGCACAGTTTTTTGGGACGGAAAAGGAGTATTGCTTGTGGAATTTCTGCCTCGTAATGACACAATTAATACAGCAGCTTATTGTGAGACATTGAACAATCTGCGCCGTTCAATCCAGAACAAAAGACGTGGCAAGTTGAGCAAGGGCATCGTTTTGCTGCATGACAATGCCCGTCCACATGTGGCTAATCAGACCAAAGATCTCTCATCACATCTTTTCGATGGGAAACTCTAGATCATCCTCCGTACAGCCCTGACCTGGCGACCAGTGACTACCATCTGTTCCTGCACTTGAAGAAACACTTGGACGGTCAGCGTCTTAAAGACGATAACGAAGTCAAAACAGTTGTGATGCAGTGGTTAACAAGTCAGGCGGCAGACTTCTATGAGGAGGAGTAGTATATAGTTGTCTTAGCTGGCACCTTTTTTGACCTAGATAGTAGACGTCTTAGCTAGCACGGTTATCCCCATGACGTCATAGAGGTGGGGTGGGGACCTCCCTCCAGGCCCCGGCACGCCGCAACCTGTCAACCGCACGGCTTGTCATCACCGCTGACCTCAATTTGCACGACTATTTCTGGGATGTACCGCTAACCTATGACGCGACAGCAAGGACACTCAATCTGAGTATTTCTGACACAACGCTCCCGCAGGCGAACAGTGGAAGTATCACACGCCATTTTATTTTCAGCGCACAATTAGCGACGTCACAGGACACGGCTATCAAGAATAACATTAGGAAATCCGCTTGCTTGCTGTTAACGTTCGTTATGAAATTTCTTCCTAGTATTTTGTCATGTGTTATTGATATATTGAAGTATTTTAATTCTTTGATTGTTAAATTACCATAAATTAACTTCACAAATTATTTATTTTCATAGTTTTTGGGCAAAACTTATTGTTTCCTTCTGCAAATACTATTATTTGGCACCAATAAGTCCTTACTTGAAAATCCCCCCCCCACTCATCTCTTTCTTATACCTCATACACATTTTGTAAGGTCATTTCCTTCTATGGATCTAACAGCCATTTTTTTACCACTCCAATTGTCTTATTGCTCTTAACATCACATTTAATGGAATTTTCGGTGATATTTATTGGCTATTTATTTCATCCCAACATCCTCATTACCAATGTGTTACTTATACACTCACAGAGCTCTATTTCATCTGCTTCATGTCTTTCAATGATACCCAACGCGACTATTGTTGCCTTCTGCAAACAGTATTATTGGTTCAAATAACAAGTCCTGTTCGTTGTAAATTATGTAAGGTCATTTATTTGTAGCTGCCATTTTTTTTATACACACTCCAAGTTGTCTTATTACCTCAACACGCCTCTTGTGATATGTCAGTTTTAAACGCTGTTCTTTTTTTATTTCTAGTATTTCATACTCGTAATAAAAATACTATATTAATCCATCATACTCAAGAAATATAAAAAATGTTTGGGTAGGGGATTCGTTAAATAAAAAACATAATTTCTTGATAAATGTTACAGATTTATTGAAATTTTAAAATACATTTTATTGCAATATAATACATCATTCAATACTTATGTTTCCATGTGTGTCATAGGCCTCTCTTGCATTCACATCCTACCCCCCCCCCCCCTTCTTTACCTGAGTCTTCACTTAATATCCATTTATTGCCTTACACGTTATGAAATTCCATGCCCAAGCATGTATACCTTTTAAACGTTGCAAATGTTTATGAGATGAGAAATATATATATGTGGGTGACACATACTCTCTGTCACACATTGCTGTGAATAACATAGACAAGCAACTTACGGGTGTATCTCAAACTCGAATGTCACGAGGGAAGAAAGAATTCGTATAAACATTAAATCTCGACAGTGGCTAAGTGGTTAAGGCGTCTGACCGGAGATAGAAAGGTCTTCGGTTAGAATCCCTGTCTGGGAGGTGATTTTCATAAGCCCTTAACCCACCTTCACCTCTGGTACAGAACGCTTCTGTGGCTCGGATTCCACGTTAAACTGATAACATCTCTATGGTTGTGTACACTTTCAAAAGCAAAGATTCAAAACAGACGAAGGCCTAACGTGACCTAAACGAGCATTCATACTGCATTGAGGGGGAGGAGCAAACAGTCAGCCAGTCGGTTGAACAATTTTAATATCACAATCGTCTCTTGTCTCTGAGCTCAACATATTGCTCTATACATAAAAAACACACCCGCACTCATTAAGGGATAAGTTTTAGGAAGGATTTGGGTAGGTATAAGGCAAATGGATGTAGATATGGGCACTGTAGGTGAAACACGAGTGGTAATTATAAATAATATACAGCAAACAGTGAGAATACTTGATGAGGATATATACACACTTTTTCTATAGTATAATTATCCCTGGAACCAGAAAAAATCCATCAGTAACAGCTACCAGGTACCACACTGTTCACATTAGTATCGCCTCGCCTCTCACACACATGAGCCATCTTTGCCATCTAGTAGCATGTGCACAAGCATGAAACTGTTCACATCAGCATCATCTCATATCACCCACATAACAACAAGCCATCTAGTAACATGTGCCCCTAGTACCACAAAGGCATGAGTAGATTCAAGAGAATTTCTTAACACAGGCTGCAATGTCGTACTGTGGATCCTCACTCACAGCTACATACGTCACAAAACACACACACTGACACACACATTAGTGGAGGAGATGAACCGCACATCCTACATCCAGACAAACGAGTTAAAGGAAGGTCTGACCATATTTACGCATACATACGCAGAGAGAGACATACACAGAAAGACGCACACACACACACACACACACACACACACACACACACACACACACATTAGTGGAGGAGATGAACCGCACATCCTTCATCCAGACAAACGAGTTAAAGGAAGGTCTGACCATATTTACGCATACATACGCAGAGAGAGACATACACTGAAAGACGCACATACAAACACACACATTAGTGGTGGAAATTAACTACACACACTACACGCAAACAGACGAGTGAAAGAAAGATATCACCATATTTACACTCTAGCTGCCGTCCCTCGCAAACAGCATTTCAATTCCAAAAACTGTGGACTTCACATTAACAATGGAACCAGAAAAAGCCATCGGTAACAGCTACCCCGCAGGTACCAAACTGATTACATTAGCATCGCCTCGCCTCTCACTCAACTCAGCCAACTTAACCATCTAGTAGCAAGTGCACAAGTACGAAACTGTTCGCATCAGCATCATTTCATATCACCCACATAGCCACAAGCCATCCAGTAACATGTGACCCTAGTACCATAAAGACATGAGTAGATTCAAGAGCCTTTCTTAACACAGGCGGCAATGTCGTACTTTTGATGCTCACTCACAGCTGCATACGTCACAAAACACACATTAGTGGTGGAAATAAACTACATACACTACACTCAGACTGGCGAGTGAAAGAAAGGAATCACCATATTTACACTCTAGCTGCCTTCCCGTGCACACCGCATTTCAAGTCCAAAAACTGTGGATCCCACATTACACCACTACATACAAGCAAGGTCTGACTGTGGTTTTGTAACACAAGTTCTTCCTTCTCTGGTACATCCAATCATCACGATTTTTGCCCCGAAGGACATATAGTGAACAACCTGATAAAAACAGTTCGTACCCCAAAAATAACGTCAGCAAACTGTAAACAGAATATTGAAATGGAAGAGTGCTTGGATTCCTGAAATCACTCCAGACGAATGCAGGGAAAGAGACCTTCAAAAGTCCATGGTCGAATTCCTCACCGTTCCTTGCCATACATCCTTTCTCACCTCTAATGACAATGACATCGACGAACCCGAAAAAAAGCCTGATACGCTGGAAATACTAGAATTTTGGATGGTCGTTGAAATTTGTCTGTGTAACGACAGCACTGTGCCAGTAATAATACACGGTAGACTGGGATGTTAAGATAGCAGCGACAAACACCTAATTTTAAAAATTCATTCACATACAAAGGTATGGGAAAAAAAACACATCACACACGATAAAGTTACCATAATGCACTAACTGATAGTTTCATGGTCATGAAACAGACATCATATCCCACATTTTTCATAGTAAATCCCTACACATTGACAAGTTTCCAAAACGTCACCATAGATGTAGTTCTATTACGCTGAAGATAGCGCCCATATTTAAACTGTCGTAAATTGTTAGGTCATTCGTATGCGAAAGTGCGTGTTTGGATATTTTATCAACTCAGGCCTCATCACCTAAAGTCTAATGCCAGATTGTGGTCATGGCCAACTTAGGCTCCATACACCACTCAGAATTATTCTGCCAATATCCATTCTAACATCATTATACGCCATATACAGCAATCCCAACACTCTTCATACCTTCCAGTCACGTCCAGCCCAGCTCCTTTATTATATCACTTGTTGAATGTTTTCCACTAATAAATCTAGCTAGCCTCCTTTGCAACCTACATTTGTTGTACAAAAAATGTGGACTCCATACTACACCACTATAGCCTGACTGTGGGTTTGTACCCAAGTACTTTGGTTCTCTGTCACACCCCCTCAGCACCATCTCCATTAAATGATTTTTACCACGAAGTGCATATAGTGAAAAACGTAAGAAACACAGATCGTATGCCAACACAAACAGCAGTAAACTATAAACAGCACAGTGGAATGGGATAGTGCCTAAGCCCTGAAACAATGGTTAGAAACACACATTGATGGTGGGTATAATGCTATAACCAAATATTCTAGACTCAAATCCACAGAGGAATCACGCACACATGCACATTTCCATGCCTACACACAACAGCACCAAGATAGAACTCACACAGAGGAAGAAGACATACACACACATTAGTGGAGGAAATGAACTGCGCATCCTACATCCAGACAAACGAGTTAAAGGAAGGTCTGACCATATTTACGCATACATACCCAGAGAGAGACGTATACACAAAACACATACACACATACATCCATACAGCGAGTTCGACATAAACAACAGCAAGCATCATGGAAGCGATGAAGTTGGACAGAATTGTCGTTACCACTGTTTAACTGGACAGAACTCTCGTTACAAAAATCATCAGTCAGACGAGTTAAAGGCAGGTATCACCATACATACATTTACATGCACAAAGAGTGACGCAGATACACATGTCCATGTCTACAGCGAGTTCAGCACAACTACCTGAACCAATCATGGAAACGAAATAGTGGTGAAGAACTCACTTGCCTCATGACTGACTGAAAAACAGAACTCTTCTCACATATCATCGGCCTGACGAGAGAGAGACGGTGTGCAAAAGATGTTTTCGCCAACACACCTCAGTGTTTATCCCAGTAATAGTGTTTATCAGACACAATTGATTACATGTACCATCAACAATTAGGTCACCAACACGTCTCATCCATACCACAACACTTTCAGCCATTCATTAACAGTGGCCCTCCAGGTACCATGAGTTGCAATAGACACTTGACTATCAGCAGATACCAGAACCCCTCATATTCATACTATACCCCACCAACAAATCCATACGTCTCCACACACAAGCACAAAGAAACTTAAGTGGAGTTACAGCAAATCATACATCCAGACAGATGAGTTTAAGTAATGTATCACCATAATCACACATACAGACACAGAGATAGACGCACACACACTTACATTTCCATGCCTACAGTGATATCGACACAACAACCATCCCAATTACGGCAACGAAAAAGTGGTGTAAAACCCCAATGGCTCATGACTAACCAAAAAATCATTAGTAACATGTGTGCAAGGTACCAAATTCTTCACATCAACATCGTCTCATTTATCTCACACTACAGACCTCTCTACCATCCAGTATCATGTGTCCTAGGTACAAAACTGTTCACATCAGCACCACCACGTTTATCCCACACCTAAGCCTTTTCGGACATAAAGTAACATATGCCCCAGGTACCATGAGTAGCACTAGACACTTGGTCATCAGACAGATGTCATAATTCACATATTCATATTAGGTCTCACCAAGATATCCATACGTCACCACATATAAGCACACACAAAGTGCAGGATCATCACATCATATATCCAGACAAACGAGTTGAAGGAAGGTATCACTATATTTACACATGCATACACAGAAAGAAGCATACACACGTGTATTTCTATGCCTACAGCGATCACACAGCAACTAGACCAAGCATGACAACGAAAAAGTTGAACAGACATGACACATGACTGGCCAAAAATCATCAGACAGACGTGTTAGAGTGTGTGCAACGGATGACATGTTGTAGCCATCCATCTTAATACTTATGCCATATGGATTATTCATGTATCATCAACACATAAGTAGCCAGTCATTGTGAAATCTCAAAGTAGAGTATAATAGTATCATGATAGACACACAACGACATAGAAAGACACACACACACATGCCCATGCATACACACAATTCCATACATCACTACACACATACAGGTAACTCGAGGAAAGGGACTGAACACCCTACATTCAAACTGAATAGGTGCGGCATGTGTGAAGTATGATATGACTTTGTCACACACATCAGTGCTCATCACACCCAACTGATTACGTCCACCATCAACACTGATGGTCACTGATGGTGAAATCTCGATATGGAGTAGACTCCTATCACCATAATTAGACACACAAGCGGGCGCGTATATCGTGTTTGTAGGTCGGTATACCTGCGCTCATAACCGCTTTCGCCCGCTTCGAAATTCCGGTCCTCGGTGCGGTCCTATAAATGCGGTTAACGGTATTAGGCCCCAGTCGGAAAAATGCGGTTATTCGTCGAAGACCGCGATTTTAGGTCCGGCATATTGCGGTATTTCTATCCGTCAGGAGGGGGGCCCTGTCTCGCCACGCCCGCCTGGGCAGGTTGACCCAAATAAGTCTTTCAGAAGCTGCTTTTAACAAATGACTTTGACCAAACAGTGTACAAGAGTTTAGTTCCAGTAGCCATCTATAATGATGGCACATGAAATCAGGTGAGTGTGGTGAGCATTGAGGTGTATTGTAAAGACATGCTGTCCTCTGACAATCCTGTAACATCTCAGTCTGGACGTGAAGTGTGGAGTTCCTTTCCTCCAGTTACTTGTATGTTTGTGGTAACATATAGAATTGTGGTGTATGCATGGACATATGTGCGTGTGCATGTTCCTATGTGATTGTGTGTCTAATTATGGTGATAGGAGTCTACTCCATATCGAGATTTCACCATCAGTGACCATCAGTGTTGATGGTGGACGTAATCAGTTGGGTGTGATGAGCACTGATGTGTGTGACAAAGTCATATCATACTTCACACATGCCGCACCTATTCAGTTTGAATGTAGGGTGTTCAGTCCCTTTCCTCGAGTTACCTGTATGTGTGTAGTGATGTATGGAATTGTGTGTATGCATGGGCATGTGTGTGTGTGTCTTTCTATGTCGTTGTGTGTCTATCATGATACTATTATACTCTACTTTGAGATTTCACAATGACTGGCTACTTATGTGTTGATGATACATGAATAATCCATATGGCATAAGTATTAAGATGGATGGCTACAACATGTCATCCGTTGCACACACTCTAACACGTCTGTCTGATGATTTTTGGCCAGTCATGTGTCATGTCTGTTCAACTTTTTCGTTGTCATGCTTGGTCTAGTTGCTGTGTGATCGCTGTAGGCATAGAAATACACGTGTGTATGCTTCTTTCTGTGTATGCATGTGTAAATATAGTGATACCTTCCTTCAACTCGTTTGTCTGGATATATGATGTGATGATCCTGCACTTTGTGTGTGCTTATATGTGGTGACGTATGGATATCTTGGTGAGACCTAATATGAATATGTGAATTATGACATCTGTCTGATGACCAAGTGTCTAGTGCTACTCATGGTACCTGGGGCATATGTTACTTTATGTCCGAAAAGGCTTAGGTGTGGGATAAACGTGGTGGTGCTGATGTGAACAGTTTTGTACCTAGGACACATGATACTGGATGGTAGAGAGGTCTGTAGTGTGAGATAAATGAGACGATGTTGATGTGAAGAATTTGGTACCTTGCACACATGTTACTAATGATTTTTTGGTTAGTCATGAGCCATTGGGGTTTTACACCACTTTTTCGTTGCCGTAATTGGGATGGTTGTTGTGTCGATATCACTGTAGGCATGGAAATGTAAGTGTGTGTGCGTCTATCTCTGTGTCTGTATGTGTGATTATGGTGATACATTACTTAAACTCATCTGTCTGGATGAATGATTTGCTGTAACTCCACTTAAGTTTCTTTGTGCTTGTGTGTGGAGACGTATGGATTTGTTGGTGGGGTATAGTATGAATATGAGGGGTTCTGGTATCTGCTGATAGTCAAGTGTCTATTGCAACTCATGGTACCTGGAGGGCCACTGTTAATGAATGGCTGAAAGTGTTGTGGTATGGATGAGACGTGTTGGTGACCTAATTGTTGATGGTACATGTAATCAATTGTGTCTGATAAACACTATTACTGGGATAAACACTGAGGTGTGTTGGCGAAAACATCTTTTGCACACCGTCTCTCTCTCGTCAGGCCGATGATATGTGAGAAGAGTTCTGTTTTTCAGTCAGTCATGAGGCAAGTGAGTTCTTCACCACTATTTCGTTTCCATGATTGGTTCAGGTAGTTGTGCTGAACTCGCTGTAGACATGGACATGTGTATCTGCGTCACTCTTTGTGCATGTAAATGTATGTATGGTGATACCTGCCTTTAACTCGTCTGACTGATGATTTTTGTAACGAGAGTTCTGTCCAGTTAAACAGTGGTAACGACAATTCTGTCCAACTTCATCGCTTCCATGATGCTTGCTGTTGTTTATGTCGAACTCGCTGTATGGATGTATGTGTGTATGTGTTTTGTGTATACGTCTCTCTCTGGGTATGTATGCGTAAATATGGTCAGACCTTCCTTTAACTCGTTTGTCTGGATGTAGGATGCGCAGTTCATTTCCTCCACTAATGTGTGTGTATGTCTTCTTCCTCTGTGTGAGTTCTATCTTGGTGCTGTTGTGTGTAGGCATGGAAATGTGCATGTGTGCGTGATTCCTCTGTGGATTTGAGTCTAGAATATTTGGTTATAGCATTATACCCACCATCAATGTGTGTTTCTAACCATTGTTTCAGGGCTTAGGCACTATCCCATTCCACTGTGCTGTTTATAGTTTACTGCTGTTTGTGTTGGCATACGATCTGTGTTTCTTACGTTTTTCACTATATGCACTTCGTGGTAAAAATCATTTAATGGAGATGGTGCTGAGGGGGTGTGACAGAGAACCAAAGTACTTGGGTACAAACCCACAGTCAGGCTATAGTGGTGTAGTATGGAGTCCACATTTTTTGTACAACAAATGTAGGTTGCAAAGGAGGCTAGCTAGATTTATTAGTGGAAAACATTCAACAAGTGATATAATAAAGGAGCTGGGCTGGACGTGACTGGAAGGTATGAAGAGTGTTGGGATTGCTGTATATGGCGTATAATGATGTTAGAATGGATATTGGCAGAATAATTCTGAGTGGTGTATGGAGCCTAAGTTGGCCATGACCACAATCTGGCATTAGACTTTAGGTGATGAGGCCTGAGTTGATAAAATATCCAAACACGCACTTTCCATACGAATGACCTAACAATTTACGACAGTTTAAATATGGGCGCTATCTTCAGCGTAATAGAACTACATCTATGGTGACGTTTTGGAAACTTGTCAATGTGTAGGGATTTACTATGAAAAATGTGGGATATGATGTCTGTTTCATGACCATGAAACTATCAGTTAGTGCATTATGGTAACTTTATCGTGTGTGATGTGTTTTTTTTCCCATACCTTTGTATGTGAATGAATTTTTAAAATTAGGTGTTTGTCGCTGCTATCTTAACATCCCAGTCTACCGTGTATTATTACTGGCACAGTGCTGTCGTTACACAGACAAATTTCAACGACCATCCAAAATTCTAGTATTTCCAGCGTATCAGGCTTTTTTTTCGGGCTTCGTCGATGTCATTGTCATTAGAGGTGAGAAAGGATGTATGGCAAGGAACGGTGAGGAATTCGGACCATGGACTTTTGAAGGTCTCTTTCCCTGCATTCGTCTGGAGTGATTTCAGGAATCCAAGCACTCTTCCATTTCAATAGTTCTGTTTACAGTTTGCTGACGTTATTTTTGGGGTACGAACTGTTTTTATCAGGTTGTTCACTATATGTCCTTCGGGGCAAAAATCGTGATGATTGGATGTACCAGAGAAGGAAGAACTTGTGTTACAAAACCACAGTCAGACCTTGCTTGTATGTAGTGGTGTAATGTGGGATCCACAGTTTTTGGACTTGAAATGCGGTGTGCACGGGAAGGCAGCTAGAGTGTAAATATGGTGATTCCTTTCTTTCACTCGCCAGTCTGAGTGTAGTGTAGTGTAGTTTATTTCCACCACTAATGTGTGTTTTGTGACGTATGCAGCTGTGAGTGAGCATCAAAAGTACGACATTGCCGCCTGTGTTAAGAAAGGCTCTTGAATCTACTCATGTCCTTTATGGTACTAGGGTCACATGTTACTGGATGGCTTGTGGCTATGTGGGTGATATGAGATGATGCTGATGCTGAACAGTTTCGTACTTGTGCACTTGCTACTAGATGGTTAAGTTGGCTGAGTTGAGTGAGAGGCGAGGCGATGCTAATGTAATCAGTTTGGTACCTGCGGGGTAGCTGTTACCGATGGCTTTTTCTGGTTCCATTGTTAATGTGAAGTCCACAGTTTTTGGAATTGAAATGCTGTTTGCGAGGGACGGCAGCTAGAGTGTAAATATGGTGATATCTTTCTTTCACTCGTCTGTCTGCGTGTAGTGTGTGTAGTTAATTTCCACCACTAATGTGTGTGTGTGTGCGCGTGTGCGTCTTTCAGTGTATGTCTCTCTCTGCGTATGTATGCGTAAATATGGTCAGACCTTCCTTTAACTCGTTTGTCTGGATGAAGGATGTGCGGTTCATCTCCTCCACTAATGTGTGTGTGTGTGTGTGTGTGTGTGTGGTGTGTGTGTGTGTGTGCGTCTTTCTGTGTATGTCTCTCTCTGCGTATGTATGCGTAAATATGGTCAGACCTTCCTTTAACTCGTTTGTCTGGATGTAGGATGTGCGGTTCATCTCCTCCACTAATGTGTGTGTCAGTGTGTGTGTTTTGTGACGTATGTAGCTGTGAGTGAGGATCCACAGTACGACATTGCAGCCTGTGTTAAGAAATGCTCTTGAATCTACTCATGCCTTTGTGGTACTAGGGGCACATGTTACTAGATGGCTTGTTGTTATGTGGGTGATATGAGATGATGCTGATGTGAACAGTTTCATGCTTGTGCACATGCTACTAGATGGCAAAGATGGCTCATGTGTGTGAGAGGCGAGGCGATACTAATGTGAACAGTGTGGTACCTGGTAGCTGTTACTGATGGATTTTTTCTGGTTCCAGGGATAATGATACTATAGAAAAAGTGTGTATATATCCTCATCAAGTATTCTCACTGTTTGCTGTATATTATTTATAATTACCACTCGTGTTTCACCTACAGTGCCCATAGCTACATCCATTTGCCTTATACCTACCCAAATCCTTCCTAAAACTTATCCCTTAATGAGTGCTGGTGTGTTTTTTATGTATAGAGCAATATGTTGAGCTCAGAGACAAGAGACGATTGTGATATTAAAATTGTTCAACCGACTGGCTGACTGTTTGCTCCTCCCCCTCAATGCAGTATGAATGCTCGTTTAGGTCACGTTAGGCCTTCGTCTGTTTTGAATCTTTGCTTTTGAAAGTGTACACAACCATAGAGATGTTATCAGTTTAACGTGGAATCCGAGCCACAGAAGCGTTCTGTACCAGAGGTGAAGGTGGGTTAAGGGCTTATGAAAATCACCGCCCAGACAGGGATTCTAACCGAAGACCTTTCTATCTCCGGTCAGACGCCTTAACCACTGAGCCACTGTCGAGATTTAATGTTTATACGAATTCTTTCTTCCCTCGTGACATTCGAGTTTGAGATACACCCGTAAGTTGCTTGTCTATGTTATTCACAGCAATGTGTGACAGAGAGTATGTGTCACCCACATAATATATATTTCTCATCTCATAAACATTTAGCAACGTTTAAAAGGTATACATGCTTGGGCATGGAATTTCATAACGTGTAAGGCAATAAATGGATATTAAGTGAAGACTCAGGTAAAGAAGGGGGGGGGGGTAGGATGTGAATGCAAGAGAGGCCTATGACACACATGGAATCATAAGTATTGAATGATGTATTATATTGCAATAAAATGTATTTTAAAATTTCAATAAATCTGTAACATTTATCAAGAAATTATGTTTTTTATTTAACGAATCCCCTACCCAAAAATTTTTTATATTTCTTGAGTATGATGGATTAATATAGTATTTTTATTACGAGTATGAAATACTAGAAATAAAAAAGAACAGCGTTTAAAACTGACATATCACAAGAGGCGTGTTGAGGTAATAAGACAACTTGGAGTGTGTATAAAAAAAATGGCAGCTACAAATAAATGACCTTACATAATTTACAACGAACAGGACTTGTTATTTGAACCAATAATACTGTTTGCAGAAGGCAACAATAGTCGCGTTGGGTATCATTGAAAGACATGAAGCAGATGAAATAGAGCTCTGTGAGTGTATAAGTAACACATTGGTAATGAGGATGTTGGGATGAAATAAATAGCCAATAAATATCACCGAAAATTCCATTAAATGTGATGTTAAGAGCAATAAGACAATTGGAGTGGTAAAAAAAAATGGCTGTTAGATCCATAGAAGGAAATGACCTTACAAAATGTGTATGAGGTATAAGAAAGAGATGAGTGGGGGGGGGGGGGGATTTTCAAGTAAGGACTTATTGGTGCCAAATAATAGTATTTGCAGAAGGAAACAATAATTTTTGCCCAAAAACTATGAAAATAAATAATTTTTGAAGTTAATTTATGGTAATTTAACAATCAAAGAATTAAAATACTTCAATATATCAATAACACATGACAAAATACTAGGAAGAAATTTCATAACGAACGTTAACAGCAAGCAAGCGGATTTCCTAATGTTATTCTTGATAGCCGTGTCCTGTGACGTCGCTAATTGTGCGCTGAAAATAAAATGGCGTGTGATAGCCTGCGGGAGCGTTGTGTCAGAAATACTCAGATTGAGTGTCCTTGCTGTCGCGTCATAGGTTAGCGGTACATCCCAGAAATAGTCGTGCAAATTGAGGTCAGCGGTGATGACAAGCCGTGCGGTTGACAGGTTGCGGCGTGCCGGGGCCTGGAGGGAGGTCCCCCCACCTCTATGACGTCATGGGGATAACCGTGCTAGCTAAGACGTCTACTATCTAGGTCAAAAAAAGGTGCCAGCTAAGACAACTATATACTACTAGGAGGGTTTTCAAAAACTGGTACTACGGTATGACAAGTGCCTGAATATTGAAGGAAATTATGTAGAAAAGCAGAGTAAGGTACAGGCTTTCATGTAAAAATAAAATTATTGAGATATATTTGCACGTCTTTTTTTAATTTCAAAACGGTACTTACTTAAAAAACATGCCTCGTATAAACTCTGGTCAAGCATTAACATTAGCGAAAGTTTAAATTAAATTGAAATTTAGCATAGGCCGGAATGACAATTGGTATTCGTGATTACAGCAGAAACCATAAGTAATTAATGTTTTTTATGCTGCTTCCATTAGCGACTTGTTACTGAAAAGCAGTTACAAGTCTCTTCAGCACAAAAGTTTTTCGATTTTTTACCTATGAAATTCTACGATAAGAAAACTTAATGAATGTATTATGGCAATTATTTTTTTAGCAGTTGCTTAGCTATTAAATTTTTTACATAATCTAGATTTTTTCTAATGATATGTCTGGTCGCTGTTAATTTGCGAACGATGGCAGGCGCGTGACATCACCATTATCCAGTCAATAGCTATCGAGAGTAGTGTGGATTTGCGGGAGCGCGCTCAAAAGATACATTGTATCAATCTATTGTTATGCTAATTAGGCTATTGTTCCAATTGGATACATTGTATCAATCTATTGTTCTATTGTTCTCCCCCCCCTCCCACCTGTCAATCATTTTCACACCTATTGTTCTCTCCCCTCCCACTTGAGGAACCACTTGACTTGAGGGCCACTTGACTAACCACTTGACTTGAGGGCCACTTGACTAACCTCAGTTACACCCCTATTGTCCTTGACCACGCCCCCCTCTAGCCGCACCAGGTGTGACGCAGCCGTTGCCAGACACTTGAACGACCAACTGCACTTTCGGACAGATGTCGACATGCCGCTCCTTTTTCGAACGAGGAATTCGCGGAGGTATTTGCCAGTGCGTGCCGAGGCAAATAACAGGTACATGCCGAGGCAAATAACAGGTACATGCCGAGGCAAAATAACAGGTACATGCTGTGGCGGTGGGGGCGGGCGCCGCCACGTGGTTCGCCGTTGGGTTGGCCATGTTGTCTATACACACACACACATCGCGCGGCAAGCGGCGGTTGAACCGAGGCAACTGCCGCGGCAAGCGGCGGCTGAACCGCGGCAAGTTGCCGCGGTGCGGCAACATGCCGCGGCTGAGTCCCGCTGCAGGAGTGACGTTGCGTCCGCACGGCGCCGCGGCGCAGCTCGTCGCTGTGGTTGCAGCACCTTCGGCGGCTGCGGATCCGTGCGGCAGCCGTCAAACGCGACAGCCACAAACACCGCAGGACTCCAGCCACGGACGGGACAGCGAGCAGACGTGTTGGAACCTCGGATTCTATTGTTCTTTTGTTAGAACACTGCGGTGACCAACTGTTCTCCCTAACTCCAGTTTCATCGTATGGAGTGTTATGCCTCTTCAGTCGTCTAACATCGTGATCTTTACAGGCGACAGAGGATTGAACGAAGGAACGGGAGAGAATTCAACTATGGTCCTTTGCGGGAACCACCCCGGCATTCACCTGGAGCGATTGCGGAAAAATCTTGTAAAATCGAAACGTGGTTGGCCGGACGGGTATTTCAAACCGCGTCGTCCTAAGTTCCAGACCAGTACAACCTGTATCAATCCAAATGCGTAATTCGCCCGGAGTGTTTTGAGGAAAACGAGAATATGGATGCTCAGACGGGGGTTCGAACCAGAGCCAACCTCAGCTTCACCACCCTAGTACCAGCTGTCGATTTTATTGCACTTTTGCCAGGCTATATTCGCCTGGAGTGATTTGAGAAAAACGAGAATATGGATGCTCAGACGGGGATTCGAACCAGCGATCGTTGTTTGACGGCATTCAATGGACGGGAATAGGCAATATACTTTATATTGAGCGCTTAATAAAATGCGATTTAAACCAATGAGGTTTCTTTCTTAAGTTAGGAATTAATGTCTTTAAACATACGACGAACGAGAATATGGATGCTCAGACGGGGATTCGAACCAGCGATCGTTGTTTGACGGCATTCAATGGACGGGAATAAGCAATATACTTTATATTGAGCGCTTAATAAAATGCGATTTAAACCAATGAGGTTTCTTTCTTAAGTTAGGAATTAATGTCTTTAAACATACGACGAACGAGAATATGGATGCTAAGACGGGGATTCGAACCAGCGATCGTTGTTTGACGGCATTCAATGGACGGGAATAAGCAATATACTTTATATTGAGCGCTTAATAAAATGCGATTTAAACCAATGAGGTTTCTTTCTTAAGTTAGGAATTAATGTCTTTAAACATACGACGAAAACACATTTCTGAAAGCTCATTTAACGTAATATTAAGCACGTCATTTCTACCCCAATCACACTAAGTACGATGATAAAATTCATATAGCGTTGATTGTAAAAAACTGAAGTTTCTATTTATCTAAAAATACTTTTTAAAAAACTGCTATTTCTGATAGTTGATAACAAATTTCGCTCGCTGAGCCAGAGGCTGATCCCCCAAGGAGGGCCGAGTCTAACACAATGCTCCCTTTTGTTATCGCCACTCGAACGCGCAAGCTGCACAGCCTATAACTCAACTTCATTTCGCGTAATATTAAGCTTTTAATTTCTACTCTTGGCATAAAGCGAGAAAAAAAATGTTTATATCATGATACTTCTATGAAAATAACCTTTCCAATTAAACTATAATATTTTTTAAAAAAACTTGTACTTCTGATAGTTGATCTTAAATTTGGGGCTCTGAGCCACGCTTTGTATTGCTGGGGGGTGAGGTTTCTATAGCGTATTGTATGTACCGTTGCTGCGGGGCGTTAATTGTGCGCGCTAAGAGTGGCTGTTTAGAAAATTAAACTCCGCAAACAACACAGTAGCGTTCACGGAGCGTCGTTGATGGTTGTACGTAGAGCTTGAATCGAAAATTTACTGCCGCTGCTGCATTGTAATAAATTATTTAGGTGGAATATACCGATTCCACTAGGATCATCCTGTACTAAGAAATGTACCCAGGACGGCTGCAGAGGTGTTTCCTAGCGACCAAGACTTACTAACTGCGATAAGTTCGGCGAAAGACGTTTGTGACGGTGAGTATTTTGGACAAAGTTTTGTGCATATTCTTACGACTCAGACCGAGCGTGGTGGGTGAGCGGTTAACTCTCTGGCCTCACATTCGGGAGGACGCGGGTTCGAATCCCCGTCCAGGCATCCATCGCGCGCTAGTGATAACAAACAAGTATCTGTGCATGCGAAGTAAATAAATATGGAGTCACGTTTATAGTGCGATACACTGAATGTCAATTGTGGATAGGAACGGAGCTCAGTTTCCTTATTTCACCTGTATAATGTTGTGGAAAAGCCTTGTAAAATCGAAGGGTGTTACCTGTATGTCTCTTCAGTCGTCTCTCATCGTGAACTTTACAGGCGACAGAGGATTGAACGAAGGAACGGGGGGGAATTCGACTATGGTCCTTTGTGGGAACCATCCCGGCATTCACCTCAAGCGGTTGCGGAAAAACCTTGTAAAATCGAAACTTGGTTGACCGGACGAAACCGCATCGTCCTAGGTTCCAGACCAGTACAACCTGCATCAACTCGTTAGAAGTGGGAAAGGACCGGGGAGCAAGTAACTGGAAGAAATTCGGCAGTGACCTTTTGAACAAACCAAGGCGAAAATTCAGATGTGGGTGCCCGGACAAGGATTCGAAACCGCATCTTCCCGAATGCGAATCTCATGTGTATTAGCGTCAGACCACGAACTAAGGGATCACCGTCGTAAGTGGATAAATTATTAGCGTACCAGTATGGCTTTACACCTCGCCAACATCGATATCATTAGAGGCGGGATAGGATTGATGCAGGGAACGGTCACCTGGAGTGATTTGGGGAAACCATGGAAAACCAGAATATGGATGCTCAGACGGAGATTCGAACCAGCGCCCTTCTGAATGCATGGTCAGAACGTTAACACTCACCCACCACGCTCGGTAATTTTCGTGGGCAATACTGAAAAATATCTATTCTGAGAAGTAATTTTTTGCATGGTGCTTCGATAATCATGAAATTTCCAAACATCTGAAATGACTGGTTACGCAGATATTGCTGCCACCAGAGACACAGGGAAATAGTGTGAACTTTGACAAAACATCCTTAGCTGGGACGCTGCATGTTAGAGACTAATACAGTAACTCTAATCAACTACACAATCTTGCTACTTATCCCGTTTCTTTGGCAGAGGCATATTGCATACTGTACGGATATTGAGTGACCACAGTAAGCTGCTGCTGTATAGAAAAATACAAACGCGTTGCATCCGGAAAACCGGCGCGCGAAATTTCGGTCTTCTTAGGCCGCGTAAAATACCGGTCTCTTAGGCCGCGGTGGGGCCCAAGCCGCCTCAGCAAACACTTTTGGATATCCATGTATCAGTGGCACCATGAGATGGTGAGTTGAAATAACCTAACCTTAATTTACTCTAACCAACTATAACAAACATTTTAACATTCTGTATTAACCAGACTTTAGCATAAGTTCTGTCTCAGAAAGTGCCATAAGTTTTTAACCAATATTTTGCTATATTTGACCAGTATTCCCGAATTTTTATCTATTTTTGCACTTTTTAAATGAAATTCATCGAAAGTGGCACTTACTAACTGATATCTAACATAATTTATGTTTCATCTGGTATTGAGCCCATTATGTTTCGGTCTTGTGGAGGGTCGTGTTGTTTAATGAAACTTGTGATGTTCTCATCTTCTGCATGCTCTGGTTAGTTCAACTTCAGTACTTTAGTGTGACTTTCGACAGGTATGTACTACTCAAGTTGTCCGATGTCATATCGGGCCGTGAACAGAATGAGTTTCATTTATGATGGAACACCGCATCATGTCGCACGTTTTTTTTTCTATTTTGGTGGATGCACTCAATACACATCGTATGGCATGATGGACACCTTCTAACCATGTAAACCGATGACATCTTTCGTATAGTGAAGTGGTATAATTGCGGTGATGTTTTACCTGTTTTCACGATCTTGTTCCGACTGTGCACTTCCTCTGACGTGTCTATATTGATGGTAACGTTATGCGTGTATGTGAGAGAGAGAGTGAGAGCCATTGTCTTTAAACGCAGACTGCCTTCCGTGTAACTGCGTTAAGTCAGTTTCTGCACACATATACGTTGTTTCACCTCGTTTGGTACAAACACTAGGCTAGTATATATAGTTATCACCCTGTGCACTTCCTCTGACGTGTCTATAATGTTGGTAACGTTATGTGTGTTTAGACTCTGCATATTATTGTTATGAAAATAAAGAGTGAGCAAAACATGTAATTCATACAATTTACGTCTTTTGTGGAGGAAATTTAAAGAGTACTCCATATACACATGTGAATGCAGCATCCGATGCACTTCCACTGACACGTCTATCATGATGGTTACGTGACGTGTGTGTTGACTCTGGAGAACTCTACCAAGTTTCGTTATTCATCTGAAAATATTTATTACTGAAAAAAAAACAACACATTTTAGTTTATCTGGTGACTGCCATTACACTTTTTTCCCCCATATAACACGTATTTCTGTAATCCACACACATTATATGAACGATATTGTGATACACGCAGGTGTGATTTTTATGTCAACCATTGACTTCATTCATGGACGAAATTTACATTTTTACCGATTTTTGTTATATATGACCAAATTTCTTGATTTTGTACATTTTCACACTGTTTTTTTATGATATTCATAGAAACAGCCGCATACGTACTTATATCCAACAAATTTATGTCTTTTCGAATGTTGGCGTCTATTACAATTCGCTCTTCAGACCAGTATGTAAGTGATGAAGCGTCACGCCACTACAGGAACTCATAAAAATAACTCTGTAAAGGGTTTTATTAATGGAAAGTGGATAAAATAAAACAAATTGAATAACTTAGTATGTGTATTTTATTCACACTGTTCACATCAATGTAGTATCCTGGGTTATAATTCTTAATTACTACATTGTTAATAACAGGTAATACAAGTAAATTTTTATATGCAATAAGTTCATATTTTAGTAGATTATAGTCCAGTGACGAACTGGGGGCCAATTGAGTCACATAAACATCACGAATATGCATATCAACCAGTTTTTGCACTGTTGCCATATGATAGTCTCGTAGCACTTTACTAGATAAAATGTCCACAAATTCTGTGTAGTATCTTGCAACTAGGTATCCCCACCTCTTCTTGACGGTCAAGGCGCTGGACACTGCAGGCTGCGCGTCGATGAGGTTCTTCCAAGTTGAATCGCTGAAGAAGATGCCGCTGGTGGGGTCAACATTTGGGTAAAAACATACAGTTTTCGTCCTGGCAATCGTACGGAAGGAGACGGCGTTCTCACCAAGTGGAATGTTTGTCTGGGAGCTGCCTGTGTAGAACAAATCTGACACTACATCCAATACTTGAGTCAGCACGACCCATTCTTCATACGTTAGTATAACCTTGGTGCGGTATCCAACTTTTTCGAGCACTACTACTGGCTCAAATTCGTGTTTGGACGATAAACCTATCGTCAAACGCTTAGAATCACCAGCATTGAGCTGATACACAGACGAAAACAACAGTACCGGGCTGGCCATCTCTGTACACTGGCACTAGCAGTCCATTTGGGTAGTAATCAGGTCTAGTCCGGGGTGGTGGGGGTAAAAAAAAAAACATCAGTACCGGGCTGGCCATCTCTGTACACTGGCACTAGCAGTCCATTTGGGTAGTAATCAGGCCTAGTCCGTGGTGGTGGGGGTAAACGTGTTCAGTCCTGTCCTTATGTAAGGCTGTTACGACTGAAAAACTCTAACGCCAGACCATACATACCAAGCGGCATTACATTTTATTTGAAAGTACTGAGAAGTAAGGATTCGTTGTCCGGAATTATGGAGAACTGTTCTAGTGTTGTGTCAACGTGAGTTAAACATCGTGCTGTTATCGAATTTTTAACTGCTGACAAAGTGATTCCTACTGCGATTCATCGTCGTTTCAAGGCTGTTTATACCGACAATACCGTTGATAGGTCTACTGTAAATCGATTGGCACTAAAATTTGGTGATTGCGAGAATGTAAAGGCCATAATTGTATGGACTGGCGGCATGGACTGGGAAGGAATTCGGGCATGGTATTTTGAATGAATAACTCGACATTCATCTGGAGTTGGTGGTCGTGGTTTTCTTTTTTTATGGTTCTACGCCTCGTCGACATCGAAGCCTTTAGAGGTGGGAAAGGACAGTGGACGACGAACGGTGGGGAATTCGGCCATGTCAAATGAAGAAATCACCCCGTCATTCGCCTCGAGTTATTTGGGGAAACCATGGAAAACTCAAATCTGGATGCCCGGACTGGGATTCGAGCCCACGCCCTCCCAAAATGCTAGGCCAGATCTTTACCGATCACGAGGTGTGATAGGACTGGTGCAAGGATCGGGATCGAATTCAGGCATGGTCTTTTGAAGGAACCAACCCAACATTCACCTGAAGTACGGAGTAATGGCTCGTTTGGTCATTATGACCAGGGTTTTTTATTGCCTGCGCATTCCCCCTCTATGGTGATTGCGAGAATGTAATGGCCATAATTGTATGGACTGGCGGCAAGGACTGGGAAGGAATTCGGGCATGGTATTTTGAATGAATAACTCGACATTCATCTGGAGTTGGTGGTCGTGGGTTTCTTTTTTTAGGGTTCTACGCCTCGTCGACATCGAAGCCTTTAGAGGTGGGAAAGGACAGTGGACGAGGAACGGTGGGGAATTCGGCCATGGCAAATGAAGAAAATCATCCCCGTCATTCGCCTCGAGTTATTTGGGGAAACCATGGAAAACTCAAATCTGGATGCCCGGACTGGGATTCGAGCCCACGCCCTCCCAAATGCTAGGCCAGATCTTTACCGATCACGAAGTGTGATAGGACTGGTGCAAGGATCGGAATGGAATTCAGGCATGGTCTTTTGAAGGACCCAACCCAACATTCACCTGAAGTACGGAGTAATGGCTCGTTTGGTCATTATGACCAGGGTTTTTTATTGCCTGCGCATTCCCCCTATGGTGATTGCGAGAATGTAATGGCCATAATTGTATGGACTGGCGGCAAGGACTGGGAAGGAATTCGGGCATGGTATTTTGAATGAATAACTCGACATTCATCTGGAGTTGGTGGTCGTGGGTTTTCTTTTTTTTTTTAGGGTTCTACACCTCGTCGACATCGAAAGCCTTTAGAGGTGGGAAAGGACAGTGGACGAGGAACGGTGGGGAATTCGGCCATGGCAAATGAAGAAAATCATCCCCGTCATTCGCCTCGAGTTATTTGGGGAAACCATGGAAAACTCAAATCTGGATGCCCGGACTGGGATTCGAGCCCACGCCCTCCCAAATGCTAGGCCAGATCTTTACCGATTACGAAGTGTGATAGGACTGGTGCAAGGATCGGAATGGAATTCAGGCATGGTCTTTTGAAGGACCCAACCCAACATTCACCTGAAGTACGGAGTAATGGCTCGTTTGGTCATTATGACCAGGGTTTTTTATTGCCTGCGCATTCCGCCTCTATCCTAGCCTACTTGAACTTAACAGGGTGTAGAGAACCTACAGTTTAAACTTGAAACCGAACAACGGAAGTGTTAAGGCGTAACTACATTACGACGCAAGTTGTGAAAGATGTGAAGGTCAGGTTGAGGGCTTTTCACTTTCCCGTCAGATGGCTTAAGCACCGAATGCAGTAATTTCATAAAAAGCATGGAAAGCCGAAATCTTGATGGTCGGGGCAGGGATTCAAACCCACGTCCTCCCGACGCCTTTTTGAAGGAAACACACCGGCATTCGCTTGGAATGATTTAGGTAAACCATTAAAAACCCAAATTTGGATGCCTGGACGGGGGTTCGAACCCGCGTCCTCCCGAATGTGAGGCCAGAGAGTTAACCGCTCACCCACCACGCTCAGTATGAGCCGTAAGAATACGCACAATACTTTGTCCAAAACACTCGCCGCCACAAACGTCTTTCGCCGAACTTATCGCAGTTAGTAAGTCTTGGTCACTCAATATCCGTACAGTATGCAATATGCCTCTGCCAAAGAAACGGGATAAGTAGCAAGATTGTGTAGTTGATTAGAGTTACTGTATTAGTCTCTAACATGCAGCGTCCCAGCTAAGGATGTTTTGTCAAAGTTCACACTATTTCCCTGTGTCTCTGGTGGCAGCAATATCTGCGTAACCAGTCATTTCAGATGTTTGGAAATTTCATGATTATCGAAGCACCATGCAAAAAATTACTTCTCAGAATAGATATTTTTCAGTATTGCCCACGAAAATTACCGAGCGTGGTGGGTGAGTGTTAACGTTCTGACCATGCATTCAGAAGGGCGCTGGTTCGAATCTCCGTCTGAGCATCCATATTCTGGTTTTCCATGGTTTCCCCAAATCACTCCAGGTGACCGTTCCCTGCATCAATCCTATCCCGCCTCTAATGATATCGATGTTGGCGAGGTGTAAAGCCATACTGGTACGCTAATAATTTATCCACTTACGACGGTGATCCCTTAGTTCGTGGTCTGACGCTAATACACATGAGATTCGCATTCGGGAAGATGCGGTTTCGAATCCTTGTCCGGGCACCCACATCTGAATTTTCGCCTTGGTTTGTTCAAAAGGTCACTGCCGAATTTCTTCCAGTTACTTGCTCCCCGGTCCTTTCCCACTTCTAACGAGTTGATGCAGGTTGTACTGGTCTGGAACCTAGGACGATGCGGTTTCGTCCGGTCAACCAAGTTTCGATTTTACAAGGTTTTTCCGCAACCGCTTGAGGTGAATGCCGGGATGGTTCCCACAAAGGACCATAGTCGAATTCCCCCCCGTTCCTTCGTTCAATCCTCTGTCGCCTGTAAAGTTCACGATGAGAGACGACTGAAGAGACATAACACCCTTCGATTTTACAAGGCTTTTCCACAACATTATACAGGTGAAATAAGGAAACTGAGCTCCGTTCCTATCCACAATTGACATTCAGTGTATCGCACTATAAACGTGACTCCATATTTATTTACTTCGCATGCACAGATACTTGTTTGTTATCACTAGCGCGCGATGGATGCCTGGACGGGGATTCGAACCCGCGTCCTCCCGAATGTGAGGCCAGAGAGTTAACCGCTCACCCACCACGCTCGGTCTGAGTCGTAAGAATATGCACAAAACTTTGTCCAAAATACTCACCGTCACAAACGTCTTTCGCCGAACTTATCGCAGTTAGTAAGTCTTGGTCGCTAGGAAACACCTCTGCAGCCGTCCTGGGTACATTTCTTAGTACAGGATGATCCTAGTGGAATCGGTATATTCCACCTAAATAATTTATTACAATGCAGCAGCGGCAGTAAATTTTCGATTCAAGCTCTACGTACAACCATCAACGACGCTCCGTGAACGCTACTGTGTTGTTTGCGGAGTTTAATTTTCTAAACAGCCACTCTTAGCGCGCACAATTAACGCCCCGCAGCAACGGTACATACAATACGCTATAGAAACCTCACCCCCCAGCAATACAAAGCGTGGCTCAGAGCCCCAAATTTAAGATCAACTATCAGAAGTACAAGTTTTTTAAAAAATATTATAGTTTAATTGGAAAGGTTATTTTCATAGAATTATCATGATATAAACATTTTTTTTTTTCTCGCTTTATGCCAAGAGTAGAAATTAAAAGCTTAATATTACGCGAAATGAAGTTGAGTTATAGGCTGTGCAGCTTGCGCGTTCGAGTGGCGATAACAAAAGGGAGCATTGTGTTAGACTCGGCCCTCCTTGGGGGATCAGCCTCTGGCTCAGCGAGCGAAATTTGTTATCAACTATCAGAAATAGCAGTTTTTTAAAAAGTATTTTTAGATAAATAGAAACTTCAGTTTTTTACAATCAACGCTATATGAATTTTATCATCGTACTTAGTGTGATTGGGGTAGAAATGACGTGCTTAATATTACGTTAAATGAGCTTTCAGAAATGTGTTTTCGTCGTATGTTTAAAGACATTAATTCCTAACTTAAGAAAGAAACCTCATTGGTTTAAATCGCATTTTATTAAGCGCTCAATATAAAGTATATTGCTTATTCCCGTCCATTGAATGCCGTCAAACAACGATCGCTGGTTCGAATCCCCGTCTTAGCATCCATATTCTCGTTCGTCGTATGTTTAAAGACATTAATTCCTAACTTAAGAAAGAAACCTCATTGGTTTAAATCGCATTTTATTAAGCGCTCAATATAAAGTATATTGCTTATTCCCGTCCATTGAATGCCGTCAAACAACGATCGCTGGTTCGAATCCCCGTCTGAGCATCCATATTCTCGTTCGTCGTATGTTTAAAGACATTAATTCCTAACTTAAGAAAGAAACCTCATTGGTTTAAATCGCATTTTATTAAGCGCTCAATATAAAGTATATTGCCTATTCCCGTCCATTGAATGCCGTCAAACAACGATCGCTGGTTCGAATCCCCGTCTGAGCATCCATATTCTCGTTTTCCTCAAATCACTCCAGGCGAATATAGCCTGGCAAAAGTGCAATAAAATCGACAGCTGGTACTAGGGTGGTGAAGCTGAGGTTGGCTCTGGTTCGAACCCCCGTCTGAGCATCCATATTCTCGTTTTCCTCAAAACACTCCGGGCGAATTACGCATTTGGATTGATACAGGTTGTACTGGTCTGGAACTTAGGACGACGCGGTTTGAAATACCCGTCCGGCCAACCACGTTTCGATTTTACAAGATTTTTCCGCAATCGCTCCAGGTGAATGCCGGGGTGGTTCCCGCAAAGGACCATAGTTGAATTCTCTCCCGTTCCTTCGTTCAATCCTCTGTCGCCTGTAAAGATCACGATGTTAGACGACTGAAGAGGCATAACACTCCATACGATGAAACTGGAGTTAGGGAGAACAGTTGGTCACCGCAGTGTTCTAACAAAAGAACAATAGAATCCGAGGTTCCAACACGTCTGCTCGCTGTCCCGTCCGTGGCTGGAGTCCTGCGGTGTTTGTGGCTGTCGCGTTTGACGGCTGCCGCACGGATGCAGCCGCCGAAGGTGCTGCAACCGCAGCGACGAGCTGCGCCGCGGCGCCGTGCGGACGCAACGTCACTCCTGCAGCGGGACTCAGCCGCGGCATGTTGCCGCACCGCGGCAACTTGCCGCGGTTCAGCCGCCGCTTGCCGCGGCAGTTGCCTCGGTTCAACCGCCGCTTGCCGCGCGATGTGTGTGTGTATAGACAACATGGCCAACCCGACGGCGAACCACGTGGCGGCGCCCGCCCCCACCGCCGCAGCATGTACCTGTTATTTTGCCTCGGCATGTACCTGTTATTTGCCTCGGCATGTACCTGTTATTTGCCTCGGCACGCACTGGCAAATACCTCCGCGAATTCCTCGTTCGAAAAAGGAGCGGCATGTCGACATCTGTCCGAAAGTGCAGTTGGTCGTTCAAGTGTCTGGCAACGGCTGCGTCACACCTGGTGCGGCTAGAGGGGGGGCGTGGTCAAGGACAATAGGGGTGTAACTGAGGTTAGTCAAGTGGCCCTCAAGTCAAGTGGTTAGTCAAGTGGCCCTCAAGTCAAGTGGTTCCTCAAGTGGGAGGGGAGAGAACAATAGGTGTGAAAATGATTGACAGGTGGGAGGGGGGGGAGAACAATAGAACAATAGATTGATACAATGTATCCAATTGGAACAATAGCCTAATTAGCATAACAATAGATTGATACAATGTATCTTTTGAGAGCGCTCCCGCAAATCCACACTACTATCGAGGTGAGTGAGTGAGCTTAGGAAATTAAATAGTATATAGTTCTTTGAAATCAGGGAGGTTTCATGTGGACACTTTGTAATGCCCTCCTTTCCATCCCACATTGAGCCCGGTAGGCGAGCGGAAACCCTCAGCTCCGGCATTCGGGAGAACTGCGGTTCAAATCCCAGTCCGACTATCCAAATTTCTGTTTAGGACGGTTTTTCAAAATATATACGTAATCTCAATTTTGCTACGTGGTAAAAAAAAACTATCGGATTTTCTCATAGACCTACCACAGATTTATCGAGTGTAACCAACCATTCATTACTTGCTTGATACTTTATTTCTGTCAGCTTTATGTTGTTGTCAACCTTGACGCTTGTAAAAGCGTTCTCTCTCTGAATTGTTAATCATATATAATGCTTATTATAGTTTGCACTGTGAGTACCGTTAGAGGACTTGTCCTCTCGTTAAGAGTCGTATTTCCTTACTGCTACACGTTCTGCTGCCGTAAACCTGAATCTTAATGAAGTATTCGACATTAACTCGACGTCCAATTATACGTAAAGTGTTAATTAAATTGACACTACTTAGTACACATCGGACGGGAGTCTAGTACGGGCATTGAACATGTAGAAACAAACCGTTTAACGCAGAACAAACACGCCAATGGATTAATATTCTGCGTTGTCGACTTTGGACGATGAAGCTCTCAGTTTTGGATCATGTCCTAAATAATTATATCTTTTTATATATATTTCGAAGGATGTTCTTCATATTTTATTGCGTCACAGAATATGCCACATACGAAACAACTTCTAATTAATAACACCCAAGTCCTTGTCCTTTAAACGGGAAGTATGAATGATAGGTTTTAATTGGCATTGATCGATTTTTAATGAACTCAAAGCTGAATATGCCACTGATACACGCCAAAATCGCAACAGGTCTAAAATATTACTTTACTTTATCCCAAAATTAATCCCCATACTTTATATAATCCTTGTAGTTAACATATTTTGCCTGACCTAACACTCGATCCAAAATTAACTGGATGCCGGCCTCGGTAGCGTAGGGGCTAGAGTGCTAGCTCCACGTCGCTCCGGTTCGAATCCGGCCGTGGGCATGGATGTTAAGTGTTGTGTGTTTGTGCGTGTGTCCTGTCCGTCCTGTGGCGTCCGCACTTTGAAGACTATATAACACTGGATTTAACTGAATCACTGAAAGCTTTAATACAACACATTGAGCTGGCTGTATGGCCTCAGCTGCCAAAAGCAAATATTAAAAAAAAAAAAAAAAAAAAAAAAAAATTAACTGGTGCAAATGATGAGGATAGGGATTCGACCTTCGGATGTTTACGTATAATATGATGGCGCCCTTAAAGTCTTCCCAACGAACACTCCCTTCCTTTTTTAAATTGTTTTGCTCCCAACAGTATCATAACAGAACCCTATTTTTCATAAAGAAAATTTAGGGTTGTGCTGAAGGCAAGGTACACCCACCCACTGGAAATTTTTTGAAAACTTTTATCAAAACTCGTACATTATTTCAATGATTTTTACCTACTAAATAAAGTAACAATTTTAGGAGCATGCGCATTCCTTAAAAGTATTAAAATCTGGATGGTAGCACATTTCTAGCAGTTATCGCTGCTTTTTCTGTCAGCTTCTGGTTCGTCGGATCATCAGCTTTGAATTTTTTTTTTTTTATTTTTTTTTATTTTTTTTTTTTTTCCATACCAAATTTGTCACACTTTTTTTTTTTAAATCGATAGAGTGTACAATACTTTCCATTTGCGAAGTTCCACATTTAATCGCGCATAAGGGTCTAAACTGAGGACTTCATTACCTGCCGAATATTTAACGGGAGAGATTTGATGACAGTGTAACAGTATGCTGGAATTTAATTTTATTTTGACTAGTATAAGTCTGGCCATTAGCAGCAACTTTTTAATTTTATTCAGCTTTCCTGGATATTTATTTCTTTTTTGAACTAAATTTTATTCCAGCCATTTTTTTTCTCAGTTTGCAGTTCATATTCCTTTACGTATCAGAATAGCATTTTCATTTTGTTTTACTCACATTCGTTGGAGATTTAGGATCTTTTCATTTCTTAAGCCAAGATATTTTCTGATTCAAGTGCCTGTAATCTTTGCAAAATTTCAGGAGTCGAATGCAGTTTTTTTATATGTTGCAGTTAAGATGCCTATCCCCTAATTTCAGCTGTTAGAACTTACCAGAATACCGTTATAAAGTCATAAAATCATCAAATCTCTTTTGTTGAACATGCAGGTATTGAAGTCGTTAATTTACATCCCTATGCGCGATGAAATGTGGAACTTCGCAAGTTATATAAGAAGTGGGTGTCCATGATCTACTGATTATCATCCAAATAGATACGATCAATTTATTTAGGAGTTATAGTATTTTAATGCACGTTGATTTTGTAACGATTGTTTTCGTTAGAATACACTACCATTTTACAAAAAATAAGTCGTTCATAGTATTCACGTCAAAAACAGAAATTGTGTAAGATTCTGCTTTTATAAATGGCGGTAGCATGTTGTGTGTCATCACGCTTTTTTGTTCTTTTTTTTCCGTCCCTACGTTCGCTCTTAAAGTTAATCGCAGTGTTTAGGTGGACATTCGGAAGTTTTATTGTTTCCAGCAAATCTATATTGGAGCAAGGGTTTTTTTTTTTTTAACTTTGGCTTTACGCCTCGTTGATGTTGAGGTCATTCTTGGCGGGAAAGGATGGGGACAAGGAACGGGAAGGAATTCGCCCACGGCCTTGTAAATGAAGCTTCCCGGCATTCGCCTAGAGTGATTTGGGGAAACCCTGAAAAATCCTAATCTGGATGCTCGGAAGGGGATTCAAACTGGCGTCCTCCCACCAAGTCTTTCTTTTCGCTGGAATCGTCTACAACATTTGTCTCTCAGGAGCATCAGTTCTCATCCTGCTGGAATACAAAGAGTACTCAGTACAGCAACAGCATACTTCCAAGATACCTTCACTGTTAATAACGCTGTGGGAAAATATAATTCAATTATGTTTATATGCAGGGCATGTTTTTATGAATCAATGTCCTAGCTCATTTAAGTACAAATGCATGATCATCATATTTCCCGTCAACTTTTGTGATTTACGGAGTAATCTACAGCTGACAAATGAGCAACAATACGTCTGTTTTAAGATCACAACATACATTTGTTAATGCTGAGAGATTTTTATTAGTTTTTTTTCGTAATAGAACTGTAGCAAACCGTATGTATTCGTTACTGAGTAACGGGTTCGTCGCCTGACTCGAAGTACCGAATCGTTACTCACAAATTAATTTCGTTACTCGCATTTGTCGTATAGATGTCAGTTTGATTCGATAAACGAACGAACACGTCGTATTTTGAGTGATGCGGAAGCTGCAACGGTTCGCCCAGCGACTGAATGAGCAGATGTTTGTTTTAAAATTAGTTGATTTAAGTGTGCTGCGATTGTGATATTAGGTAGTATTCTGAAGTTTGTAATATTCAGTGCAGTAAATGAAATGTACGAACAATTTACCTAAATTCACTTTACTCAATGAACAATTTACTTGAACTTTACATAGTAGAAACGAAGACATTCATGCGATCCTTCATGGTAGTGGTCAATTTTATCAGAAGTAATGTGACATAGCAATCAATGAATTTTTAATTACCGCCGGATCAATGTGATCAATGCGGTACTGGCTTTAATGTTGAATTTTTCTTGTAACTGCGACGCAACAACAATTACGAATATAATCACAAAAAGATGAAGAATTTATAGAAATAAATGAAAACAGTAAGGGAAGACAGTGGAGAAACCTCCTATTTAAAAAAGAATACTTTGATGAGATTAAAATATTTGTTAAAAACATGTTCCATTATCATAACAGACTTGTATGCTGGGTTTTGAGTAGACTACTTTAAAATAATAACTGTCATTAGTTATTGTCACTAGATATGTCACTTTCAGTTGAAAGGTCAGGTGTTTTTTTTTTTTTTGGGCAAACAGGCTTTTGCTTCCAAATTACATAATTATTCTTTCGTATATAACATTCATTACAGTAAATCAAGTGTACATTTAGAGATTTACCGTAAGATCCATGCGCTAATTATTTTACTTTAAGTTTTATCCTAACGAACAACTTACCTAAACTTAATTTACTAAATAAACAATTTACTTAAACTTTACCAAGTACGAACGAAGTCGTCCAGTATGCGACGCGACTCTATGCCATGCTTCATACTAGTGTTCGATTGTATCAAAAGTAACGATTCGAAAGTAACGGGTACTGATTGGCTCAGTAACGAATACATACGGGTACAGAATTTCTTGTTACTTTTATGGCTTTAATTCGTAATGTCGTTACCATCAATTGATGTAATAACATTCCAAATAAAAAATACTTACGAAGCTGAAAAAAAAAGAACTTTTTTAATATGCTATCTAAGGAATAATGTCCTTACATACTTATGATTCACGAGAACCGTGTAAGCGTTTATGAATTAAAGTAACAGCTTTCTCAGCAACCAGTACGACTTCCGACAAAAGGGTAACAGTAAATATTTCACACACTGAGTTGAGTAGAAAGCTACTGAGCGAAACAAAAGGAAAAGAATAGTGTTAACATTTACGACTGCAGTGAAACAGAGAAATGCCAAAGAACTTAGTGTGAAGGTCATTCACACAAGACCCGATACGGAGCCAATCATGCGAGTTAACTGTCAGGCACAGTGTATAATGTATGCTGTATATGCGTGCGAGCGAATAAAACTGAAGGTCCCCTAGCAGACCCACCCACGAACCAGGAAATGTTTACAGCGCCTTGCCACGCCACTCCGACGTGAAATACGGCGCCAGAGAGAGGCACGGCCCAGCCCAGCTCGGCTCGGAATAAACGAAATGGGGGTGACTCGAAGAAAGGGCGTATTATTTAATTCTGTGGGCAATGGATGTCGTTACACCACGACAACAAAAGTGCTACAAGACTTTAAAAAAGTTATATATACAACGCAGTAACAGAGTTCTGAGATAAGAATTATTTATTTCCAACCTTGCAACAAAACTCAATCGTCGTCCAATTTGAATACAATTAATAATAAAAAAAATTCTAACGCAAAAATCCAAATCACGATTGTAAGACATTGTAAGACACTTTTATTATAAAAACATGAAAGGGAAAGATATTAACTTCGTGTTCTTGCCATTCATTAAAATTACGTCGTAGTATGGAAGTGTTAATCATGGATTTAACATCCAAAAGGTATTTTTTTTTTTCGACGAACCATCTTTTGCCCATTATACTTAACCAAATACAATAAATGAGGTATCGTTTTAAAAATTAAGAATGGCCTTGAGGAGACGAAAAGCCATAAGCAAAAAAAAAAAAAAAAAATGTTTTTCGGAATTCAACCCATAATAGCATAATTAAGAACTATCAAGGTCATGGGTATGCGATAGTTCAGATTCGAACCGCTAGGCTTCGCTGGCGTAGATGCGGAGTGATCACATTTCCGCTAGATAGCAGCACCACATGTCACAGAGATATCGATAAACTGTGTGTGTATTCTGGAGTAAGGAGCTTTTCGGATATTTTTGTTTCTGTTCTGGAAATATTTCACTTCAATTATTGTGTACGGAAAGGTTTTGAAATGTAAATATTTTGAAATTTAAATTCTTAATGTAAATGTTTACGTCAATTACATGTAAATTGTAATGTAAATTACCACGATTTTATGTCATACGCGTCCATAACTGTTTCCTAAGACTTTGTAAGTGGTTTGCTACGTAACCAATTTCAGTTGACAAATAAACAATTGCTAAAAATGAACCGGTTCTTCTTTTATACTACTCCAAACTACCTACGTCGCTATTCACCGCAATTTTTTTTTTTTTTTTTTTTTTTTTTTTTTTTTTTTTTTTTTATCTGCTTAACGTCTCTTAACAGCAAGCTCTTTAGAGACGGGAAAGGCTGGGAGGCAAGGAATGGGAAGGAATTCGGCCATAGCTTCTTGAAGGAAGCATCCCGGCATTTGCCTGGAGTTATTTGGGAAACCATGGAAAAAACAAATCTGGATGCCCGGACGGGGATTCGAACCACCGTCCTCCCGAATGTGAGGCCAGAACGCTAACCGTTACACCACCAAGCTCGGTCACAGCATATCATTCGTAATAACTCTATTTCCGTAGAAGACATAACTAAAGAACGTTACTGTAACGTCAAACCAAATCTGGTGGTTGGTGAACGATTAACGCTCGAGTCTTGAATTCGGGAAGACGCTTATTCAATCTCCGGTTCGGCCATACTGATTTCTTTTTTACATCGTTTCCCGAAATCAATTCGAGTGAATATTGGTACGGTCCTTCAAAAGGCCATGTCAGTTCATTTACCTGTATCACTCTTAGCTCTAACCTTTTCGAATTCCATGACCCGTGACGTCCGAAGAAAACAAATAACCGGTCAAGTGCGTGCCAGGCTCCCGCAATTTGTGTTCCTTCCTTTAATGACCTTAATAGAAATCTCGTACGTGGCAGGTCAGAAGGTGGTCTCATGGTACAAAAATCAGGGCTTGACGCGTACTAACATTAGAGATTGGCGTCTGCTCGATAGGTCCCAACACCATGGCACGTTGCAACTCAAATCACCAGTGCAATCATTCGGGTCTAATAAAATTTATTATAGGTGAATAAAAATGCAATGTACTCTAATTTAACAGTTTAGTAAAATAGTATTCACACAAAAGGTAAAACAAACTCAAATTATACCGAGCGTGGTGGGTGAACGGTAACACTCTGGCCTCATATTCGAAAGGACGCGGGTTCGAGTCCCCGTCCATCTATCTAGATTTGGGTTTTCTATGGTTTCCCGTAATTACTCCAGGCGAATGCTGGGATGGTTCCTCTAAAAAGGCCATGGCCGAATTCCTTCCAGTTCCTTTCCCTCAATCCTTTCCTTCTTTTAATGCCCTTGACGTCAACACAGCTTAAAGCCATAAGCTGTATATTAGAAACTATATAGATAAAGTATTTTTTAGTAATTATCCTTTAAATAAATATTTGTATCGTTATTGGGGACGAATTTTAAATGCATGAGTAATATAGTTTGTGAGATACCCCTGGTATCAAATATTGGCTATTTTGATGGCACCTCAGGCCTTCGTTCTTAAAACGATATATATTTAAATATCTTAGTTATCTACTTAAGGAACACGAAATACCTAACCCAAAACATTATGGACAGCTGCTTAATAGCGTGTTGGTACAACTTTGGAATGCAATACGGTATCGATTCTGCGTGGCAGGTAGGTTTCTGGAGGTATCTGGCACCAGATATCTACTCACAGGTGAAGCAATTACCTTAAGTTACGGGTCGATGGTTTGTGGGCGCGTAGATGGTGTTCTACAGCGTATCAGATGTGTTTCAATCGAATTTGGTGGCCAAGACATCATTATCACATTCCTCAGACTGCTTTAACACGATTCTGGCCTTGTGACTCGGACAGTTATCATGCTGGAAGACATGAAACACGAAGCGATGCAGGTGTTGTGCAGTTATTTTCGCGCTGTCTGATGCCTTCAATCACTAGTATAAACCGAACATGGTGGGTGAACGGTTAACGTTCTGGCCTCGCATTCGGGAGGACGCAGGTCTGAATACCCTACCGGGCGTCCAGATATGGGTTTTTCATGGTTTCCCCAAATCACTCCAGGCGAATGCCGGGATGCTTCCTTCAAAATGACATGGACAAATTCCTTCCTTGTCCCATATCCTATCCCGCCTCTAATAACTTCGACGTCGACAAGGCGTAAAGCCATAAGTAAACAAAAACAAACAAAAAACTAGCACAAGTTCCATGAAAGCCCAGGTGAAAGAACCCTTACCAGTATGCCTATCCGCCTTCGTCCGTAGCCCGGTGCATATATCGAGCAGCCGTTTGGCTGGAAGACTGCATTTCCGGACACGACCATCGATCCAATGACTTTCTTTACCGAATGGCGTACTAGCAAAGTCACCAGACAGCATTCAATCTTGCGGAAGGCAATGGTAAGGAGGCATCCATAAATTACGTGAGGTGTTTTTCCAGATTTCCGGACTTCCCTCCCGCGAGACTTCGTGAAATCTGGTACGACCCCCTCCTCTTTTTTTACGTCTCATTCTTCCAAATTCGGTAACACCCCCCACTTTTCGATTAAATACCCCCCTAAAATCGACTTTCCCGCCATACAAATTTCCAAAATCTCACGTGAGATTTCCGTTGACCCCACCCCCTCTTAGTGAGATTTGGTGAGATTTCGCCGGACCCCTCCCCCCTATTTCACCTCACGTAATTTATGGACGCCCCCTAAAAATGTTTTGGCTCATTAGTGTATATTGGTGTAGAAATAAACTGCATTTCTTCGACCCCTTTTATTTCTACGAAACCGCTAAAAATAAAATTTTATGAAACTTTAAATGCCATATTTAGTTTTGTGGAAATTTTGTCTCCGATTCGTTACGTTTAAGCGCTAACCGATGTGGGTGGACAGACGGACAGGGAGCGTAGGATCCGCTTTAGGGCCGTTTCCTGTTGGTTTAGGAACTCAAAAACAGTGAGAAATTCAAGCAGTTAATTATTGAGAAGCTGTTGGAATATATTCATGGTTATCACACAGGTCGTAAAATATAATAACTGTTAGAGTCAGTGGTTTAAATAAACGGCATATTACCAGAGGAAGCTAGAAGGAATGGGGAAGATATAAGAAAGATGCAAGTAAAAACATGTCGGAATCCGGGTTACGAGGAAAATGTTTGAAAGAGAGGCAAGAGAGTAATTTTCCCGGTGTCTTATATTCCTATGCTCACTTAGTTATAAAACATAGACAGTAAAGTATCGCGACGTTAACAAAATACGGTCAAGAGAAATGGGATTAAATAAAATGTACAGAACAAGAAATGATGAGGTTAGTCGGGAAAGACAAGAAGAAGTATTAATAAAATTGAAATTCAAGTACAATGACAGAGTGGAAGAACAAGGGATAGAAGCCTGGGAGTACTGGATCAGGTGAAAACAAAGGGATGATGTAAAAAGGTGAAAATGGTATGGCCTGCGGAAAACAGATCCGGAGATTGTGAGTGACATAATCGAAGACAATAGAACATGTTAGTTGTGAAAACAATTCAAATGAACTGTGTGAACTCTCTATGGTTGAAAGTGAAAATCATCTCACACGAAGAAAATACATCGTTGTATCCTTAATTAATGGGTGAAAGGGACGTACACTAGATGAACTGGCCATATACCGTTAGTTGTCACATTTAAATACTTGTGGAGCACTTTATTTCCTCCTGCTTCCATTTAATCTTTCCAGGATAGAAATATGGAATAGTATATATTCTAGGAATACACTATTTTGATTCAATTTGACTCACTTTTTACGTGGGTATTGCTTAAATGATATGCCTGATCTCTGCCAGAATATTTACAAGGTGTTCTGCTGAGCTCCATATTTCCTAAAGCTATACATTCCTCTCCCAGGCACTGTTTAAAGCGTATCACTCTTGTTTTTTTTATGGAGTACAGCTGGCAGTATCTCAAATGTGGTTGCTAGCAAAGGCACATTCAGTTTCGGAAACCGAAAATTATCGTAGGACGCCACGTTTAATAAACAGGACACCTGAAAACTTTGTCGTCAAAGACTGGTTCATATGCAAAGCAAGAAATAAATGTTAGAAGCTTTGACTACAGTCTCTTAGAGTTACTATTTGCTCTTTCTCCGTAGAAATCAATATAGACATGTCATTTCGTTCCTATAGAGCATAGATTCCCAAACTTTTTCGCCTGACAGAAAAAAAACTGTACCAATCTTCTGCATGTAATCAATAATGTTACACACAGTACTCCAATTTTTTTGGGCCGTGGCCCTATTTTTTAAAAATTAATACGATAGCATCAATCTTAGATGAAGTTTATTACATCATATATTGAAAAACCAAAAAAGATTATTAAAATTACTTTATTAAATTATGTTAACATTATTTATGTAACGTTTATAATTATATTAACAAATAAATATTACCAAAAATAGTAATGATACTATTTAGACGGCAGAGCTCAGCGTAATGACTATTTTTTTCGATATATGGTGCATTATTCGTCATCAGCGATCTTAAATCACCGCTTTCCATTACTGACAATCTGTTTCTTTTCTTTGTTAGCATATTTACGACTACACTAAACTATCTTTCGTTTGTATATGATGATGGGAAAACAATGAAAATTTTCTTTGATGGAGCTTATAAGGCCAGATATAATTCTGGACAGAAGGGAGGAGGCGCCCCTCGTAAATTTGCCTTGAACTATCTACAACCTACACCGGTGGGCGGGACCGTCCCCGTTGGATACCACGGATACCACGGCTATACAGTATCACGGACGGCTACAATGCGGGACATACCTTAACTGGAAGCCATAAGCTAACCTAAAACACTGTGCCAAGTGTTTGGAAAGTCAATCTGGTTTTCGATTAGCCACGTCAGCTGTGGCAGTGCTGACGCTACCGTAGACGGACGCCCCGAGCTGACCTTCTTCCTGTCACCGCGACGCGCGCGTGTAACGTCTTTTAGTGCCTCATAATAACAGAGGCGAGGCAGCGTGATTACAGGAAACGCGCTCATTTTTAATGCCGCCCGGCCGGTAACAGCAATTTGGGCCGCCAAGGCCGTGAAGAGGGCATCCAGCCGGGCGAGACAGACGGAGCGCTCTGGGCAGGGCATGTTACGGCGCATTCGACACGCGCTCCAGACACCGAGGTAACGAGGCCGACAGACCGGCGACAGCCGCACAATGTAGGTCTACACAGAGCGTGCTCATTACTTACAACTAGATACCTTCCATTCAGCATCTGAGTGATTTCCAAAGATGTTAATTCAATAATCCACTCTAATAAAATGTGTTGAAGCTGGAGACTGCACGTAAACTGAATAGTCCGGGAAACTACGGCGAGTCTCGATAGCGCCCGAGGTGTTAGTTACACTGGCTGCCACCACAGCGCTGCTTGGCTAACCAGGAAATTTCATATAAATAATTGCTTTTGATTTTATTTCCAGTTACATTGTTAAATGGTGGTCTAACTGCTATGCAAGTTAAACGGCAATTGTTTGTTGACAAAGTAATTGCACACAAACATGAAGGGTAGAAATAAAATTCATAATGTGAGGTGGAGGTACAGGGTGTCCAGAAAAGGACTCCCTGATTTCAAAATTAAATATCTCGAAAACAAAGATCGATAGAGGAATGCAGTAAACGGTATGTTTACTGTGACAGCTGTAAGAAGTGTATACAACAGTGTGAAATAATAGTTACAAAAGCTGCTAACAGATGGCGCTGTACGCTGTGTTGCCGTAGAACTCTCTTCTAACCTGTGGTACTCTAGCACCAGAAAAACGCGTTGTTCAATGGTGTACATGGTTCTAAACTCTTCCTTCGGTACGCTAACCTCCTTTCACGTTTCAATGGTGGAACTGATCGCCCTGAGCTTCGGATCACTATTTAGGCATTACGTATGGCGATTACAGCGCCATCTGTTAGCAGCTTTCGTAACTATTATTTCACACTGATGTATACACTTCTTACAGCTGTCACAATGAACATACCGTTTACTGCATTCCTCTATCGATCTTTGTTTTCGAGATATTTAATTTTGAAATCAGGGAGTCCTTTTCTGGACACCCTGTATATTCAACATTTGTCTAAATTTACGTGTTGCTATTTGTTTATTTACTACGATTAAATGCATAAATTCATTCTCTGTAGCAGATACGAGAACCAGGTCTCAACATAACCCAATAATTTTTGACAGAAGAGAATAGGACAGTTTATTAAAACTCTGAGAAAATCTAAATGAAACATAAAAAATCACAAAATATTATCAGACAAAAGAATAAGAGTTATTCGTTTTTTAATTATGTTTTACTTAGAGACTTTTTAACAACTACCGATATAAAAATCTCGGTTATTTTTGACGGGCTTTGTGAAAATAATCACCAATACTTTAAAAACGGAGGGCAGAGATAATATATATATATATAAGGACAGGCAGAGATGCGATGTCCATTTTCTCACTGAGAGCCAGCTATAATCATTGTGTATTCTGTTTAGCCCCCATTGCTTGCTGTGGATGAAATAGCGAAAAAACGAAGGACAGAGCAGGATTTTGCAAGGAAGGAAGGTATTTTTTAATCATGGTTTATAAAGTGGCTATCAGTGTGGACTTTAAAAATTTTCCAGTATCCACGTACGCTGCTTGTGTAAGGGCATTTACCCTAATATCAATATGTGTTCACACAGAAGAAGATATCAGTTTTACCGTTTATATATACTAAACTGGGTTTGGATGCAATCTCTCCTCCCATTAAAGGACGTTAAATTTGTTGGTAAAACTTACACTAAGGACCAAAAGAGATGGGATATTTCCTAATATCATATAGAAACCTCTTGTTCCCAGAGAAGTGCAGCATACCGACCTCGCATTGACTCAACAAGTCGTCGCAAGTACCCTGAAGAAATATTCAGCCATGCTTTCTCTACAGCCGACCATAATTGTTAAAGGGTTGCCGGAGCAGAAAGTTGTTCTTGAACTTACTCTCCGACCATGTCCCAGATATCTTAAATTAGATTAATTTCTGCCAATCTGTGTGGCCAAAATATTCCTAAAACCAGTTGATCAGGTGATATGGTGCATTGTCTATCGTCGTTGGGAGCATGAAGGCCATAATTCTCTGCAAATAGTTTCCATGCAGCTGAACATAATCATCTGCAGTCAGTTATCTGTTCGATTTAATCAGAGGTCCCAGTTCATACCATGTAAACACAGCTCTTATCAGGATGGAGTCACCAACAGCTTGCACAGTGCCTTCTTGACAACCTGTCTCCAAGGCGTCGTGGGGTCTGTGGCACACTCTAACCCTACCAGCAGCTATTACATACCGGAATCGTGACTAATCTGAACACGCAACCAATTTCAGTCATCTATAATCTAACCATTACGTTCATGAGCCAACAACAGGTTCAGCATCAGCCGGCGTTTTGTTACCGGAGGCACTTGCGCCGATCTTCTGCTGCCGTATCCCATCAACACCAAACTTCGCTACACTTTCCACAACACTAACAAGTCTTTCGAACGCCCCACATTGAATGTTGCTGTTCTTTGACGCAGCATTGTCTGTCTGTCAACATTGGACATAGACGCAGACGTCGCTGATCTCGGTCATTAAACAGACCTGGTCGGCAACTGTGTTGTCCATGACGGGAGGTAATATCGGAAATTACATATTCACGGCACATTCTTGACACTGTTGGTCGACTAATGTTGAATTCACTAACAGTTTCCGAAATGGAATGTTCCATGCGTCTATCGCCAACTACCATTCCTCAAGATTGTTCATTCTTGTCGTGCAGGCAAAATCAGGTCATAAAACCATTCACACGACTCAAGAGAATACAAATGAATGCCCAAACATTGCACGAAACATTTATGTTTCTTCCGCGTTGCTACCGCCATTTGGGAGCGTCCATAAATTACATAGCTAGATTTTGGCCTCCTATAAACCACCCCTCCCCCACGTAGCAGACGTGGTTTTGGTTCACAACCCCCGGCCCCTTTTTTCCAGTCGTGTCAAGTAGCTTTTCTTCCCTGTTGATTACAGAAGAAATTTTGAATTGTTTTCTCTTGTTAGACTATCGTAACTTACGTACGAACATAACGACTTGACGGAAATACCTTATTTTAAATGTGTCAAATAATATGAACGAAAGGCTACGTGGCTTCATTCGGAAACCCCCCTCTCCCACCACGTAGCCCAACGTAGCTTTCCAGCCAACATCTCCCTTCCCCCCCCTCCCTTCTAGACAGAGCCACGTAGTTTATGGACGCTCCCTTTGGATACTTGCATCTTTCAGTCCCATAACATTTGCACTTCAGTGTATATGCGTATTACTGGATTTTAGCTACAGTCTTAGTTACTAAAACTAAAAAGATATTATAATTCATTTAAACGTTGATTCTTGAAGATATCTATGCACCTTAAATTCTTTAATACAATCGCGTAAAATATCTGCTTTCATAATTGTTATTTCGTATAGTCGGTGTCACAATTTGCGAGACCTTTTGAGTCTCATTACTTCAGACATCACTACGTGTTGGAACAAGTACGTGTTGGAACAAGTACGTCTTGTAGGCGTTACACGCTATGGATGATATAATGGACCAGCAGGAACGATAAGAACTCACGAACTGTAACGTTAACTTTTGGTGAGATAACGTATGGCAAAACAGAAAAAATCCTGTAAAATTATTTACATCAACTGAGTTCTGGTAATGTTCACGAATAAAAACATCAACTAGAATCAACAGATATAACAGCTCCAAACAAATATATCTCGGAAATTTTTTTATTGATTTTAATAAGTAAGACGACACATTTCTTTTCATCTTTCCTGCCATGCCGTCTCAGTCTATGGATGTTTTCCACAATCACAATACGTTATAAATTCACAGAAGCGAGCTTTAAAAACTGTGTTCAGGCTAAATCCACGGAAGAAGTGCCGAAGATTTAAGTGTGGTTACCCTGACAGCACAATGAATACACTCATTGTCTTTTGTAGTGATGAGTTGTAAATACTTTAATCACAGCTCCAACAATCATAACATTCGTTATAAAGAAAATATGTCATAATTAACTGGTTAGGTAGGGACCACAGTCTACTGTGCTCGCATTCGCGAAAGGTAAATACTTAATTACTAACAAATCTTAAAATGAATTACTAACCTGACACTGCCAGATAGCAACATTTTTTTTACTTATAACTCGTTACACTTGCAAAATAGCTTTTATATTTGCAGTTCAGAATTTGAAAACGACTAAGAAATTAATATATCTGGTAATGAAAACGAATGAAGTGTAAAATTAATCATAATTGTTGACATTCGGGATTTGGAAATTATGTTCAATATGTATTCATTAGCACTAGTGAGTAGCTTTTATGTGTAATTTATGGATGGATGTTATTAAATTTAAGCTTAACATCAAGTGACATTTCACACTCCCAAGACAGTTCTCATATGAATTTACAGTAATAAAAACGGGGTATTAAGAGGGAAATGTGGAGTTCCACCATAGTCTTACGTATTTAGGGGTAACAAACCATTTATTTATATAAATGAATACAATTTTTCTCGGCGTTGTTTATTTATAAATGTTTCTCGTAAAACCAACCGAGTAATATTATTATTGATGCACAATATTTCGGCAACATGTCAGTTTTCAAACAACGCCCTCAAGGCAGACTTCAAGGCTTACAACTGCACCTGAAGATGGCGACGGAGTTTCTGTCGCCGCAATATTGTGCATCAATAATAATATTACTCGGTTTGTTTCCCGAGAAACGTTTATAAATTTGTTTATATTGTCATTCATATGAGAAACGTAAAAATATTGGTTCTTTTATACGATACAGAGGAGTGGGGGGGGGGAGGGGGGAGATCGTATTTTAAAGGTTCAAGCGATGGTAAAAGCTTCGTGCCTGATTAAGTTTCGCCGTCAAAGAAAGTGCTCACTAAGATAAATTTATTGTGCCTGCTGCAGGTAGATAACTGTCACTTCCGTAGCAACTGTCTGTCTGTCTGTCAATTGCAGTGGAAAGAAGGACCTGGCCGAAGCGTAGCACCCGATTCCTAAACGTGACATTCACTAATTGCCTTCCTTGTTAGCGGGGGAGCCAAACAAGGCTTAAAGGCATGGCCCTGCATTCATGAATACATTTCTGTGACGGGTCATTCAAGAGGCAAGAAGGAGGTGATCATTAAGCACAGTTAATTTGGAATGTTACTGGGGCGACGCTTGTTCGGCGAGACACGCTTGTAGCCTTGGTATCTAACTGCTGCTTAATGAAAAGATTTCTGTCGAATTTATCAGCGGAACAAACAGGAAAAACCAAGCGCCTTGAATTCTAATTCACCTTTCTGATCACTCCTCTCGGATTCTCTTCTGTTAATAGAAGTGGAAATAAACGTAACAAAATAACTCTAAGAACTAAGTACCGATTCAGAAGTTCGGAGGTAATACCATCACATTATTTTTGTAATACATGTATACATGTGGACTAATGAATTATTGCTGTAGGTGTTTGAAATAAATTGCAATTTTCATTCACTTAGGAAACGAATCCTGGTTACACTCCAGTCGAATGTCTGATTGATTTATTCCAAAAACGTTTCGTTTCCTTGACCACAATTCTCTCTTGTGTTAAATGACCTCGTCTTCAATGTGCTGCAAAGCTCTAATGAAAAAATATTTACAACAATAGTCAGCTGAATTTAAAAAAAAAGCCACAGGAAATATTTATAGTAGTATAAGACATTTATTAAAAAAAAGCTATTGCAGAACTTCTGAATGCGACATAAAAGCTCCTGACTTCCGTAAGTAAGCTACACGGAGGACCGAAGACTTCTGACCAAGCCAGCAAGTTGTAAGAACTTGTTCGGTGTTCCTACACTTCGTCTGGATATGAAATCAGAGCACAGTCAGCAAGTCACATTTAAGACCATTTTAAAGCCGTGTTTTCATAATATGAGTTGTTATTACGCCTATATTGATATTTAGAATGGATTTAAAATTCTGTAACGCTGAAAAGAAAATTGATAATGAGATCAAGAGAAGAGCTGAACAGGATATAACAGGGTTTACGAATAAAAAAAATGCTCTTCGCGCTGGCTCATTTGAATGCGTCACTAAGAAAGTGTACTGCGCCTGACATGTTTTTAACTAATTTCAGTCTTCGTTGTGGAAGATAGGTCGTTTTTTAATAATTTTAACCACGAATGTCTCTGGTAGATAAACCACGCACATTTCGTTTAAACTTATTGGTAAACATGTGTACTTCCACTATCACTAACGAGTCTAGTGAAATACTTCGTCCACCAACCTATTTGAGGCGGAATGACAGGAAAGATAATATTAGAGAAATAAGGTTCCCCAATGATTCTTATATGAATTTTTTTTTCTTTCGTACCATTAGGGATTGCAATGCACAACAAAGAGATTAGCTTTTGTTCTGAGCACCCTCTGCCAACCACAATTTTGTGAATTGCAGAGTATATATGTTGATGTAAGTGTAGATGAAAGTCGTGCGTTAAATAATGGGGGCATGTGATACTGCTGATGGTAATTTATCCATTTGTTGGGAAAGTTAAGAAGTTGTCAATCGGAAGAATAGGCGTGAATTGACTGGCACAGGAATTCACGCTCTTCCTTTCTTGACCTATTATTCATTCACAACAAAACAAAACACCACACTGAACATACATACGGCACAGTCATCCACACAAAACAGTAGCACTTAGATTCATTTCAATCATCGTGTAAAGCAAGTGGAAACCAATCGCGGTTAAGTTCCTTGAGAAACCTACCACGGAGGGGTAACTCCCTCCAGAACAGCCACAAAATCTGGATCATCTTAGTGATTGGGAAGGAAAATGAATCTTACTGAGCAAATGAAGGTAAAGATACCGTGATTGCAGTGCGGTATCGAAGAAGTTTTGAAAACGCAAACTCGATCGCTCCATGATTCTGATTGCATTTTGTATTGCAGATCTCTGTGGATAAGAACTACTTCAGACTAACGGGAATAGTTCGCTTTTACGGAAGGATTCAGTAAACCGTCGTACTAACAACTAAGTATTTCAAATGTAGGTGCATCTTTATTCAACAACTAGGTTTTCTCCGCGACTTCTTCTAAGAAGATCAGTGGATCTCTCAGTTGTTTTTTCATGGACTTGCACATAGTGATTATTAATGTACTAACGTTTGGTTGGAATCATGTGAAATATAAATTCTATATGGCGTTGTTGGTCGGAATATGCACGAAAGGTTCAAAGCGCCAAATGAGAGAGTTTTGAATTGACGCGCATTCCACCTCTCTCGTGGCTGAGCTACAGTTAAAAGTGGAATCCGAAATATCGAAATTATGCGTTGAATCAACAGCGGAAGTGGTATTTAGGCTATGTAATGTGTAACGAAATAGTACTTATATTCAAACAACATGTAACGAAACTGTACTTGAACCAGTAGAACTAAATGTTATTAAAAATATTTTTCCTTTTTTGCTCTGATTGTTTCTGGTCTATTCCATATGTAGATATATTAGACTCCTGTTATTTTAGATTTTTTTTTCTTTTTTTTTTTTTTTTTTTGTAACAGTTTAACGTACCTTTTTAACAACGTGGTCTTTAGAGACGGGAAAGGATGGGGGCAAGGAATGGGAAGGAATTCGGCCATGGCCTTTTGAAGGAAGCATCCCGGAATTCGCCTGGAGTGATTTGGGGAAACCATGGAAAACCCAAATCTGGATGCCCGGACGGGGATTCGAACCGCCGTCCTCCCGAATGCGAGGCCAGAACGCTGTCCGTTACACCACCACGCTCGGTTTATTTTAGATAAATTCAAGATAAAAGATACAATCCTTGGAGACAAGTAACGGAAATGAATTGACCATGGCCATCTGTACGGTTGTTGCGCGATACTAGAGCACACAAATGAACGGATGCATCCAAGTTACACATTTATAGCAATGTATATTACCTGAATTCGACATATTGGCGACATAGTGCAAAAGCAAATAGAATTACGACGGAATGCTCCGTGGATGTTGTAAGAAACTGGTTAGAGCGTAACAAATTGAGAAATTCTAAGGAAAAGAATATGACACATATTGTACACTGGTGGTCAGACAAAATACGTGCTGAGGAATTTAAAAAAATGTGTGGTTGCAGTGCTTAGGGGTATAGATTTGTTCAAAGCACGTCAAATACATACTTGTAACCTATCTGATGCAAAAAGTACTATCCATCTTACATTTGAAAGGAAATGCCGCGAACAGCAACATGGAGGAGTTGCTAACCTCAAAACATGTCAAACGTTGATCTTTGCGCTAAGCATCCACTGTCTGATCTACCACAAACGACATAGCTGTTAAGATCATTAGAATTGCGCGAGACTTGTGGCCCCATTATATCAACCTATATTACCTACAATTAGTGATATTTCAGTTTATTTAAATTTAAATTAACGTTTTTGAATTTTAAAGATTGTTACCTTCAGAACCAACAGTGAGGGGTTGTTTGCTTCTTGGGAACTGATTACCGGGAACAGGTGCGCGAGCCTGGGGATTTTTCCGTTTAGCTGGCAAGGTAGCGTGAGACAGCGCTTAGCAGCAATGGATGATCACAGTCAGTCGGTGGTATGGCGTAGGGTAGTACGAACGCCCTAAGGCCCAAACATTAGTTACTATGAATGGTCTGGATGAGAATTATAACAGATTTGACATTTAATTTCAAGGATTTCTGAATTGTGAAGATTTTTGTGTTAGTTACTCAAAATAACAAAATAAATCAAAGTCATCGGATCTACGTGTTGTACATTGGCAGTAATAGCACCTTGCCATTGGAACTGAGAAAGATAGACTAGGGCTGCCTGTTCATAGCAACCGGTATTGTTATAGACTCGACTCGCATTTTCGTGGTTCTTAATTAAAACTGTGTAGTCTTCAAGTTTGTTCACGACTCGGTGGTCGCCGCACCTTCAGCTAAGCAGTCCCGTTGCTAGTAGCTCTTGAAGACCGCTGCCGGTTATGACGCCATTCCCAGCCGGTCGATGGAGGGGCGGCGGTGTTACGTGAGACTGATGAAATCAATTGCCACTGCGGAACAATTAACGCGGCCATCTGACACGATCACGTTAGGCCGTAATGGCTCGAGCCATGTCGTGTTAATTTCACTCACGGCGCTCGTATAAAAGCCAGGCCTCCATTGTGGTCTATGCCGCGTTACCAAGTGGCAGCACTGTTGTGGCACACGGGGCTTGTTACGTTTGACGTCAATTGTTACGTTAATAGTTGACACATCTCGCTTGGCGTAAGACAATTAGGCTGTGAGCAGTAACAAATTAAAACAACACACCAGAAATTAGTCCAAACATTACGCTTTATAATTTTCATTTTCGGCAGGGCAATATTATGCTACTTGGGAATTTTTTCTATGTCCAACTTTTCAAGAAAAAGCGAAGTTGTCCGGTAACGTATAGATTGATTTCCCCGTGCAGCAATTTTAGTAGCACAATTTGAAACGTTTGTCAAATTCTCCTCACTATTTTCGGAAAAATAACAATACTTTTTAGAAAGTTCGACAGATATGTCAAACAGCATGAAAAAAAGGGGTGGTTCGTTGTCGTTTTTAAAGGTCGGCATTGAGAAAATTTTATAGTTTTTGAATCTCATTTTTTCAAGAACAAAATTCTACAGTGATCAATAGGACGAGAAACGTAAGGTGTCATATTATTTCCATGTCCGCACTGAACAAGTCTCATTGTGATGTAACAGAAATGAGTGAAACCTGACGCAAAAAACTGGGGTTACACACACATTTTTATTTCCTGCTCCTCCGGCAGATCACGTAGCATTTTACGGCAAATTCTAAATCAGATTTTAAGTTTTAAATTTCCTTAGTCAGAATATAAAACTTCTTACTGCGAACATCCCGTCAAAATTATTCAACAGTTTTCAAGATTCGTCAGATTATTTGTCAAAAAAATGAAGACCATAACCGATTTCGATTTTTTACCACTGTGAATCAAAGTTCATACCAATTGCTCCATTTGTTATATGTATTTGAACGACTAACCCCCGGTGTAGCCAAATGGAGATGGGCTGGGTTTAATTTATTTCTACCGAGACATGTGTATCAAGTTTCATTAAAGTAACCCCAGCCATTCGTGCAAGAAATGTATAAAGAAGAATCGTTCAACAGTAATAACAAAAGTGTCGGAAATGGGTTACTGATTGATATATTTAATTGTAGAATGAGTAATCGTTATTTTATGAGAGAAACTAGCTTTTTTGTAATGCAGAATGTGTCACGATCTGCGAGACTACCAAAAAAGCTCTCGCTGAATAACAAGTACCCAGAATTATTTCCATAAATTGCTCTTAGTTCAAGCTCTTAGGGCTTTAAATTTCATTTTAAAACCCATCAGATATGGATTACTCACAATCAATTAATTTGACTTCAAACTTCAGAGATTGTAGTTTTTTCGACCTGAAATCGTAGTTTCAAGAGTGAAAGAGGATCTCGGGGGTTTTACTCCATTACATTATTAAAATTAATTTATGTATTTCCCTTGTGTGCCATTCTCATTCAGTACGGCCATCCATGGGGTTTAAACACTGAAAAACCGAAATTTAAGAAAGAACGGTGGTAATACGGCGATAGTATGGCTATTATTTTTAAAAAAGCATTACATATCAACATCTATCATATTTGATATTGCATCTTTTGTATTTCTCGCTATACGTTCAGATTTGCATTTCCTGCACCGGCGTTATATAATTTTGAAGCATAAGACATATCAAACGATTCAAGTCTGTTTCTAAGCATTAATACTATGCAAACCCCATCGAAATCCGTTAAGTAGTTTTTGAGTTTTTCCGAAACAGATATACACAATACAAAGTTTTCGTTTTACAGGCAAATGTAGATAACTACACCTTCCCCCTTTTTTTTAGAACATTACGAATTCCAGGTTTTGTTTTCATTTACTATCCAAGTCTTATACATTTCTATCTCCAACTATTGAGTTTTTATTGAAGCGAAACTTCTTTAGGCACGGTAGGGATAAATATGTTAAACAAGCTATACACGTTACGACGGTCGCAAAGACTGTCAGTCGAACCGTCGCAACGACAGTCTTACTACCACACATACGTTGCGACTCGTCTACAAAATGGCACCACAGTCGTCGTATTGTCTCTTTTAGTGTCTGTTTAATCTCATTAAAATATATAGTATATTTTCATTAATATTCACATGTGAGCAAAAAATAAAAATAAAGAAATACAGTCCCAGTTATGTACCTTTTTTCTGATTTTACTGTAAATAATTTAATAAAATTTGTGTGGTGTATTCTAATGTTAATGATACAAGTTGGGTGAAGCAAAGTTTTGTTGATCAGAAACTGGTTTAGATTTTATAAATTTGCGATTATGTAACTATTTTTGGCAAATATTTCAGACACTTATTATATTACAGCTCACCTGCTATGCTTCGATAATTTTCATTTTGCTTTATAGATCGTGATTTTTAAGCTTCTGTAATTGTGAAAAATCTCAATTTAACGTTCAATTCCTGAGAAAAAGGTACATAACATAGAAATTTT